>OZ035883.1:117992926-119192926 GCA_964034835.1 Muscina levida | reverse complement strand
AAAAAAAAGTGTAACGCATAAAAGGAGACGAGTATGACCCCGAGTAACTTAAGACTAAGTTCGTTTCAGGACTGTTTAAGACAATTAAGCTATGTCCGTCTGTCTGACTGGCCGGTGAGCAGGATAACTCGAATAAACCTTAACGGATCGGTATGAAAATTTACCAGTACTAATATTTTGCAGAACGAACTAATGGGATTGTTAATGGGCAGTGGAGCCCCACCCCTTCTAGTACATCCCATACAAAATTACCTATTTTTGGATATTTAATATTTCTTTCATAACTGCCAACCGGAGGACTAAAAAACCGAAAGCTTTGCCACACCCGTTCTGGTACCTCCCATACAAATGACCGAATTGACCCTAATAGTTTAACATACACATCTTTTTTGTACGTAAGTTGAATTCACTTAAATTTTGATGTGAAAATTGGACACAGGAATGAATATGAACTATATCGGTTCACGCCTTCTGGTACCTCCCATACAAAATTACATATTTTTGGAAAATTACAATTTCTCCCATAACTCCTAAACGGACACCTGGGGGATAATGAAAATTGGTCGGGTAATTTATATTGTGATAGGAGGCGAAACCTCAGAAAACATAACCATCTGACACACTCCTTCTGGTAACTCCCATACAAATGACCGAATTCACCCTCAAAGCCTTACATACATATTTTTTTTGTAAGGAAACTGAATTCACTCAAATTTTGCTTATGGTGTTCGCTTATGAAAATTGGACTCAGGAATGAATATGGACTATATCGGTTTACGCCTGCTGGTACCTCCCATAGAATATGACCTATTTTTGGAAGATTAATATTTCTCCCATAACTTCCAGACGGGCACTTAGGGAGTAATGAAAATTGGGCGGTTAATTTATATAGTGATAGGAGGCGAAACCTCAGAAAAACTAACTATTTGGCACACACTTCCTGGTATCTCACATCGAGATAACCGATATTGCCGCTTTTACAAGCATATGATTTTTGTATGATCACTGAAATCAAACAAATTTTGCCAAGAACACTGATTTACGATAAAAAAAATCTGACACGTTGTGCTAGTCCTAATTGTATCTCCTATACAAATAAGTCAATTTGTTAAGGTTTTGCTCAACAAGCAGGCAAAAATTTATACGTAAATTAATGAATGTCAAAAACTCAAGACTTTAACAATATATTATATTGGGCGATGGTATTAACAGTCAGTTTACCTGACTGAAATTTCTGTACTGATTTTCTAATCAATTCAAGTGGCTTATCGGTCTCTGATCGATATTTATTCATTGATGAGCTCTGATAATTGATTGATTGATAATTGATAATTATTCATTGATACTCTGATTCCTTCATGAACAGGATACAAGTCTTTTAAATTTGTCAAATTGTTTTCTGTAACAGAAATAAGGTTTAATTAAATTTGGAAAAGGTTTCATTTAAATTGGAAAATGTTCCATTTTAATTTGGGAAAAAATAATTTTTTCCCGATGTAGGCTCATTTGTTTGAGAGGTACCAGTGAAAGAAGGGAAGTACAAAGTGACTCTTTTTTTATTGGTAAGTCAACGTTTAGTAAATCTTTAGATTGTACGAAATTTGACCGCATGTAGTGCACTTGCAACAAAGATATGTATGTTAAGGTAGTGGCAAATGTTTTTGTGTTCTGGGGTTTTGCCAACTGTTACAAGATTTAGCTGACCACATTATAAATTTAAATGTTCTGCAGTTTCCCATTGAAAAGTTATGGGACAAATAATTTTTTTTAAAAAATATGTAATATTGTGTGGAAAAATATAATTACTACTTGTAAATTTTCGGAAGGATCTGTGAAGAATTTAGAGATGGGTTCACGCTTACGACTGCGAAGCAGTGGCTCACGCACACTCATGTACGAAGATTTTTTAATTACTCGTGTTCACTAGGGTTGTTTTAAAAATCGATGTTGCTCTTTTGTTGGATGCCTCCCCCATATTTCAGGACGAGTTTAAACACGATTGGAGTATGTTAACCTGTACCGCATTGGGCTTAGTGTTTTTAAGCTCCTATAGCTATGTAGGAGGCATAACTCAAGAACGAGTAGTCCAACAGTTTCGTAGTCATAAATAAATTTATGAAAAAAAAAAATAAAAAATTAATTTTTTTTTAAATAAAAAAAAAATTAATTTTTTTTTTATTTAAAAAAAAAATAAAAAATCCAAATCGAGAAAAGTGCCACGACCTACTAATTTCACATACTCTCACAAACCTATGAACAAAATGAGACATAGATAACGCTCGTATATTTTTTTAGACCAAAAACAGTAAATTTTACTGAAATTTTTTAAAAAAGCAGTACATCGATTTGGAAAAACAGTACTTTTCGAAGTATATATTTTATTCAATATATAAAACAAAAATTAACAATCATTTCCATCATCTGAATCATTTCCATTAGAATCAGCTTTTGTGGTTGTTTTGTATTTGTCGTTTGAAGCCATTTAAATAAGCAATGCCGGCTTCGTATTGAGGTAATTGTAGAAATCAACGCATTTGTAATTCATATTACATTGAGAATCGCCTTTAATGTTTGCACATCTAATCGGGTTTTGTCTGACGTCCAAGTATTGTTTACTACAGGGAAGATTCGTTCCACTGATGCTGAAGTTCCTGCCAAACATAAAATATATTCAACGATAGTGGTCATTTCTTTGAATTCGCAATCAGCGTTATTGAGATGAATAAATATCTTCACCCACCGATCCACAATCGAAACATTGATTTCTCTCCATTGCATAAATTTGTCGCTCGTACAATAGTTTTTGATATATCGAAATTGGGTGTGCAAATTTACCGCATTTTCATTGGCATTGTACAAATTTTTTTCGCTCAACTTCTTAACGGCTTCGACTTCTTTCCATGTTGGTGAATTCGCTGTTCGCCGTTTTTATTTTTATTACGTATCGAAAAACATTATTTTGAAGTCGAAAAACAGTAAAATGCGAAAAACAGTACAGATACGAACCTTAGACATAGACCATGAAAATCGATGAACGCGTCTCGCTTTAATTCACAATGAGGTGGAAGGTATCTTATTTTGACATGATATGTATGTGTGATTATTGATGAACCCAAAGTATGATGACTAATGCGATGACGACAACGACAATGATCTATTGCTTTGTCTGAGTGTGATAATGTTGATGCAAAGTAAGATGATGTTGATGCGAAGAGTGATATTGGCGATGATGTGGTATGTTGGGTATCTGCTACATAATGAATAAGAATGATTTGCGGTACATGAAAACGAAGTTAGGGAATGAGGTTAATTTGTAGAGCTTACGATGTGAGTAACTGATGATTCGAAGAATGAAGTTAGAAATTGAGAGTAATTTATAGAGAGTACAATTTTCATGTGAGTTGAGACGATCGTGTGATTAGTTTTATTAAATTTTTTAAATTTAGCTAAACGATCAGAAAGGTTTTTTTTATGAAAGGTAGGAGGTTACGACCCAAAAATGTAACACATAGAAGGAGCCACTTTAGACCATAGGTTTCTTTGAACCAAATTCAATTCATGACATTTTCAGCCGTATAAGCAATGTCCGTCTGTCTGTCTGTTTATATTTCCCCAAAACTAATAATATTAATAAAAACTAATAACATCAATACAGCCAACGGGATCGTATCCAAATTCTGTATTTAGTAAAACTATAGCAAGGTAAAGTTTTAGAAAAAAAAATTGGAAGTCTAGCCATGCCTCTTCTGGTGCCTCCCATACAAATATATCGTTCCGCCCACTTTAGAGATGGAGTAATAATATCAATAAAACCAACGCAATCGTTCCCAAATTCTTTGAAAAAACAACTGGAAATCTAGCCGCGCCCCATCTGGTACCGCCCACTTTAGAAATCGATTAATGTTATTAATAGACCCAATGCGATCGTTCCCAAATTCTGTATTTAGTGAAGATAAATCAGGAAAAAGTTTTGGAGAAAATAACTGGAAGTCTAGCCACGCCCCTTCTGGTACCTCACATACAAATGTACCACACTCCGCCCACTTTAGAAATCGAGTAAAACCGTTGTTGGGGAAATTGCAGGATAAAGTTATTAAAAAGCTCGTTAGCAAATTCCATCGTTTCCGCCTTTTTAGAATACTTTACACAGAATTAGCTTGTAGGATATTTTCCGGTCCTAATAAATATAATTAGGTTATTCAATTTTGTAAACGAGAATGTTTTTAGAAGCTTTTTAAAGTTTTAATATTCAATTTCAAATTAATTTAGAAAAACCTTTATACATTTTATAAACAAGAATGTTTTTAGAAGCTTTGTAAAATTTTAAAATTCAATTTCAAATTAATTTAGAAAAATCCTTTTACATTTTTCAAACCAAAGTGTTTTTACAAGCTTTGTAAAATTTTAAAATTCTATTTCAAATTAATTTAGAAAAAACTTTTAACGTTTTATAAACGAGATTTTTTTAGAAGCTTTGGAAAATTTTAAAATAAAATTTCAAATTAATTTAGAAAAATCTTTTTACATTTTATAAACAAGAATGCTTTAAGAAGCTTTGTAAAACTTTAAAATTCAATTTCAAACTAATTTAAAAAAAACCGAGTACCCGAAGGTTTTGAACACCCTAACCCAACCCAATCGCACCCAAATTCTGTATTTAGTAAAGCTATAACATGATGAAGTTTTGGAGAACAGTAATAATATCAATATACTAGAAAATTGTATGTTTTGCTGAGGGTACATGTAAGTCGGTTTTCCCGACTAAAACTTTCTTACTGATTTTAATTGTCAATATTAATGGCAATTCATTGTCACTCACTAGGATGACGCCTTTCGAACTCTATGTAGAGTTCATCATCAGAGCCCTTTGTTGCATTCTGGTACATCATCAGCCGTATATATGTATATCTACAATAATGTGTAATGTCCACATGCGAAGTAGATATCAATCGAAAATGTCCATGTACCAATTCATAAATTAACCATTTTTATACCCACACCCTACGGGTAGGAGGGTATATATCATTTGATACGACCCAAACGTGTAACACTTAGAATAGGTCACTTTAGACCTTAGGTTTCTTTGAACCAAATTCGATTCATGACTTTTTAAGTTGTTTGAGACATGTCCGTCTGTCTGTCTTTCTGATGCGCACGATAACTTTCGAAAGAATCAACCAAATGTTTTGAAATTTTGCACGAGTTAATATTTTCCCAAAACTACTTAAGGTATTGCAAATGGGCTACATGGCCCCGCCCCTTCTGGTACCTCCCATACAAATACATCATGCGGCCCACTTAAGAAACCGAGTAAAAATATCAATATTACTACTTTTCACTTTTTTCAGCATTATTTTGAGGGAGTCCAAACAATTCTCACCAAAATTTAAGCCACGGTAAAGCGACACTTACCACCTCTGTGCCGAATACAAAGCCACCACCTTCGATAGTCCCATCAGGCATCAACTTTACATATACGAATACCAAATCCTTTGTTCGGATTTGCAAGGATTTATCTGTGCCATTCGATACGACAAGTGGTCTTAGACAGGGTGATGGTTTGTCATGCTTACTGTTCAACATAGTGATAGAGTAGGTGTTAAGGGAAGCAGCGGTTAACATGTCTGGCACCATATTTAATAGGAGCCACATGCTGCTCGCATATGCCGATGATATCGACATTATTGGTCGGACGATGCGAGAAGTAACAGCTGTCTTTTCATCTGTGGAAAGGGAGTCAGCGAAAATGAGTTTGACATTGAAAGAGGACAATATGAAGTTAATGGTATCATTGAACAAAGTGTCAACCCGTTGGGGACGCAGCGTGAATGTTGAGATCTATTGTTTTGAGGTAGTTGATGAATTCATCTACATACCTAGGATCCGCCATGAACAAAAACAACAGTGTCAGCCTAGAAATAAAACAGGAATAGTGCTCGCCAACAGATGTTTCTTTGGGATACGTAAGCACTTCATAAACACCACCCTATATCGAACCACCAAAGTTCAACAGTACCAGGTACTTATATTACCGATCCTGCTGTGTATCTGGCGGTGTTTGAGCGAAAAATACTTTGCAAAATATATGAACCCATTTGTGTAAATGGCAAGTTCAGGATTCGGATAAGCCATGAGCTGTACGAGGTATACCACAACATTGGTATGGTCAAGCGAATCAAAGTGCAACGATTACGCTGGGTGGGCCATGCCATAAATAAACTCCAGCGCGAAAGGTATTCTATCAAGACATCGAAGGACTGCGCAAAAGAGGGAGACCGCTACAAAGTTGGAAGGACCAAGTGGAGGAATCACTGACGCTGCTTGGTAGGACAGACTGGAGATGGTGCGCACTAGATCGAGGCGAATGCACATTTCTTATCATTTCGGTCTCTGACTTAGACACTAAGATATAAATATATATACTGTCAAGTTGTCTTTATGGCTAATAATAACAGTTAATACATATTGTATTTGTGTGAGTGTTTTACATCTAAGTGAAATATTCCCCAATTTGCCTAAAAAAGTAGGATTAATCAATGATATTTTAACCTCGTTTTACAATTTGCTGATTTACAAAAACTTTTTTTTTTACAAAATATTTTGTGAAACGTGACGTGACGTTACGTAATGCGATATAAATTTCCTTTTAAATAATTTATGACAAGAATATTTTATTTTTTTTTTAAATTTTCGAAATTATTTGATATTATAAAATTCATATGACACACATTGTTGATCACGAATGTAACATTAAAACGTCAAAAAAATAAGATTACAATTTTGTTGCTAACTGATCATTAATTTAGTAATAAGATGGCTACACCTCCTATTTTTTCTCCAAAACTTTATCCTGTTATAACTTAACAAAATACAGAATTTGGGCACGATCGTGTCGAGTGTATTGTTATTATTACTCCATCTCTAAAGTGAGCGAAGCGGTACATTTGTATGGGAGGTACCAGAAGGTGTGTGTGTAGACTTCAAATTTTTTCTCCAAAACTGTTTCATGCTATAGCTTTACTAAATACACAATTTGAGCACGATCGCGTTGATTCTATTAATAATATTAATCGATTTCTAAAATGGGTGGTATCAGATGGGTATGGGAGGTGCCAGATGGGGTGTGGCTAGACTTTCAGTTGTTTCTCCAAAACTCTATCCTGCTATAGCTTTACTAAATAAAGAATTTTGGTACGATAGCGTTGGTTTTATTGATATTATTGCTCCATCTCTAATGTGGGCGGAGAGGTACATTTGTATGGGTGGTACCAAAAGGGGCGTGACTAGACTTCCAATTTTTTTTCCAAAACTTTATTCAGTTTTAGCTTTACTAAGTACAGAATTTGGGTACGATCCCGTTGGGTGTATTGATATTATTATTCGATTTCTAAGGTTGGCGGAATGGTGTATTTGTATGGGAGGTACCGGAAGAAGCGGGGCCATGTAGTCCATTTGCAATACCGTAAGTAGTTTTGGAAAAATATTAACTCGTGCAAAATTTCAAAACATTTGGTTGCGTCTTTCGAAAGTTATCGTGCGTACCAGCCGGACAGCCAGATAGACAGACCGACGGACATGGCTCAAACGACTTAAAAAGTCATCAATCGAATTTGGTTCAAAGAAACCTAGGGTCTAAAGTGACTCCTTCTATGTGTTACACTTTTGGGTCGTTTCAAATGATATATGCCCTGATGGTATAGTAATAATTATTGATATTCTACGCAAAATATTTATCAATTCGATAATTTTTTTAGAATTAGGTTTTTTTTATTGGATTTCGAACATTCATTCCGTAACGACTTTTTAGTTTTTTAAGAAGTGTTATTTGCTTGAGAAATGCCTCCTATTAGACGATCAAACCTTAGATGACGTAAACGTCATGAAATAATTAATCAGACTGTACACAAATCATCCACGCCAAGGTGTATGCTTCTATCTTTGCTATCCTTTAATTCCCTGAGTACTGCGGATGGTGTACTGAGCGCCGCATTTCGGGAGGCTTGCCAAAGTTTACATTTGCTTAAAAACGGACTCAACGTTCGCCGAAGCGACTGTTTCTGTGTCAGAAATTCAAATTCGAACATTATTTACGATCATCGGAGTCACATGTCAACAATTTTGCACGGAGTACACAAAACACCTTCGGTACACCAGCGGTAGATCGTTCGATGCAAAATTCTGTTTGACCACGCCCACTCCGCCCCCTTATCGAAAAGTTATAATTGTTGTATCGAGTCATACATATATCAAGTTTTGTCTTTCTAGGAATAAAATACAGTTTTGCCAAACCTCCTTCGCCGCACAGTGGCTCATTTGGCGAAAACTCGTGCCAAAAATCAAATTTCGAGTTGTTTGACTGGCCAAAAAGTTTATATTTTTCAATTAAGAACTGATTGAAGTATCAAATTCCGAAATATCATCCATTTTGAGTGTATAGTTTAGTTTGTGCAGCTGGTCAAAGTTGGGCTATTTTGAAAAAGAATGAAAAATGCAAAAAAGCAATATTATTGCAGAGTTCAAAATCAAATTTTCTCTTGATTTTAGAACAATTTCAAAGATATTAAAATAAAAATATATATATTCTTTATAAAGGCCTAATTTTTATAAAAAAAACATTTTAAACATTATTTTTTTACTTAATTTTTAAACTTTGAGTTGAGTTTAAAAATAAAAGGCCGGGCGTGCAACAAATTTTGAAAATTTTGTATTATTGAGGGAACGTCTGTTAAACAATTTAAAAAAAAAACCTTTGCCACAATCGTGCCCGATTGGAGATATTTGACCTTTTATGAGTCTACCTATGCCACATTACAGGTAGAGTTGTACTAGAGTTATTACTTAATATCTTTGTTATTTGATATGATAACTTCCTGAAAATTGGCACATAACTTAATTACATGAAATAATTTTGAATTTACATTCACTGACTAAGACACGCCCCCTAGAAGAGTACACTCCGATACGAAAACACCAATTTTACACCAACACGTATTGTTTGACGAAATATGTAGTAGTACAAATTATTAGATTAAAATGTAGTAGTGGTATAAAACAGTAGCAGTGTAGTAGCAAAAAGTAGTAGTATAAGACTAGGAACACAACCATGTCGCAAATCGGTACACGAACATATATTTACATATGACTTTTAGAGGAGTATTTAGTCAAATCGAGGAACATATATATGAGGACTACATCTAAATCTGCACTGATTTTTCTCAATTTGAGTACAGATTGTCTCTGGCCCAAAATACGAAGATGTTCTAAATGCAGCCTTTAAAGCTGTCAGAATGTAAATCGGTTGAATCAGATATATATATAGAGGCTATATATTAATCAAACCCGATATGGCTGGCTTTCAACAAATGTACTTCTGGGCCAATTAGAATACCATGTGCCACATTTCGTAAAGATCAGTCGAAAAATATGACCTCTAGAGGAGTATTTAGCCAAATCGGGGAACATATAAATGGGGACTCTATCTAAATCTGAACCGATTTCTCTCAATTTTAGTATAGATTGTCTCTGACGAAGATATGGCAAATTTCATTGCGCTTGAAGCTAAATTTCGATCTGTACTTCGAGAACAAAAGCATAAAAAACCAAAGTCTGTAATCTACCAGTTTTCCTGCCCGTTCTTTTTAGACGTGGCACTGCCATTTTTACAGCACATAATCTTTGAAGTCTCAAGATTTATCAGTTAAAGTTTCAAATTGATATCTGCTGTAGTTCAAAAGTTATGATTTTTGGAAAGTGCGCCCACTGATTTGAAATACAAATTTCGTCTGCAAATCTTTACCAGTCCTGCCGAGTTCTACCTGTGTTCCAAATATTATCTCTTTAGGATTAAATTACAGTTTTGCCACGCCTCCTTCGCCCACTGATTTAAAATACAAATTTCGTCTGCAAATTTCGGCCATTTCTGCCGAGATCTATCCGGCTATCAAATTTTACCTATATAGGACTTTAATGCGGGCTGGCCACGCCATTTTAGCACACTGATCAAAAATAAAAATTTCGTCTGCAAATTTAAACCTGAAGTGTCGAGTACTATCTGTGTACCAAATTTTATGTCTCTAGCTTCAAAAAAATGTTTTGACACGCACACTGTGCCCATTTAATCAAAAATTTAAAAAATATATAACTTATTATATTTTGCGTATAGGACATTATTGAGCGAAATCTGAAAAGAAATTAATTTTTTAGAGCGTTTATAGGAGTTTTGGATATTTAAAAAAAGTGGACGTGGCCAATAAATAACACTATGACACAATTTGATGGTTGTCTCGGGGTGAACCAAACCAATATCAAACGATAGCATTTGACCTCAGTAACAAAACCCTAAAATCCATTTTGCCCCACTACGTCACAATTTTTTTTACAGTGGTTTGAAGTTTGATTTTTTTTTCAAAAGTTGAATCAATTAATATAAAAAATCATCTGTAAAAGTACGTTTGGTATTTCATGTCTTCGGAGACCTATTTTAAACCAATCAGGGGAATATTTTCTCGGAACATTTTAACCCTCTAGCTCCCTCCAGAATGGGACATGTTTGGCCCAATTTTGAAAAACTGTTTAAAAGTCAACTTTGGACGGATGTCAAGGAATAGAATCTTCGATAGAAATATTATCCGGGAAATTTCACTAAGAGTCACCGAAGACAAATAACCTCTACGAGTCAAAGGTTCCAATATAAAATCAAAATGAAATGTTACTGAAATGTTAAAAAGTATATTTTTGAGCAAACAGTGCAACGCACTTTTTCGGGAGTGAACTAAACCAATATCAAACGATAGCATTTGACCTGATAAACCCTAAACTCCATTTTGCTCCACTACGTCACAATTTTTGTATACAGTGGGTTAAAGTTGGATTTTTTTAGACAAAAGTCAATATCAAAAAGTTGAAATTGACCACAAACATGAGAGTAGCTTTGCAGAACCTCCCATCGGCAGATGAATTCTGGAGACAACTGCTGGCGCTTGGCAATGGACAAATTCCTGTTGTTGTTTCTACCGTTTCTATCGTTTCCTACCAAATTTTTTTGAATTCACATCGTCGAAGGAGAAACTCATCACTAAAGTGTTCCCCGACATTGTACAAAATTATAAAAATTTCGATTGGATTAATGAACGAAGAATCGTCGATAGCTTAAATTTCGTTTTCGTCAAATCTTCGAAGAACTGCATTCGTTCAGATCCGTAGATGACGCGACCAACTATCCGACGAAATTGTTCAACTTGCTTGATGTGCCAGAAACTCCGCCGCATAATTTACAGATGAAGGTGGGATCGATCATAATCATATTGCGGAATCTGAATCAACTAAAACCAAATTCAAAGAAGACAAAGTCCTTATCTCCCGAATTCCGTTTTTTCCAATTGATCATCCTTTGCCGATGAGAATCAATAAATCGCAAGGCCAATCGTTGGAAGTTTCTGGGATTAATCTCGAATTTTCCTGTTTTTCGCACGGTCAGCTGTACGTTACATATTCGCGCTTTAAAAAAACCTCATCGATGATTGTTTTGCGCGGGAAAACAAAACGAAAAACATTGTTTATCATATCCCTACTGAATTTAATTCTTTTCAAATGAATCACATTAAAATTGAACAATCTGTGTTTTATATCTCTCTGGAGTTTATCTGAAGGCGTTTAATTGGGGCGAGATAAAGTATGCCGGGTCCGCTAGTAACGTATAAACTATCATCGAACAATATTACAGCAGGGAGGAAATGCCAAAAATTTTTTTTTTTTGTTTTACTTGTTTGACATGAATGGAAAAAACTGATATTTTCCTAAATGAGATAGTTTACGTAATTGCGAATAAATGCGAGACGCGTTCATCGATTTTCATGAACTATATCTCATTTTGCTCATTGGTTATGTGACATTACATGAAAGAAGTAAGACTTCAGACTTTTTCCGTTTTGAAAACTTTGCTAAACTTATTTCTTGTTTCTTTGTTTCTTGTAAAGTTTTTCGAGTCTATGCGCCCAAGAATAAGTGAAATGAGATGGTGTGGAAACGGAGATATTATGTTACATCGGCAAACGGAAATGTTGTCTTGCATAGTGAAAAAAATAGTAGATGCGAAAGTGGTGTAGGCTTTGTAATAAGCAAGGAAATAAAGGGAAGCCTCAACTCATGGAACCCTGTATCTGATAGGATTATTACTGCCAGATTCTACAGCAAAGCTGGCCGTTTCGTTACAATGTTATGCCCCGACGGAAGATTCTGGTGACAGCGATAAGGACGAATTTTACAGTCAACTTACTGCCACAATCCTTAAAATTGTTAATAGGGACATACAAATCATGATTGGAGACTTTAAAGCTAAATAGGCAGCGACGACTTAGGTTTAACCCAAATAATGGGCAAAGAAGGATTAGGAAGCAGGAATAACAACGGAGAGCGATTTATTGAATTTTGCCAAACTTTTCAACTTGTTATAGGCGGCTCACTGTTCCCGCACAAGAATATCCACATATATACGTGGACATCACCAAACGGACAAACCCGGACCATACCATATTTGCATAAGCCGCAAATGGACAGGGTCATTAACGGACGTACACTCGAAAAGAGGTGCGGATATTGACAGCGACCACGAACTCGTAATCGCAAATATAACTATCAAGTTGAGGAACATGTATAAACAGAATAGCCGGGTTACTATTTACAAACGCTTCGACGTAAACAAACTACGGACATTTATTACGAAATTGCAAGCCGTCCAGAAATACAACATGGGAGGAGACCTGTAACCAACTTAGAAGCATTGCAGAGAATAATATAGGATACGACCGCGAATCAGATAGGAAAATTTGGATATCCGACAGCACATGGGAACTTATAAAGGAAAAGAAATAGTCTCAAACAAAAGAAAAATTAAAATCCATTCCAGTCTCAACCAAGAATATCAGCGCATATCTAAAAACGTCAAAAAGGCTGCCCGAAAAGACAAAAGGAAATACTTTGAGAATATGGCAATAGAAGCCGAGGACGCGGCGGGAGCCAACAATATGCGGCAACTTCACCGGATAATTGGCCGATTAACAGGGCAGAACGCAAACCGAAACCACGCAGTAAAGGATTCAAATGGCAATCTTCTGACCAATCCTACGGACCAAATCAGGAGGTGAAAAGAACATTTCTCAGAAATAAGCAACGGGAACACTGTAACACAAAACGAGTCCTTGGACATACTTCCCTAGGTTTTGTCCACCTTAGCTTAAGCGCAATAAAGCACCAGGTGAGGATCGAATTCCCCCAGAGCTGCTCCAAACAGATCCATAAAACTCAGCAGACATTATCAACCCGTTTGTATGCGAAGCCTGGCAAATGGACCAAAGGAGCGATAATAAAAATAAAAAAAACTACCTAACAGAATGCAACAACTGGAGAGGTATTACCCTTCTCAACACGATCTACAAAGTTCTAGCCACTATAATTAACAATAGGCTGATGCCACTAGAGAAAACACTTCGAGACGAACAAGCAGGTTTCCGCCCACATCGATTAATAGATCAATCGATAGAATAGAGAACACCCCTATATATGGTATTTGTCGATTTAAACCCTACGGTCAATAACCAAAAAATATATACGTTAGTCAATGACCGGGTACTCGGGTACCCAAGTGTACTTTCTTGGTGGTTTTATGTAAAATATTACACAATTACATCAATTATGTTCAAAACTCATGTTATGAAATAGAAAACTGTAAAATTATTTAATTCCTATCAACAAAAGTTGATTTTCTTGTCGGTATTTTTTTAGAAGTTGCAGCCACTGCCGAAACTTGACTTTTTCTATAGGAGTTAGCGATCATATTGAACATTTTAATTTTGAGTGCAACTTTTTTACTCACTAGTGCAACAGCGATCAGAACTGAAAATGTACGGTTTGTACCAACTAAGTAACTCAAATTTGGAGTTCACATCTTTTTCAATCAATATTCGTTTTGACAGTTTCTCCCCCGAGAATCCTAGAAACACTTTATATTTTGCTCAGTTCTGTCATCCTTGTATTTCATCATTGTTAGTTTACTATAACTGGTTTTGCAGATTTGAAGAACAGACATTTGTTCGGGAATCATGACAAATGTTTTATAAATGTATGAAAGAAACGTTGTGGATTCATTATTTGTAGGATATGTCAGACATATGAATGTTGAAGATAATATGTACTAATGAAAGTTCGTATGAAAGTCATGGCGAACTTGAACAACCTTTAACTAGAAGTAATGTATATTTCTCGCAATGGCACTGGATGGTATAAGAATCCTGCAACGTCCCATTAAATTAGGAGCTGCAATGCTATACGCAAACATTGTGGCCCAGCACGATCAACAAAATTGATGTCGAAAGCTCAGACAAAAAAAAAATTATATTTCGAAAGATTTGTGGGCAATCACATATTACTCAATATACCGAGCAACACTCGGAACAAACGGATTCTGATCATTGGTACGTTATATTCGTTTTCACATGGCTACACCAATCCGTGATATATAGACAGCGATGAATGCAACATACCAGCTTATTACAAACCAAATGAGAATCTTTCAATCGATAAATTTCAGTTTTCTTACCGAGGCAGTAAATAATTCGCCCAATACATCCCATTAAAACCTGCAAAACTGGAATTCCACTTTTTTGATTTGTGATGTCAAAAACTCTTATAAACTTGAAGGACAAATTTATACTGGAACCCTTGCGACTTGGTTGTGAGACTTAACAAGGAGAAAGAAGGTTACGGATTATGCCAGGGCTATTGCGTTCATGAAAATGGACGCAATTCCACAATGGTTAATTTGTTTACCACACTTGCCTTGACAAAGCATCCGTTGTCTTATGAAGAGACAATTGCGTTAAGAAAAAAACCATATATACCGTAGGTAATGAATGCAGAAGATCAATACAATAAAAAAATATAGTAATCTACTGCAAAATATTTACAAATAATTCAAAGAAACTAAAGCTTCAGTGGAAAAATCATGTAAATTGTATGAGGGTACCGGGGTACCCGGTTATTGACTCACGTAGGTGTCAACTTTGAAGGCGTTTTAAACATAGACGCAGTTAATAACATTAAAAATTAATTTTCTTGCAAAATATCCAAAAACACCTTAATCGCGACGATTTGGAGTTTCATGGTCATATCTTTCTTATTAAAGAAATGGTAGCAGTTTAAATTTGAAAAAGGTACCCGGGTCCCCGGTTATTGACCGTAGTGTTAAAAAGGCATTTGACTCAGTATGTAGGGCAGCGATATGGACCTCATTAGGAGCGAAAGGTGTACCAACAAAATTAATAAATTTAATAAAAGCGATGTACACAAACACGAAATTACATGTTCGTCACAAAGGTATGGCCAGTGAGAAATTTGAGACTAACACCGGCGTTAAACAAGGTTGCCCTTTATCGCTTATTCTGTTCGCCATTGTACTAGACGATATTATGACAAAACTAAGACAGAAAAAAGAGGAATAGTATGGGATTTTCATCGCCACCTTGAAGACTTGGACTTCGCTGACGATATTTGTCTTTTGTCTCATAAACAATCTGACATGCAGGACAAATTGAACGATATAGTACAACTGGCAAACGAAGTGGGACTGGAAATAAATGTGGGAAAAACATATGCAATGCGCGTTAACAATACGATCACAAGCGAAATTAAACTTGACGATCAACCCATCCAATATGTCGACTAATTTTGCTACCTTGGTTGCATAATATCAGCAGATGGAGGAACGCTTGAACAAAATATGGAGATCTTCCCAAATTACACAAAAGACCAATATTAGAATATTCAACGCATGCGTGAAATCGACTTTACAACCGCAATAGTCGAAAAAATACAACCATTTATCAACAAATGCCTTCGCATAATAGGCCGTGTGATCTGGCCAAACACAATTTCAAATGCGGACCTATGGAGTATGACCAACGAGGAAAGCGTTAGATGCCAAATAACAAGAAGGAAGTGGAGATGGATAGGCCATACTCTACGAAAACCAGTGGACAGAATCAGAACTCTCAAGGAAGCCGACGCCCTGGGCTACCAAAAAACACTTGGCGCAGGACTTTATTGTATTAATTAAGACAACAAGACCTCACATCCGATAAAATTAAAACTATCTGTAACAATAGAAGTAATTGGAATAACCTTGTAGAAGCCCTATGTTCCCAAGCGGAATAAATAAAGGAAAAACAAAAAAAAAATTCGCCCAAGAAAGAGTTCTCATTTTGTTGTGAGATTCAGGTGCATAAGACTTGATGAACAAATTGCAATCATTATACCAAAGTCTGCTAACGAGGATTCTTAACTGAATCCGAAACAAATTCCAAATCAATGTTCATATAGACCGAATAAATACAAAAACAACGATGATATTGGCTGCGTTATTTTGGTATCCTATATAGGAGACCGGTATAGGATACCAACAAAATGCTTCGTCGTTAACAAAAAGAAATTACTTGGCAGCATAATAATTTATGTCAAATAATTTTTTGTTTTCTTTTTATTCATTCGTAAATATTGTATAAATTGTCGATATGGGATTAATTTTTTTTCCAGGGTATACATAACAAATTAGCTGTAAAATAAAATTTCATTCAAATGAAAATTATTTTATTGACGTTCTCTTTTCATTTTTATTTTTGGTTTACATCTGAAATAAAAAATTTGGTCACATTTTTATTTTTTACTACTATTTTGAACAACTTTTCCCCGTTTAGCTTAGCATGTAAATTTATCACCCTTAGCGTATATAGGATAACATTTGTATGGCTAAGCGCGTATAAGTTACCAACAAAACGCCACCATTATAAATAGTTTATTAATTGAAAAAGGCTAGCAAGTAATCGAGTTAAACTTTTAAGCTTGCCAATTTATTTTATGTAATATGAAAAACAGAAATGCTACAACTACTAAACTTCAACCACTTTTGTATGTAGCCGTAGTTTAAGAGCCATCGATTTGAAATTAGGTATGTAAGCTTTTATTCCTTAAGCGAAGATAAGTTCTAAGATGAGCAAAATCGGACAAATAGTACTCCCACATCCTATACAAAACTCCCCCTTTTTGGTTTGGGGTTAAAAAATATATCACAGTGATCTCCGATTATATAAAAAATTCAAGCTCAGTATTCAACATTTCAATGAAAAATTATTGAATTGTTGAAAATGGATGTGAGAGGCCGAAAGTAACGTCCAACTGTCATACAATCTTCAATAAAATATAGTTGTAGTGCAAATAACTAGTTTTATCTCCAGTTTTATCGAAAAAACTTAATTCACTATTTTTTGTTTTCTAATAGCAGTATTCACACCAAATTTCATGTTCCTAGGAGAATTTGCAAGAATCGCTTCTTAGTTGTCGTCTACTCGATAATAGGAACAAATACTGCAAATGCCAGTCATTATTGCTTGGTAAAAATTTTATATATTTTGACTAGCTTTACCGGCTCGTGTTGCTTCACCGCTGCATTTACGTGAACAATTTAGCTTTAGTTGTCTGGTGAGTAGTGTTTTTGTCCCGAGAATTCCCGGGACAAAATTCCCGGGAATCCCGCCCAATTTTTTGTCCCGGAATCCCGGGAATGCGACCGGGATTTCCCGGGATATCATTACGCTTATTTAATCAGTCAATATCAAAATGTTCAATAACTTAAAATCCACTAGAACCATAAATTATTTAGTGTTCCAAATTTTTACCATAAAATTATCAATTGGTAACTATTTTCTTGACCATCACTATCGTTTTCCTTCTTTTAATATTTTGTGTATCTTTCAAATGTGCTTTCATATATAGAGAAAAATTCGATCGTATTAAATTGCTAAAATGTATCAGCGATACCATGTCCATGAGTTGATGAATACTTACTTATTGATATGCATATATTCTAATACAATATTTTTAAGCCAATTGTCTGACATATAACTTTCTTAGTTGGTGTACTGGATGATTGTACCTTTAGGTGTTTGGTCTGAGCGATAATAACACTTTTCCCCTCTTTATCCCAAGGAGTATGAATCTAAAAAAATCCCTTCATATTGCACAATTACCCTATTAAATAAGTGTTAAATCTAATTGTCGCGATTCCAGCTTTAGCCGTTTGGTGATGGTAACAGTTTCATCTCATTTTCAGGTTTTTCCTCCTAAAAGTTTCATATCGCGAAATTGCTTCATAAAATAAATAATCGCCCCAATATCCGCATTTCTAACTATAGGCATTTGGTCTGGGTGATGGTACCCCATATATTTGCTATTCTACCTTAATGCGTTTGGACTTGGTTTGGTTAGGTTTTTCTTTAAGAGGTAACAATTTTGAAAAATCTCTTCATGCAGGTATCTAATTCTGTAAGAACCATTTCCATATAGATTTTTTGCGAAGCTATCATTAGCCATTGGTCTGCGTGATGGTATAAGTTTTACGCCTTTTGGGGCATTTTTAGCACTTAAGAACAAATTTAAAAAATGCCTTCGGATATGGATTTGTGCGATTATAGCTTTAATCGTTAGGATTGGGTCCTTTTTTGCCCCGAAAAGGACGAAGTTCAAAAACCACTTCTTGCAGCTCTCCAATTCTATAAGGATATTGCTCAATGATATCGTTTTTATCCCTTTTTAGCCTTTTTACCCAAAAAAGTACGAATTTCGAAAAGTCCCTACTAGTAGCCCTATTATTCTTTAAGAAGTTTGCTCATATACATTTCCACGATGACAGCTTTGCACCACTTCAAGTCTATAAGGAGATTGCTCATATACAGGCTTCACGATAAAAGCTTGTCTAGCGTTAACACAACACGAGATTTTAAGAATCATTCATTTCATTTCATATTTGTTTGTTTATATTAAAATAAAAACAATTTTTTTTAATAGATAAAGGCAATTTTCATTTATTTTTTGTTTTGTACCGGGATTTCCCGGGATCCCGGGAAAATGATATAAAAATCCCGAAATCCCGGGAAATGAGAAACGCCGGGAAATCAAAAACACTACTGGTGAGACCAGTTATGTCCTCTCTATTTTTTGTGTATACCTTAAATCTGCAAATTTAGAAAAACGCTGTGATTGCACCTTTAGCTATTTGGTATAAGCGATTGTATTTTGGTCTTTCCCTTTTTATACCCAAAAGTACGAATAGCATCGAGTAAACAAAGAAAAAATACAGTCATCTCATT
Source organism: Muscina levida (assembly GCA_964034835.1). Taxonomy (NCBI): domain Eukaryota; kingdom Metazoa; phylum Arthropoda; class Insecta; order Diptera; family Muscidae; genus Muscina; species Muscina levida. The sequence continues at coordinate 119,173,733 of OZ035883.1, read as the reverse complement.
GTTTGTTGTTGTTTTGTAGTGATGAGGAAAGGCGCTTAGTCCATTTTTATCAAAAATATCTCACTTCTTCCAATGTTGTCATATCAACTGTTTCTCGCGGAATTGCCTGAGAGTCTAATCAATCGATATATTTCACCAAGCTCTGATCGGCCGATGAGGTAATTATCTGGGTTGTGCAGTGAGCGTTTAATTGTTTTTCGTCTCTCCCATAAAATTTTAAAATGTGGACTAAGATTCTTTGTATGTTGAGGCAGCAATATGTACATTAGGAATATAAATTTTTGCAATTTTTACAAATAACAAAAATCCCACGTCATAGCCGTGTAAGGCATGAAACAGTGTTTAGAAATATGGTGTCACTTTTTCACTATCATGAAAAAAGTTTCCGCACCGATTGCTTTGAAGCCAACCTAATAACCGGTTTTTTTTTATGATCACAATATTCCTCACATGGTACTGGAGTGGGATTTTGCATTAAAAAGTGATATCCCTAATGTACATAGATTTCTCTATCGACATCATTTGGGAACTCTTCAAGTAGCAGATTGGTATGCGTTCAACATGACTGCTAAATGTCATCAAATACGCCGAAAGTCAGATACTCTTCACCATATCGCTCATTTGGTGCAGGACCGACATAACTCAAAAAACTTGATTTTTTACATAGTGATGTAGAATTTGTTCGTTAAAGAACTTGTTGTGTTGTGTAACAAATTCCCCTTAATACCTTTTATAAACTTCGCTTGAGAACTATTAAAAACTTTAATCGCTTTTATTTCGAAGTCGATTTTTTTGAGTTATGCCGTTAGTTAGGCGGACACACCATAAAATAGGGAGTTTGTATCGGAGGTGGGCGTAGTAGTAATTTGAACATATACACATTAAAAGTCTACACGACGATTTAGTAACGTACATCGAGCAGCGTTGAATATAATACTAAGCTTGAATTGTTTATATGACCTGAGCTTATTTTCTGAGAGTAGTTTTTGACCGATCGGTGTCATCTTAATAATCAACCTAGTTTTTCAGATAATCCACCCTAAACCATACGGGCCCAAACCCAACAGCCCCACACGGACCTGACGATTTTAATTGCTACTGGAGGAATCTGCGCAAAGACCCATGCTACTATTCTAGGATAAACTTCGGTGGTTGGTCGTTAATGGTTTGGGGTGGATTCTCTGAAATATCATTTTTTGGGATGGCCTTTCCAAGCTGCCGCATTACCCTGAAGAGTATGAACTCCGACGAGACATACTTACTTAATTTCCCTTTGCACCTCATGAATGAGGTATGGGATATCTTCTCGCGTTGTTGTGAATTAACACGCTTTCTATTTTTAGATTCACAACTAACGGCACCTACTTGTTTATCGACGAATGCGAACGTCACTGTTTGAGAAGCTCTTACTAGACACGCCGATTAACTCGACACTTAATACTGCGAAGTTGCTGTCAACAACATTCGAGGGGAGCCGACAATGAAAGAACATTTTTTTTTAAGATGACTGGAGCCAGGTTTAAACCTGCGATCTCCCACATGGTAGTCGCGTGTTCTAACCACTATGCCACGGCCGGTCCGGACATACTGGAAATTAATTTATTGCCCTTCTTGAAGCGAAACCTGGAGATAAATTACATTTCTCAGCAAAAGATTGCGGCTACTCACTCCAATAAGGAAACAAAAGGTTGGGTTCGGTCAGAAAACGTTGAAGTCTTAGAGGGGCCAGCGTGTTTCCATGACATGAACACTATTGAAAATGTGGGGGACATACTTGTTCGTAAAATGTAATCCAACATCAGGCAATACAATAGCGTTGCAAAGCCAAACCCTAAAAACCCTGATAAATAGTATGACCGAAGGCCAACTTTGAATTTATTCAAAATAAAAGAGGTCATACGCATTATTACAAAGTGTTTTTTTATTAAAAATTTGATTTTTGTTTTAATAAAAATGTTTTATTTCATAATTAGAAACCACTGCGTTTAATTCCATAATCACCCCAAAATGTAAAAAAATGCAAAAAACATAAACTTAACTAAATACAATTTTGTTGTTGTCGAATGTAAAAGTCTAGTTTTTGATTCTCATTCATTCCTCATATTCGGTTTTTGGACTATGACTCTTTAAGTACATCTACATCGAAATATAGTGGAGCGTATAATTTCCTGCTTTCCAGTGCATATTGTCATACTTACCACGCCTTCTTATGGGCTTTACAAATGGAAGAACAAAATTAATATACCCTTTACACTGTTCGCGGGGTGAAGGGTATACACAGTTTTCCAATCGTAATGTTTTTTTTTTGTATTTAATAGACAACTACCCAGTAGTGAAGAAAATGTAAGCAAAATAAAAACAATAACAACATTGGCAACCGTTATCAAACAGTAGGTTAAAACAAATGGATTTTTAGCCTTTTTTGTTAATTTCAAAACAGTGTAACATTTTTTGATAATAAGATATTAAAAATTATCTATGGCATTTAAAAATTTTGTTCATTCGTAATAATTCTGGTAAGTTTTTATAATTGATGCTCCTTCCCTAAGTTTGTAAATAATTACATAAATTCTACAACTGTGTGGTACTAATAAAACAAGTAGATGTCCCTGTATCAGGATCTGAAGCTAAACTTTGCCCATATTTGCGTCGTTTTCAGTTTATGTATATTAAAGAGTGACTCAAAAGCAAGAAAGGGGAATAGCAAAGTACATTGCTTATTTTAGGATCATTCATCAGTACCAGGGACCGTAACTGTTACTAGCTTAAAAATAAAAATTGCAATATAACAATTATTTTTATTTAAAAGTTATAAGATAACACTTATTTTGAATTAAAATAAGAGTTATTTTTGATTTTTTAATTAAAAGTTACGAAAAAACAGTCATTTTTTTTTATTTTAAAAGTTACAAATAAGAGTTATTCCGTAACTTTAATTTTTAAAAATCAAAAATAAAAGGTTAACTTTAATATCTTTTGAACCAACTGACGGATTACTAAAATTTAGATTCTATATTTTTTCAAAAATATCCCTTTTTAAGCATATTTTATATTTTTCACATTATTTTTTGATCGAAAAAACAAGTGTCCTTGCATCTTTGGTTTTTTAAAATGTAACAGCCAAATTTACTACATGTTTTACACAACTGTGAAATGTTAAACGTTTATTAATCCTGTTTTTCGCGCTTTCTTATTCAATAAGTAAACAAAACATAAAATACAGGTGCCTTTCAACCACCACCGATTTCGACCCTGGACATAATGCCTTAAGCAAATCCGACAAAAGCAGCAAGATGGTCGATTCCTCTATTCTAAAATCTGCAGCAGATCGCAGATTTCAAATAAAGCAGCATGTGGAAAGCGGCAAACATATTCAACTAAGTCATAGAAGCGAAAATAAGGGACGACGCAAGCATTTTTAAAAGCTCCATGTAGAGAGAAACTTTTTAAACAATTGTTTCCAGACCTTCCATTACCTGCAGAAGCTATAACAACACGATGGGGAACATAGCTTGAAGCAGTTAACTACTATGCCAACAATTATGAAGGTGAAGATATTTTAGAGGTCCTAAGTGCATTAAACGATGAGGATGCACAATCCATTAAAACTGCAAAGGATGTCTTGACAGACCCCCAAACTAGATCTGACTTGATTTATATTGCTTCAAATTACGGTTTTATTGCAAAACATATTAAAAATTTGCAAACATCAAATCTTACGCTTATTGAACAAGTTTAGGTGAATGAAGACACTTTTAAATTGATAGATAATTTATCGGGTTCCGAAATAAACATTTTATGTTCGATAATTTATCTCAATATTTTGTAGTTTAAGATGCTCAATATACAAAAACACCGTGATACTTAGGAAACATGGTTTAAGACTTTTGTTTCTTTAATGTTAAATAAATTCATGTGATATTTTTTTAATTGTTCCTTAAATAATAATACTTAAATATTTATTTCTATTTTATTTTACTTACTCAACATTTGTGTATGTAAATTTTCCAAAAATACTTACAAAGTCTGAATTTAAAATAATATCCATGTTTTTTTTTAATTTTTAAGCTGTTTTTTTTACTTTTAATATAAATATTTCTCATTCATATGAAAAAAAAAATGTGTGACTTTAATTTTTTAGAGCATGTTTTTGTTGATTTTGAGGTCATATTTTGCCATTTTTCAGGTCATATTTTATGGGCATAAAACACGATTTTTAGGGCATATTTCCGGTTGCCCTGGTTATTACATTGTAACAGCACTAACAGTAATAATCTTTTTTTATATTTTTTTGTTGGTATTTTGTTTGCAAGTAAATACTACATATAGTGCTGCAACAGGATACAGATTCATAAATGGAATATAATAATAGTAGGGTCCTTATAATTCGTCCTTGAAGGACGTATGATGCATCATATGAAAGGTATTGAATCATAGATCAAGAATCTTTTTAATTTTAGTAAAATTTTAGTTTAATTTTTATTTTTGATTTTTAAAAATAAAAGTTACGGAATAACTCTTATTTGTAACTTTTAAAATAAAATTCAAAAATAACTCTTATTTTTTATTTTTTTTTGTAAAAATCAAACATAACTGTTACTTCGTAACTTTTAAATAAAAGTTACAATTTTATTATTATTATATTTTTAATTTTTTTAATAAAAGCTAAAAATAAGAACTAAAAATTATTTTTATTATATAAATCGCAAATACAAGTTTTTGACTGATATAGCTTCCCAGCAGGGCTTTGCATGCCTTCTTAGAGGCCTGCAAAGGCAGTCAGAAGCCCTACCCTTCAAATGCAGTCTTCATTTCAAATTAACATAGGGTGTCATAGGCAGGCAAGGCCTGCACATTCCCTTTCTCATTGAAGGCGTTTCAGTAGGCATGCCTAGTATGTCCTGCTTGGAGTCCTAATAACAAGGGCCTTCTATGAGGCATTGCTACTGCAGACCAGCTTGCAGGCCTGCAAAAGAGCATTTATAGAAGGACTTAAATAAAAAAAACATATGCGAATTATTTCCATATTAAATGATTTCCTACTTTTTATAAATTTTTAATACAATATTTATTACAATTTACAATTACAATTTTTTTTAAACTCCAGCAGCGGGAATCGTACTCGCGACCTCAGTACTCATAGTTGGGCGTGCTACCTACTCGGCTATCACGTGATATAGTTGTTGTACGATAAATAACATACATGTGGTTTTCATAAACAACAGCATCTGTCTTACCTTCCCTTAAGAGGCCTGTCAACAGGCCTAATCGGAGAAGTAACAAGTGCATGGCTATGAACGTCAATTCTGCCTTCTACTAATAGGGCTGTCAACAGGCCTGTTTAAAGCAAGAAAGTTTGCATGCCCTTTGTGCACATCTATAGTATTTTTGTGGGGTACACAGTAGGGCTGCTCACAGGCCAGTTTTAAGAAGGGAAAGAGGCATGTCTGCGGGATCTTTTCTCACCCTAGTAAGAGGCCTCATTGCAGGTCTCATTTGAGAAGCGAAATGTGCATGGGTTTGGAATTTTTTGTTAGGCTTAGTGAAGGACTTATTATAGCCTGTATACATGCCTGGAAAAGGAAGGCGTATTTGAATGTCAACAAACTGCCTTTGAAGGCATGTTTGCAGGCATATTTTTACAATGCCTCGTCTTTTCCGCTGCTGGGTTATTACGAATACGTAATATTGATTTATTTCATATTGATTTATTTATTTAAAATTTTCACTCATATGTCTTATTTGCGGTCCCTGATCAGTACAGTGGATTTCAACAAAAAAATTAAAGATGTAATAAACAAATTTTGTATTTCATTGCTTCTCATCTCCTTAAAACAGACGACTTTCACATATGTCATCATTTCCATGTACAAAATTATGTTGGACTAATTTTAAAGAATGAACCCCCATTGAACTAATTTCACTGTTCTACAAAAAAAAATATTTTAAATTTTTCTGGGTATCTGAATTGTGATTCCTATGGTTTATAATATCATGATTTCAAATATGTTTTCAGATTTTTTTCATCAGGCACAGTTTTTGGATTTAAATTTATTAATTTTTCTTGATGTTGCATTAAAATACATTTTGCATAAATGTAATTAAAACTTTACTGCAACTGAATATCTGAATATCCTTGCAGTCTAGTAAAATATTCAAAGAGCAGTCAGCGAATATAATAGGCACATTTTTTCATCGTAACGCTTTTCTACAGTTAAAATGTCTGTGGAATCTTTTACCATATTTATCGGACACTTCGCTGAAGCATTGATAAAAGAAATCCAAATAAGAGGGCAAAAATTGCACATTCAAGGACATGTTGCATCCCAAGTTTACGTAGAATATTAAAAAGAGAATAAGGTGATTATAAATAATAATAATTGCAGCCAATTAGGCATGTTGCTGATGTTGCCACCTGTTTCTACTAAATTTTTCATCAATCGCCTCCATACAAATTGTTAATGGAAATCAAAACTTATTTTCAAATAACCAAAAAACTATGCCTGAAAGCAAAATTCTGATTACGTATTTGAATTTGCCATGTCAAAAACTCTTAGAAAAACAAGAAAAAAAACCCTTGTCGAAAGCCAGATAATAATTTTGTTTTCGATCGCTGTGCGGAGGAGAATTGGGAAGCTACTTTGCGTAATATTTGTACTCGGCATTATATATTTGGTCAGTGAGGGGAGGGTGGGTGTGGAAAGTAAGCAAGCCCAAAACATTGGTTTCGAGCTCAGGAAACATTTCCAAGTATGTTTATAAGTGGAACACACCACCACTTATAACTGGGATGCAATTTCGTGAGATATGTTATATAAATAAAAATTTTTTAATATTCGTTTACTTTGCAGTAGTGAAGCATTGCCGGGTTCACTAGATATTAATAAACAGGGCAACCGGAAATATGCCCTAAAAATCGTGGGCTGAAGTGCAGAATATGGGGCGGAAGCCCGATTAAAAAAAAAATATGCCATTGACTTCGTCTTGGTCCCCAAACATCGGAATGGTAGGTCAAAGTTGGCGCTCAGGCCCATGGGGCCCGGTGGGTAAAAAAGGGGCCCCTTTCGGTTCTACGATGACCCAACAGGTGCGGGTACACAAATGAAAGATATTTTCGAGACGAATCCAACGATGTTACTTTTTAGGTTTCTACGGGTCTCCTGGACCGAGAAAATCGCGCTGTCTTTAAATTTTCTATTTTTTTAAAAATTTTCAATTTATTTCTTTAAATTTTTATTATCTAACTCGGCTCCCGCCCCTATTCTGCACTGTTGCCAAATCGTGTTTTATGCGCATAAAATATGTCCTAAAATGGACAAAATATGACCTTAAAATCAACAAAAACATGCACTAAAAAATTAAAGTCACATAATTTTTTTCATTAGAATTATAAATATTTTTATTCAAAGTAAAAAAAAGTAACATACAATTGCATTTTATAACTTATCTCTACCTATAAATCATTTTATGACATATTTTTGTATTTTAGTATTATTATTTAAAGAACAAATTAAACAAAAAAAAATATCACATAAATTCACTTAACATTAAAGTAACAAAAATCTTTAACTAAGTTTCCTAACTATCATGGTGTTTTTGTTTATTAAGCATCTTATTTAAGATTGTTGTTGCAATAAACTACAAAATATTGAGATAAATTATCGAGCAAGAAATTTTGTCTATAACACCGAAAAATGTTTTTGTACATTGAGAATGATCTTTCGGCATCCACTGATGTAATTGGAGCGAGTTTAAGGGACTGTATTTCCTTTACATCGTATTTTAATGTTTATGTTTGCGTAGATCCACACAATTCTTTACAAATACTTTGTATTACTTCCAAGCCAACGTTTTGTGATGTAATTTGCTTTAATTTGTTTTTACTATTAAATTAATTTCGGAATCCGATAAATTATCAATCAATTTAAAAGTATCTTCAATCACCTGTACTTGTTCAATAAGCGTAAAACCTGATGTTTGCAAATTTTTAATATGTTTATCAATAAAACCGTAATTTAAAGCGATACAAAGTTTGGTGGCCTTTCAAGACATCCAATGCAGTTTTAATGGCTAGTGCATCCTCATCGTTTAATGCACTTAGGACTTTTAAAATGTCTTCATAATTGTTGGCATAGTAGTTAACTGCTTCAAGCAATGTTCCCCTGGAAACATTTGTTTAAAAATTGCACTCTACATGGAGCTTTTAAAAATACCTTCTTCACATTAGCAATAGTTTTATTTACGTTTTCATATAAATTCCTAATACATTCACACAATCGATGGAGTCCATGCAATGCATGTCACATGCGTCACTTTCGCATAAAATGCCACTATAGCTTTTGCAGCCTTTACCATATATGGAACTGCTTCCGTCACAAAAAGCAAAACATTATTCTTATTGAAGTTGACGTCCAGATTTTTGATGGCGTCGTTCCACAGTCGAGCAATTGTTGAGTAATTAGTCCTTTCCAAGGCTGCCGTATGTTGTAAAAATTTCTCACTTTCCTTGTCTGAACATAATACACCTGCTATAACGTTTGCCACATTTCTGCCTGTTGCATCTATAGTTTCATCGATTGAAATCAATATAAATTGATTTTTTTGTTTTGCTCGTATATTGTCCATGAACTGTTTCGGAGGGCATTGGTAGTCCGTGTATTCCTCAAATAGAGTTCTTATATTTTGATTTTTCATTTTGTGAAGTGGAATGTCAGCAGACACAAAAGCTCTGCACATTTTTTCCCGAAAATCATGTTATTTTGAGAGTCTACCGGAACATTCTGGCAAAAGTAATTGTTTGGTCTGCTTATTTTCACTTTTATGACTTAGTTGAATATGTTTGCCGCTTTCCACATGTTGCTTTGCTTGAAATCTGCGATCTGCTGCAATAACTTTGCTGCAGATTGTACAATAGAGAAATCCAACATCAGCTCGTAAATCAAGAAACTCATCTACAAGCGCCTTCAGTTTTGCTGCTTTTGTCGGTTTAGCTTTAGGCATTATGTCCAGAGTCGAAATCGGTGGTGGTTGAAAAACACTTCATTTGTATGTTTTGTTTACTTATTGAATAAGAAAGCGCGCGAAAAACAGGATTTATAAACGTTAAACATTTCACAAAGACTTGCTTGTATTTACGAACAAAAAATTACTGTGAAAAAGATAAAATATGCTTAAAAAAGGATATTATTTTACAAAATATGGCCTAAAAAAATAAAATATGCTTAAAAGAAAGGAGGTTTTTTTTTAAAAAATATGCTCCTAAAACCAAAATTTGCCGAAATATAACTTTATAGGTAAAATATGCTCTAACAAATAGGTCTCATAACAATTGTAGGACCATGAAACATGTAAATACATTAGCCATTTGTTAATATCTCGTTCTAAAAAAAATGCTGTAGCATATTTCCCGTTGCTCTGTTAATAAACCATTAATTTAAAATATTGGAAAGAAGTGCATATGATAAATATAAAATCCGCATAACATTAATATTACTCATACGTTGTACATGCATACAGAAATACCTAAATATGTACAATATGCAAACTCGCTACACACGTACAATACTGTACTTCGGTCAGGGTCTCCAAACATTAATCCTGATTAGAAATTTCTCACCCCATAAATTTACTGTTGCACTGTGTAATATATTTGGCTTGCTTACTTATTGGACTAATTTTATGAGATAGAAATTACATGGCACAAGATAAGTGAATATGTAGACAAACATTTGTATTTTCCAACATGATTTTTTATGGTCTGAGAACGCCAAACCATTTGGAATACCCCAACTTGAAATTTCTTATAATATTAATAATATCAATAAATCCAATGTGATCGTACCCAAAATCATTAATTAGTAAAGCTATAGCGGGATACAATCTTGGAGAAAAAAACTAGAAGTCTAACCACGTCCCATCTGGTACCTCACATACCCATCCATACACCGCCCACTTTAGAAATAGACATAACACGATCGTGCCCAAATTATGTATCTAGTAAAGCTCAAGTTTTTAAGGACAAATCCGGAAGTCTAGACACGTACCTTCTGGTGCCTCCCATACAAATGTACCACTCCGCCCACTTTAGATATAGAGTTATAATATCAATACAACCAACGCGATCGTGCCCAAATACTGTATTTAGCAAAGCTATAACAGGATAAAATTTTGGAGAAAAAATCTGGAAGTCTAGACACGCCCCTTCTGGTTCCTTCGATACAAATGTACCACTTCGCCAACTTCAGAGATGGAGTAATAATATCAAAACACACGACACCATCCTACCCTAATTCTGTATTTTGTAAAGCCAAAAAAGGACAATGTTTTGTAGAAAAAAACTGGAAGTCCAGCCGCGCCCATTCTGATACCTCCAATACAAATGTACCACTCCGCCCACTCTAGAAATCGAGTAATAATATCAATATAATAGAAATTGTATGTTTTACTGAGGGTGAGGGTATATGTAAGTCGGGAGCAATGTTAACTCTCTACTCTGGCATTTTGAATGTGCTCAAAACATCTTTAAACAGTTTCCTTCACAAACATTCAAATTACATCGTTACAATATTAAAGTTGTACAGGAATCAAGCCAACATGATCTTGTTCACTGACTCCAGTTTGCATACGAAATGTTAGAGATGTTCACCAACCTTACCTACACTTTTTTTCTCATACGATCAATTTCTCAGAAGATACAACATGGGTAATATATACGATATTCCCCCATCGCAATATACACAAGTATACGTGAGGTTCTTTAGATGGAGTTACGTGAAATCAAAAATACCACTTCTACTTAAGCTGTGACTATTAACTCATAGAAGGTGGAGTCAGGTTCCAACTGGATGGATGTGAACTATCACTAAAGGAAATCAAATGGCAAGCCAAACACACAGCGAATTTACAACATTATAACCGAATATTTCTTCTTCTATTTCGCGGCAACTAGGATAGAACAATACCGACCAGTGCTCTGTGAAAATAAAGTCGTCCTTGAATGGTCACGAGAGCGCTCTCATCACTCTGGAATATCTTGAAAATATCATGTTAAACTTAATGGATATGTGATGAACTCGATGGACGGCATCGAAGTGAACGACCAAAATTCCATTGGAAAGACCAGGTTTCTAAGGACATTGCAGAACTTGGTATGACGAACTAGAGAAGAAACGCAGAAGATAGAACCGCATACTTTTCTATGTATTGCATAAAACCAAAATCTGCGATTTTAAGAAATTGCCAGGTAAGTAAGTAAGTTAGTGATGGCTTAAGGAGGGGAATGGCGGATTTTCTAATCTGAGTCTATCTGATTGTTATGCAGTTGGTAATAACCAGAATCTCTCTTTGGAGGTCCCCAAGAAGCTCACAACGTCCGCATGATCAAGTGTTCCCCGGGCAATGCCATTGATCATCCGTTCAGTGGTAGCAAATGTGAGAAAGCGCAATGTTGAGTAACCTAATCGGCATGCTACCACCGATGCGTCTTAGGAAGAAGGTAACAGAATTTACTGAAGCTCAACACAGAGGCTCTCTTAGTGGCTATGTCAGCCTCAAGAAACTAGGATCGGGCGCGGTGTCCTAATAAGCCACTCTCCTTAAACAAAACCATTTATAAAGAAAACACGAAGAAAACAAAAAACAAGAAGCCCCCCAAATGTTGAAGACCTCCGCTAACATTATAAGAACCATGATTTAAAGATATACACCTGGAATGTCCGAACTCTCTATAGAGAACGTACCTCTATCCAACTGGCGGAAGTCCGACAAATACAAGGCTGACATCATTGTCATACAGGAAATGCGATGAACGTGACAGGGATGCACACGTCGAAAGAACTGTTACATCTTTTTTAGCTGCCATGCGGAAAGATAGATTCATAGTCGGAAAGAGACTTCGACATTTGGTCTCGAGGTTTAACGCTGTAAGTGACCAAATAGGCAATGGAAACGTGTGCAGTGACGGAGCGTTATGATAAGAAGAGGAGGAAGATGATACGCCTGTTTAAGTGGAAAAGCGTCTATGGAAGAAAATAGAAAGCCAGGATATTGAAAACTACAGGAATAGAGGTGAAGCCCGAAAGTTCTACCATAAGGTAAAAAGTAAAGGTTTTGGACGGAAATTTTGTCATTGACATTCAGAGTGTGCTGCAAATTTGGAGGGAACGCTTTCGATCTCTACTCGTTCCCGAAGGCAGCATATGGAGTAGACTGTCTACCATCGAGCCAAAACGAGATCAGAGCGGCAATGGCACGGCTTAACAACAATAAAGCTGCGGGAGCCGATGGACTACCGGTAGAGCTTTTTAAAGTCGGCGATGATGAGCTGGCACGGTGCATGCACCAGCTCATAAACACGATTTGGCTCAAGGAATGCATGCCCGACGATTGTAATCTGAGTGTTTTATGTCCTGTACTTAAAAAAAAGCGTTCCAAGTGTGTATACCAATTATCGCTGGATCAGCCTTATACCCATCGCATACAATGTCCTTCTTAGTGTGTTATGTGAAAGACTAAAGCCCATTCTGTCGAACCTGATTGGACATTATCAGTGTGGCTTTAGACCTGTTAAATCCACGACCGACCAGATATTTACACTACGACAAATCCTGGAGAAGACCCAAGAGATGCAGATCGACACCTACTATCTGTATATCGATACGACAGAAACTATTAGATGCTATGGCTGAATTTGGTATCCCTGCGAGGCTGATACGACTTTGCGGGATGACACTGACTGACACGAAGCCTTCAGTGAAAATAGGCACAAATCTAACAGAGCCATTTTCTACCAAGCGAGGCTGCAGACAAGGCGATAGTCTGTCATGCGTTCTATAATCATAATGGAGATGATCATGCGGAAGGCATACATGCTGCTCGCGTATACCAATGATATAATTATCATTGCCGATGACTGCGGGATATTAATGCGGCCTCAATCCTATGTGGTACTGAAACGTTTTTTAATACTTAAAGCTGCAATTTAAACAAAACTAAACAATTTTTAAATTTTGTCTGCAATGTTCGAATCAAAGAGTATTAGGGAAAGAGATTCCATCAGACCCTATAAAGCGTTTGGTTTTGTCGATTTTTTTGTGTCACTAGGCTTGACAGAAATGACAAATAACGGTTTTTTTTACGGACTACAGCTCCTTGGGTCAACGGAAACTGTTTACACGTAACGCAAACATTGCTGCGAATTTGACACATAAAATTACATAAAACATTAAGTTATTTGCGATTTTATCCAGCAGCAAAAAATGGGGCTTTGTACGCCTTCTTGCAGGCCTGCAGAGGCAGTCAGAAGCCCTATCCTTCAAATGCAGTCTTCATATCCTATTAACATAGGGCGCCATAGGCAGGCAAGGCCTGCACATTCCCTTTCACAGAAAAGGCGTTTCAGCATGTCTAGTAAGTCCTGCTTGGAGTCCTAACAACAAGGGCCTTCTATGAGGCATTGCTACTGCAGACCAGCTTACAGTCCTGCAAAAGAGCATTTATAGAAGAATTGCAATAAAAAACTAGTAAGGCGGTTATCTTCGGCTATGCCGAAGCTTAGATACCCTTCACCATTTGTAAAAATGGTGGTAAAACTGGTTATTTGCACTACAACTATATTTTATTAAACTTTGTACCACAAAACAGGGGTGTTGGAGAGAAGTGGACGTTACTTTTAGCTTCACACATCCATTTTGTCAATAATTTTGTATCGATTTTATACGATTTTAAGTTTATGAGTTGGTGAGTTGGAGATTATTTTTATGAATTTTGTAATTCCCCAAAAATGGGAAGTTGTGTGGGATGTGGGAGTAGTTCAAATCCGATCATGCTTATCTTACCCCTTAAACTCTGCTTCTGGACAGAAGCTTACATACCGAATTTCAGCCCGAAAGCTCATAAAGTATAGGGACATACAGACGGACACCCCCAAAAATGGGGAGTTTGTATGGAAGGTGGGAGAAGTATTCGTCCGATATTGCTCATCTTACAACGTAAGCTCCAATTATAGGATTAAAGCTTGCATATCATATTTCAGTTCAATATTTCCTAACCTACGGCTATAATCGCGGACACCCCAAAATAGGTAGTTTGAATAGGAGGTGAGAGCAGATTTTGACCGATACTGCTTATCTTAGAAAGTAGCCTCCGCTTAGATATTTAATCTTGCGTACAAAATGTCAGCTATATACCTCTTAAAATACGGTGGGAGAAGTATTCGTCCGATATTGCTCATCTTACAACGTAAGCTCCTATTATAGGCAGTTAGGCGGACACCCCAAATAAGGTACAGTTTGAATGGGAGGTGGGAGTAGTTTTTGACCGACATTGCTTATCTTAGAAAGTAGCCTCCTCTTAGATATTGAATCTTGCATAAAAAATGTTAGGTATATACCTCTTAAAATACGGCTGCAATAGCAGGGACCACCCCCAAAAAGGGAGGGTTTGTTTGAAAGGTGAGAGTAGTTTTTGACCGATCGGTCTCATTTTAATATTCAACCACCGCTTAGAGCAGAAAAGCTTGCATACAATATTCCAGCTTGATTGCTCTTAAATTACTACTGTAATCGCGGGGACTGACATACGGGCAAAGGATTTTGTATGGGAGGTGAGAGTAGTTTTTGACCGATCGGTCTCATCTTACTACTCAACCTCCACTTGGTGTAGGGAAGCTTGCATACAAAATTTCAGCTTGATTGGCCTTAAACTTCAGCTGTAATCGTAGGGACAGACCCCAAAAAGGGGGAGTTTGTATGGGAGTAGTTTTTGACCGATCGGGCTCATCTTAGAACTTAACCTCCGCATTAAGGATAGAAGATTCCATTCCAAATTTCAGCTCGATAGTTCTTAAACTGAGGCTGTAATCGCGGGGACAGACAGACAAACGGTCACCTTTAAATCGACTCAGATTTCTATGCTGATCATTTATATACATATATTGTCATACCTACCACTCCTTCTTATGGGCGTTACAAATGGAAGAACAAAACTAATATACCCTTCACTCTATTCATACGTATGGTGAAGGTTATAAAAACACATGGGCTACTCGGATATCACATGATATAGTTGTTGTACGACAAATAGCATACATGTCGTTCTCATAAACAACAACATCTATCTTACCTTCCATTAAGAGGCCTGTCAACAGGTCTAATCAGAAAAGTAACGAGTGCAAGGCTATGAGCGTCAATTCTACCTTCTACTAATAGGCCTGTCAACAGGCTTGTTTAAGGCGAGAAAGTTTGCATGTCCTTTGTGCACATCTATGGAATTTTTGGGGGTACACAGTAGGGCTGCTCCCAGGCCAGTTTTAAAAAGGGGAAAAAGCATGTCTGCCGGATCTTTTCTTACCGTAGTAAGATGCCTCTTTGCGTAACATATTTTAGAAGCGAGATGTGTATGGGTATGACATTTTTTGTTTTTGGATTAGAGAAGGACTAATTATAGCCTGTATATATGCCTGGAAAAAGAAGGCGTATTTGAATGTCAACAAATTGCCCTTGAAGGCATGTCTGCAGGCATATTTTTACAATGCCTTGTTTTTTCCACTGCTGTGTAATTTGGTTGTTTTGTTAATCCCACTCTGTTCCCTGCTTTTACTTCTCAGGCCTAGTGTCAATAATACGGTTTTAATAGAATCCCCCTGGTTCGAATAGTTTATTGCAATGCAAGTAAATTTCCAAAAAAAAGAGCACAATCATTTAGAGGGTTTATGTGCAAACAATTTTGACGAGATTAGCATGGAATTTCGTGATTAATTTGAATATGATTTAACATTTTGAAATGTAAAAAAGAATTATATCAGCGTTTTGCCTTTATAACCCATAGAACTTTAAAAGGAAGAAAAAATTAAATATAAACTGTTTCGGTAGAAATGCGTATTTTTTCAAAGGACTGCAAATGGCCGAAGGATGGTTTGTGGCCATAATCGGCGCTGTGGACGAGGTGTTGTTATTTAAACGAACTGTTGTTTAAGGAGAAACACGTTTTAAGGAGGAAAGAGTTATCTAGCGAAATTTGTCAAACAAAAGTCCGCATTTCTTAAGAATCTTTCAAAAAACGCATCTTTAAACGTTTGGCCGAATAATTGTTCACAAGCATAAATACCTTCTACCGGTTTGCCCTGAACTATCCTGATAATGTTATGTAACTGGAGACAGCAGCAATCAAGTTATGCGTTTCGAATTGCTGAATGTATATAGTTGTATTACATTTTGTAGATACCTTTCAAGTAACTAAAGCTATTAGAGTTGTGATTTTACTCTCTTTTGAAAAACTGGGTTACCGACATCAAAAACCCGGTTAAACCGAGTATTATAAAATAGAATTTTTGAAAAAAAGACTATCAGTTTTTGTTTTTAATTAAACACCTTTTTGTTGTTCAGATTTGAATAAGGTTTTTTTATATTTGTAATGTGTGGTATTCCCTTATTGACGCAGGTAAACGAATTGTCGTTTGGATATGTTGAAAAATGTTAAATTTTTATTCGCAATTTTTAATTTATAAACAGCTGTATAAAATTACTGATTTTTTGTTCTATTATAATGATAAAGAATTTAAAAATTTTGTAGAATGAGGGTAACATTATATAAATGGCACCTTGTAACAAGGCAACATTTTGTTCCAGAAAAGAAACCGCTGTAAATTTCAATATAACACACATGTTAATTTAATTAAATGTTTTTACATTAGGAACACATTCACATAAATATCCTTCTGGTTGATAATGTATGCATTACGAAACACATTATCAACAACATATACAAATATTAACTAAAAACTCGTTGGATTTTTTATACTCTGAAAACAATCAATCTATCCAAACAACTAACTATTTTAGTCTTATGCCTTTTTAAAAGAATCGATGTGGCAATTGAGTATGAAATCAATTGCATTACAAATTTTCAATTTCACACTAGATTACGTTTTTTTTTTTAAATTTTGTGCTGTTTGAACTATTAAAATAGACTTAAAAAGTAATGTGAATTTCAATAGAAAAATATGAACTTCAGTGCTACTTACTTAAAATCAAGGTTCGTATTGGCTCACTCGCGAGCCGTTCTTTTACTGAGCCAAGAGGCACAAAATTTCAAATAAGCTCTCGGCTCGCGATCCAGGAGCCACATAATTTCAAATTAGCTTTCAGCTCACGAGCCAAGAGCCCAGAAGTACTGTTGCCCAAAGTACTTTTTTTGTACCAGAGTTATTTTTTGTACTTAAAAGTAATTTTAATGTACTTTTCGGCACAAAGTACTTTTTTTGTACCAAAGTATTTTTTTGTACCAAGAAGTACTTTTATTGGCCCAAAAGCACAAAGTATTTTTTTTGTACCAAAGTACTTTGCTGTACCATAAAGTAATTTTATTGGCAGAAAACAATCTTCTGTTGAACAAAGTATTTTTTTTGTACCAAAAAGTACTTTTATTTTGTACCAGAGTACTTTGTGTAACAGAAAAGTGCTTTTGGGCCAATAAATGTAGTAAAAAGAATGTACTTTGTACCAAAAAGTTAAATAAAGCTCTTTTTTGTACAAAAAGTACTCTAGTACAAAAATTGGTACTTTGTGCATCAGAAAAGTGTTTTTGGGTCCATAATACTTTTTTGTACCAAAAAGTACTTTTAATGTACTTTTCGGCACAAAGTACTTTATTTTGCACCAAACAGTATTATTATGGCCCAAAAACACTTTTCTGTTGCACAAAGTACTTTTTTTTTACTAGAGTACTTTTTGTACAAAAAAGTACTGGTCAGCAGGATAACTCGAGTAAACCTTAACGGATCGGTATTAAAATTTACCAGTATTACTATTTTTCAAAACGAACTTATGGAATAAAATAAATGAAAATGAGCAGAATAAACAATACCCCCCCCCCCCCCCCCCCATTTTGGTACCTCCCATACAAAATTATCTATTTTTGGATAATTCACTTTTCTTTTATAACTGCCAAACAGAGGACCGGTGGATATTTGAATTTGGTCAGTTAATTTATCTTGCAATAGTAGTCAAACCCTAAGAATACCTTTGCCACACCCCTTCTGGTACCTACCATACAAATGACCGATTTAACCCTCATTGTTATACATACATATCTTTTTTGTAAGCAAACTGAATTCACTCAAATTTTGCGTATGATGTACGCTAATGAATATTAGACTCATACAAAATGACCTATTTTTGGACAATTAATAATTCTCCAATAACTTCCAAACGAACACTTGGGGGGTAATGAAAAGTGGTCGGTTAAATTATATTGTGATAGGAGGCGTAGCCCCAGAAAACCTAACTATTTGACATACCCCTTCTGGTACCTCCCATACAAATGACCGAACTTACCCCTATAGTCTTGCATACATATCTTTTTTTTTTTCAAAGTACACTGAATTCAGTCAAATATTGCGTAAGTTGTACTTAGAGTGTTCAAAACCGAAACCGAAAACACTCTAACCGTTTATTTCTGCGAAACCGTATGCCAGTTTCTTCAAAAATGCCAATTACGAATAGCCGGTTTAACCGGTTTTTTTATGGTTTTCCAAAGAGCAGTATTTCTCAGAACATTGCTAGTTCAATTATAGGTAAATCGGCAAAGAAGGTTGTTTATGCTTATCCGATATTCTTCAGCCAAATCTCAAAGGATGCTTTCATTAAAATTTCCTTATGCAATACGAATGTTTGTTTGGAAATTGCTGTTAGATGACTGTTTCCTCTCATCTTTAAATGGGGGGATGACTTCCGTATTCATATAAAAAACTTTCAATTGTCGTTATCTCCTAAACTAAGCATCCAATCGCGAAAAAGTCGCTAAGATATAATTGGGAACTCATCTTGTAATGGCTAGGAAGCCGTCCATATTTAGATGAACATGTTTAAATGCAGTTATCCCCTAAACTATGTGTCCGATCGCAAAAAGGAGCTTATGTTATAATTACCATACAATAGTTGGGACATCACCAAGTTACAGTTGGGATCTAATTTTTTAACTAGATCTCACCTAGAAATGAGTGCGAAGCCGTCGATATTCATATGAAAAACTTTGTGCCTTTACTTCCTACGCTAATGTCAAATTGATACCTTAATTCTAAACCATGCTAATTTAAAATGTAAAATGAAGGGAAACATATTCAAAGTTTGTGAGTAATATAAACTTATACAGCCATGTTCTGGAAAACAATTCGGTTTGAAAACAGAGCAAACTCGGTAGAAATGTATTAAAAAGTATTAAATTTTTACCGATTTTGTTCTGTTTTTAAACCTAATTGTTTCCCAGAACATGGCTGATATAATAAGTTAAAATTTCCTAATAACTTCTGTTTAAATGAACAGGATATAAATTGAATGGATTAATGTATCGATATTCATATCTTTCCATATTTAATTGAATATTTGGTTCTATTTTCCAATTTCCGGTTAACCCGGTTTTTTAGTAAATTATGTATTCGAAAACCGAATTGTTGGAAAAAGGCATTTTTCGAATAAACCGGAAACCGGTTTTCTGAAAAATTCAAGTTTTTTAATACTATAGTTGTGCGGTTATGAAAATTTAAATCAGGAATGAATATGGATTATATCGGATAACCCCTTCTGGTGCCTCCCTTACAAAATAACCTTTTCTGGAAAATGAATATTTCTCCCATAACTTCCAAACCGGCACCTGGGGGATAAGTTTAATTTGATCAGTTAATTTATCTTGTAATAGGCGGCAAAGCGTCAGAAACCCTAACTGTTTGATACATCCCTTCTGGTATCTCCCATATAAATAACTCATATTTCCCCTTTTGAATACATATCATTTTTGTATCTACACTGAATTCAGACAAGTTTTACCAAGGTAAGCGTTCATTGAACGTTGATTTACGAAAAAAAATCAAACACGTTGTTCTGCCCCCAATTGTAGCTCCTGTACAAATAAGTCAAATTTTTAACGTTTTTGCTTCACAAGCATACAAAAAATAATACATAAGCAATTCTATTTTAATTAAAAATCTATTAATTTCAATAACTCAAGACTTAAACAATATCTTATATTAATATTATCAGTCAGTTTACCTGACTGAAATTTCTGTACTGGTTACTACTTTTATTGACCCAAAAGCACTTTTCTGTTACACAAAGTACTCTAGTACAAAATAAAAGTACTGTGGTACAAAAAAGTACTTTGTGCCAAAAGGTACATTAAAAGTACTTTTTGGTACAAAAAAGTACTCTGGTACAAAAAAGTACTTTGTACAATAGAAAAGTGCTTTTGGACCAATAAAAGTACTTTTTGGCATAAAGTACAACCGTAGCTGAGTAAAACCCTAGCTCAGTTTGGCTAGATTGGTTACCAAATTTTTTTTTGGCCCCCTAAAATATATGATTAACCTTAAAAAGTTGAAATATATAATTGCCCATAATAATCTACATCGGAGTCCAATTTCAAAATTTTTCATAATTTTTTTAAAAATACCCCAAACTTCTACATCAAATATCTCGACGTCTATAAGAGATATGGAAAAAGAAAACACATACTATTTTAGGTCTTCACTTCAGCTATTGAACGGCTTATTATTACTTAGTCTGTGTGCAAAAGAAAAATACTTAGCGGCAATAAACTGACTTGAGATCAAATTCGAACTTAAACCTCATTTCGGCACACCGTAATGCCTAACAATCGATACGAACTTTTCACAGTATATTCGTAATTTTGAACTAACGTAAGGTGAAGCTAGATGATCAACATAGCAATTAATACATATTTTTAACGAAATTCGAAAAAATGCCATATAAGGAACACCCTAATGCTCTTTGTAAACAATTGGAGTATTCCAATCATATTAGTTGTTTACAGAAGTTGTTCAGTTATACAATAAGTACGTTTTTGGTAAAGATAGCAAGTAAAAACATAGCACATTGGCCCAAAACTCCTAAAAAACTGATTTGTTTAAAGTAGATAGATAGAGGGAAGTTTAATTTTTTTGGGAAATTTTAATATGGCAATTTCTTAAGCGGACTATTAACTACAACTTTGCTTAAGAAGAGAAAGCGCTAGATTAAAAACTGTACAAACTGTTGGCCAAAAATTGATGTCGCCTTTATTCAAGGGTTCCAAGGGATTTCAAAAGTTTATGGGGCCAAAAAAAAATTTTGGTAGCCAATCTAGCCAAACTGAGCTAGTGTTTTACTCAGCACCGGTTGTACTATCGAACCTATATAGTCACATTCGGGTGTTTTTCAAAAAGTTTGATTTTGTGTCATAATGGAATTAGTAATTTTTTTTTAAAAATTTTTAGTAATTGTTTGCTTAAAGATTATATTATTTAGAATTAAATAGTACGATTTTGTAGTTTTTTAAATTTATAATAAAAAATATAAACTATTTTAAAGAAAAAATCCACCTCTATTTTTAACATTTTTTCCCTTTGGTAGATAATATGGTTGTTGAACCCCCAGTACGTTTTATGAGTGTGTCTCTTTAACTTCTTGAGAAAAAATTAAATATAAAAAATTAAATTAAGAGTAAATATCATGTATTACCAAATATTGTATTTGCCTTCTCTGTTTTCTGTTTTTTTTTCTATCTTATGAATAAAGAACTTTAAGTGTATTAAATCAAGTCATAATGCGCCAACTATTAAATGCTTCAGTAAATCTTTGTAATATTAATCTTAATCACACTTTATCTGAATATAGCACAGTTGTAGATTGCTTCGATTTTTTAGGTATCGTTAAGGTGGCCAACAGTCCTGATTGTGGCGAGACAATCCAGTTTTTTAAGTATTTGTTCCGACACAATTTTAGTCAGTATTTTGTACAGCTTTTTTTTCTAAATCAAGTTTTTTCGGGACATTGATTGTTTTTGTCAAGTTTAAAAGTTTTCGTGAAATTTTCTACCATTTTAGTTTATACTTTCAATTAAAAAATTCATATGCAAATAATTCTTCAGTAGGCACAGTATTAAAACTTTTTAAATCGTTGAATATATTATTCGGTATCGTTAATTTATATATTACTCATCCGCAATAAAAAAATATCACTTTAATTGATAGTTTAGTTAAATGTATTATTCTGTCATTGAATATTAAGGTGAAGTGTAATATTTTCCTGAATATTTTGCTTCCTGTTATTCAGTTTCTTCATGATCTAAAATGTCCCTTAAGAAAATTCCTATGTAAATATTACACTAGGTTCAATAATAAAACTATTCAAATCGCTTTAAAATCAAAGCGAATAAGCAATATTTGCAGTATTGCAGTAGAAGACAAATAAATTTCATTATAAATACTGCTTCATAATTCGTATTTTTAAATATTTTTTGTCATATAGATTCCACATATTTGATTTCTATCTGTTGACATTACTTTTAATCGTTTACATTAAGAATTTCACATGTAATAAACCAGGGCACAATTGTAAAGTCATCTTTTACGAACTATTTGTTGTTTTTTATATTAAACACTTCAATTTATTTTTCGTAATATTATTGTTATCACACTAAAACTGAATATAAAACAACACTTTTTAATAAACTTATAAATGATGACCTAAACATTGAAATAAATCTCTTTTAACACATTTTAAAACTTTAGATATCTCTTTTGTAATTGACAATTTTGGTACAGTTCATTATTTGGTGTTCAAATAGTTAATATGATTGTGTTCAGTTTATTTATAATCAAACTTCTAGCTTAAGAAAATTATATATAGACAATACACCAGGGCACATTATTAAAACTATTGAATTCGCTTTAGGCGAATACGCAAAATTAATTACGATAAAATACATTTAGTTGCATACACTTTAACATACTGCGCGTATGTTTGTTATCTATTAATTTCAATATTTTTCAAATGTTTTTTTATTAGGCGTATAAGTAATTTTAATTACAAATATAAACATGTGAATATCATTGTATACACTGGTACACACTGCGTATGCTTATTATTTATAATATATTTATATTACTCATACGTAACGATTAGGGCTACTTGCACTGTTCTAAATTAATTATATGAATTTAATTCTTGTGTTAAATTAAAAATTCATTGTTATCATGGTAAACAAAAATTTGAAATTAATTGAAAATATTAAGATAATATTTCAATATCACTTATGTTAACAATATCTCTTTAATAAGAGAGAAAGAGATAGAGTAATTTTTTCTTAATTTTTTTTATTTCTTGTATATTATTTATGTATTTGTTTGTATTGTTTTATATAAACAACTCTTATTATAATAAAAGTTGTTTATAAAGTTCACTGAATTTTTTTCTTCTTATAGAAACAAATTTCAAAACTCGCATTTCTTTTTCACTTAAACAATCACTCACATCCAATTTGACCTTGTGCTGAAAGCACTAATAACATTAAAACCCAAATAATTTTCAACATATTTCTGAATGAAATAACACAACACAATATTTTTAATTTTTTTGTATATTTTGGTTTAAAATTTCCCGTTTTTGTTTTTTGTTTTTTTAAATGTTTAAGTTTCAATTTCCCGTTTTGTTTTTTTATTATTGTTCATATAAAGTAAAATTTTGTTCTATAAGGACGACGTCGCGTTAGAAACACTTTCGCTATCGTTGCACTATGTGCCGATTTAGAATATGCTAACCAACTAATTGGCCACCGAGAATGTTTATTAAATTTATATCAAAACACATTCAGTTGCTTTGATGTGGCGATGTTCTAGTCCCGCAACCAGAACTAATAACCGAAACGTCACCGATACGACTGAACTATTAAAAAAAAGCTACATAATAATACATAACACAAGTTGTTGTTGTTGCTATTGCTGTTGTTATTATTGTTTATTACCCATTGAGAAGAAACAGAATCTAGCACATACACATATATGTATATGTATTTCATTACCTACTAACACACTATTGCATAAATAGAATATCCATTTTGAGGGAACTAGCTCAAAATGCTTTAACTGATAAGAAGACTACACGCACGAGGTTTTAAGATGTTTAACACTATAGAATTTTATTTCAAGTTTGAATTCAAATACATACGTCACTGAAGCCGACAGAACCCATCGTGAACGAGGGGGTGCTAAACTTTGATTAACAGAGAGCAACCGTAACACTAACACCCATTAACCTATACGCTAGCAAGAACTGACTTACTAACTTCTATCTATGTACACTCTCTGGGAGTTACTTTCGTTACCCGATGACACACAAGCACACACACTAATGCCAATAACCGACCGCCGTCAACGAGTGTCGGAAGTTAACTAACAAAACCAAAACAAAACAAAACAAAACAACAAAAACATACACAATAACGACAACGACAACAAACACAGACAACAGAATCAATTGCTTAAGCACCTGTTGCTGTTGAATGCGCTTTAAGCCAAAGCACAGAGCTGGCTTGTTAGCAACACGGCAACGGCGGCGTTTTGTGGTAATGTGAGACGGCAAAGGGGCTTGGCTGTTTTGGGAGCTTTTTAGAAGTGTTTAATGTTTTTGAAAGAAAGAAATAGTTTAGAGTATATTTGTTGTACAGTAATTTCAATGGTAGAGGAAGAATCAATGCTTTATTAATTGCAAAAGTTATTTTCAGCAATTGCTTTTAGATTCGGGGGATATGGTTCATTCCGATTGGGAATAACCAGAATTACCACTTAAGAGATGATCAAGCAGCTTCCAATGCCTCTTAGGAAGTAGGTAACAGAAGTTAATAAAGACCAACATAAAGGCTTTGGTGGCCCCAAGAAGGTAGTATCGGCGCGGTACATTTTTTAAACAACTATCAAGAAAATACAGAGATTAGGAATAATAAGAACCCCTCCCCTCACCCTCCCCCAACAAAGTTGACGACCCTGTCAAAAGGACCATGATTCAAGGATATGCACCTGTAATGTCCGAAATGTTTACAGAGATGGTGCCTCTATCCAATTGGCGGATGTCCTCCACAAATCCAAGGCTGACATCACCGACATACAGGAAATGCGGTGGACGGGACAGGGACGAAAGAACTATGACATCCTTTACAGCGAAGGACGTGTCAGGGACGAACGAACTGTGACTAACACATCCTTTACAGCCGTCATGTAGAAAAATGCGAATTTGGATGTAGATTTATAGTCGGCAAAAAACTTCGACATCTGGTCTAGCGGTTAACAGTGTTAGTGACCGAATAGTCACTATACGCCTCAAGGCAAATTCATCATTTACATACACGCCCCGACGGAAGGCAGAGACGAGTATTTTAAAGGTTCATTCTATGAGCGCCTGGAGGGAGGAGATATATGACCGCTGCCCTGCACATGACATTACAATTGTTCTGGGAGATTTTAATGCTAAAATAGGAAGAGAAGATGCTTTTAATTCAGCAGTCGGAAAATTCGGTCTACACAACAAAACCTCCGATAACGGATTCAGAAAGGCAGCATTGCGCCGTCAAGAAATATGGTAGTGAGTGGTACTCGATTCCCGCATAAAGATATCCACAAGACAACCTGGATATTTCCCGATCAAAATACAATACATCAGATTGTTCACGTGGTAATTGATGGAAGGCATGTCTCAAGGGACCGGCCGTGGCACAGTGGTTAGAACACGCGACTACCATGCGGGAGATCACATGTTCAACTCCTGGCTCCAGTCATCTTAAAAAAAAAGAAAAAAAATATTCTTTCATTGTCGGCTCCCCTCGAATGTTGTTGACAACAACTTCGCAGTATAAGTGTCGAGTCAATCGACATGTCTAGTAAGAGTTTCTCAAACAGTGACTTTCACATTCGTCGATAAACAAGTAGGTGCCATTAGTTTTGAATCTAAAAATAGAATGCGTGTTAATTCATAACAACGCGAGAACCTATCCCATACCTCATGGGGTGTAAAGGGAAATTAAGTTTTTTTTATGTTTCAAGCGTTATGGACGAGCGTGTGGTGAGCGGTGCAAATATTGACTCGGATCACTACCTAGTTGCAGCCAGGGTACGCACACGATTAAGTAGTGCTAAAAACACTCGTAATCAAACGCAAAGGAAGCTAGACATCACAAAGCTGCATACCACTGATATAGCCAATGCCTATTCCAACCAACTCTCTCAATTACTTCGAACAAATCCCCCCAGTACTGATGTTCCCGACACCTAGTAGCACAATATTCCGAATTCTATGACTACTGCCGCAACGACTGTACTGGGTTATGAAAACCCACGCTCAGACAGGGCCTGGTACGATGATGAATGTCGCGAAATATTTGTTGAAAAGGCTGCTGCATACAGGGCAAAACTGCAGCCAATGGCAATGCGTGCTGTGACGGAGTGTTATAAAGAGAAAAGGAGGGAAATGAAACGCCTGTTCAGGCGGAAAAAGCGTCTATGGGAGGAAATAAAGAGCCAGGATATCGAAAATTACAGGGATAGAGGTGAAGCCCGGAAGTTCAACCAAAAGGTAAAAGTAAAGGTTTTGGAACAGGGCTCCTCACTTGTAAGAACAGAGACGGAAATCTGGTCACAGACACTCAGATTGTGCTGCAAATATGGTGGGAACACTTTCGTTCTCTTCTCGTTCCCGAAGGTAGACTAAGTTAAGAAATCACGCCAATTATCGACGACGGAGTAGATTGTCCATAATCGAGGCAACAGCTTAAAAATAATAAAGCTGCGGGAGCGGAAGGACTGCCGGTAAAGCTTTTTAAAGCTGGCGGCGTTGAGCTGGCAACGTGCTTGCACCAGCTCATACACGATTTAGCTCAGGGAGTGCATGCCCGATGATTGAAATCTGAGTGTCCTATGTCCCGTGCTTAAGAAAGGCGATCCATGTGTGTGTACCAACTATTGCGGGTACAGATTTTCACCCATAGCATACAAGGTTCTGTCTAGTGTGTAATTTAAAAGACTAAAGCCCATCCTAGCGAACCTGATTGGACCTTATCATTGTGGCTTTAAACCTGGTAAATTAACGACCGACCAGATATTTACACTACAACATATCCTGGAGAAGACCCAAGAAATGAAGATCGAAACCTACCATCTTTTCATCGACTACAAAGCTGCATTCGACAGTCCGATACGATAGAAATTGTTGGATGCTTTGGCTGAGTTTGGTATCCCCTCGAAGCTAATACGACTTTGCGGGATGGCACTGACTGACACGAAGTCTTTAGTGAAAAAAGGTCAAAAATCTGACAGAGCCATTTTCTACCAAGCGAGGTTTTAGACAAGGCGATTGTCTGTCCTGCGATCTCTTTAACATCGTAATGGAGATGATCATGCGGATGGCTGCAGTAAACAGAAATGGTACCATATTTAACAAAAGTCACATGTTGCTCGCGTATGCCGATGATATAAGTATCTTTGGCCGAGGACTGCGTGGTATTACTGCAGCCTTTTCAAACATTGAGAAGCTGTTGAAAATCAGATTATTCAATTCAACGAACAAAGAATCTTCTCGTTTGAGACACTGCGTGAACGTTGACAACTATAACTTTAATGACTTTGTCTACCTTGATGCCGCCGTATACAAAAATTATGTCAGCCTGGAAATCAAGAGACCAGCTTTGATAGCAAACCGCTGCTTTTTTGCTTTGAGCAAGCGATTTAATAACAAAGCCCTCCATCGACGAACAAAGATCTAACTGTACCATACTACCTGTAGTTTTCGATATCTTTTTTGTTCCACAGACGCTTTTCCGCCTGAACAGGCGTTTTATCTCCCTCCTCTTATCATTATAATGCTCCGCCACCACACGCATCTCCATTGGCTGCAGTTTTGCCCTGTATGCAGCATCCATTTCCTCAGACATTTCGCGACATTCATCATCGACCAGGGCTTGTATGAGCGTGGTTTTTCATAGCCCAGAACGCTCGATGCGGCTGTTGTCATAGAATTCGCAATATGCTGCCACTGTGTGTCGGGAACATCAGAACTAGGGGGTTTGTTTGAAGTAATTGAGAGAGTTGATTGGAGTAGGCATTGGCTATCTCGGTGGTATGCAGCTTTGTGATGTCTAGTTTCCTTTGCGTTTGAGTATGAGTGTTTTTAGCACTACTTAATCGCATACGTACCTTGGATGCAACTAGGTAGTGATCCGAATTAATATTTGCATCACGCATCACACACACGTCACTAACGCTTCAGACAGGCCTTCCATCAATTACCCCGTGATCAATCTGGTTTCTTGTATTTTGTTCGGGAGATGTTCAGGTTGCCTTGTGAATATCTCTATGCGGGAATTTGGTTCCACCTACAACCATGTTTCCTTCCGAGGGGAAACTTACCAGTCTAAATCCGTTATCGGAGGTGTTGTTGTGTAGACTGAATTTTCCGACTGCTGAACCGAAAGCATCTTCCCTTCCTTTTTTGGCATTAAAACCTCCCAGAACAATTTTAATGGCATAAGCAGGTCACCGGTCATATATCTCCTACAGGGCCCCTTAGAATTCAACCTTGTCCGCCGTCGGGGCGTGTACACAAATCAGCGTGATGTCGCCTTGATGCGGATTGTTGCTATTCTGTCACTTATGGTGTTAAACCGCGAGGCCAGATGTCGATGTCTCTTGCGGACTATGAAACTACATTCAAATTAGTGTCTTTCTGTATGGCAGCTGTAAAGGATGTCACAGTTCTTTCGTCGTGTGCATCCCTGTCCAGTCCAACGCATTTCCTGTATGGCGTTGATGTCAGTCTTGTATTTGTCAAGGACATCCGGCAGTTGGATAGAGACACCATCTCCGTATAGAGTTCGGACATTCTAGGTGCATATCCTTAAATCATGGTCCTTATAACGTTTGCGGGGGTCGTCAACATTTAGAGGGTTTCTTGTTTTTTCTTTTCTTAGTGTTTTCATAAAAATTGGTTTGTTTAAGGTGAGTGGCTTATTAGACCACCGCGCCTATATCAGTAGCCACGCTTAAGCGTAAAGAGGTAACAGCTAGACAGACACACTTTCGCATTTATAATATTAGTAATGATTAATTTTATTATGTCATAAATACTCTATAAAGTGACCTATATAAGTTTTTTCTAAAATAAAGTATTTGTTAAGCAATAGTATAGTTTATGATGGATAGTAGTAGATAGTAGTGCAGAGCAACTACAAATATAAAAACCCAGTAAGAAAGTTTTAGTCGGGCAACCCGACTGACTTCCACATTTTTCTCCAAAACTTTATCCTGTTATTACTTAAGAAAATACAGATTTTGGGCACGATCGTGTCGAGTGTATTTAATTTAATACTGCATCTCTAAAGTGGGCGGGGTGGTACATTTGTATGGGAGGTACCAGAAGGGGCGTGTCTAGACTTCCAGATTTTGTCTCCCAACAGACAGACGGACATGGCTCAAACGACTTAAAAAGTCATAAATCGAATTTGGTTCAAAGAAACCTAGGGTCTAAAGTGACTTTTTCTATGTGTTACGCTTTTGGGTCGTAACAATTGATATATGCCCTCATCCCTAAGGGTGATATGGTATAATAAAGTATTTCCTGATCAATTTAATACTCAATCTTACTGTATAAACATTAATTTGTTGAAATCTTCTTTACGCGACTCAAAATCGTCGCCAACTAATCGGCATTGTACTCTCAACGCTACTTCAGTTACTTCCCGTGCACAACATTGCGATATACCAACTATAGGAGTTCTATTTACACACACACACACACACAACCGTCTGAGCCAGTGTTGCCGTTTTGGTAGAAATCTACCAAATTTGGTCGGACGAATTTAAATTTTTTAATTTTGGTCGGATGGTAGGCCCAAACTGATTATGGTAGATTTTTGAATAAAAATTTTAAATATATATTTTTATTATAATTTACCATGTGTTGCACATAATTTTATTTATAAATATTCACAGTTTACAAAATCTCAAAATCAATCTGAAAGTTCCCGTTTGCCGTATTTATATGCGAGTATTAAAACAAATTTTCTTTTAATACTAAGCAATTTTGTAAAAAGAGAATATATAAACAATAATATTGAAATTGATTACGAAAATAAAGCAAATTTAATTGATATTTCAAAAATTTTCATTGGTTCAAAAGCGGACATTTTTTTAAAAGCGAACTTAACTGATTCTGAAATATATGAACTTAAGTCTAACGTTTAAAATTTCTATGTTGAATCTTTGGATCAATTAAAACATCGATTTGATTTTAAGCGCGAAGACATTAAACTTTTAAATATAATAACGCCCCCAAGAGTAATTTCTTCGGAAAACTTAGATATATTGCCCCTTATTTTAGAGTTTTCTAGTCTTGTTGAATGTGATCCAGATTTAATAGAATTTATTGCGCCTCAGCGAGACATCTCTTTCTCCTGATTTAAGTATAGACATGTTTTGGAAAAATGTATCTGCTATAAAAAATGGTTTGAATGAACATTGTTTTGAAAATTTAGTTAAATTTGTCTTTAATTTACTTTCACTACCACATAGTTCAGCCGCTGCTGAACGAAAGTTTTCGTCTCTATCTCTTATAAGATCTAAATTAAGAAACAAACTTGTAATTAATACCATTAACAGTATCATGCTTTGTAAAAAATTAATCACGAACAAAGGTCCGCATACTGTATGGTCAGCTAAAAAAGACTTAAAAACACCGAATTAACTGTAATGAACTGAAAATATGTTAAAAATGATCTCGGATTTACTGACAAATATGATATCCAGATTTGTTTTTGTTTATATAGTTTTGTATATATTTTTATTTAAGGAATTAAAATAATAGACTGAATTTATATTATTTTTTGTTTAATTAATAAAAGTTTTCTATAAATTAAATATTGTTTTTTTTGTTACAATTTTGGTCGGTTTTGACCCAATTTGGTAGGATTTAGAAACAAATTTGGTCGGAAAAAAATATTTCTTGTGGCAACACTGGTCTGAGCTTTAAGCTTTAGCCATTGCCGCCTAAGGGAATTCTTGTCATATGGTGTTAACAACATTATAGCCATACTGCTGTCTATGGGTGCAACATATCCTCACTGCTCTTACTAACACACTGACAGCCCTAAAAAAAAGAGAATTCTGAGAAATCATAAAAACTTGCTCATAACAATGTCAGTAAACTACTGGGTGATTGGGTTAGTACGAGTTATCAATGAAAACACGACAAGTTAATAAAAATCATATTCGTACATTTCCATAGCAAAGGCGGTCGGCCTGATGATAATGAACTCCTCTATATTAGCCAATTCTTTAGAATTCACAAAAAAGAAAAAGACACAAAAAAAAAATACGCAAATGCCAATGAACTTTAGTTATTCGAAATTTGCAAACTTGTTTTAACGGGTTTATTAACTTCTACGAAATGTTATACTTTGTTTCCCCTCCAACACCTACTCAGAGACATGTGTCAGTTGTGTATTATACGGGTTAGTGCTTTGTCTCCTCCCCCCCTATCCACTGGCGTTTTCTTATGCACTTTGTAGCTATTTTCATGTTATACAATTCATTTGCATTTTGTTGTTGGTGGTACCATTTATCGGATATTGTAAACGTGACTATCGTCCATCCATCCCAAAATAAAAAAAAAACTCTTACTCAACTTTGTCGATTTGACATTGAACTGTTTTGTTTCACTTTTATTTTGTTTTCACGGGTAATTAAAAAAAAACCGAGAGTTGTCATCGGTCGTTGTTGTTTGGTGTTGCGGTTATTGCCGCCTTCTTCGTTATTGTTATTGTTGCTATTGTCTATACTGGTCTATTGAAACCAGAGTTTCACAAAAAAAAAACTGAAATAGTCAACACCTCGACAACATATGATCGACAACAGAGGTTCTTAAACTGTTAGGGGCTAAAGTGAGTCTTCTTATAGTAAAAACAATCACTTAAAGAAGGATCTTTATGAAAGGCATAGGGGTATAACAATAATGGGACAAAGTTGGAATATATCCCAATATGCTACAAATTTATTTATAGTTATTCGCACTGGCAGAGACTAAAGGGTTAAACTGGTTCTATTTTTAGATAATATGATTTCAAGATCACGAAAATCGAAATGTATATTTAAATTCCAGGTAAAGCCCGCTTTGAAAAGACCTTTAGGCGTTTAGGGTATAAAATGGGAAATATTAGAGAAAATAGCACGATCGGCTAGTTGAGGTGTTTGGGAGAGAATTTAAATTTATACCCATTTAAATACGACACAAAGGGATCACAAATTGTATTACTTATTATAGCAAAGATATATACTCTATCTTGTAGTACAAACCCTATAATGTTCGTTTACTCGAATTTTAAGCCAATCTTCTTCCGCACAAACATAACCATTTCACACACCTACTACATAGTTGGGAATCACTGACTGACTGAACTTCACCTGAAAATAAAAAAAAAAAACAAAGACACAACTACGTAACGTAATGTAATTGAACTACGTACACATATGTGCGTGCTATGGACGAACAAGCAACGATCGAACGAACGACCTTCACATTGAAGTGAATATGAAATTTTGTTAAAAGCGGCACTTTTTGTTTTGTTTGTTTTACCAAAACCACCTATTGCGGACGGACGGCCAACGACTCATTTGGTTATTAAATGTGATAAAAACGTAACTAATGTGAAGCACAATCGGTTATGACACAATCTACGTGTGTGTACTTTAAAAATAGGTGTCAATGCACTTTTATTGTTTTGGCACACCCTACAGTGGTTAATATACAGTACAGTACAATTACTTACTTACTTACTTAAGTGGCCAATTACAATTTACGAAACGTAGTTCATAAATTTGAGGCCTGAAGTACTAAAGAATTCCACACGCTTCGGTCTTGTGCGTGTATTCTCCAGTTAGTCCTACCAGATGGTGGCACGTCGCCTACCACTTGGTCCTTCCAACGGAGTTTGGGTCTCCCTGCTCTGCGCCGTCCTTCAGGTTCGCCTTCAAACACCTTTCTCGCTGGAGCATTTACATCCAACCTGGCAACATGACCCAGCCATCGTAGTTGTTGCATTCTGACTCTTTTAGCTACGTCGATGTCGTGGTAAAGCTTATACAGCTCATGGTTCATCCGATGGCGAAACTCGCCGTCGACACAGATAGGTCCATAAAATTTTCGGAGTACTTTTCTCTCGAATACTCCCAGGTTTTGTATGTCCGTTGTCGTAAGCACCCATGATTCGGCAGCATACAACAGAACAGGTAAGATTATCACCTGGTATAGCTGTTTCTTAGTATTCCGAGATAAGGTGGTATTACTAAAGTCCTGCCGAAGTCCGTAAAACATTTATTGGCTAGCACTATTCTTCGCTTAATTTCTTGGCTGACATTATTTTTCTTATTGACGGAAGATCCGAGGTAGGTAAACTCATCTACTACCTCAAAACAATAATTTTCAACGTTGACGCTGCGTCCCCATCGAGAGGACTCTTTGTTCGTCGAAATCATTATTTTTGTTTTGTCCTCGTTGACCGCTAAACCTATTTTTGCCGACTCCTTTTCTAGGGATGAGAAGACTGCAGTAACGTCCCGCAGATTTCGGCCAATGATATCTATATCATCGGCGTAGGCTAGTGGCATGTGGCTTTTGTGGAATATGGTGCCAGACATGTTGACACCAGCCTTTCTCCTCACATTCTCCATAACTATATTTAATAGTGTACAGGACCTGCTATCGCCCTGCCTGAGACCTCTTTCCGTGTTGAATGGTTCAGACTGATCCTTATCTATCTTAACCGAGGATTTGGTGTTGTCTAAGGTACATTTGCAAAGTCGAATCAGCTTTGCAGGAATACCAAACTCAGACATGGCCTCATAAAGCCTATTCCTTATTGGAGAGTCGAAGGCAGCTTTGTAGTCGACAAATAGGTGGTAGGTGTCGATCTGCTTTTTATGGGTTTTTTCCAGGATTTGTCGTAAGGTGAATATTTGATCCGTCGTAGATTTGCCAGGTCTAAAGCCGCACTGATATGGTCCTATTAGTTTTTCTACAATTGGCTTTAGACGCTCACACAATATGCTTGAAAGGACCTTGTACGCAACTGGTAATAGGCTTATTCCACGATAGTTCTTACATTCACTACGATCTCCTTTCTTGTATATGGGACATAACAGACTGAGACTCCAACCCCCGGGCAATCTCTCCTCTTGCCAGATGTTCTCCATGAGATGATGCATGCTCCTAATCAGCTCCCCCCCCGCCAGCCTTAAACAATTCAGCAGGGAGACCATCGGCTCCAGCAGCTTTGTTGTTTTTAAGGCGGGAGATGACCATACGTATCTCGCTCTGGGTCGGAGGTGGACAGTTAATACCATCGTCATGGATTGGAGCGAAGTCTTCTGGAGTGGTGTCAGTATCCAGTAAATGTCTAAAGTGATCTCTCCATATCTTCAGAACGTTATCCGGGTCCGTCACTAGCTGACCATCGCTGTCCTTGCAGGAGGGCAACCCTGTTCCTTGTAGAATTTTCGGGCTTCCCCTCTACTTCGGAGCAACTCAGTGAACTCATCCTGCCTCTTCTTCAGCTCCTTCTTTTTTCTTCTAAAAAGACGAGTTGCCTCTCGTCTCTTCTCCCTGTGCCGTTCACGAACAGCTCGCGTTACCATTGGCTGCAGTTTTGCCCTGTATGCAGCATCCGACTCTCTCGTGGCATTGCGACATTCATCATCGTACCAGGCATCTTCTTGAGACGGCTTTGAGTACCCAAGTACGCTTCTCGCAGTCCGTTCCATGGAGTCGGCTATATATTGCCACTGCGAGGTTATATTATCAGGGGTTGGAGCATTCCGCAGCAGTTGAGTTAGGTGGTTGGAGTAGGCGTTTGCTACCTCTGTGGTCCGCAGTTTACCGATGTCCAGCTTTCGTTGTGCCTGGTTACGTACGTTTTTCGCCATGCTTAGTCTTGTGCGTACCTTAACTGCGGTAAGGAAGTGATCGGAGTCAATGTTCGCACCCCTAATCACTCGTACGTCCAGAACACTCGATGCGTGCCTTCCATCGACTACCACATGATCAATCTGATTCCTTGTCAATTGATCTGGAGATAACCATGTTGCCTTATGAATATTTTTATGGTCAAATCTAGTGCTGCAAACTACCATATTTCTTGCCGCAGAGAAATCAATCAGTCTGATGCCATTGTTCGACGTTTCGGTGTGCAGACTGAATTTTCCGATGGTAGGCTCAAATACGGTTTCCCTGCCTATTTTAGCATTAAAATCGCCTAGTACAATTTTAATGTCATGGCTCGGGCTACGGTCATATACATTTTCTAGGCTCTCGTAGAACTCGTCTTTGTCCTCATCGCTTTTCTCTTCTGTCGGAGCATGGGCACATATAAGTGTTATGTGGAAAAACTTTGTTTTGACTCTTATGGTGGCTATACGTTCACACACCGGGTTGAACCTTGAGACTAGGTGTCGCTGTCTTTTGGCAACCACAAATCCACAACCAAACTCGTGCTTGTCCGCATGGCCACTATAGTAGATGTCGCAAGTCTTCTTGCGCGAGCACCCGTGTCCCGTCCACCGAATTTCCTGTAAAGCGGTTATGTCAGCCTTGTATTTTTCGAGGACTTCCGCCAGTTGGATGGATGCACCTGGTGTATACAGTGTTCTAACATTCCAGGTGCATATCCTCAAATCATGGTCGTTAATTCGTTTGCGGTGGTCGTCAATATTTTGGGGGGTCCGTTTTATTCTTATCTTACTTCTTTTCATTGCAATCGGTTATACGTCAGTGGCGGGTTGCAAGCCCAGCGCACCACGTACAATTATCGCAAGTATTTATAAGACATTAAAGTTGAGGTTGTATAACACAGTACAACACATGATTTTGGGACTCAATTCTGAGAACTGCACGTGAAAGTAGGCCTACAAAGAAGAAGTTTTGTCAAGTTACATGCCATAATAATTTAATATCGATTTGAACTTAGTACGCATAGGGGAATTTGTCACATTTTAGGCTCATTTGTAATACCTGTACAATAGGGCTGCAATAGTTAGTTCTAGTTAGTTATACGATTTGGGTACGGCTCACCCCCTAATTTTGAGACATTGGGGAAAAAACTAATAAACCAAAAAAACGGGGTAAAAAGGCCCAAAAAGGGATAAAATTGGTACCATCACTATGATCAAACGGCTAAAGGTAGAATCGCAAAAAAACGATAGGGGCTTGCTTCCTATAAAATAAGAGAGCTGTATGAACGGATTTTTGGAAATTTGTACTTTTGGGACCAAAAAAGATCCAAAAAGGGGTAAAACTGGTACCATAATCACGACCAAACGGGTAAAGCTATAATCGCGAAAATTTATATGAGCATGCACTCTATAAAACTATAGAGATACATGAAGGGATTCATTGAAATCACTCAGACCAAACGGCTAAATTTACAATTGCGATAATCGGTATGGGCTTGCTTAGTATAGAATTAGAGAGTTAGGTAAAGGGATTTTCCAAAATTCGTACTTTAAGAATGAAAAAAGATTCAAAAAGGGATAAAACTAGGGTTGCCAGACACCGAATTCGAAAAGTCGGGAAAACCGAGACTAAAAACCGGGATTTGTCGGGACAAATGAAAAGATCATATTATATTAACAACAATTATTCAGATATGACTTATACATACACTATAAGCTAATATTATTTTTCCCAAATATACTTTGTGTTATTTTTCACCAAATTTGTCTAGACTTGGGACAGGCCGCAGCATAGTGGTTAGAACACGCGACTACCATGCGGGAGATTGCAGGTTCAAACCTGGCTCCAGTCATCTTAAAAGAAAAGAAATAAATGAAAATTTACTTTCATTGTCGGCTCCCCTCGAATGTTGTTGACAGCAACTTCGCAGTATTAAGCGTCGATTCAATCGTCGTGTCTAGTAAGAGCTTCTCAAACAGTGACGTTCGCATTCGTCGATAAACAAGTAGGTGCCGTTAGTTGTGAATCTAAAAATAGAAAGCGTGTTAATTCACAACAACGCGAGAAGCTATCCCATACCTCATTCATGGGGTGCAAAGGGAAATTAAGTTTTTTTTTAGTCATTACTCCCTCGTCAGTTATTAAAAATGACTGGAATTCCTGACAGCTTTTATCAATATTCAATCTTATGATTAGTTCAGCCTTCATAAGATCAAAAGACATTCGGTTTCTATCTTTCGTGCATAAATTGTTTAAAATACTAAATACTTTTACACAATGAGCGCTACTTATCGGTAAAGAAAATGTAAATGAGATCAATTTAAACAAATTCAAGTGATTTTCTTTGCCACATTTGGTAAAAAAATGTGACCAAATTTTGTCATTTGGTATATCTTTAGGCAATTCTCCATAAACAGCTCAAAGACTGTAGTAGTCGCTGTACAACATGTCCATTGTCCACTGCATCTGATATTTGTAGAACTTTGGGAATTTCTCCCTAGTCAAAAGTGAGTCTTTAAAATTGAATGCAGCAATTTGTCAAAAAATTTACCTTTCTTGAAAGTCGTAATATATTTTTAAATTATCAATTGCTGTTGTGAAAAAGCTATCTACCTCACTTTCAAAAATTGTTTTATCGTCCGCTGAAAGTCCTTTTATTATAAAATTGACTTTGCTACCATTAAACTTATTATCTATTCTACTTCTAAGAATATTCAGTAATTTATTTATTATATCATGTACTTCGACAATAGTACACGAGTCAGATTCTAGAGCTAATATGAACGTTTGAAATTCTTGTAAAGTATATTGTAAAGTTATCGTTATGAACAGCTGTGAAAAAATCTGATGAATGATGACAATTGCTAGGGATGGAAAAGAGATTAATACCAGTGATGGAAATATGTTAAGTGCACACAACTATTTCATAAGAGAAAATTATTTTTTTGTACCTTCTATAAAAAGTTGTTTCTTTGATTTTTCTAAGCATAGGTAGTAAATATTAAAAAGCAGGAATTTTCCCCTGTATAACTTCAATACTCGGGACTCGGGATTTTCGCGAGAAGTCGGGAAAATCCCGCCTAATCCCCACCATCTGGCAAGCTTAGATAAAACTGGTAGCATCAACTGGATGGTAAAATGTAACAAAAAAACTGGTAACATCACACAGACTTAACTACCCAAGGCAGAATAACTATTTCATGGAGTAGTTGAGCGCTATTAAGGGATTTTTCCAATTTTGAACTTTTGAAGAATAAAATGCCGAAAAAGGGATAAAACTGGTACAACCACTTAGTCCAATCTGCACATCGTAGAATCGTGAAAATTAAGTGTAATTCTTATTCTATTGGGTTGTTGTGCGATTTGAAGGGATTTCTTGAAATTCGTACTTTTAGAGACATTATGCCATGAAAGGGATAAAATTGGTACCGTAACCCAGACCAAATGGCTAAAGATAGAAAGGCTAATATTGGCGTGAATGTTTCTGTTATAGAGTAGTAGAGCATTTTTGGAAACTCTAATTGGGGGCAGTAGATATGGCTGTGTCACTTAATCAGAGAAATTGCGATTTTGACTAAACGCGTCACCCAAGAATCAAATCTGTTGTGAATGTTTTTCTAAAAACGGTAGAATCAGACATGTAATAAAACCAATCAGCACCCTAATCAAACGCCTCATGTAAGGATTATGCAATTTAGTGTGGGTTTCCCCTATTGAAGTAGATTTCATGCATTATTGAATATCTAAGTTGGGAGCGGAAGAAACGAGTGGTTGTGGAGAAAAAAAATTAAATAAATAAATGGACCAATCGTTAATAAAATACAACAGTATTCAACATTTTTATCAATAACTAGCTGACCCGGGCAAACGTTGTTTTGCCACAGTTACGGTGCAAAAACACAAAAAAACTAAATCGGACGAACTTCAAACTACACAGAAACACTACTCACGACCCATAGAGCATGCATATACAACCAAAATCGGTCTAGTAGTTTTTGAGTTTAGCGATCGCGAACATACACGTAATTTTTATATATTATCAATAATTTATGCAGGCAGGACGAAGTCTGACGGTCAGCAAGTAACACATAGAGATGGGCTTAGACCCGGGTATTTAACCAACGCTGGGTATTTACCCATTTATACCCATTTTCATAGCCGGGTATTTATCTAATGTCGGGTAAATACTCATTTGAATAATAAATACTCGTTGTTAGGTAGAGTAAGAGATTTATAAATGAGCTCTCAGCTCGCGAGCCATGAGTTCAAATAAAGAGCTGGCTCGCGAGCCAGGATCCAAGAGCCAGTTCGAGAGCCCATTTGAAATTTTATGTACCAAAAGCACTTTTTTATGCCAAAAAGTACTTTCATTCATTCATTTCATACTTTCGAGCCTGGAGTCCAAACAAAGAGCTGGGATCCAAGAGCCCAAAAAAGAGCCAACTCGAGAGCCCATTTGAAATTGTATGTACCAAAAGCACTTTTTTGTGCTATAAAGTACTTTCATTGGCGCAAAAAACTCTTTTGTTGCACAAAGTACTTTTTTTGTACCAAAAGTACTTTTAATGTACTTTTCCGCACAAAGCACTTTTTTTCATTGCAGAGTAATTTTTTGTACCAAAAAGTAAAAAAGTACTTTATTTCATAAAAATTTCTTGGTACAAAAAAGTACTCTGGTACAAAAAAAAGTACTTTGTGCCGAGAAGTACATCAAAAGTACTTGTGGTACAAAAAAGTTCTCTGGTACAAAAAAAAAGTACTTTGTGCCGAAAAGTACATTAAAAGTACTTGTGGTACAAAAAAGTACTCTGGTACAAACTCTGGTAAAAGTACTTGTGGTACAAAAAAGTACTCTGGTAAAAAAAGAGTACTTTGTGCCGAGAAGTACATCAAAAGTGCTTGTGGTACAAAAAGTACTCTGGTACAAAAAAAAGTACTATGTGCGAAAAGTACATTAAAAGTACTTTTGGTACAAAAAAGTACTCTGAGACAAAAAAAAGAACTTTGTGCCGAAAAGTACTTTTGGTACAAAAAAAATTCCTATGGTACAAAAAAGAGTACTTTGTGCCGAAAAGTACATTAAACGTACTTTTGGTACAAAAAAGTACTTTGTGCCGAAAAGTACATTAAAAGTTATTTTGGTACAAAAAAGTATTTTGGTTAAAAAAAGTACTCTGTGCAGCAAAAAGTGTTTTTGGGCAAATAAAAAGACTTTTTGGCATAAATAGTACTTTGTGCCGAAAAGTACATTAATAGTACTTTTGGTACAAAAAAGTACTCTGGTACAAAAAAAAGTACTTTGTGCCGGGAAATACATCAAAAGTACTTGTGGTACAAAAAAGTACTCTGGTACAAAAAAAAGTTCTCTGGTACAAAAAAAGTACTTTGTGCCGAAAAGTACATTAAAAGTACTTTTGGTACAAAAAAGTATTTTGATTAAAAAAGTACTCTGTGTAGCAAAAAGTGTTTTTGGACCAATAAAAATACTTTTTGGCATAAAAAGTACTTTGTGCCGAAAAGTATATTAATAGTAATTTTGGTACAAAAAATTACTCTGGTTCTAAAAAATGTACTTTGTGCCGAGAAGTACATCAAAAGTACTTGTGGTACAAAAAAGTACTCTGGAACAAAAAAAAAGTACTTTGTGCCGAAAAGTACATTAAAAGTACTTTTGGTACAAAAAGTACTCTGGTACAAAAAGAGTACTTTGTGCCGAGAAGTACACCAAAAGTCTTTGTGGTACAAGAAGTATTCTGAAACAAAAAAATAGAACTTTGTGCCGAAAAGTACTTTTGGTACAAAAAAAATTCATTTGGTACAAAAAAAGTACTTTGTGCCGAAAAGTACATTGAAAGTACTTCTTGTACAAAAAGAGTACTTTGTGCCGAAAAGTACATTAAACGTACTTTTGGTACAAAAAAGTACTCTGGTACAAAAAAGTACTTTGTGCCGAAAAGTACATTAAAAGTACTTTTGGAACAAAAAAGTATTTTGGTTAAAAAAAGTACTCTGTGCAGCAAAAAGTGTTTTTGGGCAAATAAAACCACTTTTTGGCATAAAAAGTACTTTGTGCCGAAAAGTACATTAATAGTACTTTTGGTACAAAAAAAAGTACTTTGTGCCGGGAAGTACATCAAAAGTACTTGTGGTACAAAAAAGTATTCTGGTACAAAAAAAAGTTCTCTGGTACAAAAAAAGTACTTTGTGCCGAAAAGTACATTAAAAGTACTTTTGGTACAAAAAAGTATTTTGGTTAAAAAAGTACTCTGTGCAGCAAAAAGTGTTTTTGGACCAATAAAAATACTTTTTGGCATAAAAAGTACTTTGTGCCGAAAAGTACATTAATAGTACTTTGGGTACAAAATTACTCTGGTACAAAAAAAAGTACTTTCTGCCGAGAAGTACATCAAAATACTTGTGGTACAAAGAAGTACTCTGGAACAAAAAAAAGTTCTCTGGTACAAAAAAAAGTACTTTGTGCCGAAAAGTACATTAAAAGTACTTTTTGTACAAAAAAGTGCTCTGGTACAAAAAGAGTACTTTGTGCCGAGAAGTACACCAAAAGTACTTGTGGTACAAGAAGTATTCTGAAACAAAAAAATAGAACTTTGTGCCGAAAAGTACTTTTGGTACAAAAAAAATTCATTTGGTACAAAAAAAGTACTTTGTGCCGAAAAGTACATTGAAAGTACTTCTTGTACAAAAAGAGTACTTTGTGCCGAAAAGTACATTAAACGTACTTTTGGTACAAAAAAGTACTTTGTGCCGAAAAGTACATTAAAAGTACTTTTGGAACAAAAAAGTATTTTGGTTAAAAAAAGTACTCTGTGCAGCAAAAAGTGTTTTTGGGCAAATAAAACGACTTTTTGGCATAAAAAGTACTTTGTGCCGAAAAGTACATTAATAGTACTTTTGGTACAAAAAGTACTCTGGTACAAAAAAAAGTACTTTGTGCCGGGAAGTACATCAAAAGTACTTGTGGTACAAAAAAGTATTCTGGTACAAAAAAAAGTTCTCTGGTACAAAAAAAGTACTTTGTGCCGAAAAGTACATTAAAAGTACTTTTGGTACAAAAAAGTATTTTGGTTAAAAAAGTACTCTGTGCAGCAAAAAGTGTTTTTTGACCAATAAATATACTTTTTGGCATAAAAAGTACTTTGTGCCGAAAAGTACATTAATAGTACTTTTGGTACAAAAAATTACTCTGGTTCTAAAAAAATTTACTTTGTGCCGAGAAGTACATCAAAAGTACTTGTGGTACAAAAAAAAAGTACTATGTGCCGAAAAGTACTTTTGGTACAAAAAAGTACTCTGAAACAAAAAAAGTACTTTGTGCCGAAAAGTACATTAAAAGTACTTTTAGTACAAAAAAGTACTCTGGTACAAAAAAAGGACTGTGTGCCAAAAAGTACATTAAAAGTACTTTTGGTACAAAAAAAACAGAAAAGTTTTTTTGTGTCAATGAAAGTACTTTTTGGCATAAAAAAGTACTTTTGGTAGTAACACATAATTGGAGTTATTTATTGCTATATCAAATGTTTAGGATAAGAGTCCATTTCCATCATAAATTACAATGAAGTAAATATGTAATTAAAAATTGAGCCAACTTTGCAGTACGGCTTTGGACAATTTAATTTAATAAATTTAAATAGGTTTCTTTACTAACACAAGTCACAAACAAATTGTTGTCCACTTTTTATTTTTCGATCCGATTGTCCCTTTTGCAATACAGGACAATTTCACAAATTGTGTTATTTCAAAATACATAGTTCATGATAATACAGGAAATCGTTTTATATATCAGTAATACTACACCACATGTATGTATGTACTAATACCATAGCAGGGTGTCGCTTGCTATATTCTCTACTCTCACTTTTTTTTTTGATTTACGGTCGACTTAGGTTAGTGGACCGTGTCTTTGGGTTAATAACCGTTTGAAGATAACCACACTGAAACTGAACTTTAGATAGTGGGGGCAAATGTGTTGGCACTACCATTATTTGACTAACCGCCAGGTTGTTGACATTTGACAGCTATGATTAACAACTGCAAGTTTAGACCGCTTTGTGTTTCTATGTCTATGAATATTTGAATACCACACAAGTTTCAATTCAAAGTCTTAAAGCAACACAAATTTACTTCCACATGATTTGTCATCACCGTCAATATCAACACGACGATCTTCAATATTATTATTATTATTATTTAACACGTTTGTCATACCAGTTTACTTTCGGTTTCATTTTGGCCAAGTCAATGAACTTTTTGGCGTGTATTTTTTGCTATTGCTTTGATACCACTTAATGGCGTGAAAATAAGAGTTATGGTTTATTTTTAGGAATATAATTATAAAATTTGGTTTTTGTTTGTTTTTTTTTTGCTTTGGTCACTTTGTTGCTTTGTTTTACGGATTTAACAGATTTGGTGCGCATTAGTCTATTGTTTGGGCGTTTGTCTGACATCTATTGATCTCTAAATGGGGAAACAAGATTTTCAATCTCGCTTCATCTATTATGTTCAAGAAATAACGTATTGAATAATTAATGTTTCACACTTCACGGATTGATTTCCTTCCTTATTGTTTTTGACAGTTTTATAGCATATTTGGCTACAATCAATATTGATTTGTTCGTTTTGGTCTGAATTGCTTGTCAAGTTATTCAAATGTCAGTAGTGACAAGTTGCATAATAATTTGACAGAAGCTAGATATTGAGGAGATTATTAATGATTGATCTATAGATAATAATAATAATATTTCTGTGAAGTAATTAATCTTCATGCGGGTACAATGATAAGCAATTAGTTTCATTTCATTTAAATGAGAGCATTATACGAGTAAAAAATATTGAAATAAAGAAAAAAAAAAAATTATTTATGTATTAAAAAATAATATTTATAAATACTTCGAAGTGAACTATAAATGTATCAGTTATGCATATAAGTTTATCATATTTAGTGAATATTGGACTTATTTTGTCCGGAAAAGTTACTTAAAATTTGTCCATATTTTCAAAATTTGAAATTGGCAACTGATGAACTTGGGTATGGTGTGACCCTTCTCTTCGAACATATGCTGCAGTCGAACTACAACGCCTGTCTTTTTACCGGTATTCACTCTTGTTGTATCGGCAACAATCATCACAATTGATTCCCACAGGTTGAACTCATCAAACACATTCTGGAGTCCTTCTGCGATTGTTTGAGCTTTCCCATCTTTCAATTTGAGCGCAGACAACTTAATTTCTTTAGATTCAATCTTGAGGACCACGGTCTGATATTCAAAGCTTTCAATGTGTTTGCTCTCAAAGTACATGCTCCACTTCTCCAGATAAAGCCTGCTTACCAAGTACTTCTTTACCCGAGTAGCTTCCTTGAAGTTAGCCTTGTGGATTCCTGACGGAGATGGGATTGGGACTTCAACACCCTCAGCGGAAAGCCGTTGGCACACCGTTGCTGCTCCGTGGGACGAAAGCTTTGAGCTTGTAACAAGGCATCTTGCAAATCGAGATCGAGATTCACTTAATTGTAAACAAAATCGAAAGGTGTT
Organism: Muscina levida; assembly: GCA_964034835.1. Classification (NCBI taxonomy): domain Eukaryota; kingdom Metazoa; phylum Arthropoda; class Insecta; order Diptera; family Muscidae; genus Muscina; species Muscina levida. Next base: position 119,129,371 of record OZ035883.1, on the reverse strand, counting down.
CATCGATTTCTATGATCAATGTCTTATTTTGTTCATAGCCAATTTACCATTTGGGTATTTACTCTTGTCCCATCACTGTTCAGGACGTACAAGTGATCAGGGGTGCGAACATTGACCCCGATTACAACCTTACCGCAGTTAAGGTACGTACAAGGCTAAGCATGGCGAAAAACGTATGTAACCAGGCTCAACGAAAGCTGGACATCGGTAAACTGCGGACCACAGAGGTAGCGGACGCCTACTCCAATCACCTAACTCAACTGCTACGGAATGCTCCAACCCCAGATCATATTACTTCACAGTGACAATATGTAGTCGCCGACTCCATAGAACGGACTGCGAGAAGCGTACTTGGGTACTCAAAACCGTCTCAAGAAGATGTCTGGTACGATTATGAATGTCGCAATGCCAAGAGAGAGAGAGACGGATGCTGCATGCAGGGCCAAATTACAGCCAATGGCAACGCGAGCTGTTCGTGAACGGCACAGGGAGAAGAGACGAGAGGCAACTCGTCTTTTTAAACGGAAAAAAGAAAGAGCTGAAGAAGAGGCAGCATGAGTACACAAAGTTGCTCCGAAGTAGAGGGGAAGCCCGAAAATTCTACCAGAGAGTTAAGGCGATAATGCGTGGAACAGGGTTGCCCTCTCGCAAGGACAGCGATGTCCAGCTAGTGACGGACCCGGATAACGTTCTGAAGATATGGAGAGATCATTTCAGAAATTTACTGGATACGGTTACCACTCCAGAAGACCCCGTTCCAATCCATGACAATGGTATTAACTGTCTACCTCCGAGACAGCTACGTGTGACAATATCCCGGCTTAAAATCGACAAAGCGGCTGGAGCAAATGATCTTCCAGCTGAATTGATCAAGGCAAGTGGGGAGGAGCTGATTAGGAGCATGCATCAGCTCATGGAGCACATCTAGAGAGCATGCCCGGGGATTGGAGTCTTAGTCTGTTATGTCCCATATACAAGAAAGGTGATCGTAGTGAATGCAAGAACTATTCTGAAATAAGCCTATTACCAATTGCGTACAAGGTCCTTTCGAGCAGATTGTGTGAACGTCTCAAGCCAATTGTAGAAAAATTAATTGGACAAATCCTGGAAAAACTCATGAAAAGCAGATTGACACCTACGACCTCTTTGTCGACTACAAAGCTGCCTTCGACTTCTAAGGAATAGGCTATATGAGGCCATGTCTGAGCTTTGTATCCCTGCAAAGCTAATTCGACTTTGCAGATGTACATTGGAAAACACTAAATCCTCGGTTAAGATTGGTAAGGATCACTCTGAACCATTCAACACGGAAAACGTCTCAGGCCGGGCTAAGCTTGTCCTGTACACTAATTAATTTGGTTATGGAGAAGGTGATAAGAAAGGCTGGTATCAACATATCTGGCACCATATTCCACAAGAGCCACATGCCACTAGCCTATGCCGATGATATAGACATCATTGACTGCAATCAGCGGGATGTTACTTCAGTTTTCTCGTCACTTGAAAAGGAGTCAACAAATATGGGTTTAGCGGTCAACGAGGACACAATAATGATTTCGACGAACAAAGAGTCCTCTCGACGGGAACGCACCTTCCACTTTGAAAATTATTGTTTTGAAGTAGTAGATGAATTCACCAACCTCAGATCTTTCGTCAATAAGAAAAATAGTGTCTGCCAAGAAATCATGCGGAGAATAGTGCTCGGCAATAGATGTTTCTACGGACTTCGGCAACACTTTAGTAACACTACCTTATCTCGAGATACAAAGAAACAGCCAGTTGCTAATTTTACCCGTTCTGTTGTATGCTGCCGAAAGGCTGTACAACAAAGGCTACGGTAATGGGCTCCCTTCCAGTAAGGACAAGAATCGAAATCTGGTCACAGATACGCAGAGTGTGCTGCATATATGGAGAGAACACTTCCAGCAACTGCTGCTTTCAGAAGTCAGCGCACGTGAAGGTATCACGCCATTTTTCGTTGACGGCTTAGATTACCCACCACCAAGACAAGCCGAGGTAAGTAGAGCAATATCGCAGCTGAAAAATAATAAAGCACGAACTTCGGGCAAAGCTCTTCAAGTCTAGTGGTGAGGAGCTGATAACGAGCATGCACCAGCTCCTACGCACGGTTTGGCTTAATAAGTGCATGCCCGACGATTGGAATCTAAGCGTATTATGTCCTGTGCTGAAAAAAGAGGATCCAAGTGTGAGCTACTACTACCTCGGGATCAGCCTTTTACCCATCGCATATAAGGTCCTGTCGAGTGTGCTATGTGAAAGAGTAAAGCCAGTGTTATTCAACCTGATCGGGCCTTATTAGTGTGGCTTTAGACCTGGTAAATCAACAACTGACCAGATATTAACACTTCGGAAAATTCTGGAATAGACCCATCTTTTCGTCGACTATAAAGCTACCTCTGACAGCCCAATACGGCACAAATTACTCGAAGCCATGGCTGAGTTTGGTATTCCAGCAAAGCTGATACGCCTTTGCGGAATGATGTTGACTGACACGAAGTCTTCAGTGAAGATTGGCAAGGACCTTACGGAGCCATTCTATACCAGACGAGACCTAAAACAAGGTGACGGCCTATCGTGTAACCTCTTCAACATAGTGATGGAGATGATAATGGGGCACGATATTCAACAAAAGCCACATGCTACTCGCGTACGCTGATGACTTCATCGGTGGAAAACTGCGGGATGTGACTGCAGCCTTCTCAGGTATACAGAAGGAATCAGCGAAAATGGGTCTAATGGTGAACGAGGACAAACCGAAGTTACTAGTTTTAACGAACAAAGAATCTACTCGTTCTGGAAACTGTGTGATCGTTGACAACTATAATTTCGAGGTGGTAGATAATTTAATCTATCTAGCCTCCGCCATCAACAAAACAAATAATGTCAGCCTCGAGATCCGGAGAAGAATCCTGCTTGCTAATAAATGCTACTACGGACTAAGCAAGCGATTTAATGACAGAGCCCTCTCTCGACGAACAAAAATCCAGCTATAACAGATACTGATTCTACCTGTCATGATGTATGGTTCAGAATCCTGGGTTATGACACAAGCGGATGAATCGGTTCTGGCATTATTCGAGAGAAAAATACTCCGTAAAATATATGGGCCCATCATCGTTAACGGAGAGTATCGGCGTCGTATGAATCTTGTGCTGTACGAGCTGTAAACTGGCATTGATGCTGTTTCAGCTGCTATATTACCCTCACTGCTGGCCCTATGTGTTCTTTTCTATCGTGTATCATCCAATAGTGTGCTCAGAAAGTCGATATGCATAAAATATATATTTCACAGAAAGTTTACTATTTTCATACAGCTGCATAATTTGGGCACATTGTTGCAACGAAGATATTTCTGTGACAAATTGACGAACAATACTGAACAAAATAAAGATGACAGTTTAGAAACAGGCATGTGTGAACCGTTAAAAAAATAGTAATAAAAAACAAACCTCTAAATGAAACATACTATTAAACTGGCATAAAATAATTTCCCATAGAATTGAAATGTTTACTTTCAAAGTTACAAGCGAACACTAAACAAAATTGCAAATTTGATTTTTAGAAAAATATCCCAAGTTTTGAATGATCAGGCCAGAGGCCTGACCTCAAAAGACATCATCAGGAATCTGGTTTTTACCCTTCACTCCCCTCACTACTAATAGGTTTCATTACTGACAGGTTCCGCTTTTACTTAACCTTTAACCGTGTAATTTTATGCATTTTTTGTAAAATTTATTTAAAATTATTCCACATCTGATGTACTTTAATAGCCTCTACGTGTAACTATGCCTAATGCAGTAAATTCGTCATTCATTTCTGGGTTAACAATTCCGCTTTCATTGGATTAACAATTTCAAGTTTATTGCTTTGGCATTAACATTGGCCTCCCATTGGGTTACAATGTCCCCATTTTGAAATAAAATGGAAATAATTACCGGGTACCAACAAACAAACTGATCGATTGATAATAACAAAAAAAAAAAACCGTATAGACTGTGCATAATGCAGGCAGACAGACAGATAGATGGTTTTGCATATAAAATCGCCGAAACATTGAAAACGGAACGGAATTGCATTTGTCATAAAATTTGAATGCGTTTTTTTTTCGATAAATACAATTGTATTATTATGTAATTTGTTATTTAATTATATATGGAGTAATAAAATTGTTGGCACTGGGTGTTGTTAAAAGTTCTTGAAGCAGCAATTTGCCAGTTTAATGTCTCTTATGTAATGTTTATTATTTTAGGTGGAAACAGTAGGTAGGATAGGAGGCTTGTCGAGGTTTACAATTATTTACATAATATGAATAAAAAATACAACATTAATGTTAACATTTTAAAATGTAATAAAATTCGTAAGTTTACTATAGTAGACAACCATATTTTACTCTATCCATTGGTGTTGCTTATAAATACTATGAGGTAGTAAAATGCATATTATGCAATGCATTGTATGCATATTTTACCTAATAAGGTACTAACTAATCATTATAAAACTAAATTAAATGTAGGAATCGTTATTATTAATTTCAAAAATAACAAATATCTTATTTTTCTTATTACTTTCTAAAGATAATTTCATACAATTGTTGGCCACCACTACTACGAAAGTGGTCTACTCTACAGCATTGCCAACGGCATCGCAAGCCAACAAACAGCCTTGTCTTGCATCGTAACTAATTACCTTATGAACGAAGACATTGACGACTTGAACCCTAAAGAAAAAAACCAGAGTATTGATATCACACGATCTAGGTGGACATTTGATTTTATATTCTTCGTGTTTTCATAATAATTGTTTTGTTTAAGGAGAGTGGCTTATTAGGCCACCGTGCCCGATCCTAGTTGCTTGGGGCTGCCAAAGCCACTAAGAGAGCCTCTGTGTTGAGCTTCAGTAACATCTGTTACCTACTTCCTAAGACGCATCGGTGGTAGCATGCCGATTAGGTTACTCAACATTTCGCTTTCTCACATTTGCTTCCACTGAACGGATGTTCTGTGGCATTGCCCGGGGAATACATGATCGCTCGGACATTGTGAGCTGCTTGAGAACCTCCAAAGAGAGCTTTTGATTATTCCCAATTGAATAACAACCAGAAAGACTGAAATTAGAAAATTCCCCATAAATTCCCCATAAGAAAGGCGATCCAAGTGTGTGTAACAATTATCGCGGGATCAGCCCTTTACCCATCGCATACAAGGTCCTGTCTAGTGTGTAATGTTAAAGACTAAAGTTCATTCTCGCGAACCTGAATGGACCTGGTCAGTGCGGCTTTAGAACTGGTAAATCCACGACCGACCAGATATTCTGACAACGACAAATCCTGGAGAAGACGCAAGAAATGGAGATCGATACCTACCATCGACTACAAAACTGCATTCGACAGTCCGATACGACAGAAATTGTTTGATGCTCTGGCTGAGTTTGGTATCCCCGCGAAGTTAATATGACATTGGGGAATGACACCGACTGACACGAAGTCTTCAGTGAAAAAAATTCCGACATCTAATTCTATTTTTCAATGTCTAATTTAAAATAAGAAAAAGGTATTAAAATCAGTACAGAAATTTCAGTCAGATAAACTGACTAATAAATACCATCACCTAATATAAGATATTGTTGAAGTCTTGAGTTATTGAAGTTAAGAGATTTTTAATTAAAATAAAATTACTTATGTATAACTTTTTTCCTGCTTGTGGTGCAAAATCGTCCAAAACTTGGCTTATTTATGTAGGAGGTATAGGTGCCGGTTTGGAATTTATGTGAGAAATATTAATTTTTCAAAAAAAGGTAATTTTGATTGGGGGTACGAAATGGGGTGAATCGATACAGTCCTTATTCATTATTGACTCAAATTTTCATATGTACAACTTACGAAAAATTTGACTGCATTCAGTGTGCTTACAAAAAAAGATATGTATGTAAGACTGTGGGGTGAGTTCGGTCCTTTGTATGGGAGGTACGAGAAGGGGTGTGTCAAATAATTAAGTTTTCTAAGGTTTCGCCTCCTATCACAATATAAATTAACCGACTAATTTTCATTATCCCCCATGTGTCCGTTTGGAAGTTATGGGGGGAATATTAATTTTCCAAAAATAGGTCATTTTGTATAGGAGGTACCAGAAGGGGTGAACCGATATAGTCGATATTCATTCCTGATTCATATTTTAATAACCGTACAACTTACGCATAATGTAACTGAATTCAGTGTGCTTACAAAAAAGATATGTTTGTAAGACTATGGGGGTGAGTTCGGTCATTTGTATGGGAGGTACCAGAAGTGGTGTGTCAAATATTTGGGTTTTGTCTACTTTTGCAAGATAAATAAACTGACCTAATTCAAATATATTACGATCGTCCGTTTAGAAGTTATGAAAGAAATATAAATTATCCAAAAATAGGTTAGTTTGTATGGGATGTACCAGAAAGGGTGGGGCTATTTTGCCCATTTACAATCCCATTAGTTCGTTTTGAAAAATATTAATTTTCATGCCGATCCGTTAAGTTACTCTGCTGACCAGCCAGCCAGCCAGCCAGACAGACGGACATAGCTCAATCGTCTTAAAAAGTCCTGAAACGAATTTGGTCTTAAGATATTTGGGGTCTAACTCGTCTCCTTTAATGCGTTACACTTTTTTTTTCGTATCAAACGGTATATACCCTCATCGCTAAGGGTGATGGTATAAAAATTCACGAAAGAAAATAGCATAAAACATGACAAATTCCACTATACGATAGTTACTAACTTCAAATCGATATTAAATTATTATGGCATGTAACTTGAGAAAAAGAATGATGCTGAACTTCATCTTTTTAGGGCTACTTTCACGTGCAGTTCCCAGAATTGAGTCCCAAAATCATGTGTTGTACTGTGTTAGTTTCAACCACGCAATTCGAATGCATCTTCATAGGCTAGACAGCAGCATGGCTGACTAACAATCACGAGGTAGTGGGTTCAAACTCCAACAAGGTTTATTGTCCTTAGAAAAAAAATTTAAGTATAGAGAGATATAAGTATATGGGTATTTCCTAGCGTTGCGGACGCACGTTTTTTTTTCTTATTTTGTAGTTTTCTCGAAAAGTTGAAATATTTTCAAGATTATGTTCATATTAAGCAATGTAGATTTTCGACAGAACTATAATGTTCTTTTAATGAAAATTACGTTACGGACACACACAATTTTTCGACAGCAACTTGAAGTATCTATAAAAGTTTGTGAAATTTAGCGAAATTTCTTATGTGATCAGTATATTCTCCTTTGTAAAATAAAGAAGACATGTTGGGGTTTTATAAACAACTTACGTCACACTTTACTTTTTATGCTACTTCAATCTAAATGTGCTTTGCGGACACACGCATATTTCTATGGATAACACAGAACAACAAAAACAACAATACCTGGCAAATTATACTATTTTTCTGGTAGGTGCTGCTGAGCACTACAAGAATCTGTTTTTCATATTTCCAAAAAAACCAAAAAATTTTGAGTTACGGGTAAAAAACCGGTTTTTCGTACTTTTACGCACTTATAAGCCAGTTACGCGGATAAATATGAAGCGATTTTAAGTTTCTTAGCGGATTTGGAAAAAAGAGTTTGTTAAAGTTCAACAAATTCATTATATGATTACAAAAACAACAAGTTAAAAATATAGAAATTTTTTACTATAAAATCGTCCGTCCTTCCGCTGGAAATATCCATATAGAAGTGAGAAATATCTAAAAATAACTGAAGATGCACTGTATAGTTTTGGTTTTACTTGCAAGTCCTTCTTTATTCATGTGTCTGCAGGCCTTCCATAATGCCTTCTTATAGAAACCTTGCATAAGGCCTTCTTATGAAAACCAGCGACGGAAGGTGTCACGCGATGTACAAAAAGCAAGGAAGAAAGAAGATCAAGGAAGGCATACCGGATCCAAAGAAGCCCTTCAAACTCATAAAAGAAGGCCTTCCTTTTCATGATTTCCGCCTCTGTGTTGTTAGGCATTACATATACAGCCTCAGCCACTATTGTATAATGTCTGTCTAGCTGTACATGTGTCCACTTGTTGTAAAGATAACCCGCTTGTTCGGCAAAACTACAATAAACGTCGTTTCTGTAATGATTTCGTCGATTATAACACTCAGTACTTACTAATTTATACTTTTTATAGTATACATCATTAACGATTTCGTTTAACTGCGGATAAACCAATTTCATTAATCCAAAGTAAGCGAGCGTTGCATCGATTGACTCCAATGCCCATTACTAGGGGATAGTAAAATAAACAGAAATATTATTTTCATATTCTTCTTTCCCTTCTCTTTTTTCTCCTTTTTAAGTGCCGTTATTCTCTGATGTGTTTGTTGCTAATAAAAAAATTATTTATTGATCGGTATGTTAAACGTTGATGAAAAATTCCATTTAGTGTTTGATCTACAAGTGTAAAATCAACAACTGTGTTAGAGGTTTATCGTGCTTTAATGCAAAGTTCTCCCGGCGTTTTTTTTTAATATGTGATATGAAAATAGCGTTCCTCAAAACGTATGAATAACTTAAACACTTGTTAGCCGATTTTTACAAACAAATATGCTCTTAAGTCATAAAACCATACCGGTTTTTTAACCGTAAGTCAAGATTTTGGGGGTAATAGGGAAATTTGGTATACATATTCGTATTGTACTCGACCAGACCTACACCATACACTAGGTCACTTCCCAAGTTCCTTAAAAATTTTCTATTCTGCGTCGGGAGTGTGATGCAAGGTAAAGCTTCTGATCGGTTTAACTTGGCAAACCCAGAGAGTGATCCTTGCCAATTGCACTTCAAGTCTACTCACAGAGCTCCGTTTTCGTGGTATTACTGCAAACGGAGTACCTCCACGTGGTGACGCCTGGAAACGTGCTTCTGACTCCCGTCAGAGCACGGCTAACTGTGAGGGGCGAAACCTAAAACCCAGACACGTCAGCTCAGAGTGAGCGGTACCCTGGTCAGCGTCTGACCCAGAATGGGCGGCTGCAATAAAATCCTGGCAGGAGGAGAAAACTGCGACGTGGTGCGCTGGGCTTGCAACCCGCCACTGACGTTTATACTATTGCAATGAAAAGAAGTAAGATAAGAATAATACGGACCCCCCAAAATGTTGACGACCACCGCAAACGAATTAAGGACCATGATTTGAGGATATGCACCTGGAATGTTAGAACACTGTATAGACCAGGTGCCTCCATCCAACTGGCGGAAGTCCTCGAAAAATACAAGGCTGACATAACCGCTTTAAAGGAAATCCGGTGGACGGGACACGGGTGCTCGCGCATGAAGACGTGCGACATCTACTATAGTGGCCATGCGGACAAGCACGAGTTTGGATGTGGATTTGTGGTTGGCAAAAGACTGCGACACCTAGTCTCAAGGTTCAACCCGGTGTGTGAACGTATAGCCACCATAAGAGTCAAAACAAAGTTTTTCCACATAACACTTATATGTGCCCATGCTCCGACAGCAGAGAAAAGCGATGAGGACAAAGACGAGTTCTACGAGAGCCTTGAAAATGTATATGACCGTAGCCCCAGCCATGACATCAAAATTGTACTGGGCGATTTTAATGCTAAAATAGGCAGGGAGACCGCATTTGAGCCTACAACCTGAAAATTCATTCTGCACACCGAAACGTCGAACAATGGCATCAGACTGATTGATTTCTCTGCGGCAAGAAATATGGCAGTTAGCAGCACTAGATTTGACCTTAAAATATTCATAAGGCAACATGGTTATCTCCAGATCAATTGACGAGGAATCAGATAGATCACGTGGTAGTCGATGGAAGGCACGCATCGAGTGTTCTGGACGTACGAGTGATCAGGGGAGCGAACATTGACTCTGATCACTTCCTTACCGCAGTTAAGGTACGCACTAGGCTAAGCATGGCGAAAAACGTACGTAACCAGGCACAACGAAAGCTGGACATCGGTAAACTGCGGACCACAGAGGTAGCGGATGCCTACTCCAACCACCTAACTCAACTGTTGCGGAATGCTCCAACCCCTGATAATATAAGTTCGCAGTGGCAATACATAGCCGACTCCATAGAACGGACTGCGAGAAGCGTACTTGGGTACTCAAAGCCGTCTCAAGAAGATGCTTGGTACGATGATGAATGTCGCAATGCCACGAGAGAGACGTATGCTGCTTACAGGGCAAAACTGCAGCCAATGGCAACGCGAGCTGTTCGTGAACGGCACAGGGAGAAGAGACGAGAGGCAACTCGTCTTTTTAGAAGAAAATAGAAGGAGCTGAAGAAGAGGCAGGATGAGTGCACTGAGTTGCTCCGAAGTAGAGGGGAAGCCCGAAAATTCTACAAGAGAGTTAAAGCGAGAATGCGTGGAACGGGTTGCCCTCCTGCAAGGACAGCGATTGTCAGCTAGTGACGGACCCGGATAACGTTCTGAAGATATGGAGAGATCACTTTATTAATTTACTGGATACTGACACCACTCCAGAAGACGCCGCTCCAATTCATGACGATGGTATTAACTGTCCACTTCCGAGCCAGAGCGAGATACGTATGGCCATCTCCCGCCTTAAAAACAACAAATCACTGGAGCCGATGGTCTCCCTGCTGAACTGTTTAAGGCTGGCGGGGAGGAGCTGATTAGGAGCATGCATCAGCTCATGGAGAACATCTGGCAAGAGCAGAGCAGAGCAGGCCCGGGGATTGGAGTCTCTGTCTGTTATGTCCCATATACAAGAAAGGAGATCGTAGTGAATGTAAGAACTATCGTGGAATAAGCCTATTACCAATTGCGTACAAGGTACTTTCAAGCATATTGTGTGAACGTCTAAAGCCAATTGTAGAAAAACTAATTGGACCATATCAGTGCGGCTTTAGACCTGGCAAATCTACGACGGATCAAATATTCACCTTATGACAAATCCTGGAAAAAACCCATGAAAAGCAGATCGTCACCAACCACCTCTTTGTCGACTACAAAGCTGCCTTCGACTCTCCGATAAGGAATAGGCTTTATGAGGCTATGTTTGAGTTTGGTATTCCTGCAAAGCTAATTCGACTTTGCAGATGTACCTTAGAAAACACCAAATCCTCGATTAAGATTGGTAAAGATCAGTCTGAACCATTCAATACGGAAAAAGGTCTCAGGCAGGACGATAGCATGTCCTGTACACTATTTAATATAGTTATGGAGAAGGTGATGAGAAAGGCTGGTGTCAACATGTCTGGCACCATATTCCACAAAAGCCACATGCCACTAGCCTACGCCGATGATATAGATATCATTGGCCGAAATCTGCGGGACGTTACTGCAGTCTTCTCATCCCTAGAAAAGGAGTCGGCAAAAATGGGTTTAGCGGTCAACGAGGACAAAACAAAAATAATGATTTCGACGAACAAAGAGTCCTCTCGATGGGGACGCACCGTGAACGTTGACAATTATTGTTTTGAGGTAGTCGACGAATTTACCTACCTCGGATCTTCCGCCAATAAGAAAAATAATGTCAGCCAAGAAATTAAGCGGAGAATTGTGCTATCCAATAGATGTTTTTACGGACTTCTGCAGCACTTGAGTAATACCACCTTATCTCGGAATACTAAGAAACAGCTTTACCAGGTGCTAATCTTACCCGTTCTTTTGTATGCTGCCAAATCATGGGTGCTTACGACAACGGACATACAAAACCTGGGAGTATTCGAGAGAAAAGTACACCGAAAAATTTATGGACCTATCTGTGTCGACGGCGAGTTTCGCCATCGGATGAACCATGAGCTGTATGAGCTTTACCACGACATCGACGTAGCTAAAAGAGTCAGAATGCAACGACTACGATGGCTGGGTCATGTTGCCAGGATGGATGTAAATGCTCCAGCGAGAAAGGTGTTTGAAGGCGAACCTGAAGGACGGCGCAGAGCAGGGAGACCCAAACTCCGTTGAAAGGACCAAGTGGTAGGCAACGTGCCACCATCTGGTAGGACTAACTGGAGAACACGCGCACAAGACCGAAGCGTGTGGAATTCTTTAGTACTTCAGGCCTCAAACTTATGAACCATGTTTGTAAGTTGTAATGGGCCACTTAAGTAAGTAAGAAGTAGTATTATATTATTAACGAACAAGTTCACCCCACCTCATTATCTATTTCATCATATAATTGGTATCGACGAAAGTTGTTACGAATTATCATTAGTGTTTTCGTCAATGGATGGTAACCGAAAGGGTGGCTATAGTATACCTCCTATGGCATCCCCATGTTAAATTCGTCAATCAAACGTATGGCGAGGAAGTACTGTGTCATTTCTGGTAATCGAAGGTATCATAACATACGTAATGCTTACCAGAACAAGCGGGAAATACCTGTTACAAAGTTTATCAAATTATACTAAACTTACATTTTTGTTTTGTTTTTTTTTTTTATTTTGTTAAATTCTTTTGTTAATTTTTGTTATCACTTGTTTTTTTTTGTTTGTTAATTCAATTCACATTCGTTGAGGGGGTCACTTATTTCTTTTTGATTGCAGTTCGAAACGAATGCCAATGATTTTTTTTTTAAAAAAAAAAAGTCATTTCTAACGACAATCAAAATTATATAAGGACCTTTTTTGAACTGATTAATATTCGCCAAACGTTGACAGAGTCACTTATTTGTTTTTGATTGCAGCTCGAAACGAACGCTAATGAATGTTTTGTTACAAAAAAAGTCATTTCTTTCCACAATCAAAATTATATAAGGACCCATAAAACTTTTTCAGGTAATTCACAGCACTTGAAATATGATGGAGGGGAGGATTGGTTACACATAGAGCACTTCATTCACTTCACTTCACTTTTATCACTAAACATTTTGGTTTTATTATACAGTGGTTATAGTAAATTACACATACGTTTGTTTTTTTTTTAACTTTTCACATAATTAATTCAATGGTTTTTTTTTGATATTTTAGAATGTTACAGATTACTTATACGATAACTAAAATTCTTTTTATTTAATAATTGAAATTATATTTATGCAAAAAATATATTGATATTAATTATTTTAAAATTAGCACAATTTTTTAATTAGTAAAATATTATAAAAATTTATATTTTTTTTTTTAAAACATATTTTTTTCTTTTGGGATAGATTTGAGTTTTTCGCTGTTCTCATTTTGAATATTATTTGTAATAAAATATTGTCTTTTATAAATACTGAAATATTGCATTAAAGAAATTTTATTATTTCTAAAAAAAAATTTTTTTTTTTTATAAAATTTTTATATTTCTAAAAATAAAATTATTTTTATTTTAATTGTGATTTTAATTTTTTTGTTAAAAATCAAATTTAGAAATTCAATAATTTCAAATGCAATCGAAAAAAACAAATAAAATTTTCAAGAAAATAAACATTTTATAAAAAACTTTTAAGAATTGATTAAATTTTATTAAACGCATTATTTCAATGTTTATAAAAGACATTTTTGTGCAAATAAAATTCAAAATGAGAACATCAATAAATGCTGATCTGTCTTGAAGATAATATATATAAATACTATAGAAAAATTGACCTTGTTAATTATAATATTTTACTAACTATAAAATTGCCACAATTTTATAATAATCAATATTTTTTTTTTGTAAATTTAAATTTAATTTTTTACGCGTGCAATTCAAAATTGTTGGTAATTTTTTATATCAAATTGTTATTTTTATAGAGTTATTATTTGTTAAATAGTTAAGAGTTTTAAGTCAATAGTTAAAACAAAACTAAAAATTTAATTTTATTAAAATAAAATCTTAACTTTCATCAAAATAAAAATTATTCAAAATTTTACTAAAAAAAAAATTCAATTTGCGTAAAACTTATTATTTTTTCGAAGAAAAACTACTAACTAATTTGTTAAGAGTTTAACATCTGTAGTTAAAACAAAACTCAAAATTTAATTTTATTAAAAAAAAATCATAACTTTCATCAAAAAAATATTATTCAAAATTTTACAAAAAAATAAAATTCAATATGCGTAAAACTTATTATTTTTTCGACGAAAAACTACTAACTTATTTGTTAAGAGTTTAACATCTGTAGTTAAAACAAAACTCAAAATTTAATTTTATTAAAAAAAAATCTTAACTTTCATCAAAAAAAATTATTCAAAATTTTCCTAAAAAAAAAATTCAATATGCGTAAAACTTATTATTTTTCCGAAGAAAAACTACTAACTTATTTGTTAAGAGTTTAACGTCTATAGTTAAAACAAAACTTAAAATTTAATTTTATTAAAAAAAAATCTTAACTTTCATCAAAAAAAAATTATTCAAAATTTTACTAAAAAAAAATTCAATATGCGTAAAACTTATTATTTTTTCGAAGAAAAACCTACTAACCTAACAAAATTTTGTGATAAAATTTGTAAAATTTTTATATTGTTTTATTTTAAATTTTTAATTTTATCATTTTACATATTTTTGATAAATTTAAAATTTTTGTTTTAATGAAAATTAAGATTTTTTTTTTTGAAATACAACATTTTGTTTTATTATGTTAAATTTAATAAAGAAAATAAATAACATAACATTGAAGCTGTTCATATTTGGCAAGGGTTTTCTTTTTGATAGAAGTTTTAATTCAAATTTTGAACTAAATTAATTATTTTATTTTTAATGTAATTAAAAAATAATTTATATTTGCAAAATTTTTACTTTATTTCTAAAAAAATTTTGACTTTCATGAAATTTTTAAATATTATCTTAAATGAAATAGATAATATTTTAAATTTTATTTTAAATTTTGTAAAAATTTAAATTTATATTTTAAATATTGTAATATTTTGAATTTTATTTTTAGTAAAATGTTGAAATTTTTCTGCGAATAAAATTTTAATTCTTGGGAGATAGTATGATTTTTATTTTGTAAACAATTTAAATTTTATTCTTAGTATAATTTGTAATTTTATTAAAAATAATAATATAATTTTTAAAATTAAGATTTTATATAAATAAATTTAGAATTAAATTTTTGAAATTAAATTGTTATATTTTCTAATGCACTTTTAATAAAATTTGAAATGTTTTGTTTAAGATTTTGATTTTAATTTTTAATAAAAATTATAATTTTATAACTTACAAAATTTTTTATTGAATTTTGTTTTATTCTAAAATTTTTTTTTTATCAATTTAGACAACATGTGCCTTCCAGCGCATTCATTATATTTGGACGCACTTGACTACTCCCAATACCGTTATACACGCATGATTGATACAATGAGGGGTGGCAGACTCCCCGAAAGGATTTATCTGTTTGTGATATTGCCCTTTGGGGCTCGCCGTGGCAATATGGTTAGATCAAGCGACTTTTAGACTATAATACGGTACAACACATGATTTTGGGACTTAATTCTGAGAACTGCACGTGAAATTAACCCCAAAAAGAAGAAGTTCTGCATCATTCGTTTTCTTAAGTTACATGCCATTATAATTTAATATCGTTCTGAAGTTAGGACTACAACAGTTTTATTGTTACTGCTACAAAATAAACCCAGTGCAAAATCATTTGATGATTGGAATAGTGAAACTGCTGCTTATGTAGGGAAACGTTGTATGAACAGATTATAGTAATTGTAATTCTTATATATTTTAAATTTGTTTCAGCTTAATTGGACTAGTGGTTCTCGAGTTATGTCAAACAAAAGAGCATAAAACATGACAAACTCCCCTATGCGATACTTACTAACTTCAAATCGATATTCGATTATTATGGCATGTAACTGGACAAAACGAAAGATGCAGAACTTCTTCTTTTTGGGGCTACTTTCACGTGCAGTGAAATATAACTTTTCCCTACATATGCAACAGTTTCACTTTTCCATTCATCAAATGGTATTGAACTGGGTTTATTTTGTAGCCGTTACAATAAAACTGTTGTACTCTGCGGCGTATGACTTACGTGGAATATTACTTATGACCATCATACGCCACCATATAACAATATACGAAAGAGCCTAAAACCTGACAAATTCTCCTATACGATACGATAGTTACTAACTTCTAATCGATATTCGATTATTATGGCATGTAACTTGACAAAACGAATGATGCAGAACTTCTTCTTTTGGGGGCAACTTTCACGTACAGTTCTCCAAATTGAGTCCCAAAATCAATGAGCTGAAAAATGTTGTACTGTGTAATAGATTACTTTCCCGGGTAGTAGTCACTTGATCTAACCAATTTGCTTCGGTAAGCCCCAATGGGCAATGTCACAAACAGATAAGTTTTTTCGGGGAGTCTTCCACCTATTATTGTATCTATAATGACCTGTATAACGACAATGGATGTAGTCAAGGTGCGTCTACAATTATTATGGCATGTAACTTGACAAAACTAATGATGCAGAACTTCTTCTTTTTGGGGCTACTTTCATGTGCAGTTCTCAGAATTGAGTCCCAGTCGCTTGATCTAACCATCTTGCTACGGTAAGCCCTAATGGACAATGCCACAAACAGATAAATTGTTTTCTGAGAGTCTTCTACCCTTCCTTGTATCAATCATGACCTGTATAACTACATTGGCGTAGTAAAGGTGCGTCCACAAAGAATGAATGCGCTGGCTGAGAGATGTTGTCCAAATGGATAAAAATTGTCTAGCTCGAAATATCTACAGCTATAGACCCAATGGGTGACCCAGTAGGGGGCGACCAAAACTTCACTAAATGGACTAGGTTAAGGAGTTGTTATTCAAACGTGATGTGACGACCTTTGTATTGCAGGCAAAGCCGCTATGAATTCTTTTCTATTATATTCGGTTGTTAAATTTAACAAATATTTTTTGAACTAAATTAAAATTTCACATTTTGAATTTTATATTGGAAACATTTTTAAAAAGTTATTTTTAATAAAATTTTGAAGAAAAAAATTTAAAAAAATTCACGGCTGAATTTGGAAATTGTGCTTTTTAAAAATTTTGAAATTTGTTAAAGAAGAGAAAGTTGTTAAATAGAAAGAGCAAAGAGCTGAAGCTATCTCCATGACAAAATTGAAATTATTAAAAAATTAAATTTGTAATTTATAAAAATTTTCTATAAATATATTACAAAATATTTCAAAAAAAATAACATTTAATTTTTAAAAAATTTTGTATATATTACGTTATTTTTTAATGTATTTATTTATTATTTATAAAATTAACTACATGAATTTTAAATTTGACAAAAAGTGATTAAAATAAATTTTATTTTTGTCATAGTGATAGGTTGAGCTCTTCTCCTTTTTAGCCTTACAAATTTTAACTCAAAAACATTAATTTAAATCTATTACATAATTTTGAACAAAACTTATTTTTTTTTTGTTGAAAATTTTTGTAATATTTTACACAGAAAATAACGAAACAAATTTTAAAAAAAATTATGTTTTGTTAAAAATTATTTAGTAAATTTAAACTTATGTTTTTGAGTAAGGTTACAGGGGAGAGGAAAAGCTCAATCTATTACTATGACAAAAATAAATTTTATTTTATTCACTTTTTGTCAAAATTTAAATTCATATAGTAAATTTTATAAATAATAAATAAATAAAAAAAAATTGTTTAAATTAAAGTAAACAACGTAATATATAAAAAAATATATAAAATAATATACATTTAATTTTTTTTTCTCTCTTGTTTTGTATTGTTGATCTGTATATGTAAATAATGAGTTTGGTTTCATTGTTCGGTTCAAGATCTTTTCTATTATTGCTAAAAAACCAAAAATTTTTAAATAATTTTCAAAAATGTAAAATATATTTTTTCTATAAAAATTTAGAAATTTGTTAAAGGAGAGAGAGAGATGTTAAATAGAAAGAGGAAAGAGCTGAAGCTATCTACATGACAAAATTAAAATTTAAAAATAAATTTGTAATAAATAAAAATTTTATAAAAATAAATTGCAAAACATTTTTTAATTGTAATTTATTTTTAATACCAGAAATTATTATAGAAATTATTTTCTATAATAGAAAAAATCTGGAACCGAATAATGAAACCAAACTCATTGTTTAATTTTTTTTTTAAATATTTTGTAATTTAATTATATAATATTTTTATAAATTACATATATAATTTTTTAATAATATTAATTTTGCCATGGAGATAGCTTCAGCTCTTTCCTGTTTCTATTTAACATCTCTCTCTCTCTACTTTAACAAATTTCTAAATTTTTTTAGAAAAAATATATATTACTTTTTTGAAAATTATTTTAAAATTTTTGTTCCTTGTCTTTTTTTGTTAAATTTTGTTGATGATTTTTTTTTTGTTTATGTAATAATTAATAATTTCGAAAATAACAGAAATTCTCTCTACAAACTTCCTTTTTAAAATAACATTGAAAATAAAAATATTTTTGAATTTTTTGCTTTTTGATATATATGAAAAAAAAAACTAATTCCATTTCTAACAAACTTTTGAGGTTGAACTTAGGCTGCCAGAAAATTGTAAAGGATAAATAGTATGAAACAATTTTTTTTTTATATAATTTTGAACATTTTATTTATTTCAATTGAAAACAACAGTTTTTATGTCTAAGAAGTTTATGGGGTACTGGCTTATGCAGTATTTACGAGATGAAAGAATGCATGGGATGAATAATTTGTATTATTTTTAAAGTAATTATATCTAATTATGTTTTTAAATAAATAAATTTTCTTGGCTAGCCATTTCAGTTTTCAAGAATTTAATGTTGTCTCTATATAGAGCAAAATATTGAATTATTGTATGGAAAAGTTAAAAGCACAAAGGCAAAAAACTTGAAATTCAAATTTAAAAAAAAAACATTTTTTTTTATTTTTTATATATTGGTTTTATAAAACCAACTAAAAAAATATAAATATATTCAAACAAAAAAAATTCTTGATGAGTTTAATTCAATAGATTTAAAAAATGGAAATACAAAAATGATTGCAAATATCTGAGCATGTAGTGACAAGTTCAGGCATACGATACAATTTATCGTACATGAAGTTAATTTTTTGTTTAATTTTAAACGTTTTTTTTATTTAAATTCCTAGTTCTTTTAGAGAATTCGTGTTTTATATAGTTTTTTTTATTATTATATTCACCTTACGTTGAGGGAGTCACATATTTGTTTTTGATTGCAGCTCGAAAGCCAACGTATTTTTATAAAAAGCCTTACTGAGCAACAATCAAAATTATATAAGGACCCATAAAACTTCAAAAAAAAAGCTATGTTTATGGGCTTGCACGACACTTTATATAATGCTGATAACACTTAGAGCACTGGAAACTTCACTTAAATTATCAACACTTAATGTAATCTTACATATACATTTCATATACCACCTTCACACACTTATCTGTATTTTTTTTTTATTATCTTATTACTTTTTACAAAATTTCATAAGATTATGTTAAAATTTTTTTATTATCTTATTACTTTTTACAAAATTTCATAAGATTATCTGCAAATTTTCCATGTCTTCACGGTATGAGATGCTGTGACTGACTGCATATCCGGTTGGTGTTTTAACTTCCGTTATCCAGTTAAGATCATCATTGTGCCAACGAGTTAACACAAACTTCGTGGGGTTGATTTGCAGTAAAATCCTGTCATTCGCACACACGAATAACTTCGTTGTCAGGACCTGCGCACTAACAAACGTGTCATCAGCGTATTATCAATTTACCTGTCTTTAGTTTAAACTCCAACACGACTTTCAAACACTACGATAGCCGAGGGGTTGAGTTCGTTATGGTTTTTCGCAACGATTTCAAAGCATAGCTCATATAATGTATCGGAATTTTCCGCTAAATACCAGTTGACCAATAAAATCTGATATTGCCCAATAGTATAATTTGAATTTTTCTACTTCGACTAATTAATATGCCATCCTTCGCCCCCATTCCACAGGCGCAAAAGTTATGGTAGGTCGTTAGCCAGACGCAGTTGTTGTTTGGGTTGGGTTGATATTTTTTTTGTACGATTGTGACACTTTGACGCAGTCGCTGTGAATTCGATAGGGATATTTGTTATTGTTTCCCATCGAATTTTGGTAACGCCTTTTTGCAACTGAAAATAAGACAAAAAAAAATCGAGAAAACTATGTTAAAAATAAATTTATTTTAGGAACATATAGGAAATTGTAGTGTTATATATAAATTGGATAAAAAATCTAATAATGTTTAGCTTTAAGGTTAAAT
This sequence comes from Muscina levida, assembly GCA_964034835.1. NCBI lineage: Eukaryota > Metazoa > Arthropoda > Insecta > Diptera > Muscidae > Muscina > Muscina levida. Next base: position 119,109,200 of record OZ035883.1, on the reverse strand, counting down.
TTAGAAATAATTTCTTAGGAATTATTTTGACGTCATTGTTAGTACCAAAAAGACAAGACAAATGTTGTTAGCGAGGTAGAGTTTTTTTTTAAGAAACATATTTGTTAAATAGAAATATCAGTTTTATTTTATATGAAAACTTGTGTAAACTGGTAATAATATATCTAAATATTGTATGTCTGATTTCGAGTTGAGGTTTCTCCAAATTGTTGTATACAAGGGCGTAGCCAGGTAGGGGCAGGGGGGGGGGCAGCTGCCCCCCCCTACAGCTTGGAAAATCGAAAATCTGTCAAAATCCCCGAAAATATGAAAATCCTGCCCAATAAAACAGTACAGAAATTTCACTAAGGTGAACTGACTGATAAAAACTTTCACCCTACGTTCATTCTCCAAAATTCTAGTGGATATTTTTTAACTCGGAGTCAATAAAATTAACTGATTTTTATGTAAAAGTACTTATGTCTTGTTACTGTCCTGCTTGAGCCGTGGTAACTGTTGGCCAGACGTTTACAGTCATATATCAAAGCTGTAGAAATGGTTACAGTTTAGAAAGTGCTAATAAATGCACAAAATATTAAGAGTTCCTCCCTGAAATTATTGGGAAAATTTAGACTACCTTGTATTGGAAGTACTAGAACGCAGAACGAGACCCTTTTTTATTCGTAACGCCCAATAAGCGATAAGATTGTGCAAAATTTAAACTGTATTTAGTGCATTTGCAAATGTATATGGGTGAATTTGGTCATTTGCATTGAAGGTACCAAAAGGGTTGTAGAAAATATTTCGGTTTTCTGAGATTTTACCTACTGTTGAAATTCAAATATCGTACAGTTTCTCATTAGCAAGTTATGTTTTTCATAAGGAAGTTAAAACTAACTTTTGGAAAATAATAAAACTGTTAAATCTTTACAAGGATTAGTAAAGTTTACTCGAGTTATCCTGCATACCAGCCAGTTGCCCAGACAGACGGACTTGGCTCCAGAATTGAATTCGCTCTTAGGATACTTAAGGTCCAACATGTTACACTTTTTCTGTGGACCAAATACAAGTTAGTTTAAAAATCATACAGTATTTTAATCCATTAACAAGCTCTTGGAATATTGGAGTGACAGAATGAGCTATTTCGATGCGAGCCAATTGAACGAACAAGTTTAAAATATTAAAAAAAAAACAATCGAGTTTGGAATTAAGAATTTTTGACGCAACTGGTTCCGTACTCGATTTCCTAATCGATTCTTTTAACAAGACATGAGACTAAATTAATTAGTTCTTCGGATTTGTAGATTACATTCAGTGAAATAGAACACTGTTGTAGTCGAAAAAATAGACAAGACCGGACTCGACGGTTTAAACCTAAATCGGACACGAGGAATCGAACTGCATCATTAGATTTTTGAGTTACAGTGTCGGTTTCGTACAAATAATTCGGACACGAGGAATCGGATTGCACCATTAGATTTTTGAGTTACAGTGTTGGTTTCGTACAAATTTGTTTAAAGTGTATTTTACTTTGAGTATTGTTTTAAGGAGTTGAATAGATTTTCGACAAGCTTTAGTTGGGATTTCGGATATGCCGCCTTCGACAAAGTTGTTTTAAATAAGTCAAGCTTATCCCCTTAAAACACTTCTCAAAGTTAGGGTAAAACCGTCGAGTTCGGCTTTGTCTTCGAAAATTTTTATCAAAAACTATCAAAGTAATCAATTATATTTGTGGTAGTGCATGTGTTTTGTAAAGCATACTTAGAAATTGGCAACAAGAAAATAAGCGATTATGTGGAAATGGGCTTCCCATTTTAATATTTTTTTTTGCTGGGAAGTTGTGATCCATTATTAATGTGAATGTTTGTTCTTACTAATACAGCCAAACTACATGGAAGCAAATTGATTTTGTTAATTGTATTGCACTTTAAAAATGATATATAATAACATTCGTCAGATAATGCGTTAATTAATTAAAAACAAAAACGGATTTCAACATACAATAAAAAATATATATTTTTTTGATCGCCCTAGCATGCGAAACGTAGACTGTGAAGCTTTACTTAAGTGCACTTTGTTGAGTTTAGACATGGTCTATTACACTATTGTAGTCGTAAATATAAGAAGACCGGACTCGAAGGTTTTATTGTAATTCACACACGAGCAATAGAACTGCATCATTAGTTTTTGAGTTACAATGACTTTTTCAAAGAAAGTTTTGGTTTTTACTAAAATGGTAGATTTTTTTCTTAATATTCGATTTTGACAAAATTTTAACAACCATTAACTTTAATTCGGTTGGATAAAATGTTTTTAAGAAAGTTGTTCCAAATATTTTCTGCTTCTATTTTTGAATACAAACGTTACCTCTAAAATCAGGTTTGATTCAGAAAACCAGTAAAAACAAATATTCGTAATTGAAATTCTTTACCCAATATCAAGTAAATGACACCATGCGACACCAATTTTGACCCATGATCGAAACTATATACAAGTGATAATATGGACCATGTATAGGAAAACTGCATACCCACTTTTATATCCGCGGTTTCGTTTACATTGTAAAGGACTTTAAATATTTTAAAGGATATAGAAGTTTGAATTATTTATATTAATCTAGGTTTGTTACCTTAAATTTTGTTGGTTTTGCTTTAGAAATGTCAAAATATTCAAAGACAAAACATGAATAATAATTAAATCCCCGTTTGTGTACTTTTATAATAAATAAACAAATTTTATCTCATTTGTCTTTTTTTTACTGTCGTCGATAAGAAAGTAAAAAGATTTTTGGTCCAGTCTGCAGAAATGAAAAATATCGATATTTTCAATAAAGGATCATCTAGGATTTCAATTTAAGCTTTTTTTTTTACCAGAATACAGTGGCATTTACACTTTTTATCATCATTTTCACGCAACCTTAAACTGTTTTAAGCTAAAATATAAAATATAAGCACCGTCCACAGTGGGAAAAATTGTTTTTTGGACATATGAAATTTTATGCGGAAATCTTGACCGTTTTTTTGTATTATTGGAAACAACGATGTGCACAGAGCGTTTTTTACTGTTATTTTTAGTCTAATTATATGAAAAAATAAATTTTTGACTTTAATTTCAAATATTTCTTGGAATTAAAAAAAGTTAAATATTATGGTATCGGTCTTTCTGAATGAAAAGCACTACTTTGCCTACTTATTACCACAAAAAATTATTTTATTGCAGTTTAAAACTGAATTTTTGGTATAGATGCAAAAAAAAAAATTCTAGTGACTTTCACCAAGACTTTCTAAAAACTCAACATTTCTTTTCCATATTATATATTAAGAATTGTTCTAATCTGATAAATATTGTGAGGAGTACAATATAGTTTTTGCTTATTTTTTAAATTATTTCAATTTGTAACATATGCTAATTGCGGAAGTTCAAAATTTTTTGGACACTAAACCAAAATAATTTTTTTAACGACTTTGACACAGTCAAAAAATAAATAACGATAAGGAATTCAGGATAAAAAAAATTTCTTTCTGTGCACAATTCTGTTTCCAATAACACAAGAAAAAAATTTTAAATTCGCTCAAGAATTGCGGCCTAAAATTTCATATGTCCCAAAAACACAAAACAACTAAGATGATTAAAAAAAAAATGTTGGATGGACCTTAAATTTTAAATAAAAAACTGTAGTCTACCTTTGTTGAATAAAATATTGTCAAAGCAATGAGTATTGATTTTTCGTTAGGTACTTAGTTTTGTTTTTTTTGTAAACATACTATTAACATAAAATGTAAAACCGACTGCCCCCCCCCTACGTTAGATCCTGGCTACGCCCTTGGTTGTATAGCACAGTGCAACACATAAATTGGTGCCGCCTTCGTACTCAGCTATTTTTTAAGTATATACCGAGACTAAAAAAATCCCCAAAGGATTTGGCCCCATTACATCGAAACATTTTTTTATGGATACTCCAATATTTTTTCCCCAATACGATTTTTTGACCATTTTTAGGGAGTCCATATTTCATAAACTGTTCGGAATTTTTTCTTTTCGTCTTCGGCAAAGTTGTAGATCTAAACCAGAGCAAAAAAGTCTCAAATAGACCTACCCAAAAAAATTGCATCTAGTGCATGAAAATTGTAAAAATATGGTTAAAAATGATATTTTTTCTACAACTTTGCAAAAGACAAAAAGAAAAATTTTCGAACTGTTAATAAATATGGACTCCGTAAAAATGATAAAAAAAAATCGTGTTGGGGTGAAAATATTGGAGTATCCATAAAAAAATGTTTCGATGTAATGGGGCCAAATCCTTCGGGGATTTTTTTAGTCTCGGTATATACTTCAAAAATATCTGGGTACGAAGGCGGCACCAGACGATGACCTTAGAAATGTTGCACTGTGTAGTACAATTAATATACTATAGATGGCGAGTAAGTGATTTCAGTATTGAATCTACGTGTGTCCGCTTCGCAATCTTTGACAAACAGTAGGGGTCGAAGATATACGCGAAAAAGCTCATCTATACATCATTCTTTCAATGTGAACCTGTAATTTTTTTAATTGATTTATAAAAGCATGTCAGATGCTCACCAGCCAATATTCTATGCTCTGTAAATATAATGCAGATTTAACAGTGATATTCGAAAAATACTAAATTCGTAAAGCTCTCATATGTCTTATGCATGGGATGAAAAATAGAATTTGATACACAGGTAGTTTTCGGCACTACAGCGATGTATATAAAAAAAACAGTAAGAAAGTTTCAGTGGGGCAACCCGACTTACATATATCATCACCCTTTGTAAATCTATTCTATTATATTGATATTGTTACTCGATTTCTAAAGTGGGTGGAGTGGTACATTTGTATGGGAGGTACCAGATGGGGCGTGTCTGTACTTCAAGATTTTTCTCCAAAACTTTATCCTGTTAAAGCTTTACTAAATACCGAATTTGGGCACGATCGCGAAAGATATATTGATATTATTACTCCATCTCTAAAGTGGACGGAAAGATACATTTGTATGGGAGGTACCATAAGGGGCGTATTTAGACTTCCAATATTTTTTTCCAAAACTTTATCCTGTTATAACTTAACAAAATACATAATCGTGTCGAGTGTATTGATTTTATAACTCCATCTTTAAAGTGGGCGGAGTGGTGCATTTGTATGGAAGGTACCAGAAGGGGCGTGGCTAGACTTAAAATTTTTTTTCCAAAACTTTATCCTGCTTGAGCTTTACTAAATACAGAATTTGGGCACGATCGCGTTAGGTCTATTAATAATATTAATCGATTTCTAAAGCGGGCGGTACCAGATATGTATGGGAGGTACCAGATGGGGCGTGGCTAGACTTCCAGTTTTTTTCTCAAAAACTGTATCCTGCTATAGCTTTACAAAAACAATGAATTTGGGTACGATCGCCTTGGATTTATTGATATTACTACTCCATCTCGAAAGTGGGCGAAAAAGTACATATGTATGGGAGGTACCAGAAGGGGTGTGGCTAGACTTCCAATATTTTTTCCAAAACTTTATCCTGTTATAACATAACAAACACACATAATTTGGACACGATCGTGTCGAGTGTATTGATTTTATAACTCCATCTCTTTCGAAAGTTATCGTGCGAAACCAGCCGGACAGACAGACAGACGGACAGACAGACAGAATTTGGTTCAAAGAAACCTAGGGTCTAAAGTCACTCCTTCTATGTGTTACACTTTTGGGTCGTATCAAATGATATATACCCTTATCCCTAAGGGTAATGGTATAATAACTTTTTATTTGTAGTGCGTGGGCAAAGCGGACGGTACAAAAGTGTTTTAAGGGCTCGAGATATAATAGTTGATATTCAGACTGTACTCGGCAATAAAGACAAGCAATTTTTATTTTCGATCCTTTGGCTTGACAAAAATATTTTTCAGCCACAGAGAGATACATCAGCGGCGGAAGGAAGGAAGGTAGAACATAGAATGCCTTATAGAACGCCTTCAAGAGCAGTCAGCCGGTCTTTACTTTCTTTCCAAATAACGTCGAGTATCGTTGGAAGGCAAATCCTTCTAGCGTCGCTTTGTATAAGAAGGCATTATGGAAGAGGCCTGCATACATATGAAAAACGAAGGACTTGTAAATTAAGTTAAACTATGAATGAGTTCATGCTCAAATTGTTTAGTTTTTTTGAGAGCACACCGGTAATTTTTAGATATTTTTACTTCTACATATTTCTCTCCCTTAGGGATGAGGGTATATATCATTTGATACAAGAAAAAATGTAACGCATTAAAGTAGACGAGTTGTGCCCCTAGTATCTTAAGACCAAATTCGTTTGAGGACTTTCTAAGACGTAAGTCTGTCTGGCTGGCTGGTGAGCACGCTAACTCGAGTTAACTTTCACTGATCCTTATGAAAACATACAAGTTTTAATAGTTTGCTAAAACCTATGGGAATGGAAATAGGTAAGATTAAATACGGTTTAAAAGTAGGTGCAACCTCAAAAAACGAAACACTTGCCATACCCTTACTGGTACATTCCATACAAATAACATTATTCACCGTCATATTTCTACAAACATGCATATGTTTTTTGTAAGTACGCCCAAGAAAACCGCTTGCGAAAATCTGACTTAAGAATGAATACGGCGTATTTTGGGTTACCAGCACCAGAAGGGCTCCTACATAATATTACCTATTTTTTGGAAAATAATATTTCTTCCATAAATTCCAAAACGGACAATTGGAGGATATTTGAATTTGGTCAGTATAATTGAATTATAATAGTCGACAAATACTCAGAACATCGATATCATTGCCACACCCCTACTGGTACCTCCTACCATCACCCTTAGGGGTAAGGTCATTTATCATTTGATACGAAAAAAGTGTAACGCATTAAAGGAGACTAGTTAGACCCTAAGTACCTTAAGACCAAATTCGTTTCAGGACTTTTTAGGACGATTGAGCTGTCCGTCTATCTGGCTGGATGGCTGGTGAGCAGGATAACTCGTGTATACCTGGGGAATAATGAAATTTGGTCAGTTAAGTTTTTTGTTTTTAATAGCAGGCAAAACCTAAGAAATCCTAACTTTTTGACATACCCCTGCTGGTACCTCCCAATTAAATAACTAACCGAAAGTCCTGTCTACAACCTTTTACGCTCCACAAGCAGGAATATAATAATAAATAAGGCTTTTTAATTAAAAATCAGTTAATTTCAATAACCCAAGACTTCAACAATATCTTGTATGTACTTGACAACTGTTCAGTTTATTTGTCTGGTAATAGTAGACCGGGGACGGCCGTGGCATAGTGGTTATAACACGCAACTACCATGCAAGAGATCCCGGATGCGATTCCCGGCTCCAGTCATCTACATTTTTCTTTCATTGCCGGCCCATCAATGTTGGCTATAGCAACTTCGCAGTATAGTGTCGTGTCAATCGGCATGTCTAGTAAAAAGCTTCTCAAATAGTGAAGTTCGCATTAGTCGATAAACAAGTAGGTGCCGTTAGTTGTGAATCTAAAAAATAGAAAGCGTGTTAATTCACCACAACGCGAGAAGCTGTCCCATACCTTCGTCATGGGGTGTAAAAGGAAATTCTATTTTTTTTTTGTTTAGACAATCACTTATCAAAAACCGAAAACATCTCCAGACCATTTCTAGTACCTCCCACACAAATGACCAAATTGACTCTTATAGATTAGCAGACATATCTTTGATTGTAATTACACTGAATTCAGTAAAATTTTGAACATTTTTCAGAAATATTTCTTATATAACTGCCAAATGGACCACTGAAGGATATTTGATTTTGGTCAGTTTAATTATCTTGTAATAGTAGACAAACCCGAAACTATTGCCACACCTTTTCTGGTAACTCATATACAACCAAATTCACCCTCATAGTTCTACAGGCTTATGGGATATTCTATAGTGACGGATGTGAACGTTATAATTGTTATAATTCTATTAATTTTATTTAATGAAGTCTACGATTCCCAATGACATTAACTATAAAAACGTTTAATAACTCGCAGAAACAAAAATAATATGAATTCTACTCAAAAAGGTCATGAGATGAATGTGACTGGTGTGACCTTCCTAATTTGAAATATACAGAAATGAGACTTTCTCGTAGTATTCTGTAAACATTTCCGTAAAACTCGTACAATTATCTTGATGTAGGCAATTGTTTAAACTGTTTTAATATGTTTTAAAATAAAATTTCTAAAAAAAAACATGTCAGAAGTGTGACGGGTGTGACTTCTTTTTGTGACAGGTGTGACCTAATATGAAAACTCGAAACATTTAAAAAAAAATATACTTTTAAATTAATTTCAACTATATAACCAATATAAATTTAAACACTTAAGAAAATAATCAGACTTGATTATTAGCTAACTGTACTAAAGACATAGTTAGACATCAGAATACTACACAGGCGAGTATGTTTTAAAGAATTTTGTTTTTAAATTTTGGTCAATAGATCAGCACACAAATACAGAGACTGCGTCAGCTCTTTTAAAGTTAGACAGTTCTCGAATACTCTTTACCTTGCATGATAGATGAAATTACACATACTGAGAGGTAGGTCAAAAAATTTGCTTAAACAGCAATTCTTTTTGATGAACTAGGAGAAGTTCAAGTTTTTAAACCCTTAGAAGGGTATATATCATTTGATACGACCCAAAAGTATAGCACATAGAAGGAGTCATTTTAGACCGTAGGTTACTTTGAACAAAAATCGATTTATGACTTTTTAAGTCGTTTGAGCCATGTCCGTCTGTCTGGCTGGTGCGCACGATAACTTTCGAAAGACGCAACCAAATGTTTTGAAACGAGTTAATATTTCCCCAAAACTACTAACGGTATTGCAAATGGGCTACATGGCCCCGCCCCTTCTGGTACCTCCCATACAAATATATCATTCTGCCCACTTTATAAATCGCGTAATAATATCAACACACCCAAAGGGATCGTACCCAAATTCTGTACTTAGTAAAGCTATAACAGGATACAGTTTTGGAAAAAAATTGAAAGTCTAGACACGCCCCTTCTGGTACCTCCCATACACTTCTGGTACCGCCTACTTTAGAAATCGATTAATATTATTAAAAGACCTAACGCGACCGTGCCCAAATTCTGTATTTAGTAAAGCTCAATCAGGATAAAGTTTTGAAAAAAAATCGGCAAGTCTAGACACGCCCTTTCTGGTACATCCCATACAAATGTACCACTCCGCCCACTTTAGAGATGGAGTAATAATATCAATACACTCAACACGATCGTGCCCAAATTCTGTATTTTGTTTAATTATAACAGGATAAAGTTTTGGAGAAAAAATTGGAAGTCTAGCGACGCCCCTTATGGTACCTCCCATACAAATGTAACACCCAACGCAATCTTTCCCAAATTCTGTATTTAGTAAAGCTATAACAGGATAAAGTATTGGAGAAAAAAATATGGAAGTCTAGCCACGCCCTTCTGGCACCTTCCATACACATCTAGTGCCGCCCACTTTAGAAATCGATTAATATTAGTAATACACCCAATGCGATCGTGCCCAAATTCTGTAGTTAGAAAAGCTAAAGCAGAATAAAGTTTTGGAAAAAAAATTGGAAGTCTAGCCACGCCCTTCTTGCACTTCCCATTCAAATGTACCTTTTCTCCCATTCAGAGATGGAGTAATAATATCAACAAATCCAACGCGATCGTTCCCAAATTCTTTATTTAGTAAAGCTTTAGAAGGATACAGTTTTAAAAACACAAATTGGAAGGCTAGACTTTAGAAATCGAGTAATAATATCAATATGGGTATTTCCAGGGGAAGGACGGACGATTTCTTAGTAAAAAAATTGCTATATTTTTTACTTTTTGTTTTTGTAATTATATCATGAATTTGTCGAACAAACTATATATTTCGTTGGAATGTCTCTTCTTTCCAAATTCGCAGAGAAACTTAAGATCGGTTCATATTTATCCGCGCTACTGGCTTAAAAGTGCGTAAAAGTTCGAAAAACCGGTTTTTTTACCCGTAACTCAAGATGTTGGCGGTTTTGAGAAATTTGAAAAACAGATAATGGTAGTGCTCAGCAGCACCTACCAGCAAAATAGTATAATTTCACAGGTATTGATTTTTTTGTCGCTCTTTTATATCCATAGAAAAATGAGTGTGTCCGCAACGCACATTTTGATTGAAGTAGCTTCAAAGGCAAAAGTATTTTAAATCTTAAGTAAGTTTCTTTATTTCACAAAAAAGAATATACCAGCCACATAAGAAATTTCGCAAAATTTCACAAATGTTCGCAGACACTTCAAGTTGCTTCAGAAAATTGTATTAGTCATAATTTTGAATACAGCATTTTAAGTAAAGTTTCATTAAAAGAACATTATAGTACTGTCCAAAATCTACATTTTTTTATATGAACATAATCTTCAAAATATTTCAACTTTTCGAGAAAACTACAAAATAAGAAAAAAAACGTGCGTCCGCAACGCCAGGAAATACACATATACTAGAAAATTGTATGTTTTATTGAGGGTGAGGGTATATGTAAGTCGGGTTTCCCGACTGAAACTTTGTTACTGGTTTTCCTAGTTGTCGCTTTAAATTTTTAACATCTATAGAAAAAAGGGACCGGCCGTGGCATAGTGGTTAGAACACGCGACTACCATGTGGGAGATTGCAGGTTCAAACCTGGCTCCAGTCATCTTAAAAAAAAAAATAAAAATTGTTCTTTTATTGTCGGCTCCCCTCGAATGTTGTTGACAGCAACTTCGCCGTATTAAGTGTCGAGTCAATCGGCGTGTCTAGTAAGAGCTTCTCAAACACTGACTTGGGAAATTAAGTTTTTTTTTATAGAAAAAATTGCACTCTTGCTCTGGTGTGACGGGTGTGACCAAATGTATTCGTATCAAAATAATCGCATATACAAATGGCTGGCCACAAAAGGTTACTACATTATTTACTGTCGCAAAGTATCAATTGTATATAACTTATGAGAATTTTTTCTTAACATACATTTTACTGCCTAAAACTCAGTTTTTCTACATATCCCTTTCTCTTTTTTCTATAAATATCCTGCCCATGATGGTGAAATAAAAGTGTTACATAGCTGTCAAATGATTGACAGCTGGTGACAACCTTAATTTAACACCGCTATCACAAGTAGTAAAACAACAATTTTATCTCCACCTCCAGGTCGACATGACATTTAGGAAGTTTTTAGAAATAAAGCCCCGCTCTCTGTGGTTCTTTGACAGCTTTACGATGTTAATTGTCAATCTTATAAACGATTGTATATAAATTCAAAAAAATTCCTTACAATTAATGTTAATTAAAATTATTGCAATAGTTGCTATTTTATGACAAAATCACTTAACATTTTAAAGTTTTACAGCTTAACTCACACCTACAAAAAAACCTCAGGACAGGTATAGTTTTACAGCATGACAGATGCGATGCATTTCCATATTTTATAATGTTTATTTTGACATCGCCGTAATAATGTGCAGTCATCAACCATTTTTCTTAAGTAATAAAATCCCTGGAGTCAACGCAAGTCAAAATAGGCAACAACACCACAATAAACCAACGAGAAATCACAAATATCCCAACACTGAAACAAATGTCAAAATCTATTGAAGGCGACATTTGTGAAGGCAAATGTAATGCAAACAGTTGCCTTACAAGGCAACCATTGTTTTTATTATTAAAGTATTGTAACCGCCTTAACCCTGTGCTAAGTTTCTTGACTCATTCGTTGCTGGCTTCATTATCCTTGAGTGAAGCTGTCAAGTTGCTAATGATTTGCCTGCTGGATTTGCCAAAGAAATATACAAATTGTTTAGAGTTTTATATCCTGGTTGTTTTTGTTGTTCCGTTGGCATTTCAAGCAACCCGTAGACATTTTAGCATGTTACTGTGATATCCTTTCGACATTGTTTATGTTTATCCTTTTGTTTTCTGTTTGCGGGCTTCCATGTATCGGTGTCGGTTCATTACTTTCGAATCGTGACAATTGTGTTTATCTATTATTGATGTAGTTTTAAAAGTCACTACTACTGCTGCTGCTGCTGCATCCGCACTCGCTTGGCATTGTTGTGACTGACAAGCACACAATACCAAACGGTATTTCTTTGCAAGCATTGACTACCGGAAAGAGTCTGAGTTTGTATTAGTGTTTATTTTCCGCTTTTCATACACATTAATGTGTTGTGATTTTTTGGGTAGAAATTAAGGCAAAATAAAATGATTTAACTTTTAATTGTTTTTAAAGATTTTTACACAACATACAATTTTAATGATGTCATCATAGGCAAGGGGGGGGAGGGGGTGTGGATATTGGTAAAACATCGTAAACGCATGATAAGGGAATGGTTTTCTGGTGATATTGATAAAGGTTAATTGCTCACTAATTAGAAGTGAAGACACCAGACAGGGGTTAAATTAATAAGAAAACATAGTTGAACTTAAAATAAATTCTATCACAGTGTAGCGTTAGATTTATTTGGGGGGAAAACAATTGGCAGAAGTCTAAGTTTGAGTAATTCGAGCTGTTATCACAATAGCATTATAAGAGAAGCAAAGAAACTCTATTAACCTCAACCAGAGTCAATTGTAATGATGTAAGTATGTAGAATTGGTGCTTCACGACTGGATCATACAGTTATTAGACTTTGTCTATATCTTGAGGATGTTTTTCAAAACTGTGTTACAGAAGTATTGGAAAACCTGGAACTTAACATAAAAAGGGGCACTCATCAAATTGCCTATCAAGAATAGCTCTCAGAAAAGCTTTAATGATGACTCCAACACATACCAAAGTTCTTTAGTGCCTTTGAGACTGCAGTCACATGTAGAGAATAGATTAAGAAAACTTTTGTAAGATCAAATAAATGTTTGCCCAAAAAAGAGGAAAATAAGTAAGAAAAGAATAAAATGGACCCCCCGAAATGTTGACGACCACCGCAAACGAATTAAGAACCATGATTTAAGGATATGCACCTGGAATGTTAGAACACTGTATAGTCCAGGTGCCTCCATCCAACTAGCGGAAGTCCTCGAAGAATACAAGGCTTTACAGGAAATCCGGTGGACGGGACACGGGTGCTCGCGCATGGAGACGTGCGACATCTACTATAGTGGCCATGCGGACAAGCACGAGTTTGGTTGTGGATTTGTGGTTGGCAAGAGACTGCGACACCTAGTCTCAAGGTTTAACCCGGTGTGTGAACGTATAGCCACCATAAGAGTCAAAACTAAGTTTTTCCACATAACACTTATATGTGCCCATGCTCCGACAGAAGAGAAAAGCGATGAGGACAAAGACGAGTTCTACGAGAGCCTAGAAAATGTATATGACCGTAGCCCCAGCCATGACATTAAAATTGTACTAGGCGATTTTAATGCTAAAATAGGCAGGGAAACTGCATTTGAGCCTACCATCGGAAAATTTAGTCTGCACACCGAAACGTCGAACAATGGCATCAAACTGATTGATTTCTCTGAGGCAAGAAATATGTTAGTAAGCAGCACTAGATTTGACTATAAAAATATTCATAAAGCAACATGGTTATCTCCAAATCAATTGACAAGGAATCAGAGAGATCACGTGGTAGTCGATGGACGCATCGAGTGATTTGGACGTACGAGTGTTCAGGGGTGCGAACATTGACTCCGATTACTTCCTTACCGCAGTTAAGGTACGCACAAGGCTAAGAATGGCGAAAAACGTACGTAACTATTCACAACGAAAGCTGGACATCGGTAAACTGCGGACCACAGAGGTAGCAAACGCCTACTCTAACCACCTAACTCAACTGCTGCGGAATGCTCCAACCCCTGACAATATAACCTCGCAGTGGCAAAATATAGCCGCTTGCTTAGAACGGGCTGCGAGAAGCGTACTTGGGTACTCAAAGCCGTCTCAAGAAGATGCCTGGTATGATGATGAACGTCGCAATGCGACGAGAGAAACGGTTGCTGCATACAGGGCGAAACTGCAGCCAATGGCAACGCGAGCTGTTCGTGAACGGCACAGGGAGAAGAGACGACAGGCAACTCGTCTTTTTAGAAGAAAAAAGAAGGAGCTAAAGAAGAGGTAGGATGAGTGCACTGAGTTGCTCCGAAGTAGAGGGGAAGCCCGAAAATTCTACAAGAGAGTTAAAGCGAGAATGCGTGGAACAGGGATGCCCTCCTGCAAGGACAGCGATGGTCAGCTAGTGACGGACCCGGATAACGTTCTAAAGATATGGAGAGATCACTTTAGAAATTTACTGGATACTGACACCACTCCAGAACACCCCGCTCCAATCCATGACGATGGTATTAACTGTCCACCTCCGAGCCAGAGCGAGATACGCATGGCAATCTCCCGCCTTAAAAACAACAAAGCTGCTGGAGCCGATGGTCTCCCTGCTGAATTGTTTAAGGCTGGCGGGGAGGAGCTGATTAGGAGCATGCATCAGCTCATGGAGAACATCTGGCAAGAGGAGAGCATGCCCGGGGATTGGAGTCTCAGTCTGTTATGTCCCATATACAAGAAAGGAGATCGTAGTGAATGTAAGAACTACCGTGGAATAAGCCTATTACCAATTGCGTACAAGGTCCTTTCAAGCATATTGTGTGAACGTCTAAAGACAATTGTAGAAAAACTAATTGGACCATATCAGTGCGGCTTTAGACCTGGCAAATCTACGAAGGATCAAATATTCACCTTACGACAAATCCTGGAAAAAACCCATGAAAAGCAGATCGACACCTACCACCTCTTTGTCGACTACAAAGCTGCCTTCGACTCTCCGATAAGGAATAGGCTTTATGAGGCTATGTCTGAGTTTGGTATTCCTGCAAAGCTAATTCGACATTGAAGATGTACCTTGGAAAACACCAAATCCTCCAGTAAGATTGGTAAGGATCTCTCTGAAGCATTCAACACGGAAAGAGGTCTCAGGCAGGGTGATAGCTTGTCCTGTACCCTATATAATATAGTAATGGAGAAGGTGATGAGAAAGGCTGGTGTCAACATGTCTGGCACCATATTCCACAAGAGCCACATGCCACTAGCCTATGCCGATGATATAGACATCATTGGCCGAAATCTGCGGGATGTTACTGCAGTTTTCTCATCACTAGAAAAGGAGTCAGCAAAAATGGGTTTAGCGGTCAACGAGGACAAAACAAAAATAATGATTTCGACGAACAAAGAGTCCTCTCGATGGGGACTCACCGTGAACGTTGACAATTATTGTTTTTTCCGTCAACAAGAAAAATAATGTCAGCCAAGAAAGTAAACGGAGAATAGTGCTAGCCAATAGATGTTTCTACGGACTTCGGCAGCACTTTAGTAACACCACCTTCTCTCGGAATACTAAGAAACAGCTATACCAGGTGCTTATCTTACCTGTTCTGTTGTATGCTGCCGAATCATGGGTGCTTACTACAACGGACATACAAAACCTGGGAGTATTCGAGAGAAAAGTACTCCGAAAAATATATGGACCTATCTGTGTCGAAGGCGAGTTTCGCCATCGGATGAACCATGAGCTGTATGAGCTTTGCCACGACATCGACGTAGCTAAAAGAGTCAGAATCCTACGACTTCGATGGCTGGAACATGTTGCCAGGATGGATGTAAATGCTCCAGCGAGAAAGGTGTTTGAAGGCGAACCTGAAGGACGGCGCAGAGCAGGGAGACCCAAACTCCGTTGGAAGGACCAAGTGGTAGGCGATGTGCCATCATCTGGTAGGACTAACTGGAGAACACACGCAGAAGACCGAAGCGTGTGAAATTCTTTATTACTTCAGGCCTTAAATTTATGAACTACGTTTCGTAAATTGTAATTGGCCACTTAAGTAAGTATTTGCTCTTTGGTGGTCACACCTTGGTCACATTGAACATATTTTTATTTGAAGGCAAATAATTTTGTTTGACCAAAATCAGCTGTTTTGTTGTTTGCCACACAAAAATATTTTATGGTCAGACTGCGGCTAAGAAATATGTGACGGTTTTCGTCAAATATTTGCTTAATCTGACCGTACCTTAAGTCTGAGTAAGTAGTTCGTTTATATAAGAGGATGTATCAACAAATTTTTGAGTTGTTGAACTTTTCATGTATTTAATTAAAAACCAACACTTACTTGAAAGCGATTTAGCGTCCTAAGTGTGTCCACAACATCTTTAAATCGCATAAAATTCACAAAGATAAATATTAACATTCTTACAAAAATTCAAATCGTACAAAAATTTAAATCTCAATTTCAAGCTCAGAGGTTCATCAGGTTGATCATCATTTTTTTTTCGATCGTGATTTCAGCAGGAGGGAGAACATATTATACCCCCAACGACTTATTGGGTGCAGTTCGTGACATTTTTGGGCAAAAAGTGATATCCAAATGAGGTGACATTAACTGGCCACCTTGTAACCCAGGAACTTTTTCTCTGAGAATATCTTAAAAGTAATGTTTTCAGCAGTGGTGATGAGTGGTGATGGCACGATTAATCGAAAAAATGGTAATAATCAATTATTTTCCTTCAATTAACGATTTAATTGATTTAATCGATTATTCCAAATAATAATCGATAGACATCCTGACGTGACAAATTCCTTTATACGATACTTACTAACTTCAAAGCGATATAAAATTATTATGGCATGTAACTTGACAAAACGAATGATGCAGAACTTCTTCTTTTTGGTGCTACTTTCACGTGCAATTATCAGAATAGAATCCCAAAATCATGTGTTGTACTGTGCTATTAATGAAATATAAATAAAGGATTGAAGCTATGATTTTCATTAATTCAAATGTATCATAGGTTGGCAAATGAGGAACTGTTTCATCAAATTGATGAAGGTACTTATGAAATTGTTTCTTTCATAATGTGAACTCTGAAATATTCTGTTTACAAGTGAATATTGTATATCCTGAAAAGCATAGCTGATAATCCTAATACACATTAGTGAATACGTAAGATAGTGGCAGCATTTTCAATATTTGCGGCATTGAAATTTATTATACACGACACATGTTAAAAAAACTCTATTAGCAATGACATATTGAAGGAAAATTGCATCAATTTGACCGAACATTTTCATTCCCTCATCCTACGGGTAGGAGGATATATATCATTTGATCATACGACCCGAAAGTGAAACACATAGAAGGAGTCACTTTTGACCTTAGGTTTCTTTGAACAAAATTTGAGCCATGACTTTTTAAGTCGTTTAAGTCATGTCTGTCTGTCTGTCCAGCTGGTATGCACGATAACCTTTATTTCCCCAAAACTACTTACGGTATTTTATATATATTGAAGTGGGTCTGGTGAAAAACGAGGACAAAACCAAGTTATTTGTTTTACTCGTCTGGGACGCTGTAACTATAACTTTAAAGTGGTAGATGATTTTGTCTACCTTGGCTCCGCCATAAACAAAATTAATAATGTCAGCCTCGAAATCAAAAGACGAGTATTGTTCGCAAACCGCCGCTACTATGCGCTAAGCAAGCGATTTAACGACAAAGAGCTCTCTCGAAGAACAAAGATCCAGCTCTACCAGACTCTGATCCTACCTGTCTTGCTTAACAGCGCAGAATCCTGGGTAATGGCACAAAAGGATCAATATATTCTGGGAGTCTTCGAGAGAAAAATACTCCGCATAATACTTGGATCCATCATCGTGAACGGCGAGTACCGTCGTCGAATGAATCATGACCTGTATGAGCTGTACAACGACATCGACGTGGTCCAGCGCGTTCAAATACACCGAATGCGCTGGCTTGGACACCATGTACGAATGGACGAAAACCGCCCAACTCGAAAAAGTCTTCGGCAATAAACTCGATGGGATGCGCAGGAGGGGGCGACCAAAACTCCGATGGATGGACCAGGTGAAAGAGCTATTAACTAAGCTTGGTGTGACGAACTATCTACGGAGCGCAAAAGACCGAAGCGCTTTACTTTTCTACATGCGGCTACTGATGGATAAATTTCTGTTGTTGCTGCCATTAAAGAAGAAGAAGACAAACGGTATTGGAAATGGGCTACATGGCCACGCCCTTTCTGGTACCTCCCATACAAATACTTCATTCAGCCCACTTTAGAAATCGTATTTAATAAAGCGAAAGCAGGATAAAGTTTTGGAGAAAAAAAATGGATCGGTCTAGTCACGCCCCTTCTTATACCTTCCATACAAATGTATCATTCCGCCCACTTTAGAGATGGAGTAATAATATCAATACACCCAACGCGATCGTGCCCAAATTCTGTATATAATAAAGCTAAAGCAGGATAAAGTTTTGGAGAACAAAAATTGGAAGTCTAGTCACGCCCCTTCTTATACCTTCCATACAAATGTATCATTCCGCCCACTTTTGAGATGGAGTAATAACATCAATAAACTCGACACGATCGTGCAAAAATTCTATATTTTGTTAAGCTAAAACAGGATAAAAATTTGGAGAACAAATTTTAAGTCTAACAACGACCCTTCTGATGTCTCCCATTCAAATGTACCATTCGGCTCACTTTAGAGGTGGAACATACATCCAACGCGATCGTGCCCAAATTCTGTATTTAGTAATACTGTAGCAGGATAAAATTTTTGAGAAACAATTTAAAATCCAGCCAGCCAAAGAGCTTTCCGGCTGAAGTTTGGTATACAAGTTTCTATCCTCTAAGCGGAGGTTAAGTTCGAAAATGCGAAAAATTGGACAAAAACTAGTCCCACCACTCATACAAACTGCCCCTATTTTGGGAGGTCAGTCCCTGCGACGTAGTTTAACAGCTATCGACCTGATGTGGAAGCTGTTATACTGTAAGCGCAACGCGGATGTTTGCGTTTCAAGATTAACAAGATCGTTCAAAAACTACTCGCACATGCCATACAAACTGCCCCTTTTAAGGAGTCTGTTCGCGCGATCACAGGCTTAGTTTATTAGTAGCTTATATTCTATGCGGTGGTTTAACTCTAAGATAAGCAAGATCGGAGAAAAACTACTCCAAAATCTAAGACAAACTCCCCCGTTTTTAAAAATGCATAAACAATAACTTAAAATGAATTGGGTTATTCACGATCTTAAGTGTCTAGAGTATTTGTAGAACACATTTTATATAATATGATATTTTCTAAAATTTGGTATGTGTTATGTTTTTGTATGCATTTCAAATTTACTTGAAATACCAAACTTATCAGAAATACTTCAATACTTGATCAAATACTTATGATTGTAAATACACCAAATATCTTAATCATAATTTTTACAAATTGTGAATCTCATTTTATATTTATATTTCAATTTATTGCATACAAATACCAATGTGTGTAATTATAACATTATCCTTACCACATCACATCCTTCTATCTTCATTAAGTAATCTTTGCCAATTTTATCCATTTATTAACCTGAATTGTCAACTGCCAAAAAAAAAAAAAATCATAAGATAATGCTTTTCATCATATCTATCATCACAGCTCAGGTTGTAAGTATTTGAATTTGATGGATTCACACACACGACACACACATAGAATCACATGCACTCACGCGAAGCTGTCAACTGGTAATGGACCCGAATGTCAAACAACCTTTAATGCCGTCCCATGTCACGGATCTGAGGATGAGTAGACTGGTTATGTAATAACACACACACACTACGCTATGTCCCCTGCATATTTCTTGAGTTGCAATTGTACCTCTTTAAGGGCAATTATATGCGAGATTGTGAGATTTGTATGACAGCTTTTGACGAGGAAGGCAATAAAAGAGATGGAAAATTTTAATAAAATGGCCAAAAAATGTTTTGATGTTTGAAAATTCTTTTTAAAGTTGCAATGTAATAACTTGGCGACAAGAAAAGCTATGTTTATTTAATTGTCAACAAAAAATAAAATAAACTACACAGTCAAAAAAAAGCAAAGTACTTTTTGGGGAATCATTTTTGAATTACTTTAAAAATGTTTTTTACTATAAAGGTTCCTTTATTATGTATATTATCTATGTGCATTAGGGCGGGTCGATTTATTTTTCGACAATTTCCCTATGATTTCCGTATTCTATTCCCTATACGATACTTACTAACTTCAAATCGATATTAAATTATTATGGCATGTAACTTGACAAAACGAATGATGCAGAACTTTTTCTTTTTGGGGCTAATTTCACGTGCAACTCTCAGAATTGAGTCCCAAAATCATGTGTTGTACTGTGATATGTAAACAGTTCAATATGCATGAATATTAATCTGTATCGTTTAAAAAATATTATATGCACATTAGGGCGGGTCGATTTGTAGGGAGTGAAAAAATTCACCAATTTCCCTATGATTTCCGTATTCTATGGGTTATTCCATGAACCGTTGGACCAATGTTGGAGATTTTTTTGTAAATTGATCAAAATAAGTTATGGATGTGAACGTGTAGGTAATATTTCATACGAACGTCAAAATCGACCAACAAAAAGTAGGGGACTCGATTTTAACGATAGAGGTATGGTTCCTTGGGCAAATGGTACCCCTCGTACAAATGTACCACTCAGCCCACTTTGGAGATGGAGTAATAATATCAATACACTCGACACGATAGTGCTCAAATTCTGTATTTTGTTAATCTATAATAGGCTTAAGTTTTGAAGAAAAAATCTAGAAGTTTAGACACGCCCCTTATGGTACCTTCCATACAAATGTATCGTTCCGCCCACTTTGGAGATGAAGTAATAATATCAATACATCCAACGCGTTCGTTTCCAAATTCTGTATTTAGTAAAGCTTTAACAGGATAACATTTTGGAGAAAAAATCTGGAAGTCTAGGCACGCCCCGTCTGGTATCTCCCATACAAATGTACCATTCCGCCCACTTTAGTAATGGAGTAATAATATCAATACACCCAACGCGATCGTGGCAAAATTCTGTACTCAGTAAAGCTATGGCAGGATACAGTTTTGGAAGTCTAGCCACGCCCCTTCTGGTACCTCCCATACAAATGTAACTTTCCGCCCACTTTAGAGACGAAGTAGTAACATCAATATTTCCAATTCTTTATTTAGTAAAGCTATTACAGGATTCAGTTTTGGAGAAAACAACAGGAAGTCTAGCCGCGACCCATCAGGTACATGCCATACCCATGTGGTACCGCCCACTTTAGAGATCGATTAATATTATTAATAGATCTGACGCTATCGTGCCCAAATTGTGATTAAGTTCAAGTAGGATATAGTTTTTGTGAAAAAATTTGGAAGTCTAGCGACGCTCCTTATGGTACCTTCCATACAAATGTACCATTCCGCCCACTTTAGAAATGGAGTAATAATATTAATACACTCAACGCGATCGTGCCCAAATTCTGTATTTAGTAAAGCTTTAACAGAATAAAGTTTTGGAGATAATATCAATATAATAAAAAATTTTGCGGTTTACTGAGGGTGAGGGTATATGTAAGTCGGGTTGCCTGACTGAAACCCTCTTACTGGCTTAAATTTGTTTCAGCTAAATCGTACTAGTGGCTCTCGAGTTATGTCAAACAAAAGAGCCTAAAACGTGACAAATTCCCCTATACGATAGTTACTAACTTCAAATAGATATTAAATTATTATGGCATGTAACTTGACTAAACGAGTGATGCAGAACTTCTTCTTTTTGTGGGTACTTTCACGTGAAGTTCTCAGAATTGAGTCCCAAATCAATGAGCTGAAAAATGTTATACTGTGTATTTCATTACTTCATGAGTACTTAACTAGGAGTAATTAGTTTACATTATTTGTTAAAAATAACTACCGAGAGTATCATTAATTTTCCTTAAAATTTGTCAATGTACCTCGTTTTTTTAAACGCCCCTGCCTAAATGGTTTTTACCTGTACCATATTTGCTTTTATCGTATGCCAAGCGCTATATGGAATATGCAAAGTACTATAGTAAACTATGAAATCACATGAAACAATATGAAACTTTAAATTTTCCGGGGGGGTAACTGACTGTCGTAGGCATTTATTAAGTAAAATCCACCCCCATCCACTAAAAAAACCTCTTACGGAGCCGAAAAAATAAATTTGACAAGTGGCGAGATAAGCTTGAGTGTGTGTGTGCGCGCATAACCCTCTTCCTTATCCGTTGTTATACAATTTTGATATTGTGTTTTTGTTGTTTGTTTTCATTTTTTGAATATTTAATTTTCAATTAAGTATTTTGAATAGCAGTTACATGGAAAATGCATTTTCTCTGGAATATGTTACCACCAAATTTACCGGTGAAATGGGAAAAAGGCCTGAGAGCAGAGAATCAAATACACAACAGAAAAAAACCGGCATTTCCAAAAACAAAATGGCATCGGCATCTATACCTCAACATGCGTCGTTACTGTCACACAAGCGTACCATACTGACCACTACTTCGTTAAAGTTCAAATGTCGTTAACTTTTGTTAAAATGACAAAGGCAACAAAGACGACTGCGAGCAACGGCTACGGAAGTCAATTATTGTACGAATGAACGTAACATTACGTAAAGTTACTTTACGTGACATTACCTATTGTTTTATGCATCCAAAAAAAAAATAAACGGAAATGACGTTGTTGCCGTGTATAGATTGGAATTGTATTAAAAATTCATATGACAGCTTTGCTTGTTGTAGTTGTTTTTTTTTGTTCGTACGGGTTGAAAAGCTATCGATAGCCGTTGACATTTTCTTCGTTTCGTTCCTTCTTTTAGGGTTAATTGAAGTCTTTTCGTAGAAATATGTTAAATGCGCAAAATAATTTAATTAATTAATGTCAATATTTTATCTCGATTAAATAAATATTCCTTTTCCAGATATGTGGGAATATCTGTATGGGGGTTACACAGATCTATGTGAGTTAAAGTATATAGGCAACCAATATAAACCCAAATTTGAACAACATTGTCGTTTAACTGATTTCCGTTGAAACTATAAACTGCATTTCAATAAATTTGCGGTATTTTGTTAGAGCCAATAACCCAGTAGGAAGTATCGTTATACACGACTTTGTCGTCAACGCTGTCCTCAAGACAAAATGTGAAAAATGTATGTACTTGCCGTCAGAACACTCGGTTGACCGACAAAATACTAATGTTGTCGTGCAATAAACAAAAAAGTTCAATGTCAAGGAACAATAACGACATAGAATTGAAGAGAGGAAAGTAGAAGTAAAAAATGTTCAGTTTGTTGGAAACAGCAGTGCGTGACGGTTCGTGTACCGCACGTTTTCAATAAAACTACTTCAATTTGTTATTTAAAGTTATAAAGCACTGGTAACGACAATTTGACCGACATTGTCGGTCATTATGTCGTGCATGATTGTGTGGGCGACATGTTGCTTATTTAGGCATCAACGACAATTTGACCGACATGTCGCTCATCAGATCGTGCATGACAAAACGGACACTTGTATGAAAATTTCGTCAACGATTTGTATGGACGGTCCCCTACGCGTCATCAACGATTTTCTATGGTCGTGCACCTATCCTTGAGGATGTCTTGCAGACACTTCCTACTGGGAAATTACCAGGGGCATAGAAAAGTAATGGAAATAAAAACCAGTAAGAAAGTTTCAGTCGGTAAACCCGACTTATATATACCCTCCCCATTTATAAAACATAAAATTTTGTAGTATATTGATATTATTACTCCATCTCTGAAGTGGGCGGAAAGGTACATTTGTATGGGAGGTACCAGAATAGGCGTGGCTAACCTTATAATTTTTTCTCCAAAACTTTTTCCTGTTATAGCTTTATTAAATACAGAATTCGGGTACGTTGCCGTTGGGTGCATTGATATTATTACCCATTTCTAAAGTGGGTGGAATGATGTATTTGTATGGGAGGTGCCAAAAGGGGCGGGGCCATGAAGCCTATCCCTATTAATATTATCAATGTGAATGTCTGTCTGTTTGTTTGTGGCTCAATCACGTCTAAACGGGTGAATCGATTTCAATGAAATTTGGAGGGTAGTCAGTATACAGTATCGCTATCGGCTATATAGGACTCAATGGGCTGTGTGGGCGTGGCAAAACTTGTTTTAGGGCTATAGAGATAAATTGGATACCCATATAGTACTCGACAACACAAATATGTTTATGCAGACGAAATTTTAATTTTGGACTAACTGGGCGTAATGGGCATGGCAAAACTATGTGTAGAGCTAAAGAGATACAATTTGATGCACAGATAGTGTTCGACAAAAGAGATAAAATGAAATACGCAGATAGCACTCGACAACGCGAAAATGAATATGCAGACCAAATTTTAATTCTGGATCCAATGGGCATAGTGGGCGTGGCAAAACTTTTTTTTAAAGCTAAAGAGATAAAATTAAATACCCGGTAGTGCACGACAACACGAATATGAATATGCAGGCGAAATTTTAATTTTGGACCCAATTGGCGGTGTGGGCGTGGCAAAACTTTTTTTTAGAACTAGAGATAAAATTGGATACCCATATAGTACTCGACAACACGAATATGAATATGCAGACGAAATTTTAATTTTGGACCCAATGAGAGTAGTGGGCGTGGCAAAACTATTGTTTTTAAAGCTAGAGGGATCCAATTTGATACCCATATAGAGTTTGACAAAAGAGATAAAATTAAATACTGAGATTTTAACGAAATTTTAATTCTGGACCCAATGGGCAAAGTGGGCTTGACAAAACTTTTTTTTAGAGCTAGAGGGAGATAATTTGATGCACAGATAGTGTTCGGCAAAAGAGATAAAATGAAATACGCAGATAGTACTCGACAACGCGAAAATGAATATGCAGACCAAATTGTAATTCTGGACCCAATGGGCATAGTGGGCGTGGCAAAACTTTTTTTAAAGCTAAAGAGATAAAACTAAATACCCAGGTAGTGCTCGACAACGCGAAAATGAATATGCAGACGAATTTTTAATTCTGGACCCAATGGGCGTAGTGGGCGTGGCAAAACTATTTTAAAGCTAAAGAGATTAAATTAAATACCCAGATAGTGCTCGACAAAACAAATATGGAAATGCAGATGAAATTTTTATTTTGGACCCAATGGGCGTAGTGGGAGTGGTAAAACATTTTTTTTAGAGCTAGGGTGATAAAATTTGTTACCCAGATAGTACTCGACAACGCGAATATGAATATGCAGATGAAACTTTAATTGTTCATCCTATTGGGGAAGTAATTTTCAAATGGGGACGTGACAAAATATTTTTTAGGGTAACAGCGATAACATTTGATATGCAGATAATACGTAGCACAAGAGATATAAGAATGTAAAACTGATTTTTAGGGCTATATAACAAACAGATTTTTTGATTTCGGTATATGAGCGGGCTTGCATGAGGAAAGTAAGCAAGCTCTGAGGGTTTGTCGGTTATTACAAGATAATTCAACTTTAAATGTCCGTTTGGAAGTTATTGGAGAAATATTTTTCTAAAAATGGGTCATTTTGTATGGGAGGTACCAGTGAAGTCAGTCAATATAGTCCATCTTTATTCCTAAGTCAAGTTATTATAAGCGTACATCTTGCGAAATGGTACATTTGTATGGAAGGTAACAGAAGAGGCATGGCTAGACTTCCAACTTAATCTTTAAAACTTTACCCTGCTTGAGCTTTACTAAATACAGAATTTGGGCACCATGCATTGGACCTGTTAATAATATTAATATGATTTCTAAAGTGGGCGGTTCAAGATGGGTACGCGAGCTACCAGAAGGGACGTGGCTAGACTTTCAGTTTTTTCACCAAAACTGTATCCTGGTAAAATTTTACTAAATATAGAATTTGAGTACGATCGCGTTGGGCTTATTAATAATATTAATCGATTTCTAAAGTGGACGATACCAGATGGGTATGAGAGGAACCAGATGGGGCGTCGCTAGCCTTCCAATTTTTTCCCCAAAACTCTGTCCTGCTATAGCTTTATTAAATAAATAATTTGTGTACGATCGCGTTGGTTTTATTGATATTATTGCTCCATCTCTTAAGTGGGCAGAAGGTACATTTATATGGGAGGTACCAGAAGGGGCGTGGCTAGACTTCGAATATTTTCCCAAAACTTTATTCTGTTATAGCTTTACTAAATAAAGAATTTGTGTACGATCCCGTTGTGTGTATTGATATTATTACCTAAGTGGGCACAATGATGTATTTGTATGGTAGGTACCAAAAGGGGCGTGGCCATGTAGCCCATTTGCAATACCGAAAGTGCTTTTGAGGAAATATTAACTGGTGCAAAATTTTAAAACATTTTGCTGCGTCTTTCGAAAGTTATCGTGCGTACCAGCCGGACAGACAGACAGACGGACGTACATGGCTCAAACGACTTAAAAAGTCATGAATCGAATTTGGTTCAAAGAAACCTAGGGTCTAAAGTGGCTCCTTCTATGTGTTACACTTTTGGGTCATATCAAATGATATATACCCTCCTACCCGTAGGGTGAGGGTATAAAAATCTATCTATTCTACAAGAAAATTAGTCGTTCAACAATTTTCTGTAAAAAATTACAAAACGAAATCATTTCTTTCCGCCTCTCGACAACATTTATTTTTAAAAATCACTTTAAAAAAAACCCTATAAGTCTCTAATTAAAATGTCGTCTTTCGGCAACTTTCCCATACAGCAGTGGTAGGCTTATGCCGGACGCATGCGCTCTAAAATATGGGGTGCTTGTGTGAGGTCGCACAAGAAGCGGTAGCGTTGTCAAAATTGTAAGCTGTGAAAATACTGTGTTCTCCCAACAATCGTTGAACATTGTTTCTGTGTCTGGACTGGTTGCTTGTTTCTATGTTTAATACGAAACAAGTGTGTGTGGTGTTACTTTCATAACACTCAAGCATAGACTGACCGTTTTGAATCGAACAAAACTATCAAGTACATGCGAATTGCTGATCGTATCTGCGTGAAAAGACGTTTAAAGCGGGGCTATATTATGCGTTTGACAGGTAAACTTATTTTTATAAATAAGTATGGCGTCAGAGTAACCGGATGCTGCTTATATGGCAAGGCTATAGCCAATTGTACCCCGTGTTAGGGAAAACAGGCGAGACAGCTATTTCAGTGAAAAAAAACGTGATTTAAAGGAACGGGAGAACGAGGATATAGAGCGATACAGGGATAGAGGTGAGACCCGAAAATTTTACCAGAAGGTAAAAGCAAAAGGCTACGATAATGGGCTCTCCTCCTGTAAGGACAAGGATGGAAATCTGGTCACAGATACGCAGAGTGTGAACACTTCCAGCAACTGCTGGTTCCAGAAGGCAGCGCACTTGAAGGTATTATGCCAATTATCGACGATGGCTTAGATTGCCCACCACCAAGTCAAGCCGAGGTAAGAAGAGCAATATCGTGGCTGAAATATAACAAAGCAGCCGGTGCCGACGGACTTCCGGCAGAGCTCTTCAAGTCCGGTGACGAGGAGCTGATAACAAGCATGCAGGAGCTCCTGCGCACGGTTTGGCTTAAATAGTGCATGCCCGACTATTGTAATCTAAGCGTATTATATCCTGTGCTGAAAAAAGGTGATCCAAGTGTGTGCTCCAACTACCGCGGGATCAGCCTTTTACCCATCGCATATAAGATCCTGTCGAGTGAGCTATGTGAAAGACTAAAGCCAGTGTTATCCACCATGCTCGGGCCTTATCAGTATGGCTTAAGACCTGGTAAATCAACTACTGACTAGATATTCACACTACGGAAAATCCTAAAATAAGGCGATGGCCTATCGTGTGACCTCTTCAACGTAGTGATGGAGATGATAATGGGGAATACTGCAGTTAACACGAGTGGCACAATGTTCAACAAAAGCCACATGCTACTCGCTTACGCTGATAACGTAGACAACATCGGTCAAACACTGCGGGATGTGACTGCAGCCTTCTCAGATATACAGAAGGAATCGGCGAAAATGGGTCTAATGGTGAACGAGGGCAAAACGAAGTTATTAGTTTCAACGAACAAAGAATCTACTCGTTTTGGAAACTGTGTGAACGTTGACAACTATAATTACGAGGTTGTAGATAATTTTATCTACCTAGACTCCGCCATCAACAAAGCAAATAATGTCAACCTCGAAATCCGGAGATGAATCCTGCTTGCCAATAAATGCTACTACGGACAAGCGATTCAATGACAGAGCCCTTTCTCGACGAACAAAACTCCAGCTATACCAGATACTAGTCCTGTCTACCTGTCTTGATGTACGGTTCAGAATTCTGGGTTATGACAAAAGCGAATGAATCGGTTCTGGCATTATTCGAGAGAAAAATACTCCGTAACATACTCCGCCCATCATCGTTAACGGAGAGTATCGGTGTCGTATGAATCAGGAGCTGTACACTGGCATAAACATGGTCAGACGCATTAAGGTGCAGTGGTTGCGTTGGCGAGGTCATGTTGTACGCATGATCGAAAATGCTCCAGCTCGAAAAGACTTCGACAATGAACTCGATGGACTGCGCAAAAGAGGGCGACCGACCAAAACTTCGTTGGAAAGACCAGGTTACTGAGAACCTTACAGAACTTGGTGTGAAAAACTGGAGAAAAAGCGCAGAAGATCAAAGAGGTTTTAAAATTTTTCTACGTGCGGTATATAATCCAATGGGATTGCAAGAACTGCAAGCTAAGTAAGTAAGTAATGGCATCTTTCTCTTTCATCTTTCGGTAAAATTTCTGTGCGAACAATCGTTATAATCACTTTTGACAATCTATATATATATAAAAGGCTTGGGTGACTGACTGATCACTCCTCAGCCCAAACGGCTAAAGCTGGAACCGTGAAATGTGGAATGTAGGTTCCTTTTATGACGTAGGCGCGCACTAAGACGGGATTTGTGGAAATTTTGACTGGAAGAGTGTAAAATAGGCGTGTTAACGCCCCATACTACTGGAATTTTAAAATGGCTGTATCTTTTAAACCATTATATAAGTACGACGTCGAGATTTGGTACGTATATCGGACGTATAAGAAAAAATACTTTGTTTGCGGACAGAGGGCGGTGCCACGCCCCTTTTTAAAAAGTAGTTAAATTGGCCAAATAAATGGACCGATCGCAATTATATTTTCTTTGTGTGATACTGTGCATAGGGTCCTTATCATAGGCTACATGAAAACATAATTAGACAAAGGGGCGTGGCACCGCCCACACAAACCGAAATTTCAATCGGTCATATCTCTAGAGCCATTAGAGGTAAGAAGATGAGATTTGCTTTATATGTTACTGATATGAAGAGGATTACGTCGCGCTGGAAAATGAAACTTTTACTGTGTAGCACCATCCATGGGGTCTATATCATAGGCTTCATGAAAACATACGTACACAAAGAGTCGTGGCATCGACCACACAAACTGATATTTCAATCGATCATATCTCAACAGGCATTAAAGGTAAGAAGAAGAGACTTGCTACATCTGTAAATGGTACATGGGGGATTACGTCTCGCTGGGAAATGGGCGGAGCCCCTTGTGGAAAAATTGTTATGTCGGTCATATTAATAAATATTTTAAATTGTTTGACGAACTGATTGGCTGAATGTATCCTTTGAAATACATCTAGGGATAAAAAGCGATTAAAGCGGTACAATTACTCTGACCATTCCATTCTGACAATGGAATAAAGCTACAATCACATAAATCGAATGTTCGTTGTCGTATAAAGCGTTTGAATGTAACCTGTATTGGTGTAAATTATTAAGAAAATTCATTGTAAGTACGGGTGAAGCAACGCGAGCCGGGAAAGCTAGTTTTCTATAGAACATGTTGCCATTCAACATTTATACGCTTTGTTGCAAATCGATTCTTTATTTGTATGTATAGAACGTCGCATTTTATTAACTTTTCTAGTAGTTAAAAATTCGTTATCTTAATTTTGTGTACCGAAATGTTATCAATGGGGATCGGCCGTGACATGATGTTCTATCATGCAGGTGACCCAGGTATTAAGTCCTGCCAGATGCCTCAATGTTGTAGGCAGAAACTTTCGAATAATGACTTATTACAAGTACATATCTGCCTGTAGCATATAATTTATACGATACTGTTACATAGACTGGCATGATGGTTAGAATACGCGATGGTTAGAATACGCGACATGCGGGAGATCCCAGGTTCAACTCCTGGCTCCAGTCATCTAAAAAAAAATTCTTTCATTGAAGGCCCCCTCGATGTTGTCGTCAGCAACTTTGCAGTATAATTGTCGAGTCAATCGACATGTCTAGCAAAAAGCTTCTCAAAGAGTGACGTTCGAATTCGTCGATAAACAAGTAGGTGCCGTTAGTTATGAATCTAAAAATAGAAAGTGTGTTAATTCACAACAACGCGAGAAGCTACCCCATACCTCATTCATGGGGTGTAAAGGGAAATAAAATAGTAAGTATGTTACATAGACTATATATGTGTGTATAAGTGGATGATCCTTAATTGAATTATGTACTCCCCCAATCCTCATTCCATGCACATTGCATTGTTCTACTTATATGCAGCACCCTACGCCATTGGTCAGTTGATATGTTCAATGCCGGACATCAATCGTAAAGAGCATAACACTTCAACCTCAAATGCCTTGCAGTGACTGCTCTAAAGCCATACACGTTGTATTTATTGCACCCTATTGACCATTCAGTTACTACCACCAACACACACACATGAACAACAAACCAACTGCAACAATTAAACCTCCACCAATAAGGGTGGACAGGACGGGATGTTCACACACACACACAATGCACAATTTAAACCGGTCAGTTAACCAGAACAAATTGTAAAGATCAATAACATAAAGTGGTTGGGTATAAGGAGAGGGTTGTTTTTGTTTTTTTTTAGCGTTAGTTTAGATTAGAGCCTGTACCTTTTTTGTTGGTTGTTGGTTCAAAAGAAATAAAATGGCGTTATAGTTTTATAATGATTTTTATTTAATTTTTCATTTATTTTCAAATGCAACAAAGATTTAAACAAATTTAATTTGTTACCAATATGTTAATAATAATAATAATACATTAGTTTGTTATAATACTTGCTAGTTATTTCTGTTTAAAGATTTACAATAAAAATTTTAACTAAATTGCGTGTGTGTGTGTGTATTTTTGTTTTCTTTGTTTCTGTAGAAAGTTGAACTCAAATTGGTTTTCTTTATAACTATGGAAGTTTCAATATTTTACGGGAAATTGTTGAAGAAAATTTAGGGTTTAAAAGGACAACCAAAGTAGAGCACTACTACACCTTATGTTAAATTTGTAATAGAACAAAATTGACACAGCTGAAGTTTTTTACGACTAGCTGTTGTTTGTTTTACTGCTTCACTATTAATATTAAAGATTTTATAATTACTTTTTATATTTCTTGCAGTCATCCTTTTAAATTTTCTTTTGAAAGTATTAATGTACAATTCCCATTTTATTTTGTGCTAGGAAGAATTTTAAACCAATTTGAGTCCGTTTTTAAAGTTTTGTTTCCTTTTTTTTTGTTAGAAGAATAAATCACATAAAGTTACTTTTAAAACAAGGCGTATTTAAGTTATTTTTAAGATAAACTATATATTTTATATATATATGTAAAAGGTAATACAGTGATTTAGGCGTACAACGTAACGTAACAGCAATCTGATCCTTAGCAAAGAGGCGTTGTAATTGTATTGTAAATTATAAAAAATTACCACATACATCATAGCATAATATATTTATGGTTAAGCTCCAATATAAACTCGTATACAATTTATTGTAAGAAACCTAATACTGTACTCATCTCACATGCGTTTTCTACACCAGGTCATATTTTGAGCAATTTTCTAAAAAAATAAGAATTAACTCAGAATTTGTTTTCTTAAACAGAAAGTTTACTTTACCCAACTTTTGCATTTAAAAAATCTGGACCATTCTATTCAAAAAAAAAAATAATTTTATGCGGACATTCTGTTAGCAATGGAAATTGTATAATTTTAACAATTCACAAGATTTTTTTTTTAAAAATCAATTTTAAAAACTTTGCTTTTAGTTTAGTTTTTATTAAAGAGCATTTTTTATATTACGCTCTTTTTTTATACAAAAAGTTTCCATAAAGGTT
The DNA here is from genome assembly GCA_964034835.1 of Muscina levida. Lineage (NCBI taxonomy): Eukaryota > Metazoa > Arthropoda > Insecta > Diptera > Muscidae > Muscina > Muscina levida. The sequence continues at coordinate 119,077,196 of OZ035883.1, read as the reverse complement.
TCAGACAGAAAAGTAGTGCATTTGGAAATATTATTCACTTTTCTGTATGAACATTTAAAAATTAGTTGTAATTGGAAAATTTTCTATACAAAAAGAAAATTCAATTTTGAAAAATTTTCTAGACAAAGTGACGTTTTTCTTGAAAATTTCTAAAAATAGATCCAGCTAACATTTTTCTATACGCAAAGCCATCTATCGACAAAATTTGACATTTTACTACACAACGGGTAATTTCCGATGACCTTTCGACTAACACATGATTTTGGGACTCAATTCTGAGAACTGCACGTAAAAGAAGCGCCAAAAAGAAAAAGTTCTGCATCATTCGTTTTGTCAAGTTACATGCCATAATAATTTAATATCGATTTGAAGTTAGTAAGGAAAATTTCTCACGTTATAGGCTCTTTTGTTTGACATAACTCGAGAACCAATAGACCGATTAAGTTGAAACAAATCTAAAAAAAAAATTAAGAATTACAATTTCTTTAATCTGTTCATAAACGTTTCCCTACATAAGCAATAGTTTAAATTTTCCATTTATCAAATGATATTGAACTGGGTTTATATTGTAGCAGTTGCAATAAAACTGTTGTACTCCGTGGCGTATGATTTACGTGGAATATTACTTATAATAATCCTCCTAAAGAGACTAAAATGTGACAAATTCCCCTATACCATACTTACTAACTTCAAATCGATATTAAATTATTATGGCATGTAACTTGACAAAACGAATGATGTAGAACTTCTTCCATTTGGGGCTACTTTCATGTGCAGTTCTCAGAATTCAGTCCTAAATCAATGAGCTGAAACATTTTGTACTGTGTAAAGTTTGTATATGCATGTATAAAAAGTTCATAATAATTTGTTCTAGTACATTTTGATACCACTCTCTAGAATGTCTTTAAAAAGTCTCTTACATTTGTTAACCAAAGTCCTGTATGAAAACTTCTTATTTATAAATCTTTCATATTAACCAGGGGTGTCCTAGACCTATGCACTTGGTGTACAATACGTATTAATAAAGTGTATATGTATTGGATATGTAAAAATAAAAAATTCTTTCATTGTCGGCTCCCCTCGTATGTTGTTGACAGCAACTTCGCAGTATAAGTGTCGAGTCAATCGGCATGTCTAGTAAGAGTTTCTCAAACAGTGACGTTCGCATTCGTCGATAAACAAGTAGGTGCCGTTAGTTGTGAATCTAAAAATAGAAAGCGTGTTTATTCACAACAACGCGAAAAGCTATCCCATACCTCATTCATGGGGTTTAAAGGGAAATTAAGTTAAGTATATGTATTGGCATTTGCACTGCCATAAGAATGTTTTTGGGCACCCCTGATATAAACCATATTTTTTTATAGAAAAATTGAGCCTTTCAACCAGTTTTCTATACGACTTTTCTAAACAATGCATCTATGTTCACTTTTATATACGAAAAGTATAGTCAACTTTGAACAAGTTCTTTACAAAGTGTTGTCTTTTGATAAAATTGCTTGAAGAAAAGTTACTTCCTTTTCGACCATTTTACAATATAGTTTTTTTGTATTTTTTGACCACTTTTTAATTGAAATAGGTAAGTTTATCTTTTTATATACCTAGACTGGTATTTAGACGACTAATCTTTAAAGGAATGCCCTTCGACCTCTTTTTTATATAACACAAGAAGTTCTGCATCATTCGTTTTGTCAAGATTTGAAGTTAGTAAGTATCGTATAGGGGACTTTGTTACGTTTTAGGCTCTATTGTTTGACGTGCAGTTCTCAGAATTGCGTCCCAAATCAATGAGCTGAAAAATATTGTACTGTGTAATGGATCCACTATTAAAAGTATTTCGACCACTTTTCTCTGCGAAAGTAATCATCGGTATTAACCATTATTTACAAGAGATATTTTTTGACCAAATTGTTCTTGGTCTTTTAATAAAATTTCTAGTACAAAAAATTTACTTTACTTTACAATGGGTCTATTTTCGACCAGTTTTCTATTGAATAAGAAAAGTTTATCTTTTTTATATCAATAGTTGTATTTGCACCCCTTTGATCACTTTGCTTTATAAAGAATCCACAATTAAAAGTTTTTATTTGTAAAACTGTTTTTCTACGAGGCAAAATTTTCGACCAAAAGTGTTGTATTTTAACAAAGTTTCTATAAGAAATTGTCGCTTTCGATCATATTACTATAAATTTCGTCAATTTTCTCCCAGTTTTCTATAGAAATAAGCTACTTTATCTTATTTCGTCACAAGAATGGTATTTGGGTAACTTCTTTGCAATAATATGACTTTCGACCACTTTTCTATAAAAATCTTTTACTATAAAAATAATCGGTTGACCACTTTTGTATTCGAGTTTTGTTAATTTTTAACAAATGCAATTTTCGACCAAATTTCTGCTGAAATTGGTCTACAAATGTTGTCATTAAAAACTATTTCTATAAGAAAGGTTACTTTTCGACAATTTCACTATATAAAGTGTAAATTTTCGACCAGTTTTTAATAGAAAAAGGTTTACCTCATTTCGTACAAAAAATGGCATTTGAACCACTTGTCTACAAAGATATGCCTTTCGACCACTTTTCTATTAAAAGCTTATACCATAATAAAATTTTCGATTACTTTTTTACAAAGTATAATTTTTGTTAAAATTTCTGTAAAAATTGCTCTACAAATGTTGTTCGACCACTTTAATATAAAAATCTTTTACTATAAAAAAAATCGTTAGATCACTTTTATGTGTGAGAGTTACAACAGTTTTATCCACATTTTCTGAAGAATAATTTTCGACCACTTTTTACACATTAAATATTGTCTTTAGTGTTTAAAGAATTTCTATAAGATAAATTATTTTTCGACAACTTTAATATACAATGAGTAAATTTTCGACCAGTTTTCTATAGAAATATGTTAGTTTTATCTTATTCCGCAGCAAAAGTGCTATTCGAAACACTTGACTACAAATATATGTCTTATAACCACTTTCTTATATAAAGCTTTTACTACATAAAAAACTTTCGAACACTTTTTTATAAAGCATAATTTTTTTTCAAAATTGCTGTAAAAAATGCTCTAAAAATGCTGTCTTTTAACAAAGTTTCTAAAAGAAAGGTTACTTTTCGCCAACTTAACTATATAAAGTGTACATTTTCGACCAGTTTTCCATAGAAACAGGCTAGTTTTATCTTATTTCGTACCATAAATAGTATTTGGGCGACTTCTCTATAAAGATATGCCTTTTGACCAGTTTCATATGCAGAGCTTCTACTATAAAAAAATCGTTCGACCACTTTTATATGCGAAAAATATTGTCTTTAAATACTATTTCTATTAGCAAAGTTATTTTGCGACAACTTTACCATGCAGTGTGTACATATTCGACCAGTTTCCTATAGAAATATGCTAGTTTTAGGTTATTCCACAGCAAGAATGGTATTCGAACTACTTGTCTACAAATATATGCCTTTCAACCACTGTCTGATATAAGGCTTTTACTACAAAAAAAACTTTCGACCACTTTTATATGTGAAAGTAATCAACAGTTTTGTGCATATTTTACGAAGACTGAATTTCGGCCACTTTTTTGTAAATAGAGTTTAAAAAGATTTTCTATAAGCAAAGTTACTTTTCGACAACTTTACTATATAAAGTGTAAATTTTCGACCAGTTTTCTTTAGAAACAGGCTAGTTTTAGCTTATACCGTAGCAAGAATAGTACTCAAACCACTTGTCTACAAATATATGTCTTTTAACCACTTTCTTATATAAAGCTTTTACTACAAAAAAAAAACTTTCGACCACTTTTATATTTTTCGACCACTTTTTTTTGTAAATAGTGTTAAAAAACTATTTCTATAATCAAATTTTCGCTTTTCGACAACTTTACTATATAAAGTGTAAATTTTCGAGCAGTTTTCCATAGGCTAGTTTATCTTCTGCCGTACCAAGAAACGTCACTTGTCTACAAAGATATGCCTTTCAACCACTTTCGTATACAAAGCTTCTACCATAAAACTACATTCGACCACTTTTATATGCAAAAGTAATCATTAGATTTGTCTATTATTTTACAAAGCATAATTTTCGACCAAATTTCTGTAATATGTAGTCTACAAATGATGTCTTTCAAAAATATTTCTATTTATATAACTCTTATAAGAAAAGTGACTCATCAACAACTTTACTATACAATGAGCACATTTTCGACCAGTTTTCTATAAAAAAAATAGGCTCGTTTTAGCTTATTCCGTCTACTTCTTACACCACCAATTACGTTTGTACTTTTGTACACGACCAATTTCTTTTGTGTACTACCAATGTACACAAGAAACATTCAAAAGAAAATTTGGCTTTCGAAAAATGTTCTACGAAAAAAAATGAAATTTTTTGCTCTTTTATACAAAAATGTAATCAATTGACAACATTTTCGAAGTAGTCGAAGTTTTTTTTCGACCACATTTTTAATCAAAGAATCGTTCTTCAACCACTTTTCATTAGGAAAAAATTAAAATCCTGTCGAATATTCTCTCTATTTTCTTTTTCTAGAATTACCATTAGAAAAAAATTTTTTACAAAAAAGACTTTCTTTTGCTTTATATACGTATTCTTTACAATTTGCCACCGTTCTGTACTTAATAAAGTCTTTCGATTATAAACGAAAACATTTCGTTAGATTCTCTATACGAAAAGTAACTTTCGGTTACCTTTCAAAAAATAATTCAAAAAATGTTTTAATTTTGTCATAACTTAACGTTTTTGACTGATATTGTAGAAAAAGTAGACTTTCGACAAATTTTATTTATATCATCTTTATGCTGTCTTTTGAAAACTTTTCTTAAGATTTTTTATTTAAAACCAACGATTCGTATTTCGAACACTTTTCCTTAGGAAAAGTCTAATGTAGCGAGTTCAAACTCTATGGAAGATTTTCTGTTTTTTTTTTCTATTAAAAAATTTGCCATTAGACCACATTTGTGTATAGTCATTCTACCACTTTATATACCAATCCTTTATACTGTGCCAATTTTCTATACTAAATAAAGTCTATCGACTATTTACCAATACATTTCGTTAGGTATTTTTACGAAAATGAGTTTTTCGACAACTTTATAAAAAAAACTTCTTTCTACTTAAACAGTTGCCGTTAGATCAAATTTATATAAAAAGTCCTTCTTACGAATCCTTTCCTTTACTTAACCACTTTCCAATACTAACTGAAGTTTTTTGACTATAAACAAACAAATTTTGACAGGTTTTCTATACGAAAAAGAAATTTTTCGACTACTTTTAAAAAAAAATTTAAAAGAGGTCTCACATTTTTTGCACAAATTTTTGTCTTGTGGACGTTTTTGTGTTAAAAGTTCACTTTCGACCAGTACTATTTATTACTTTCCTAAAAAGTTTTTCGACCACTTAGCTCCAGAAAAAAATTATATTCTACATTTTCTTTGTAGCCGAATTAATAAGTCATAGTAGGTCACTTTTTTTCATATACAATTCAGTGTTGCGACTAATCGTCCACAGAAAGTAGACTATTGAACACTTATGCATAGAACACCTTTTATAAAAAGATTTGATTTTCGATTAATTTTCTATGAGTGCATAGTAAATTATGGCAAAGAATCAAACACTTTCTTATAGGAAAATATTAATAAAGTTAACGGATTTTGTACATTTACCGATTTATCGATTTTATATTTGCCAACATGAAAACCTATATGGTTATCTATGATTCTACAATAGTACAATTATTATACCATAGGGGGCGCGCGAATTTAACATTGCAAAGTAGATGAAACTACTTTTTTCCGGTAGAAGCAGACAAAGTTAGAACACTTTTGATTTTGTTAGAAAATTTGATCTGGGGATTTCGTGTACAAGTATTGGAAGAAACTAAGAAAGATTTGAAAGAATGATTTTCTTAGCTGGGAAAGTTGTTTCATAACTTTAGTTTTCACCACTTTTTTCATCATAACGTCAATCGATTTTTGAAACTGTTACGTAAACTTTAACTTAACGTATATAACTAAACTAATCACAATTTTCGTTAAAGTTCCAAGACTCATTGCATTATTTTACTTAATTATGTTAACATGCCCTATCACAATTAACTATTTTGCGAACATTTCTTCCCTGTCGTTACGTTACGTTCTTGTTGCGCCAAATCACTTTGCGTTATATATGAACTCGTAAGATGTTTTCTGTAGGCATACTTTTTGTCTGTATAGTGTATAGTTTTTGTAGTTGTTGTTATTATTGTATTAGTTTTTTTTTTCATTTAAAACCGGTTAAGTTTAATTTGCTCTATGATTTGATTAAAATATTTAAGGATTACCACAGTATCACTACGCAATTTCAATATGATGATGGGATAACGGTAGAGGGCGACTGGCAATTTGTCAATAAGGACCTTTTTAGGTTTTGCTAGAATAAAGAAGACTATTGCCTACCATGTAAATGAACTCAACTACTCGAATAACTCTTGTCTCAGCTCCTTGCAAGCAAATTGTCCAAAATCTGTGGGTATTTGACGATGGGGATGAGTTTTATAGTACGTGTCCAGGATATGTTGCGACAGATGTGAGGATTCTTTAACAATCGAAGATTTCGTCGTTGACTTTGCAGAGGAGGGCGTTGAAGTGGACGTTGGAGGTGACGACGACGACGATGACAAAGATTTTGATTGGTTTATGGTGATATAACCTAAAATCCAGGATTTTTTCAATTTGTTCAAATCATCGGTTAGACTTTGAATTTCTTGTTCGGTTGATGGCTGTTTCCATTTGGGAACATGTAACGGTTCCATTTTCTTCAGTTCATTTTTGAGGAATTTTGATTGTAGTGCTATATTGTGCTCTCTCTGCTGGCGCAGACATAAAGACAGACTCTCAATTTCTCTTACAGCTTCATGCGAACAGCTGTTGTGCGTTTGTGAACTGTTGGCCAACGAAAGCTTAAGTGAATCCTGCAGCTTTTCCAAGCGTTCCAGCTTGTTGGCATTTGTATCGAGCGTATGTAAAAGTTTGATTTGTTGATTTTGCAGTTGATCAAGGAGTTCCTCCATTTTGTCAGCTATCTGTTGCATTAACTCACCGTAATCCTGCTGTTGCTTGTGCAGATGCTTCTCTGCCATATCACGTCGTATTTGCAATTCGGAATAGTCATTCTGCTTCATTTTCGCCATATACTTGAGGGACTTGATCTCTTTGTCTCGTTCGCTCAGCTGATGATGTAATAGTTTGATTTCTTCATAATGTTTTTTGATCTCCCCGGCCTGTTGGAGTATGGTGAGCTCATTGGAACGCACATAGCTGGTGTTGACATTAATAGACAGGGCCTTCTCTGACTCCTTGATGAATTGTTGGAACTCATCTAGTTGTTCTTGCAGAATCATTATGGAATTTTGGAAAAACTCCACGGGTAGTTTTTGGAAGCCCTCCGGTGCCATTTTATTGCAATTCAGTTGAATAATGCGCCACAGCCGCTCATGGTCGATGGCTATGTCACACGAGCTTGTTTCGGATTTCGACGAGTTGGCTATGTCCTTGGTGGCCTCTCGTGCTGTACAGCTGAGTAAACCTATTAACCGGCCCAAGTGGTCATTTCGCTCGTGCAACCTCTGCAGCTGGGGCCACTGCAACGAACTAAAGCTGATCGTTTTGCTGGGTATTTTGCGCTGCAGCTGTTTCAGCTGCACCTTGAAAGCTCTCACATGTTCCATGAGAAACTGCATGCTGCAGAAGGAGTCCGTCTGTTCATCGCCCAGCTGAATTATGGTATACAGCAGACCGGCATGGGTGTTGACGCAGTCCAATGCCACATCGTACACTTCGATTAAACTTACATACAGCTTTTGTTCATCCAAAAGCTCGGCTAAATTCTGCGTTGCAAAGAGATTATTAAGCTGAGTATTGAAAAAGCTGGAAGCCCTTTCTAAAGCTTCAACGGGAGTGTTCTCGTCCAGCAGACCTTTCTTAAGCAAACGCAAAAGCTCGTCTAGGTTCTTTTCTTGCGTTTCCATTTCTCCCCTATAGATGGCGGCGTGAGTGCATATCTCATAATCACAGTGATTAAGGGCAAATTCCAGCTGTTGCAGGATCATTTTCAGCGACCTCAACAAGTACAGGCAACGGGTGCGGAAGGCAAAGCGATGCACCGAATATCCTTCAAATATGGCATCACGACCAAATTCACAAGAGGCCGGAAATTTCTCGTGTATGCCCGAACACACAATATCTATTTTCTCCATACATCTTTGCAGCAAGATGACAATGAGTATGACGTCATAGGCTCCACCGCGCAGCATCAGCTCCTCGGGCAGGAAAGCTTTCAAATACTCGTTTTGCAGCTGCAACATTTTCAATTCCACCGAGGCCAATTGTAGCTCCAAAGCTCGGCCATAGGCCTTGGTGGAGGCAAACACCTGCTGAAAGTCTACACCCGGCATGAATTCCTGATTCGAACTGATGCTATTCATTTCCTCCGACGTAGAGGCGGTGGCCGTAGTCGAGGCGTTGGTGGTCAGGGCTATTTGTTCACGTATCTGTTCGCGTTCGTTTAACGTCTTGACTAAAGTGCGGAATTTCATGATGGTACAGTCACGTTCGTATACCGTCTCCAAGGCCGAATCTTTTTCCTGCTGCAAGGTCCTTATATTGGTATTGAGCAATTCAACTTCTTCTCGTAGATCCCTCTCTAGCTCCTGGTTGCTTTCGATCAATTGTTCATGGATTTCCTCCAGAGCCTCCAGCTCGGCTACTTCTTCTTCCAGCAAACGTACTCTGTCCTCCAATTCTAGTTTGGCATTTGCCAAAGTGGAGACCATGGTCTCAGCACCCAGGGCGGCATCCACCTGTTCGCGCAAATCAATGATGTGGGACTCCATGACATCGCAGCGTTGCGTCAACAGCTCTTTGGTCTTTTTGAGTTCCAGGATCTCGGAGTTTTTGGTCTCCAACTCTTTGAAGGCCTTCAGCGACATTTGTTTCTCCTCGGTCAGCACATCTCTCAGCCGAATGACCGTTTCCCGCAGTCTTTGGTTGTACTGCTCTAATTTACGTATTTCACCCTGCGATGTTAGCGTTTCGTCCTTGGTAATGGTGTTGTTGTCGTTGCCACACAGGTAACGTTCATTTTCGGCCTTTAGGATTTCCACATCCAGTGCCAGCTCCTCATTTTGCTCCTGAGCCAATTCCAACTCTAGCTGCAGCGTTTCCGCCTTCTCCTCGGCCATTTCCTTGTCCAGCGTCAGCAATTCTATATTCTCGGCAGCCTCATCTAGATCTCGTAGATATTTGGACTTGATCTCCTGTGACTCGCGCAACTCCTGACGCAGTCGCTGCAATTCTCTTTGCAGGCCCGACTGTTGGTCCATGATACGTACCTTAAACTCGGCCAGCTGTTCATTTTGTAGTCTCAGTCGTTCCATGTCTTGCAATTTTCTTTTATCTTCAGATTTTTGAGATTTTAACTGCTCAATTTCGTCATCCAATTCTCTGATGCGCGACTCCAGTTGCTTCTGCTGCTGCTTGAGGTCCTGCAAATTGTTTGACGAACTGGAGTTCAGGACCATGCTACTGAACGTAGGCGACCTGATCGGTTGGCCCGGTGTGAATTGGGGCCGTAAAATCTCTAAAAATCCGGTCTCTACGAAAGAGGAACGTTTGGCACAACAAAATGATTCCGAGGGACTCATCGATGTTTTACTGCGCTTGGGCGCCAAGGCCGGCGGTGGCCTCAATTGACGCGAGGGCCCTGGCGGTGGTCCCAGGCACCCAATGTTCTGCAACGACACCTGACTGGTGCTGGGCTGCAAGGGTGTTACCTCTTTGGGCTGATTGATTTTAGTCATCTTCAGCAGATTCGTCGAGCTCGGCATTTTGGGCACCTTTTTGGGCAAACTCAATGTACCATCGCTTATCAATTGCGGCGGTGGCGAGCGTGGGGGCGTGGACGCCACTGCCACCGTTGACGTTAGCATCACTTGCGTTGCCTCTCTTTGCAAGGGTTTCCTTCTATCCACCTCCACTTCTGCCGCCGCCGCCTCCACTCTTTGCTGCTGCTCCTCCGTGGCCTTTCGGGAGCGCGGCGGCAGCTCCATTCTGGGCGTTTCGCTGACGTTGGCTTTTTTCATTATCAATTGCGTTGGCCGCACAAAGATGCCATAGTTTTTCGCACACTTAAAATAGGTGGTCCCCTTGACTTGACCATTGTTTTTGCCACGTTCCTCGTTTAGGATGACGCCTATCCAACGGCCGGGTGCGAAATTCGTCACACCTATATAAGCAATGCGACCCTCAAGTTGTTTCCCAGCTATTTGTACCGTTTGACCAACTTTGAAGGTATTGCTGCGATTATTCATGATTCTGACATTCTCACTGGGACATTGTGGTTCCGCTGGCCTCGGGACTATAAAGGGTGGAAAGAAACCGGATTTACTGGTAAAATTTTCTTAAATTATACAAAATTTTCAACTTTTCTTACTAATGCAGAAAACACTTTTCTTTTTACACGGCTGTTTCGTTGTATACTGTTGTTAAGGATTTTCGTTTTATTTATGAACTCACTCGCTCTCTCACACATAGAAAGGACATATAGGAAAAATGTATGAAACTAACTAACAAGAAGAAGAAGAATAAGCAGCAGCTGGTTTCATTAGAAATACCAAAGTTCTATGTACACAAGTGTATGAGTGTGTAAAGAGAAAAAGTCAAAAGGCGTTGGATGTTATCGTCGGTCGTATGCATCGTCGTCATCCGCAAATATGGCGTCGTGAGTATGGTGTTGTATTGCGGCATTTGGCACGAGGATTTTGACGAAGAGAATTCGCATTAAGGAAACAACAACACATGTGCTTGTTCGTAAGTGTGAGTGCGGCATGTTTACTATAAGCGTAAACCAGTGAGAGATAATATGGCAATGTTCTCTACTGGTATAGGGGAAAGCTTTTCCCTTTTTGGTTAGACGTAGGCAAAATGTGTGTAGGATACATGTGGCGTGATGAAAGAGTGTAAGCAAAGAGAGGCAAAGTTAAGAGAAAGTTTTAAAAGGATTTACCCAGCAAACGACAGAATGGTTAAAATGAAATTCACCAATTTTTATATATTTATTTCTTGAAACTCTTTAGTTTTTTTAATCTTATAAATAGTGGCAATGCATGCGGTGACGAAACAATATAATGAGAAGAGGAGGAAATACAACGTCTCTTCAGGCGGAAAAACGTCTATGGAAGAAAAGAGGAAGCCAGGAAATCGAAAATTACGGTGATATATAGAGGTGAATCCCGAAAGATATACCAAAAAGTAAAAAGGTTTTGGGACAGGGACGGAAATCTGGTAACGGACACCCAAAGTATAGAGGGAACACTTTCGTTCTCTTGTCATTGCCGAAGGCAGCATAAGTGACGAAATCACGCCCATCTGCAACGACGGAGTAAATTGTCCCCACAGACCCAAAACGAGAACAGCACGGCATTGCAAGCCTTAAAACTAATAAAGCTGCGGAGCTTTTTAAGGCCGGACGGCGATGAGCTGGCAACGTGCTTGCACCAGCTCGTAAACACGATTTGCATGCCCGATGAATAGGATCTAAGTGTTCTATATTCAGTGCTTAAGGAAGGCGACCAATCGCAGGATCAGCCTTTTACCCATCGCACGCAAGGTCCTGTCTAGTGTGATATGTGAAAGACTTAAGTCCATTCTAGCTGATCTGATTGAAACTTATCAGTGTAGCTTTAGACCTGGTAAATCCACGACCGACCAGATATTCATACAACGACAAAAGCCAAAGACCCAATAAATGCATATCGACACCGTCCATCTGTTCATCGATTACAAAGCGGATTGAAAATTTTTTATGGCTCCCAATCTGACTGATCGAGCTTTGGGACAACCAAGAGGTCTGTGGAAGAGCCAAGTTAAGTTCTTGCAGTGACTAATTATCTTCCCTTTTTATTCCATAAATTTGATATGAGGCAGCTTTTCGCATTTTTACACATATACGACGAATTCGAACGTCAGCGGTTTTAGATGCTTTACTAGACATGCCGATTGACTCGACTACTCAGAAGTTGCTGTTGACAACATCCACAGGGCCGGTCCATCAAAGAAATGTAGATGGCTGTGACATCGATCGAACTCAAGTCACCCGCATGATAATTGCATGTTTTAACCAATCAACATGCCATGCTCGGTCGGAAATTTGTCTATGTTTCACAAAAAGTGGTCATGCGGACAAGCACGAGTTTGGATGTGGATTTATGGTTGTATGCACGTAACCAGGCACAACGAAAGCTGGACATCAGTAAACTTCGGACCACAGAGGTAGCAGAGGCCTACTCCAACCACCTAACTCAACTGCTACGGAATGCTTCAACCCCTGATAATATTACCTCGCAGTGGCATTATATAGCCGATTCCATAGAACGGACTGCGAGAAGCGTACTTGGGTATTCAAAGCCGTCTCAAGAAGATGCCTGGAGAGACGGATGCTGCATACAGGGCTAAACTGCAGCCAATGGCAATGCCAACCGTTCGTGAACGGCACAGGGAGAAGAGACGAGAGGCACCTCGTCTTTTTAAACAGAAAAAGGAGTTGAAGAAGAGACAGGATGAGTGCACAAAGTTGCTCCGAAGTAGAGGGGAAGCCCGACAATTCTACCAGAGAGTTAAGGCGAGAATTAGTGGAACAGGGTTGCCTTCCTGCTAGGACAGCGATGGCCAGCTAGTGACGGACCCAGATAAAGTACTGAAGATATGGAGAGATCATTTCAGAAATTTACCATGACGATGGTATTAACTATCAGCCTCCGAGCCAGAGCGAGATATGTGTGGCAATAACTTACAACTTAATTTCCCTTTGCACCCCATGAATGAGGTATGGGATAGCTTCTCGCGTTGTTGTGAATTAACACGCTTTCTATTTTTAGATTCACAACTAACGGCACCTACTTGTTTATCGACGAATGCGAACGTCACTGTTTGAGAAGCTCTTACTAGACACGACGATTGAATCGACGCTTAATACTGCGTAGTTGCTGTCAACAACATTCGAGGGGAGCCGACAATGAAAGAAAATTTTATTTATTTTTTTTCTTTTAAGATGACTGGAGCCAGGTTTGAACCTGCGATCTCCCGCATGGTAGTCGCGTGTTCTAACCACTATGCCACGGCCGGTCCGGTGTGCCAATATCCCACCTTAAAACAACAAAGCGGCTGGAGCCGATGCTGAAATGTTTAAGGCAGGCGGGGAGGAGCTGGTTAGGAGCATGCATCAGCTCATGGAGCGCATTTGGCTAGAGGAGAGCATGCCTGGGGATTGGAGTCTCAGTCTGTTATGTCTCATATACAAGGAAGGAGATCATAGTGAATTTAAGAACTACCGTGAAATAAGCCTATTACCAATTGCGTACAAGGTCCTTTCGAGAATATTGTGTGAATGTCTAAAGCCAATTGTAGAAAAACTAATTGGACAATAGCAGTGCGGCTTTAGACCTGGTAAATCTACGGCGGATCAAATATTCATCTAACGAAAAATTCTGGAAAAAACTCATGAAAAGCAGATCGACACCTACCACCTCTTTGTCGACTACAAAGCTGCCTTCGATTCTCCGATAAGGAATAGGTTATATGAGGCCATATCTGAATTTGGTATACCTGCAAAACTAATTCGACTTTGCAGATGTACCTTGGAAAACACCAAATCCTCGGTTAAGATTGGTAAGGTTCACTCTGAACCATTCAACACAGAAAGAGGTGTCAGGCGGGGTGATAGGTTGCCCTGTACACTATTTAATATAGTTATGGAGAAGGTGATGAGAAAGGCTGGTGTCAACATGTTGGCCTATGCCGATGATATAAAACAGAGAAGGAGTCAGCTAAAAACAAAGAGTCCTCTTGATGGGGACGCACCGTCAACGTTGAAAATTATTGATTTGAGGTAGTAGATGAATTAACCTACATCGGATCTTCCGTCAACAAGAAAAATAATATCAGCCAAGAAATTAAGCAAAGAATAGTGCTAACCAATAGTTGTTATTACGGACTTCGATAGCGCTTTAGTAACACCACCTTATCTCGAGATATTAATTATACCCGTTCTGTTATATGCTGCCGAATCGTGGGTGCTTACGACAACGTACATATAAAACCTGGGAGTATTCGAGAGAACTGTACTACGAAAAATATATGTGGACGTGTCGTCGTCGAGTTTCGCCATCGGATAAACCATGAGCTATATGAGTTTTACCACGACATTGACGTAGATAAAGGAGTCAGAATCTAACGACTACGATGGCTGGGACATGTTGCCAGGATGGATGTTAATGCTCCAGCGAGAAAGGTGTTTGAAGGCGAACCTGAAGGACGGCGCAGAGCAGGGAGACCCAAACTCCGTTGGAAGGACCAAGTGGTAGGCGATGTGCCATCATCTGGTAGGACTAACTGGAGAACGCACACAGAAGACCGAAGCGTGTGGTATTCTTGAATACTTCAGGCCTCAAATTTATGAACCACATTCGTACACAGAAAAAAATTACGACAACTGAATTGTCATATTAAATACAATTTCTTCAATACAATTAAATATTTAATTAAAAAGGCGCGAACAATCAAAATTGTAAAAACAATAAACAGTGTTGTCACATTTACAATTTTTTTTATTTTTGTTGAATTTGAACAGTGGTAGAAAGTTTGTAAATATGACAATTTACAACCACTCTCAAATGGAAAAATTGTTATAAATCAAAATTGAATGCTAACAATTTTATTTAATTACTTAACAACAATTGTGTTTTTTTTCTGTGTAAGTTTTTATGGGCCACTTAAGAAAGTAAGTAAGTTGACAACAATAAACTCGGCCGGTTTAAGTAATGGCCGACATTTAATTTAATAAGGAAATCTATCTGTATGATTGGTGCCACGTTTGCTGATTGTGTAACATAAGCGAGATCGTATAGTAATTTTAAATCATTGTTCGGATATTTTTTAAACGTTATCCAGTTAACGTGAAATATGAATTAATTTCAACAGGTCCAAATAGAAGCAATAGTAAAACCACAGAAAGCCATCAACTCCGAAGAAAGTCAGGGTCATATAAATGACTGGAAAAAATAATTTCCTTAGTTTTCTACAAAATATTTAACTATAACACTGTTCGTGGCATGATTTTTTAAATTTATTATTTAAAAATGTCGCCATTGAACAAAACTGATGCTATTATTTCATCCCATATTGCGCTTCATAAAGATGATGCTTCTATAATTATGATTTCTCTATATATATTTGCTCCCAGGAATTCAGATCTCACAACCTGGTAGGTATAGTTGCAAGAACAGTTGGATTCAAAATATAAAATTCTATATTGGCAAAATTATTAAACCTTAAAAAATATGTAGCTATTATAATTTTAAACATCCGATGGTATAAGTTATTCTAATATTTTACTAATAATCTATATATATAAAAATGGTGGCAAAAATTTATAGTAATTCATCAATTGAGAACGGCTGGGCCGATTTTGCTCAAACTTTTTTTTAAGTTGTTCGTTATTGCAAGGAGCAGGTTTATGTCAAAGAAAATTTTTGTGTGTAATTGTGCAATTTTGTGAAAATTTTTGTTGAAAATTGGGGAAAAATCCAGAAAAATTCAAAAAGTTTGAATTGGTATTTTCGACGAAATTTTGCATATTATCGTATGATTTGATAATTTTGGACGATGTAACAGTGAAAAATTTTGAATAATTATTCGAAATGACTTTCTGAAAGGAAACATAGAAAAATTCTCGGTGGAAAACTCAGAAAATTCCGGAAAAACTCGAAAAATTTGGATTTTTTCGGAAACATTTTGCATCGCAAATTGAATTTTTTGTATAACATTTTGTGTGCAATAGTTCCGTAGTGGCTTTTCGGTTGAAAAAAATAGAAAATTTTGGTTGGAAAATTATGAAAAAATGCCAAAAATTTGAATTTTTTTTCGACAAAATTTTACATTTTATTGTGTTTTGAGAATTTTGAATTATGTAAATGTGAAAATTTCGGATAATATGATATGACTTTTCGAATGGAAAAATAGAAAAATTCTTGGGGGAAAATTCGGAAAATTCTTGGGGAAAAACTCGAAAATTGTGGATTTTTTCGACGAAATTTTTCATTGTATCGCTTGATGATTTGATGATTTTAGACTACGTAAAGGTGGAAAATTCGTTGTGATGCTTGGAAAAATTCGGTTTATTGTGAATTCTATATGTATGAAAACGGTGTGTAGTAATTTATCAAGAGAGAACGGCTGGCCTATTTTGCTTAATTTTTATTTAATTGTTCGTAATTGGTATGAGGCTTTTATGCAAGATAATTTTGGGAAAATCCTTCGGAAAAGTCGGGAAATTGGAAAAATCGAAAATTGGTTTTTTGTATGGAATTTTGTGTGCAGTTGTTACGGAATGGCTTTTCGAATGGAAAAATAGAAAATTCTTAGGAAAAGACTCGGAAAATTCGGAAAAGTGCAAAAAAATTGTTTTTTGGTCGAAATTTTTTTTGCAATTTTCGCATGATTTGATGGTTTTGAACGATGTTTAGGTGGAAAATTTCGGTTAAATGTTGGAAACGAGCGCCAAATCGTTCGATACAAGATGTTTTTGATCGCGAATTTTACCGGGAGCAAGACTTTAATCTAGATGAGCTGACCGGAATAGTTCGAACAAATGTGCCGCGGTTAAATACCGAGTACAAGAACGTGCTCGATTCACGATGAAACTGCGGGCATTTACTTTCTCGATGCTTCGAGTGGGACAGCCAAGACTTTTTTTGTTGATTCCGGCAACAATTTGGTCAAGATCTCAAATAACGTTAGCCGCTGCATCCTCTGGCATACCTGCCACATTGTTGGAAGGCATTCGAACTGCTAATTCCGCTTTAAAACTGACGATGAATCTTATCACGGTTTAAAAGCCAAAGTACACAATGACCAAGAATTTCGCAACAGCGAAGTAGATGCGGGAATGCCAAATCAACATTTCGGAGGAATGCGTGATAACGAATAAACGAGCTTTGGAAGTAGTTGACCGAACGATAAAGGATTTACGAGCGGATTTAAAACGATTTGGTGGGGCTATGATTTTGCTCAAAATGTCTAATGCTGCTGATTTACTAAAACCATGCTTGAAATCGTCTCCAATGTCAAGAAGTTGTAATTGACCAAAAATTAGGCGCTCATTCCAGTACCTCCCATCTTCTGCTGAATTCTCGAAACAACTACTGGCGCTTGGCAATGACCAAATTCGTGTTGATGTTTCGACTAAATTGATATCGTTCCCTGCAAATTTTTGCGAGTTTACAACGTTGGAAAGACAACTCATGACATTGCACAAATTTCTAAAAATCTCGATTGGATTAATTTAAGGGCAGTAGCTACTAGCAGCGAAGATAAAGGTATCGATAGCTAGAATTTCACTTTAGAAAGTTAAATCGCTGGAGAACTGCATTTGTACAAATCTGTTTACAAAGTGACTGACGAGGATGAAGCGTCCAACAAATCCGTTCGAATTTTTCAACTCGCTTAATGGGCCGCATAATTTACAGATAAAGGTGGGACCGATCATAATCATATAGCAGATCTGAATCAACCGAAATTGTGCAACAGTACGCGGTTGTCGGTCAAGAATCTGATAAACAATGTGATTTAAACGACGACCATCAAGAACAAATTCAAAGAAGAGGAAGTCCTTATCTTACGAATCAGATAATTCCAACTGATCATCCATTCCAATTCCCCGATGACAATTAATAAATCGCAAGGCTAATCGTTGGAAGTATGTGGGATTAATCTCGAATTTCCCTGTTTTACGAGCGGTCAGCTGAACGTTGGCTTTTCGAGTTTTGGAGAACCGCCTTCGTTGTTTGTTTTTGCGGCGGAAAAGTAATCGAAAAACTTTGTTTATCAAACATTCTCTACTGAGTTTATCTGAAGAAATAAAATTTGGGGCGAGACGAAGTTCGCCGGGTCAGCTAGATTACTTATAGATTTGCTGTGTAAGATACAAGGCAACATTAATAATGTGGTTAAAATTTGTTTATTTATGGTTTCTATATTAATGGTTTCCAAAACATTAACCCCCAAGAGGTTTGTATGACTTAAAAAGTATACTTTACATCAACAAATAAAATATAGTTGAAATAAAAATATAACATTAATACTTTCAGGCAAAAGCTTTACGGAGGCCAACTCGCAAACTTTTAAACATGTCAACTTTAAAATTTATAATAATTAAGTATAAATTTAATATATCTATTATAAATTCATAAACGTTTACAGGCCAGAAAATAACATCATAAGCATCTGAATACATTTCGCAAAACTATTCCTAAAGGCTTTTCAAGGTAAGCACAGGCATTATTATTGGTGCGCTTGTTTAGGGGTGTAAACAAAATGGACGCCATCTAAAAGATTTTTCATTACTTGCCCCATTGCCTTACGGTACATGGAGAGGGGGTGGAAAGCATCAATTGCTACATATTAACTTACATAAACTTAAACAAAACAATTGCAGCAGGATCAAATCATAACACATTTTTTGTAAGTAAAAAATATTTACCTTTTTTTTGGAGAATTTAAACCAATTTGTAGGGATTGTTTTTTTTTGTACATAAATTTTGACAAATCCAATTTGAGAGGTGATGGGTTGTTTGGTTGGTGGTGCAAATGATCGGTTGAAATTATAAGATGCCAGTTTGGGGATTTTTTTTTTAAAGTAATTTAATGATTACATAACACTGGTTTACATAATGTATATAAACGAATTTTGAAGATTGTCGAGTTGATTTTTAAAGTAAAAACAATTTGGAGTAGTTTAAGGGTGGTATATTTTAGTTTATTTATTCTTAATGAAAACAAAAAAAAACAACAAACGCCACAGAGTTGTGGCAAAGCAGTGAAAGTAATGGAAAATTTTAAAATTTTCAATTGCGCATATTCACAAATTCGTATACACTTGAGCGTTGTGCAAATGGGGCGGTAAGCGTAAACGGCATTCACAATAGTAGCGGCATAATTGATAGCACAAGAGAGACGAAAAATTTAAGTTTATTACTTTAAAAATCTAATATTTTTATTAAAAAAAAACAGTGCCCTAACAACATAGTATACTTTTCCTTCGGTTTTATTTATAAATTACAATATTTTTTTTTCATTTTTCTTAAAAAAAATGGCTGATTTTGGAAAGGGGCCGTATTTGGGTAAGTTGTGTATAAACAACTATCGCTGTGCTTATAACTGTGAATGATTTTAAATTGCTTCTGACATTATTCACAATAACCGACTTAGAGTGTTGTACCTACGCCCGACCTACCCAAATAAGCCCCCAAGGGTAACTAACACGTGTTGACACAATAGCAATGAATTAAAATTAATTAAGTCTCACGACGTTAATGCGAGAGTTGCATAATAAGACTTTGACTCTCTCAGATCTGCGGTGAGGCAGATGCATAAGTAAGTCATAAAATTGCACAATAGCAAAATAATATTTATCCTCGTCCAGGCTTATGATTACACTATGACACAAAATCAAACTTTTTGAAAAACACCCGAACGTGACTATATAGGTTCGATAGTACAACCGGAGCTGAGTAAAACCCTAGCTCAGTTTGGCTAGATTGGCTACCAAAATTTTTTTTCGGCCCTCGTAACTTTTTGAAATCACTGGATCCGTTGAAAAAAGGTGACATCAGTTTTTGGCCAACAGTTTGTACAGTTTTTAACCTAGCTCTTTCGCTTTTTGAGCAAAGTTGTAGGTAATAGTCCGCTTAAGAAATTGATATAATAAAATTTCCCAAAAAAATTAGACTTCCCTCTTTTTTTTCAAAAAACTTCGAAAAAAATTATAATTTTTTCACAATTTTGAATATAAGTCGTAGGGAGTCCAGATTTTTTGCATACTCTATTCAGTGAAATTTTAGTAAAGGTATCACCGAAAAACTTCTATGAACAAACCCATGCAATCTGAACAAGTCTGGGGATATTAAATGGCTTTCGAAACATACTGTCTACTTTAAACAAATTAGTTTTTAAGGAAATTCGGGCCATTATGCAAAGTTTTTACTTGCTATCTTTACCAAAAACGTACTTATTGTATAACTGAACAACTTCTGTACACAACCTATATGATCGGAATACTCCACCACATAACGGGGTATAGTCTTACTGCATAAACGATTCGAAGGTGTGGTTATAACTCACAGGGGTGACGTGAACAAGATAGAACGATTTGACATCATTAGATTTATTCATGTGGTATTTGCTAAATCCGCGGTTCTATTTCTACAAACAATAATAATTTGATGTCCTTAAACTTAACATAACCTTAGCCATCATCCCTCAAATTAAGCCGATTCTATACGGTAGAGTCCTTGGAAATTGAATCACTTGGATCCTTGCAACTGTAAAAAACGCGGCAGACTTTGGAACCAAGTTATATTCCATACAAAATGGCATAAATGGAGCCTTTCAAAGATAAAAAGAATTTCCTTAATATCTCACGCATAGTTTGATTTATTCCATAGCAACATCGACCCATCCTTATTGAACAACTTTATATGAAACATAACCAATTTTCATAATTTCACATGAGGCCAATGAAAAGTTTTGAAACCTCATAAAGATATACGGACATAACAGCTTTTTATACAGCAATTTTATAGATTTACACTTATCTCAGACTTGTCATGTCATTCTTTGCCATTATGTTCTAAAAGTCCTAAAGAACATACCAGGCAAAAAAAAAAAAATTTCAAAAAAAAAATCGATATATCAACATTTGCCATAACGGTTTAACTTGATGGTTTTCATGAATTTTATGCTAGAAACACACGAGACAACCGTTCGAAGCAACGTGTTGCAGCAACCGACCAAAATATCCAAAAAATTTTGATATTTCAATGAGCAACATAGCTACACACGAAGTAACGATTGTGTTAACATGGCTGTGTTGCTGCAACGTGAATATCTAGCATAACAATCAGCTAACAGCCCATTTTCAGCTAACAACCATTGTTATCTTCTGAAAGGTAAGTGCCATGCCTTTGGTGATAACTCGTGAACTAACTCATGTACCGACTCTTGAGATGTACCACAAGAGTGCCTTGGTGCATATCTTCCCCATATTTTTGTAAGAAGTAGGGGCAGTATACCCGATGCACAACTCGAGAGCCGACAGTTATCAAAAACAATGAAGATTTATAAAGAATAAGAATACACACATTGAATAGAAGCAACTTCCAAAGAGATTAAGAGTTTAGTTTATGTATGTAATAGGAATTTTCAATTTGTGCGGGTCGATGTTGACAGCCGGTGGTGGCCAGGTTGTTCTGACATCATCTATCTAATCTATTATTTATTTTTTAATTACTGGTGCCAATTTACCATGAGAAGTTAGATAATTGAGTAACACGTCCAAATGCAAAAAAGACGTCGTATGGTCCAAACGATTTTTTTACAATTTTTTTTTATTACCAAAAACCAAAATTAAATAATATGGATTCGTACTAAGGATATTGGAACCATGTTATATTCCATATAATATGGCATATGAAAGCCTTTTAAATATAAAACGATTTTTGTTAATATGTGACACACAGTTTCTTTTATTCCATAGCAATATCGACCCGGTCCTATTGAAAACTCTTATATAGGAACCAGATTTAAAGTTGAGGTATTTGAAGAAAAAGCCTAAAAACTCGGCTTAGTTTAAAGGCAAGATTTGATATGTATGCCTTTCATAATGGCATTACATAATGGCATATAATAGCCTTTCAAATATAAAAAGATTTTTGTTAATATGTGATACACAGTTTCTTTTATTCCATAGCAATATCGACCCGATCTTATTGAAAACTCTTATATAGGAGCCTTGTTAACAGTACTAAGGATATTGGAACCAAATTATATTTCATATATTATGGCATATGAAAGCCTTTTAATATAAAAAGATTTTTGTTAATATGTGACACACAGTTTCTTTTATTCCAAAGCAATATCGACCCGGTCTTATTGAAAACTCTTATATAGGTACCAGATTTAAAGTTGAGGTATTTGTAGAAAAAGCCTAAAAACTTGGCTTAGTTTTAAGATTTGATTCATAAGCAATTCATACATATGGGCATATAAGCTTCTTTCAAATACGAAAAGAATTTCGATTATATCTCGCACACAGTTTATGTTATATTACTGCAATGTCGACCCGTCCTTATTGAAAACCCTTATATAGCATATTTACAGTTTCGGTGTTTGTAGAAAAAGCCTAAAAACTTGGCTTAGTTTAAAGATTTGATATGATTTATATGTCATTCATACATATTGGCATATAAGAGTCTTTCAAATATGCGAAGAATTTCGTCTATATCTCACAGACAGTTTGTGTTATTTTACTACAATGTCGACCCATACTTATTGAAAACCCTTCTATAGGAGCCTATTTTACAGTTGCGGTACTTGAAGAAAAAGCCTTAAAACTTGGCTTAGTTTAAAAACTAGATTTGACTTGTATGCCTTGCATACATAATGGCATATAAGAGTCTTTCAAATACGAAAAGAATTTCGATTATATTTCACACACAGTTTGTGTTATTTTACTGCAATGTCGACCCGTCCTTATTGAAAACCCTTATATAGGAGCATTGTTAACAGTTGCGGTATTTGAAAAAAAGCGTTAAAACTTGGCTTAGTTTAAAGGCTAGATTAGATTTGTATGCCTTTCATACATAATGGCATATAAGAGTCTTTCATATATGAAAAGAATTTCGATTATATCTCACACACAGTTTGTGTTATTTTACTGCAATGTCGACCCGTCTTTATTGAAAACCCTTATATAGCAGCCTTATTTACAGTTTCGGGTTTTGTAGGAAAAGCCTAAAAACTCGGCTCAGTTTGAAGATATGATTTGAATTGAAGAGTGACAAGGCGCACTATATATACGTTGTTGTACTAGCATAAGAGCTAGGATTTGGGTTCAGAGGCTCCTCATGAGTGTACTTTGAAAAAAAGGATAATTTTTAAATTTAATGTTTATAGATTAAGGGCAATTCAAAAATGTTTATGAATACCCTCGTAAACCTCCTCATATACAAATGTTTCTGTTGTTTCTGTCAATACTTCCTGAATTGTTGTTTGATGAAAATGTCAAATGAAAGGATAATGTCAAAAGTAGTATATATACGTATATGTAATCATATTCAGTTACGAGAGCCGCCAAAGAGAAAGTGTAAACAAAAGTTATTGTGAATGGCATAAAAGTTGTACGCTCGAATTTGAGTAGATACCATATGGAAGCATCATAAAATATACTGAAATTTTATAGTGAAATTTTATCTATTCTTTATTCTGAAAAAACTTTGGTAAAATTCAGAAAATATTAAATGGAACCCTTATAAAAACTTCTAAAAGTCCTTAAACAACACCATAACCTTTTCCTAAAAAATTTCCCTTTTTACATTTTAATAGCTCTAGTTTATATTCTTAACATTTTAGGTATACTTTTGCGATTTTCAGATTTGTCGGTTATTGTAAATAACATTCCCGCTTAACGCCACCAACTTAACTGCACTTTAACACTTATTTATTATAAAGTGTGTAAGCTTAATTTTCTATTAAGTGAAAATTATTATATTTTATATTTTTATTTTAAAATTTCCTTTCTGCATAAACCACAACGCCAGAGAGCATTTATATCCTCTCCCAACGCAACAAAAGAAAAAATTTTAAAATTCTCAATTGCGCACAATCACAAATTTGTATACATTTTAAACTTTTCACTATTGTGTGTGCTTTTCTTTCCGCGTTTTTTTTTCATCACTTTTCACTTAGTTTTCCTTGCACTTCACACGAAAGTCCTTGACTGACGTTTTACACAATTTCCACTGACATTCTGCAGGCACCATTAGTTGTCAACTGTTTAATGTCACATTTGGTGCTTCTCTCTCTCGGCGATGTGGCTTTATTTTAAAGTTTACAATAATCCATTTGTCGAGTTACATCTTTCCTTTCCGTTTCCGTTTTATTGCTATGTTTTAACACTACGAACGCAGTTGTACAACTACTGCGACGCGTTTAGATTTTTGTAAAAATATATTTGCTGTTATGATTTTTTATTTTATTTAGTTTTTTTTTTCTAATCTAAATTTCAATTTTGTACGCTTTTTGCTCCTCTTCGCTGTTTTTTTCGCTACGCATCAATCCCCGGCGTATGAATGAATGGCACAACAATTGTAGTTCCTTCGTAAAAAGCATTTGGGAATCAAACAACATTCAGAGGGCATACATAACAACAACACCAACAAAACACACATACAGTCATCTTAAAAATACTCAACTCATATCACACATATCATCGTTTCCAAATCAAATTCATTTCGAGACAACCAACAACAATATAACGGCCAGCATTCATTCTATAAAATCCTAAATCCCAACGCACTTTTTTCCCCCGTTGACGAACGAAGGGGTGAATCCCTTTAAATGACGGGCTTTTTTATTGTATTTCCACAGAACGCACAGAAGTAACAACAACAACAACGACCACGGCTATGCAACAACATCACCTCATCCTTCATCCTTTGTCGTTATCCTTAACGTCCTCAGCCGCCGTAGCTTAAAAAAAATCATCCCTTTCGCACTTTAAACTCAACCAAAAATTTAAAAAACTGAAAGGTTTACATCGGGGATGGCATGACATTGAGGTGTGTGTACCTTTTTTGATGCCACTTAGGGGTGGTTGAGTACAAATTAGTAGACAAATAAAAAGTGAATAGCAATCGATCGCTAAACATAAACATCGTTTTATACCGTTCTAAAATTGTGTTTAATTGTACAGTTGCACTATAAACCAGCAAGAAAGTTTCCGTCACTTACTCTCAATAAAACATACAATTTTCTAATATATTGATATTATTACTCCATCTCTGAAGTGGGCGGAGTGGTACATTTGTATAGGAGGTACCAGAAGCGGCGTGGCTAGATTTCCAGTTTTTTATTTCTCCAAAACTTTATCCTGTTATAGCTTAATTAAATACAAAATTTGGGTACGATCGCGTGGGATTTATTAATATTATTAATCCATCTCTAAAGTGGGCGGAGGTACCAGAAGGGGCAAATTTTTTCCAAAACTTTCTCCGGTTATATCTTTAATAAATACAGATTTTGTGTACGATCCCGTTTGATATTATTACACGATTTCTGAAGTAGGCGGAATGATGTATTTGTATGAGAGGTACCTGAAGGGGCGGGGCCATGTAGCCCATTTGCAATACCGTAAGAAGTGTTGTGGGAAATTTTAACTCGTGCAAAATTTCAAAACATTTATCGTACGCAGCAGACAGTCAGTTAGAGGGACATGGCTCAAACGACTTAAAAAGTCATGAAACGAATTTGGTCTAAAGAAAGTCTAAAGTCTAAAATGACTCCTTCTATGTATTACACTTTTGGGTGGTATCAAATGATATATACCCTGCTACCCGCAGGGTGAGGGTATAAAACGTGTAACGCATTAAAGGAGACGAGTTAGAACCCAAGTATCTTAAGACCAAATTCGTTTTAGGAATTTTTAAGGCGATTTAGCTATGTCCGCCCGTCTAACTGGCTGGCTGGCTGACTGGCCGTTGGGCACGATAACTCGAGTAAACCTTAACTGATACGTATGCAAATTTATCAGTATTAATATTTTCCAAAATGATGTAATGGGATTGTACATGGGCAGAATAGACCCACCCCTTCTGATACCTCCCATACAAAATAACCTGTTTTTGGATAATTAATATATATTTTTCCGGGACCGGCCTTGGCATAGTGGTTAGAACACGCGACTACCATGCGGGAGATCGCAGGTTCAAACCTGGCTCCAGTCATCTTATCTAGAGACGACCGGTATTCTCGAACATTTCCCGAAGTGGTGTACACGTTCTCCAGGGATCTGATATCAGTTAGAATATGAACCAATATCCCAAGATACTGAATTTTCTCTACGGCTATTCCAATGGCCGCTATTTCGGCCTGAACTATGCTACAGTGTTCCGGTAGTCTGATTGATAGTTGCTTAACCGTCCTTGAAAATTAGGATGACATCCTCCCCAACGATTAGAGCATTATCATTATCAACGTAGTAGGACCTACCCGAAATGTTCTTTATAAAACCCGGATCGAAGATAGGTTCTGGTATGGTGTAATCCGTGCGACCGCTCATTTTGATTAGGTTCAAAACTTTGGCTTGGCCATAGTTCCTGTGCATCCATGCTTTTGTAGCGTCTAAACGCATTGTGGTGTTCGCTGCTATTTTCCTCGCCTTAATGTCCGGGGGTAACCAGTTTAGGATCGTAAACAGTGCCTTAGTTGGTGTAGTTCTAAGTGCGCCTGTTATCATCATTGCCACCAGTCTCAGAATGCGTTCGAATTGTAGCCTTTAGGACGCTCTACCTAGCGTCAGCCACCAGACTGCCGTTCTGTAGGATAAGATGGGTTTAATACTTGAGTCGTACAACCAGTTCACATTTTTGGGGATTATTTCCCAATTGAGGCCGATTGCCCTTTTGCAGCAGTATAGGAAAGTTGCCGCTTTGCTTATCCTGATCTGAGTGTTCAGATTCCAATTTAGTTTACTGTCCAATATTAGTCCAAGGCACGATTTGGCACTATCAGAGAGTGTAAGTGCGACTCCATTTAATCTGGGTTTGGTAAATTGAGGGATTTTGTATCTCCGTGTGAATAGCACCAGTTATGTTTTACTCGGGTTTACACCCAGTCCACAGTCATGACACCACTTTTAAAGAAGTTCCAGCGTAGATTCCAGCAGCTCAGAGAGTAGTTTAGGATCCTTGTCGGTAACTATGGTAACTATTAGTGTCACGTCATACGCATTTGCGGCGGTTGTGCAGTATGTATTTTCCATCGTCCTCAGGAGAGTATTGATGTTGAGATTTCATAGTAGTGGAGTATCGCGAACCGCCACCTTGGAAATATTTGACACGCCCAGAATGGATCCAATGCGCCTAAATTTTACTAGTTCATCACCTAAGGCAATAATATGGGTTAATTTCCAGTTGTTCCATTGAGTCAATTACAGATTCAGGTTTGACATTATTAAAAGTTCCCTCAATATCCAGGAAGGCTGTGAGAGTGTATTCCTTGTAGTTCACAGATCTTTCAATGAGGCTGGTTATCGAATATAAAGCAGTTTCCGTCGATTTGCCCTTAGTGTAGGCATGCTGAGCCTTGGACTGGACTTCCGGTTTAAGAGATGATCTAAAATATATGCATCAATTATCCTCCCCATAGTCTTAAATAAGAAGGAAAATAGGCTAATTGGATTAAAATCCTTGGTTTACCCCCTTTAGGGATATATAAAATTTTGTAGGTTGTCCATCTCATTGGAATGTGCGACAGCTTCAGACAGGCTTTGAAGATTGTCAGAAGCCAGGGTGTCAATACTTCGATGTTCTTTTGCAGACTCGCGAGAATAATTCCATTTAAAAGAGTGGAAACTTTTGATAGCCCATTGAATACAATGTTTAGTAATCTGTATGTCGGAGTTATCATAGTTATAGCTGACAGAATTTTCCATAAACTGGTAATCACTTTCCCGACAACCTGGGAAGTGTGCTTCCATCTGGAGTTTCGAGGCTGTTACCATCTGGTCTTTGTATGTACGATGGTATTGTGGGATTCGAAGAGCTTTCTACATTACTGCAGTATTTTCTCCATGACTGCCTTTTGGCCTTCCTGATCAGTTTCTTGAAACTGTTAACTGAAGACCGTATGTACCCAGATTATAATTTTAACAAGGCAACTATCAGTGCAATGAGTGTAATATTTTAACATATATATATATATGATGAATTTCATATCAAAACCGATATTCATTGAACCCGACCCTCTCAGATTTTAATGAAATTTTGCATACAGGTATATTTTACCTACAGAAACATAACCTCATTTTTAGAAATTGCATTTTTGAAAATATGTGGGCGTGGCAAGGTATCGAAATATTTAAAAAATGACGGTAATAGGTACATTTAAACTGCAATTACTATGGAACGACTTAGCCGATTTAAAAGATCTTGGTGTCATTAGAAAGGTATATGAGTCAGCTTTCGAAAACATACACTGTAAAAATTTTATATTACACTGAAAAATTTTTTTTGCCAAAAATTAAAGTTTAAACTTAGAAAACACTTCGAAGATCAAGCCTTTTTTTGCAAAAAAAAATATTTTTAGATAGGCCTATTTAATATATATAACATATCTGAAAACAAAAATGGCGTTTTTCTTAGTTTGTTTTTAAAAAAATTTTAAGTAAAGTCTCTCTTGTTAACTTCCTTATTTTTTGATATTTTTGTGTGACAAACTGCAATTACTATGGAACGACTCAGCCGATTTGAAAGATCTTGATGTCATTAGAAAGGTATATAAGTCAGCTTTCGAAATCATACACTGTGAACATTTTATATTACACTGAAAAAAAAATTTCCCAAAAATTAAAGTTTAAACTTGGAAAACACTTCGAAGATCAAGACTTTTTTTGCTGAAAAAATTATTTTTAGATAGGCCTATTGAATATATATAACATATCTAAAAACTAAAATGGGGTTTGTCTTAGTTTTTTTTAAAATAATTTTTAACATCTCTTGTTAACTTCCTTATATTTTGATATTTTTGTGTGAAAAAAAAGAATAAAGTAGCTTAACTTTGGAAGTTATACAGATTTTTTTTGGGTTATCTTATAGATTAAAACAAGAATCCCATTATAAATTTTTAGACACCCCCAAAGTTTAGCTACTTTATTCTTTTTTGTCACACAAAGATATCAAAATATAAGGAAGTTAACAAGAGATATCTACTTAAAAATTATTTTAAAAAAAAACTAAGACAAACCCCATTTTAGTTTTTAGATATGTTATATATATTCAATAGGCCTATCTAAAAATAATTTTTTCTGCAAAAAAAGGCTTGATCTTCGAAGTGTTTTCCAAGTTTAAACTTTAATTTTTGGGAAATTTTTTTTCAGTGTAATATAAAATGTTCACAGTGTATGATTTCGAAAGCTGACTTATATACCTTTCTAATGACATCAAGATCTTTCAAATCGGCTGAGTCGTTCCATAGTAATTGCAGTTTGTCACACAAAAATATCAAAAAATAAGGAAGTTAACAAGAGAGACTTTACTTAAAATTTTTTTAAAAACAAACTAAGAAAAACGCCATTTTTGTTTTCAGATATGTTATATATATTAAATAGGCCTATCTAAAAATATTTTTTTTTGCAAAAAAAGGCTTGATCTTCGAAGTGTTTTCTAAGTTTAAACTTTAATTTTTGGGAAAAAAAATTTTTCAGTGTAATATAAAATTTTTACAGTGTATGTTTTCGAAAGCTGACTCATATACCTTTCTAATGACACCAAGATCTTTTAAATCGGCTAAGTCGTTCCATAGTAATTGCAGTTTAAATGTACCTATTACCGTCATTTTTTAAATATTTCGATACCTTGCCACGCCCACATATTTTCAAAAATGCAATTTCTAAAAATGAGGTTATGTTTCTGTAGGTAAAATATACCTGTATGCAAAATTTCATTAAAATCTGGGAGGGTCGGGTTCAAAATGTCCCTTTTTTTATAGGTTTTGATATGAAATTCATCATATATGTTTATAAGGAGCTAGGGTATATAAGTACTATAAGTACTTTATTGCTGCATCATCGTTTATCTACCATCCCATCCCTGATAAACTTTTATTTGGGAGACGGTGTCTGTGTGTTTTAAAACAAAAAACTGCAAATGAAAGAAG
The DNA here is from genome assembly GCA_964034835.1 of Muscina levida. Classification (NCBI taxonomy): domain Eukaryota; kingdom Metazoa; phylum Arthropoda; class Insecta; order Diptera; family Muscidae; genus Muscina; species Muscina levida. The sequence continues at coordinate 119,047,385 of OZ035883.1, read as the reverse complement.
ACGGAGACATAGAAGATTCTCTAGTACTCGTATTGCTACTACCACTACCACTGCGTAACGGGTTGCTGTTGTGCAATATTGCCCCCTTTCATTCAACCGAGTCGACAGTGCCACAATATACCCATCAACACACACACACACGTACAGGCACTCTCACACAATTCTCATATACGTACGCACATTTACTACCGCAAATTCGCAGTTGTTCTTTCTTGTTTACCTTTGCCGGCTTTTGTTACGCGGCCAAATGTCCTTGTATACAGTGCAAGGATAAAGTTCACACATGATTGAGTGTAAAAAAAACACAACACAAAAACAGCAAAAAAAAGAAAAGAGTAAAAGTATAGTAGTGGTTGCATGTGTTCGCATGTGTGTGTCATGTTGTTGTAACCGACTGTGATTGTACTTGCTTGTTGTTGCACATATTGCACATTCTCCTGCTGCGTTTATGGGTGTCTGTTCCCTACGGTCTATGCGTTTGTGTGTGTGTGTGGCAGTGTGTGTATTTATAAATTCTATTATGTTATGCCGCAACAAATCCTTTACTAATGCGTTTTATTTCTCATGTTGCCGGTTATGACGTATGTGTGTGTGTTGTTGTTGTTTTTATGTTTTTTTTGTTTTCTGCTCTAATATTTATACAATTTTTATGTTATTTCCTCTGTTTTTTTTTTTGGTGCAATTTATTTTTTCCGCTCGATGTTGTTGTTTTATTATGAACATCCGCCTTTTATCAATTGGGTTTATATCAAGGACTAGCAGGGAAAGGGGGCAATAGATATCAAACAAAAATTGTTAATCATACAACTCGCCATCATTATAGACTATTGTGTTTTCGATCCAAGAAGTCACTTCATTGCGTGAACAACACAAAATTAAACTAAAAAATGCATCGACCAATCTTCTCTATTGTTGGTTGGGTAATGGAATATTTCCATCTCGAAATATGACAAAAATTGTAAAATTTACAACCGATGGAATAAAATGATAAATAAATATAAAAACAAATAAAAAAGTTTCAGTCGGGTAAACCGACTTCCATATAACCTCACACTCAGGAACAACATACAATTTTTTCTCAACGATCGCGTTGGGTATGCCCGTCGGGGCATGAGCACAAATCAGCGTGATGTAGAAATATTTCGCCTTGATGCGGATTGCGGCTATTCGATCACTAACAGGGTTGAATCGCGAGACAAGATGTCTGAGTATCTCGCCAACTACAAATCCACATCCAAAATCGTGCTTTTCGGCATGGCAGCTGCAATAGATGTCGCAATTTTTACGTCGCGAGCATCCTTGTCCTGTCCATCTCAACTCCTGGATGGCGGTGATGTCAGCCTTATATTTTTTGAGAACATCCGCCAGTCGGATAGTGGCACCTTCTCTATAGAGATTCCGGACGTTCCAGGAGCATATCCTTAAATCATGGTCCTTATTTCGTTTGCGGGGGTTGTCAACGTTTGGGGTGTTCCGTTTATTACTTTTTCTTTGTCGTGTTTTCATAGCCAGTAAAGGACCTGAAGGCGGGTGGCTATCCCAACCATCAGGGTTCGTCGCTCACTATCAGCCGCTGTTCATGATAAAAAAAAAATATCACAAACACCGTTGCCCAGGTGCCACCCCGAAGGAAGTTGTGAGTCGGCTTGAGAAGCAAGATTCACTTTACATCCCCAACCAACGGCATCCAAACTCTATATGACGGCCTTGGTTATAAATGCGCGGCCAAATTTTTGGTCGCTATTTTGTTCCATGCATAATTGAACCAAACCAATTTTATCATAATAAAAATTAATAATTTCCTAAATAATTTGTGTTTTATTCAAAGACAACATCGTCCCTTACGATTTAACCACCCAGTATTTAATATTTTTAAAATATAATACATGTTTCGTAAAAAATCGTTTCATATTATTTTTCTTAATTGATCAACAAAAAATGAAAATTGTGTGATTATTCAGAAGTCCTTCTTCGATAATTTCAATTAGTGTTGTAGTATATTAATATGTTGATAGAAATTTCAAAAACTTTGGATTCATTTCTAATCCCCTTACCTCAAGGGCGTAGCCTGGATCTAATGTAGGGGGGGGGGGCAGTCGGTTTTACACTTCGTGTTAAAAGTATGTTTACAAAAAAAATTGATAATTAAGTACCTAACGAAAAATCAATACTTTTTGTTTTAACCATATTTTAGCAAGCAATTGTAGACCAAAATTTTTTAAAAAAATTTTAGGTCATCGAATTCTAAAAAATTAATTTTTATTAATCTTAGTTGATTTGTTTTTTTGACATATGAAAATTTAAGCCGCAATTCTTGATCGATTTAAAAAATTTTTATTTTGTGTTATTTGAAACAAAATTGTGCGCAGAATGAACGTTTTTTTATTCTGAATTCCTTATCGTTATTTTTTTTTAAATGTGTCAAAGTCGATGAAATAATAATTTTTGACTTTAATTTCATATATTTTTTGGGGCTTATGGGCACAAATCGATTTTCGCAGACTATAGATGGATTTTCGGATATGCCGTCTTCGACCAAGTTGTTTTAAATAAGTCATGCTTATCCGAAATCCCAACTATAAAAAAGCACTACTCAAAGTAAACAAAACTTAAAACAAAAATTTTGTACAAAACCATCATTGTAGCTTAAAAATCTTATGATGTAGTACGATTCCGAATTAAGTTAAAACCGTCGTCTTTCACTGAATGTAATCTACAAATCCAAAGAACTAATTCATTTAGTCTCATGTCTTGTTAAAAGAATCGATTCAAAATCGAGTTTTTTTAATATTGTTTTTTTTTTAATATTTTTACTGTGTTCGTTCAATTGACTGTATCCGGCTCGCATCAAAGTACCTCATTCTGTCACTCCAATTTTCCAAGACCTTGTTAATGCCTTCGGGCTGTAGCTCACTATGATATTGAAGTTAACTTGTTTTTGGTCCACCTTCTATATCATTTGATACGAGCTAAAGTGTAACGTGTTAAAGTAGACACGTTGGACCTTAAGTATCTAAAAAACGAATTCAATTCTGGAAAAGAGTTCGTTTGTCTGGGCGGTTGGCTGCTTTACAGGAGAACTCGAGTAAACTTTACTGATACTTTTAAAGATTTAACAGTTACATATTTTTCAAAACTTAGTTTTAACTTCCCAAATAAAAACATAACTTCCTAATGAAAAACTGGAAGATATTTGAATTTGGTACATTTACTTACATACTAAGTATCTTTCTTGCAAGTGCACTAAATACAGTTAAAATTTGCACAATCTTGTCGCTTATTGAACGTTAACTTCCCAGCAACGGAATTTGGTAGGCCTTATCAAAAATCGACCTTCTGTAGGTCTTATATTGGATTTTCTACACCTACCAGAAGACCTACTTTAATGAGTAATGCAAAAATCCCTACCTCTTCCTTTCAAAAAAACGTTCTTACTAATCCTTTCTCGTTTCCTATGGGAACAATCGAGAAGGCCTTCATAATAAAAAGAAATGACAATAATTTCCTAAATAATTTGTGTTTTATTCACATGCGAAAGAGCATGTGTTACAACTTCTCATTCGCAACTTTTAGGAGAGATCAAGCAGTTCTGCTAAGAGGAAATCAAGTAGGTCTTCTATTATTTGCAACAAAACACCTGCTACACGGTCTGATTCCTTGCTTTTAAGAGAGATCTAGTAGTTATTCTTTAGGAGAGTAAAAAAGTATGCAATATTCGATAGTTGAAGCTTTGAAGTCCTATTGTTCGAATCCAAAAAGATACAAAGAAGCATTTGTAACACATTTCGTTCATTGCTGGTGAAAGATCTAAAGAAGGAATTCTAATAAGGGGCAAAGTAACACGAGGTACACAGTCGCAACAACAACAAATTTTTGTCAGTTATAATCCCGTTAAACGAAATTCCATCAAGTTTTTTTGTTTACATTGTTTTGTCTGCTCCCTTGATCTCTAGTTTGCATTTAGTTGTTTTGTGTTTGTCAAAGGAGCCACAATTGTTGTAAGTAATGTGGCTAGTTATTTTTATGACTTTATAAGTGAAATTAAGAATTTAAGAGAATTTTTAAATAATTTAAATAATTTTTAAGTAAAGTATTGTAAAAAACTGAAAATATACCACGACTTTTTTTGATGAATAGATCCTAAGGCATTTTTTTTTGCTTTCTGGGGAAAACATTCTGAAGGATGCTTTAGAACTTCTGAAGGTTGCCTATTTATTACATTACAGAGGTCTTTCTAATAAGACCTTCGGAATGACTAATTTATGAGACCTAATGAAGCTATTAATCTGAGAATCCTTCAGCAGGTCTCTTTTGAGCAGCGAGAGGGAAGACCTAGCTCACCAATCTCACACTATGTAATTTAGAAATGAAGATGGTATGGGGCGAGAAGTAATAACATCTCCAAAAAAGCAGGCCAAACTGAATATTTCCGTTGCTGGGTTACGAATAAAAAAGGGCCTCGTTCTGCGTACTAGTACTTCCAATACAAGGAAGTCTACATTTTCCCAATAATTTTAAGGAGCAACTCTTAATATTTTGTGAATTCTTTAGCACTTTCTAAACTGTAACCATTTCTACAGGTTTGATACATGCCTGTAAACGTCTGGCCAACAGTTTCAACTGCACAATCAGGGCAATAATAAGACATAAATATTTTTTCTTACAAATCAGTAAATTTCATTGACTCAGACTTAAAATATATCCACTAAAATTTTGGAGAATGAACATAGGATTAAAGTTTTAACCAGTCAGTTCAACTTAGTAAAATTTTTGTACTGTTTTAAATTGATTTTTATATTTTCTGGGATTTTGACAGATTTTACAAGCTCTAGGGGGGGGGCAGCTGCCCCCCTGCTCCTACCTGGCTACGCCCATGCCTTACTTTACAAATACCTTAAACTGATTGAATTACAACCATTTCCGTCTCTTCCCCTTTCCTGTTGTATACATTTCCACATCTAGCTAAAAAAAAAACTAAATGCGCCGTCATCAACTTCAAACGACGAATGCAGAATCATTCTTATTATTGAACACTCATCTCGTGGTCGTCGTCATCATCATCGACATCATCTCCGTAATCATTCACATTAAGCACCCATAATTCTAAAGATTTAAAAGAAAATTTCAACAACCCAACAGACAAAGGAAGCATTATGCAATGTTACAGCATTAGTTTTCATTATTAGGCCTCTGCTGTGGATGCTCCCACTTTATTGTTGTTGTTGCTATTCTGTGTCACGATTCCTGTAAAGGATAACGAACTTATCAAAATTGTTGTTGGCTTTGCATTTTTTGCAAACAATAGCCGCGTAGTGAGGTAGCGTAAAAAGAGCCCAACTCCTTAAGGCAACACACATGCGCACATAACAAAAAAAAGAGTGAAAAAACGGATAACCGTTTCAAAAAATGATCGACGAGCCGCACAATCCGGCTCGCTTGAGAGAGGGAATGATGATTGAGTGTAAGTCGTAGTCACCCCGTTTCGGGGCTGCATCCCAAATCAACGGTTGCCCCCTTTGGTTGTGTGTGTGTCTATGTGTGTGCGTGTTTTTAATGAAAACTCAGTCTGAGCTGATTAAAAAAAACCAGAAAAATCTGTAAGCGGAAGGGTAGCATAGGGAATAATCAGGCAAACATTAAAAAAAAAAGAGTTCCAGCTGTCGCTTTTGATAGAAACCCAACCAACATCAACATCTAACAAAGTGAAATTGCAACTGAGCGTTTATGTCTTGGCAATATCAGCAGTAGCAGCAGCAACAACAATAAGCATGACATCAACTCTAACAAACAAAAGAATGTGAATGGAATGTAAAACGATCGCTACTTGAATTAAGAGTTGAATAACTTTTCTGTCTGTGATTTTGGTTTTTAATTTAGTTTTTTTTTTTTTGGCAAAATCAAAGGATAACAACGCTAAAGATCGTTTTCAAGTACCCAGGAACACAAGAAACACAATAATAAATAATATGAATGAACAAAGAAGTTGTCAAAGGTTGTAGAAGAATTTGTCTGTATCGAGAAGTGTAACTTAGAAGATAGTTATGGCTGTTTTATAAAATTCAATTATAGATCGAAGGACTCCGATTACTCTTAAAGGTTTCTATGGGATCCTTGAATTTATGTAATTTGTGGGAGATTTTATTTATCATTTATATTCAATAAATTCCATCATTTATTAAAATGTTTGTATAAAATGTATAAAATCGACGGAAGATTTTTATAAAAAAACTTAATTTCCCTTTACACCCCATGAATGAGGTATGGGATAGCCTCTCTCGTTGTAGTGAATAAACACGCTTTCTATTTTTAGAAAAGATGTTGAGTGCAGTTGAAATCTTATAAAGATTTGGTTTATTACTTTGACCTGTGAAATATTTTAATTTAAAGGGCGAGGTTTTCCCGAACAAATTCTGTTCTTCATATATCTAAAAGATTATTATATATTATTGTAAGAATTGTTAAAATGGATCAGCAGTGTCGTCCTTGATTTGATGAAAATTTACTTATTGATAGGCATATATCCTAAAACCAAATTTTTCAGCCGATTGATTGACATATAACTTGTACTGGGTGATTGTACCTTTAGGAGTTTGGTCTGAGCCATGATATCACTTTGCCCCTTTTTTATCCCAAAGAGGGCGAATTTCCAAAAATCTTTTGGCTCATCAACTCTATTAACCGTTTGGCCTGGGTAATAGCAACAGTTTTACTCATTTTCGTATTTGTCCCTAAAAGTTTAAAATTCGAAAAACCTCTTAGTAATGCTCTCTAATACTATAGGAAGTGCGCCAATATAAATGTTCGCCGATCTACCTTAAACCGTTTTGCGGTCTGGGTGACCATCTACAGCCCATCCACAACTTAAACTGAAATTTTGGTACAAATCGGTCCAACCGTTTTCGCAGTTAGTGGTGATATCAGAATGTACATCTATTTATGCCATCACCCTTAGGGATGAGGATACCCAGCAAAAAACCTGCTTACTATTCTGCAATTAAGTAAAGGAAGGCCGAAGGGGTTAGCGCTTACCATAGCGCTGTATTCATTAATGATTTTGTAAAGAAATGTCCCACTTAAATGCGCATGATTTATGTATCCAAAACTGCGCTTCTATAATAGCAACTTGAATGGTGTGAAATAATTGCAACTGAAATGTAATGAAATCATGTTGTTATAAAAGTGCTTTCGTATTTGCAGCGCAAAAAGTGCTTATTCAGCAAGGAGCACACACGTCAATTATACCTAAATGAATATTGTAAAAAAGTCTGCTAATAATAAGAAAGCTTACATGATATTAGGTTAGTAAAACATGGAAGCAATCTAAAGTATCTAGCAATTAACTTAAAAAAATTAATAAACAGTTAATAAATTAATAAACAGTTAATTAATTAACAGTTATTTATTAATATAACAAACTTGCGTGGATACACCCGCTCACTATTATGACTAAGAACAAACTGATTGGGTTTTTTGTATTACGCAACTCTTCGTCGTAAATAATACTTTCTAGTCGTGTAATATCGGTAAAGATCGTTGAAAAAAACAAAAACAATGCTGATATACATCATTGCAACTTAGTAAGCGAGATGGATTGCAGTAGAACAAAGCTCGCTTACGTGATTGCACCAAAATCAGCACTTATTACTGCATTCAAATATCGTTTCATTGTTGATAGAAAGCTTTTCATAACTGCCTTAAATATCTGCGTACATTTCAGCTATCAGGTAAGTGAGTATTCATTTATCTCCCTTACTTAGTTAAGGAAAAAATGCGCAATGTTCTGCGTTAAAAGGCAGCGCATAAAAGTAGTGCATCCGGTATGGAAGCAATATATCTACTGCTTCCAAATTGCAGAAAATTTTTTGCTGGGTATATATCATTTGATACGACCCAAAAGTGTAACACATAGAAGGAGTCACTTTAGACCCTAGGTTTCTTTGAACCAAATTCGATTCATGACTTTTTAAGTCGTTTGAGCCATGTCCGTCTGTCTGGCTGTCCGGCTGGTTCGCACGATAACTTTCGAAAGACGTAACCAAATGTTTTGAAATTTTGCACGAGCTATTATTTCCTCAAAACTACTTACGGTATTGCAAATAGGCTACATGGACCCGCCCCTTCTGGTACCTCCCAAACAAATACATCATTCGGCCCACTTTATAAATCGAGTAATAATACCAATACACCCAACGGGATAGTACCCAAATTCTGTATTTGGTAAAGTTCTAATAGGATAAAGTTTTGGAAAAAATTTTGAAAGCCTAGCCACGCTCCTTCTGATACCTCCTATACAAATCTACCTTTCCGCCCACTATAGAGGTGGAGGAATAATATCAATAAATCAAACGTGATCGTACCTTATTTCAATTTTTAGTAAAGCTATAACAGGATAAAGTTTTGAATAAAAAAATGTTAAGTCTATCCACGCCCCATCTGGTACCGCCCACATCGATTAATATTAATAAAAGATCTAACGCGATCGTGCCCAAATTCTATATTTGGTAAAGTTCAAGCAGGATAAAGTTTTGGAGAAAAAATCTGGAAGTCTAGACGCGCCCATTCTGGTACCTCCCATACAAATGTACCACTCCGCCCACTTTAGAAATCGAGTAATAATATCAATACACTCGACACGATTGTACCCAAATTCAGAATTTTGTTATGTTATAATAGGATAAAGTTATGGAGAATAAATCTGGAAGCCTAGACACACCCCTTCTCGTACCTCCCATACAAATGTACCTTTCCGCTCACTTTAGTGATGTAATATCAATAATATCAATACAACCAACGCAAACATGCTCAAATTCTGTATTTAGTAAAGCTATAACAGGATAAAGTTATGGAGAATAAATCTGGAAGCCTAGACACACCCCTTCTCGTACCTCCCATACAAATGCACCACTCCGCCCACTTTAAAAATCGAGTAATAATTTCAATATAATAGAAAATTATTTATTTTACTGAGGGTAAGGGTATATGTATGTCGGGTTGCCCGACTGAAACTTTCTTACTGGTTTTAATTACAAATCGGTTAATTTCAATAACTCAAGACTTAAACAATATCTTATAGTGGGTGATGGTATTTATCAGTCAGTTTATCTGACTGAAATTTCTGTATTGGTTTTATATATAGAGTTCTCAATAAATTTGATGTTAAACAAATATTTATATGTAATGTAATCAATGAAGACTAAAAGACTTTCCAAAAATTAAGTATATCATAAGCTAAACACCATCAACTGGATCCAAACATACATACATTCAAAATTTTCTCATGTCCAAAAATGCATACATTTTAAGTTTGAGTAAAATCGGACAATCGATGTAAATTTTCGAAATAATTCAACTCCAGCCAACTCAAACGCGGGTCTATTTATACAAAAAAAAATTCTCATAATCAAACAAATATACATTCTAAATATCATGATCACACAAATATACATACTAAATTTCAGTTACATTGGTCCATTCGTTAAAATTTTAATTAAAAATCCACCGAAACCCCAGCTACCGGGTCCATTTATACATACAATTTTTTCTGATGATCAAACAAACATACATTCCGAATTTCAGTTAAATTGGTTCTTCCATTTAAATTTTCGATATAAATACACCCCAGCGTCATCTACCGGATCCATTTAAACATCAATTTTTTTCTTATGATCAAACGAATATCCATTCTAAATTTCAGTTGAATTGGTCCATGCATTGAAATTTTCGATATAAATCCATCTGGAGCGGATTATATTCTTAACAAACCATCTTCTGAATATATTATGTCGAATGAATAAGAACTCAGACATATCGCTCCATCCATTCTCAAGTGATGGGTTTCCATACGTGGACCGGTTTATTTTTATATTTATATATAGATTTCTTTCATAACTTCCAAACGGACGACTGAATGACATTAGAATTTGGCCAGTTTAATTATTTTGTAATAGTAGACAAACCCTAAGAAAACGGAAACCTTTACCAGAACCCTTCTGGTACCTCCCATACAAATGACGGTATGCCATTAGGCCCCACGAAAATACACCCCAAATCAAAAATGAAATTAGGCCCCAAAAAAAACAACAACACGAAATTTTAGGGATTTTTGGGCCTAATTTCACATTTTTATTGGGGTATATTTGCATAATGCAATTAGACCCCAAATGTTTGTATGACAATAGACCCCAAAAAAAAATTTGGGCATAATTTCATAAACATTTTGTGGCCTATTTTCGCTTTTTTGGGGTTAGACCCCAAATTTGGGGCCTAATTTAATTTTCATATTGGGGTATATTTTCGTGGGGTCTAATGTCATAGCGCCTTTACAAATGTCCTAATTGGCCCTCATAGTTTTACATACATACCTTTTTTGTAAGCACACTGAATTCAGTCAAATATTGCGTAAGATGCACGATTATGAAAATTTGACTGAGGAATAAGTATATACTATATCGATTGACCCTTTCGGGTACCTCCTCCCAAACAAAATGACCTATTTTTGAAAAATTAATATTTCTACCATAACTTCTAAACAGGCACCCGGGGGATAATGAAATTTGGTCAGTGAGTTTATCTTGAGATAAGAGGAAAAACGTCGGAAAACCTTATTATTTGACAACTCCCATATACAAGGTGGCGCAAAAGTAATCCTCCTATCAGAAAATGCTATAAATTCTGCAATTGGCCCCTAATGTCAGCTCTGTTTTGACATTTGTGTAGTAAACACATGCGAAATACACGTTAATAAACAATGTTACGCTACACTGCTCCAAAACGCGGAATGTTGCTGACTATTTATTTGACCAATAATCGGTCGATGACTTTGGCACAACGTGAATTTCGTCGCAGATTTTACTGGCCGTCCAACGCCTACTGGTGAAACACTGCGACGTTTAGCCGCTCGCCTCGAAAAGACTGGCACAACACAAGATGCTGCCAGGCATGGCAGACCCCGGAGTAGCCGTTCTGCAGAGAATATTGCTGCTGTAGCTGAGGATGTCATGGAAGCGCCGTCGACATCGACCAGACGACGTGCCACGCAAATGGGTATCAGTCGATGTCTTTACAGCGAATTTTGGTACAAGATTTGAAGATGTTTCCGTACAAAGTCCAGACGGTGCATCAGCTGTTAGCTGCTGACCGCCAATCTCCCGTTTTGGCGATTTGCACTGGCCAGCAAGATCGCCTGATTTGACCGCTCCAGACTTCTTTTTGTGGGGCTTTTTGAAGTCGCGGGTTTAGGTCAACAAGCCTCAGACTTTTGCAGCTCTTAAAGACAATATCCGTCAAGAATGTGAGGACCTATCGCCGGAAGTTTTGGCCAAAGTGATGGAAGATGCCATAAAAAGGGCTCACATGAGAAACAACTGTGGCGGCGGCCATTTACATGACATCATATTCTCGACTTGATGTAAAAAACATTAAAAGACCAAATAAAAATAATCCACAAGAAGAATCAAAGTTTTTAATTTTTTTTTTAAATTACAGCCTAAAAACATCGGAAGTTTACTTTTGCGCCACCTTGTAAATAGCTGACCGAAAGTCCTTTCTACAACTGTTTACGCTCCTCAAGCTGGCATATAGTAATACATAAAGAATATTAATTAAAAAACAAAAAAGTTAATTCAAATAAATCAAGTTTTCAACAATATCGTATATTGGGTGATGGTATTTATCAATCAGTTTAACTGACTGAAATTTCTATACTGGTTTATATATCATATCTTATAATATCTTCAATGTGTCGATTGCATTCCCCAGTCTGCCGCAACTTCTTGACCCCGGTAAGTGGTTCACCTTGGCTTTGATACATATACTATTACTTTGCACTTCCATTGTATATATCTGAGGCCTAAGCACTTTACTCTGCTGTTCGCCCAGCCAATCTTGATGTGTTCTGTGCCTTAAGTGGTGAATTTGCCTCTTTTCACGATAACCACACAAATGCTCTTCACATGTATCTATGTTCGGGTTTGTAAGTCGGGCAGTCATATCCCCTTCTTTTGTTCTAGCTGTTTTTCCCACAGCGACGATAATCTCTTCGGTTGTGGAGAACTCGTCTATGTCTCTATTGATAATCTCTTTGGTTGTGGAAATCTAGTACATGTGTCTGATCTCTATAGTTACTCTGGGTTTGTTGTAAGCGTTTGTTACGTCTCTTTCGTCTATGGTCTATAGAGTCATCCGAGAACTGCTCCATTTTGCCCCCTTTCCCTGTTCCAAAAGGATGTCACCCGCTTTTGGTTTATTAGCCGCTTGCAGTCTGATGTCCACCTCGGTGAAGATCTTGTAACTCAGGAAATCCATTTTGTACAATCTTACCAATGTTCTTCTTCTTGCTGATAGTATGTCCAATTTCCCGAAAAACATTTTGACATCATTTGCTCGCACAAAAATTTTTCAGAGTTTAATCCACATCTTTGTGGTTATCTTTGCAAATCTAAGGGTTGTAAGGGAGTCTCGGTAGCCTTCTTCTGCGCCGTCTATCGAGTTCATTGCCGAAGACTTTTCGAGCTGGAACATTTTCGTCGATGCGTACAACATGATCTAGCCAACGCAACCGCTTCACCTTAATGAGTCTGACCACGTCAATGTCAGTATACAGCTAATGATTCATACGACGCCCATACTCTCCGTTAACGATGATGGGCTCATATATTTTACGAAGTATTTTTTTCTCGAATACTGTCAGAACAGATTTATCCGCTTGTGTCCTAACCCAGGATTCAGAACCGTACATCAAGACAGGTAGAACCAGTATCTGATACAGCTGGATATTTGTTCTTCGAGAGAAGGCTCTGTCATTGAATCTCTTGCTTAGTCCGTAGTAGCATTTATTAGAAAGCAGGATTCTTCTCTGGATTTAGAAGCTGACATTATTTGTTTTGTTGATGGCGGAGACTAGGTAGATACAATTATCTGCCACCTCGAAATTATAGTTGTCAAAGTTCACGCAGTTTCTCAAACGAGTACATTCTTTGTTCGTTGAAACTGAGAAGGCTGCAGTCACATCCCGCAGTTGTCGACCGATGATGTCTACGTCATTAGCGTACGCAAGTAGCATGTGGCATGTGTGTATTGTTGAGTATCGTGCCACTCGTGTTTACTGCAGCTTACCTTATTATCATCTCCATCGCTATATTGAAGAGGTCACACGATAGGCCGTCGCCTTGTTTTAGGCCTCGTCTGGTACAGAATGGCTGCGTAAGGTCATTGTCAATCTTCCCTAATCACTTCGTATCAGTCAGCGTCATTCCGCAAAGACGTATCAGCTTCGTAGGAATACCAAACTCAACCATGGCTTCGAGTAATTTCTGCCGTATCGGGCTGTCGAAGGCAGCTTTATAGTCGACGAAAAGATGGTACGAGTCGAGCTATTTCTCTTGGGTCTTTTCCAGAATGTGCCGAAGTGTGAATATCTTGTCAGTTGTTGATTTACCAGATCTAATGCCACACTGATAAGGCCTGATCAGGTTGGATAACACTGGCTTTAGTCTTTCACATAGCACACTCGACAGGACTTTATATGCGATGGATACAAGGATGAACCCGCGGTAGTTGGAGCACACACTTGGATCACCTTTTTTTAGCACAGGACATAAAACGCTTAGATTCCAATCGTCGGGCATACACTCTTTCAGCCAAACGGTGTGTAGGAACTGGTACATGCTCGTTATCAGCTCCTCACCACCGGACTTAAAGAGCTCTGCCGGAAGTCCAACGGCACCGGCTCCTTCATTATGTTTCAGCCGCGATATTGTTCTTCTTACCTCGGCTTGGCTTGGTGGTGGGCAATCTAAGCCGTCGTCGACAATTGACGTGATACCTTCACGTGCGCTGCCTTCTGGAACCAGCAGTTGCTGGAAGTGTTCTCTCCATATATGCAGCACACTCTGCGTATCTGTGACCAGATTTCCATCCTTGTCCTTACAGGAGGTGAGCTCATTACCGTAGCATGTTGCTTTTACTTTCTTCTTCTGCGCACCTTGCCTGCAACCAGGCAATGATCCGCAATTTTTACGTCGCGCCCTTCCTTGTCATGTCCATCTCATCTCCTGGGTGGCGGTGATGTCAGCCATATATATTTTTTGAGGACATCCGCCAGTCGGATAGTGGCACCTTCTCTATAGAAAGTTCTAGTCTAATGTTAAAACCAATTAAAACTATTGAAAATAAAAAATGATATTTAAAAACAAACTTAAGGACATTTAGAGAGCCAATGTCCTAGAAATAAAAAAGTTAGGTGCGCAATAAATTTTAAACATTTTATAAAATTTAACAGATTATATTCAAACAAATATCAACTATAACATATATTTTATCTATTCTGCATGTGAGCCTTAAAGTTAAGTCCTTGAAAAATTCTACAAATTTGTGAACAGAAAAAAAATGTCACTATCATTCAATTCAGTCCATACAAAATATTGTCCTCTTTGATGCTCTTATTTAACATTACAACATTTTGAGAGCAGCTGACACGTAACGTATGTGACTATAACATTCTGTCAACCATTACGATTTGATTGCAGGTCGTAACTAATCTGTGTTTTAAAATCTTTGCAAAAAAACAACTATTTCATTTTCAGATCAAGCACATCCTTCCTCATCCTTTGTAAATCTCTCCCTTTAACTCTAAACTTCTAAACACTTTCAAACCAGCGCTCTCTACCTCTATCTTCTTCTCTCTCTCTCTCTCTCTTCCACCCTCATTCCTATAATTATAACTAATTAATAGGCGCTGTTCACCAAAAACTGCCGAGAACAGCAGATAAATCCTAGCAATAAAATAATTCAATTGTAAAAAAAAGAACGCAACGATTCATTACGACGCTGCAGGCTGGCGTAATGCCCCGTCCAACTGCCCTCGAGATGTTATCAATGATTTGGCAATCCTTCGCCCTTTCGTCCCCAGGCACACACACACACATATGCACACCAATTCATTCCTATTGAAATCCTATATTTTGATTAAAGTAAAATTTACCTCGTACCCCATTCAGTGCTGCTCTATTGAGAGTAAATTTGAGGGTAAAAAACTCAAAAATTTGCTGTTTTAATTTTGGGCAAAAAACGAGCGCGACCTTAAATATTTTCGCGCCAAACCTTCCGAAAGGGACGATAATGATGGCAATGATCATTATCACACACAGGATTTGATGCTGAGCAGGGCATTGACTGTTTACGGTTGCGCGCATTTCTCACAATGTGTGTGAGAGAGGGCAACCCCCTAAAGTGATTTGTTTGCGCAATGGCAAAGGCAAGCGAAATAGATGGATTGACGAACGGTCATACAGACAGTCAGGCAGATCGTGACATAGGGTTGAATTATTCAGTGCCTGTGTGCTGTTGCGCAACCTTTGAGAAACCGAATTAATTAGTAAGAGCACATGAGGTAAATAAGTAAGAAATTTTTAAGAATTATGTATGTGAGAATGCCGACGACCTCTTCATTGCATTGCATGTACATATTTTGGGAAACCAAACAATTTGCTTTAGGCATTTAAAATTTGAACATAATTTTGTAGAAAGGTTGAGGGAAATTTGTCACTGTGTCACCTATAGAGTTCTTCGTTATTTTAGTGGTTTGAATCAATTATATTTCTTTGCTTTCTTTCTTTGTGTAGACGATGTGAACCGAAGCAATTATGAAATGAAAGTAATTGAATAAATTAGAAAACAAACGGAATGAATTTGGCAGTTGATTTAGGTAAAAAAATACTTATAAAAAAACATAATAAGAAAATGTTTAAAGGAACTCCTTGATCATAAAATAAAAGTTATTTGATTGATTGATCTTGGAAAAGTTAACTTCGATTCCTGGAACTAAATGTCCCGGTAATTTTTAAATTCAGTTTCTAAATGGAAAACAACATCAACTCACCAGAAATTTAAGAGGATATGAATTAATTTTTTCGTTAAAATAAAATCTGGGGTTAGTTTCACTCCATTACCGCATATTTTGTTTGTTTAGACAGCCACTGAGGTGAAAATATGCCTCATCAGAAAAGAAAGAAAGCATTTAAAAAATACGCTTCAGCTCAAAATGACCTCTCCTCACGTGTCAAACGCATGATGAGTACTGAAAGGCAGAGGAATACAAATTTCCCGTCCGCCACTATAAGCCACGCACACTCTCTACTCTCTTTGACCAACAGTGCCGCCACAGCCTGCAGTGCAAAAAAAGCAAATTACCGTGCTCCACCCTGTATAACTAGTCCCTAAACCTCAGAAAAACATACAATTTTCTATTATATTGATATTATTACTCCATCTCTAAAGTGGGTGGAAAGGTATATTTGTATGGGAGGTACCAGAAGAGGCGTGACTAGACTTCTAGATTTTTTCTCCAAGTCTTTATCCTGTTATAGTTTTACTAAATACAGAATTTTTGCACGATCGTATCGAGTGTATTGATATTCTTACTCCATCTCTTAAGTGGGCGGAGTTGTAAATTTGTATGGGATGTACCAGAAGAGGCGTGACTAGACTTCCAGCTTTTGTCTCCAAAATTTTATCCTGCTTGAACTTTACTAAAGGCGTCGGGAGTGTGAGGCAAGGTAAAGCTTCTGATCGGTTTAACTTGGCAAACCCAGAGTGATCCTTGACAATTGCATTTCAAGTCTACTCACAGAGCTCCGTATTCGTGGTTCTACTGCGAACGGAGTACCTCCACGTGGTGACGCCTGGAAACGTGCTTCTGACACCCGTCAGAGCACGGCTAACTGTGAGGGGCGAAACCTAAAACACAGGCACGTCTGCTCAGAGTGAGCGGTACCCTGGTCAGCGTCTGACCCAGAATGGGCGGCTGTAATAAAATCCTGGCAGGAGGAGAAAACTGCGACGTGGTGCGCTGGGCTTGCAACCCGCCACCGACGTATAAACTATTGCAATGAAAAGAAGTAAGAAAAGAATAAAATGGACCCCCCAAAATGTTGACGACCACCGCAAACGAATTAAGGACCATGATTTAAGGATATGCACCTGGAATGTTAGAATACTGTATAGACCAGGTGCCTCCATCCAACTGGCGGAAGTCCTCGAAGGCTGACATAACCGCTTTACAGGAAATCCGGTGGACGGGACACGGGTGCTCGCGCACGAAGACGTGCGACATCTACTATAGTGGCCATGCGGACAAGCACGAGTGCGTACCACAGAGGTAGCGGACGCCTACTCCAACCGACTAACTCGACTGCTGCGGAATGCTCCAACCCCTGATAATATAACCTCGCAGTGGCAATATATAGCCGACTCCATAGAACGGACTGCGAGAAGCGTACTTGGGTTCTCAAAGCCGTCTCAAGAAGATGCCTGGTACGATGATGAATGTCGCAATGCCACTAGAGAGACGGATGCTGCATACAGGACAAACGGCACAGGGAGAAGAGACGAGAGGCAACTCGTCATTTTAGAAGAAAAAAGAAGGAGCTGAAGAAGAGGCAGGATGAGTGCACTAAGTTGCTCCGAAGTAGAGGGGAGGCCCGAAAATTCTACAAGAGAGTTAAAGCGAGAATGCGTGGAACAGGGTTGCCCTCCTGCAAGGACAGCGATGGTCAGCTAGTGCCGGACCCGGATAACGTTCCGAAAATATGGAGAGATCACTTTAGAAATTTACTGGATACTGACACCACTCCAGAAGACCCCGCTCCAATCCATGACGATGGTATTAACTGTCCACCTCCGAGCCAGAGCGAGATACGTATAGCCATCTCCCGCCTTAAAAACAACAAAGCTGCTGGAGCCGATGGTCTCCCTGCTGAATTGTTTAAGGCTGGCGGGGAGGAGCTGATTAGAAGCATGCATCAGCTCATGGAGAACATCTGGTAAGAGGAGAGCATGCCCGGGGATTGGAGTTTCAGTCTGTTATGTCCCATATACAAGAAAGGAGAACGTAGTGAATGTAAGAACTACCGTGGAATAAGCCTATTACCAATTGCGTACAAGGTCCTTTCAAGCATATTGTGTGAACGTCTAAAGCCAATTGTAGAAAAACTAATTGGACCATATCAGTGCGGCTTTAGACCTGGCAAATCTACGACGGATCAAATATTCACCTTACGACAAATCCTGGAAAAAAACCCATGAAAAGCAGATCGACACCTACCACCTCTTTGTCGACTACAAAGCTGCCTTCGACTCTCCGATAAGGAATAGGCTTTATGAAGCCATGTCTGAGTTTGGTATTTCTGCAAAGTTGAATCGACTTTGCAAATGTACCTTAGACAACACCAAATCCTCGGTTAAGATTGGTAAGGATCAGTCTGAACCATTCAACACGGAAAGAGGTCTCAGGCAGGGCGATAGCCTGTCCTGTACACTATTTAATATAGTTATGGAGAAGGTGATGAGAAAGGCTGGTGTCAACATGTCTGGCACCATATTCCACAAGAGCCACATGCCACTAGCCTATGCCGATGATATAGACATCATTGGCCGAAATATGCGGGATGTTACTGCAGTTTTCTCATCACTAGAAAAGGAGTCAGCAAAAATGGGTTTAGCGGTCAACGAGGACAAAACAAAAATAATGATTTCGACGAACAAAGAGTCCTCTCGATGGGGACGCACCTTGAACGTTGACAATTATTGTTTTGAGGTAGTCGACGAATTTACCTACCTCGGATCTTCCGTCAACAAGATGAATAATGTCAGCCAAGAAATTAAACGGAGAATAGTGCTAGCCAATAGATGTTTCTACGGACTTCGGCAGCACTTTAGTAACACCACCTTCTCTCGGAATACTAAGAAATGGTGCCGAATCATGGGTGCTTACTACAACGGACATACAAAACCTGGGAGTATTCGAGAGAAAAGTACTCCGAAAAATATATGGACCTATCTGTGTCGAAGGCCAGTTTCGCCATCGGATGAACCATGAGCTGTATGAGCTTTACCACGACATCGACGTAGCTAAAAGAGTCAGAATCCAACGACTTCGATGGCTGGGACATGTTGCCAGGATGGATGTAAATGCTCCAGCGAGAAAGGTGTTTGAAGGCGAACCTGAAGGACGGCGCAGAGCAGGGAGACCCAAACTCCGTTGGAAGGACCAAGTGGTAGGCGATGTGCCATCATCTGGTAGGACTAACTGGAGAACACACGCACAAGACCGAAGCGTGTGGAATTCTTTATTACTTCAGGCCTCAAATTTATGAACTACGTTTCGTAAATTGTAATTGGCCACTAAAGTAAGTAAGTATGTATGTCACCAAGCTTTACATTCGGAGAAGAAATCACTTTTCCACATCAGAAATTAAGATAAATTTTTCGTAGATAAAAAACAATGTGCAGACCGGTTGTTGAATGTGATAAACAACTTTATACACATCTATCTATTCGCCGCCAGGTGCAAACAAGTTTCTTATCATAGTTAACAATCCCTCTAATAATAGCCAATATTTCAACCTTTTTTTGTCAGAGACGCTAATCGACGCTAGATGGCACTGCTTGGCAATATAAATCAGATGTTGCAATATGTTTGATGCAACACAAATGCGAACAATGCTGTTGTGGCAACAATTGACATTCACATTAGATTGTTTTTTAGTAGAGTAAGTAGGTCATTATTTCAGTTCCACATAAAAAGTGTTAATTTTAAACAAAATAATACTATAAAGATTGATCATATGTAAGATGCTAGTTATACCCTCACCCTAGGGGGGGTAGGAGTGTATATACCATTTGATACGACCCAAAAGTGTAACACATAGAAGGAGTCACTTTAGACCCTAAGTTTCTTTGAACCAAGTTCGATTTATGGCCTTTTAAGCAGTTTGAGTCATGTCCGTCTGTCTGTCTGTCTGTCTGGCTGTCCGGCTGGTACGCACGATAACTATCGTAAGACAACTTACTTAGCTGGCAGAGCTTCTTTGCAATCCTATTGGATAATATACTGCAAGTAGAAACATATTATAAGCGTTTCGATCTTCTGCGCTTCTTCTCCAGTTATTTACATCAAGTAATGTAAGGGTCTCAGTAATCTGGTTTTCCAAAGGAGTTTTAGTCGCCCTCTTCTGCGCCGTCCGTCGAGTTCATTGTCGAAGACTTTTCTACTGGAGCATTTACGTCCATGCGTACAACATGACCTAGCCAACGCAACCAGTTCATAGATGTACGACGGCACTCTTAAAACTGCCCGTCACATCGAACGGCTGGCAAATGCATCCTGGAATCACTGCACCGACTGTGTGGTATCGCGGGCTATTTGGCCAAGACTGAATGGATGACGAAGAAGATTTCTATTGAAACTAAATAGGAAGACCGTCAGAGGAATAATCGGAATAATTACACGACACTGTGACGTTAGAGCATTTACATCCAACCAGGAGCACTATTGCAGACTTTGCGCCGATGAGGAGGAAATTGAGATCATTAAGCATTTGCTATGCCAATTCTTCACAGAAGTAGGAAACAATTCCTCGAAATTTGACCTTTGAGTCTTTTAAACTATCAACGAACTGTCGTCATGCAACATGACATGATGGTTTAAGTTGGCTTAAGGGCAGAGGACCATAGTGTCCCTACGTAATCTTACTACTTTGTTTATATAGATTTGAAAAAGAGAATACACCGAAATTAAAGGGTGGTTAAATTTTAAGGGCCGATGTTGAATGTGAACCACAACTAAACGTCAAGTTCCTATCTGCATTTTATTTGACATTTCTCAATTCCAGACTAACTCAATTTAAACCTTGGACCAAGATATACAATCGAGCAACGCGTTAAAGTTATTCAGGCTTATTATGAAAATGGGCTTTCAAATCAAAATGAATATCGTGCACTTTGTGATGTGGAGATGTGAAAACACCAGTGCACCACTGCTGCTGTTCGCGATAGTGTGGCTGGGTGCAAGGTGCAATTGACTCTTGACCATTCCAAACGTCTTCAATGGTCAGAATGGTGGCAAGAAATGGCAACAGTGGATGATAAATTTTCGAAGAAAATCAACTTCAGTGGATTCGCCAATTAGTAGAATTGCCGCATTTTGGCGAATGATAATTCAAGAGTGATTGTCGAAAACTAATGCACCCACAAACAGTGACTGTTTGGTGTGATTTATGGGCTGGCGGCATTATCGGACCGTATTTTTTCCAAAATGAGGCCGGTCAGAAAGTTACTGTGAATGGTGTTCGCTATCGTGAGATGATAATGAACTTTGTATGGCCAGTAATAATTTAAGAGCTAAAGGATGAGATAATTTGGCACATTAACGGCATAGAACCTCAATTATGCCTCAGCGTCATCGAAAATTTCGGATGGAGGTGTGCCGCCGAGGTCGCGGCGGTACAATATTATCATAATATAAGGAAATGACAATAATTTTCTAAATAATTTGTTTTTTATTCAATATCAACATCGGCCCTTAAAATTTAGCCACCCTTTATGTATAAAAGTGAATAAAAATATTTACAACAATATTCAAAATAATATTAAAATTTAACGCTGATATTAAAGAATATAGTACGCTGATTTATAAACCAGTACAGAAATTTCAGTCAGGTAAAGTGACTGATAAATACCATCACCCAATATAAAATATTGCTTTAGTCTTATAGTCTGAGTTATTGAAATTAATAGATTTTTAATTAAAAAAAAATTACTTATATATTACTTTTCGTCTCTTTCTGGAGCAAAACCGTAAAAAGTTTGCCTTATTTGTATAGAAGATACAATTAGGGGCAACACAATGTGCCTGATTTTTTGTAAATCAACGATCAATGAACACTTACCTTGGCAAAGTTTGCGTATTCAGTGTACATACAAGGTGTACATAACAGTAAGAAAGGTTCAGTCGGACAACCCGACTTATATGTACCATCACCCTCAGTAAAACAAAAATGTTCTATTATATTGATATTATAAATCGATCTCTAAAGTGGACGGAAAGGTACATTTGTATGAGAGGTACCATAAGGGGCGTGGCTAGCCTTCCAATATTTTTTCCAAAACTTTATCCTATTATAACTTAACAAAATAAATAATTTGGGCACGATCGTGTCGAGTGTATTGATATTATAACTCCATCTCTAAAGTGGGCGGAAAAGTACATTTGTATGGGAGGAACCCGAAGGTTCGTGGTTAGCCTTCCAATATTTTTTCCAAAACTTTATCCTGTTATAACTTAACAAAATACATAATTTGGGTACGATCGTGTCGAGTGTATTGATATTATAACTCCATCTCTAAAGTGGGCGGAGTGGTACATTTGTATGGGATGTACCAGAAGGGGCATGTGTAGACTTCCAGACTTTTTCTCCAAAACTTTTTCCTCCTTGAACTTTACTAAATACAGAATTTGGGCACGATCGCGTTAGTTCTATTAATAATATTAATCGATTTCTAAAGTGGACGGTACCACATGTGTATGGGAGGTACCAGATAGGACGTGACTAGACTTCCAGTTTTTTTTTCTCATAAACTGTATCTTGCTACAGCTTTACTAAAATAAAGAATTTGGGTAGGATCGCCATGGATTTATTGATATAACTACTCCATCTCTAAAGTGGGCGGGAAAGGACATTTGTATGGGAGGTACCAGAAGGGGTACCTCCAATATTTTTTCAAAACTTTATATTGTTATAACTTAACAAAATACATTATTTGGACACGATCGTGTCGAGTGTATTGATATTATAACTCCATCTCTAAAGTGGGCGGGGTGGTACATTTGTATGGGAGGTACCAAAAGGGGTGTGTCTAGACTTCCAGATTTTTTCTCCAAAACATTTTCCTCCTTGAACTTTACTAAATACAGAATTTGGGCACGATCGCGTTAGTTATATTAATAATATTAATCGATTTCGAATGTCGACGGTACCACATGTGTATGGGAGGTACCAGTTAGGACGTGACTAGACTTCCAGTTTTTTTTTCTCATAAACTGTATCCTGCATTAGCTTTACAAAAACAAAGAATTTGGGTACGATCGCCTTGGATTTTTTGATATTACTACTCCATCTCTAAAGTGGGCGGAAAAGTACATTTGTATGGGAGGAACCCGAAGGTTCGTGGCTAGCCTTCCAATATTTTTTCCAAAACTTTATCCTGTTATAACTTAACAAAATACATAATTTGGACACGATCGTGTCGAGTCTATTGATATTATAACTCCATCTCTAAAGTGGGCGGACAGGTACATTTGTATGGGAGGTATCAGAAGGGGCGTGGCTAGACTTTTCATTTTTTTTCCTAAACTTTATCCTGTTATAGCTTTACTAAATATAGAATTTGGGAACGATCGAGTTCGATGTATTGATATTATTACTAGATTTCTAAAGTGGGTGGAATTGTACATTTATATGGAAGGTACCAGAAGGGGCGTGGTCATGTAGCCCATTTTAAATACCGTAAGTAGTTTTGGGGAAATATTAACTCATGCAAAATGTCAAAACATTTGGTTGCGTCTTTCGAAGTTATCTTGCGAACCAGCCGAACAGACAGACGGACATGGCTCAAACGATTTAAAAAGCCATGAATCGAATTTGGTTCAAAGAAACCTAGGGTCTAAAGTCACTCCTTCTATGTGTTACACTTTTGGGTCGTATCAAATGATATATGTATACCCTCATCCCTAAGGGTGATGGTATAATGATATGTATGTAAGGTACGGTGTAAGGTGTATGGGAGGTACAAGGTGTATGGGAGGTACAAGAAGGCGTGAACCGATGTAGTCCATATTCAGTCCTGATTTATATTTTCATAACCGTACAACTTATGCAAAATTCGACTGAATTCAGTGTTCTTGCAAAAAAGATATGTATGTAAGACTATGGGGGTGAGTTCGGTCATTTGTATGGGAAGTACTAGAAGGGGGTGTCAAATTGTAAGGTTTTCTGAGGTTTTACCTCGTATGACAATATAAATTAAGCGACCAATTTTCATTACCCCCCAAGTGTCCCTTTGGAAGTACTGGAAGAACTATTAATTTTCCAAAAATAGGTCTTTTTGTATGGGAAGTACCAGAAGGCGTGAACCGATAAAGTCCATATTAATTCCTGTGACCAATTTTCATAAACGAACATGATACGTAAAATGTGAGTGAATTCAGTTTACTTACAAAAAAGGTATGTATGTAAAACTATGAAGGGCAATTCGGTCATTTGTATGGGAGGTACCAGAAGAGGGGTGTGGCAAAGGTTTTGGTTTTCTTAGGGTTATAAATAAATAAATTCAAATATCCTCCAGTCGTCTGTTTGGCAGTTATAAAAGAAATATTAATTATCAAATAATAGGCATTTTTGAATGGGGGGCATCAGAAGGTGTAGGGCTATTCTGCCCATTTACAATCCCATTAGTAAGTTTTGAAAAATATTAATTCTGGTAAATTTTCATACTGATCCGTTAAGGTGTACTCGAGTTATCCTGCTGACCAGCCATCCAGCCAGCCAGACAGACGGACATAGCTCAATCGTCTTAAAAAGTCCTGAAACGAATTTGGTCTTAAGATACTTGGGGTCTAACACGTCTCCTTTAATGCGTTACACTTTTTTTCGTATCAAATCAAATATACCCTCATCTCTCAGGGTGATGGTATAAAAAAGTTTATTTAATGGGAATGACCTCTGAGCAGAATAAAGTAATTCGTTGATATTTCCGGCTATTAGCGATAACCGATTAAGTAATGAAGTAAATATCAAAATTTTCGTCAATACAAATTACTAAACTAAAACATATAAAAACATTTTTTAAATTTACTAGAACGTAATAATGTATCATGCCACGCATATATGTTACGTTATACCATTTTGCCACAATTTTTTCTTAAATTATTAAATTGTATGTTTACTAAATTCCTCGGCATCTCTCGTCGATTCATAATCTAATTCCCCACAAATCGCCTCGTTATGAATATGACTCCATAAAAATCCCACTCAATTTCATAAAATGTCGCAATTACTCTGATTCTACGCGTGTCTGCCTTCACTATGACGTCACTTCATTCATTCATATTTAAAAGGACACCAGCCACAAAAAAAAAATCGTCATTTAGTGATGAAATTGAAAAAGAAACAAATCAACAAACATTCCACAAAATTCGAGAGAAAGGACTCCAAAGAGGATAATCAAAGGTCATGGGATTCATATTATTTGTGTGTGTTTGCGTGTTGGAGGGAAAATGAAAATTCATAATAATAATTACAATAACAATGAAATATGAGGACGATGAGGAAAACGCATGGAAATGAAGGACTAGAAGGCACTGTACTGAGAGCGAATATTTGATAAGAGTTGGAAGTTCTAAAGAATATGTACTATGAATATTTATTATAAAAAAATTAACACAAATGTGAAAATTTTCTTTGTTTTGAGTGTTAATCAAGAAAACAATCAGAAAATATAAAATAAGTAATAAAAGGGGAAAAAAACGCCATGAGCCTGTGAATCTAACTAAATTTGGAATTTAGTAAGAAAAAATCAGGCATATATCTTAAATTATAAAATAATATAACATTTTGATGACTTGCATGGTAATCTGAAATGGAAAAAATGATCCAGGTTTTTAATGGGATAACTTCTCAATGAAAACACGACAAAGAAAAAGTAGCAAACCGAACCAAATGTTGACAAACCCCGCAAACGAAATAAGGACCATGATTTAAGGATATGCACCTTGAACGTCCGGACCCTCTAAAGAGCAGGTGCCACTATCCGACTGGCGGATGTCCTTAAAAAATATAAGGCTGACATCACCGCCATCCAGGAGATGAGGTGGACAGGACAAGGATGTTCACGACGTAAAAATTGCGACATCTATTACAGCTGCCATGCGAAAAGCACGAATTTGATTGTGGATTTGTTGTTGGTGAGAAACTCAGACATCTTGTCTCGCGATTCAATCCTGTTAGTGATCGAATAGCTGCAATTCGCATTAAGGCGCAACATTTATGCACCACGCTGATTTGTGCTCATGCCCCGACGGAATATAAATACGATGAGATTAAAGATGAATTTTACGAGCGCCTAGAAGAAACATACGACCGCTGCCCTGGCCACGACATTAAAATTGTTTTGGGATACTTTAATGCAAAAATAGGAAGGGAAGATATTCTTGGTCCATCGATCGGTAAATTCAGCCTTCATACCGACAAGTCAGACAACGGGCTTAGGCTGGTTAGCTTCGCAGCGGGAAGGAACATGGTAGTGGTATCACGCCAATTGTCGACGACGGCTTAGATTGTCCACCACCAAGTCAAGCCGAGGTAAAAAGAGCAATATTGCGGCAGAAAACCAATAAAGCAGCCGGTGCCGACGGTCTGCCCACAGAGCTCTTCAAGTCCGGTGGCGAGGAGCTGATAATGAGCATGCACCAGCTCCTGCGCACGGTTTGGCTTAAAGAGTGCATGCCCGACGATTGAAATTTAAACGTATTATGTCCTGTGCTGAAAAAAGGTGATCCAAGTGTGTGCTCCAACTAACGCGGGATCAGCCTTTTACCCATCGCATATAAGGTCCTGTCGAGTGTGCTATGTGAAAAACTAAAGCCAGTGTTATCCAACCTGATCGGACCTTATCAGTATGGCTTTAGACCTGGTAAATCAATAACATACAGATATTGACACTTCGGCAAATCCTGAAAAAGACCCAAGAGAAACAGATCGACACGTACCATCTTTTCGTCCACTATAAAGCTGCCTCTGACAGCCAAATGCGGCAGAAATTATTCGAAGCCATGGCTGAGTTTGATATTCCAGCGAAGCTGATACGCCTTTGCGGAACGACGCTAACTGACACGAAGTCTTCAGTTTAGATTGGCAAGGACCTTACGCAGCTATTCTGTACCAGACGAGTCCTAAAACAAGGCAAAGGCCTATCGTGCGATCTGTTTAACATAGTGATGGAGATGGTAATGATTAAAGCTGCAGTAAACACGAGTGGCACTATATTTAACAAAAGTCACATGCTACTCGCGTACGCTAATGACATTGATATTACGGTCGAAAACTGCGGGATGTGACTGCAGCCTTCTCAGGTATACAGAAGGAATCAGCGAAAATGGGTCTAACGGTGAACGAGGACAAAATGAAGTTATTAATTTCAACGAACAAAGAATCTACTCGTTTGGGAAACGGTGTGAAATTTGAAAACTATAATTTCGAGGTGGTAGATAATTTTGTCTACCTAGGCTCCGCCATCAACAAAGCAAATAATGTCAGCCTCGAAATCCGGAGAAGAATCCTGCTTGCTAATAGATGCTACTACGGACTAAGCAAGCGATTCAATGACAGAGCCCTGTCGCGACGAACAAAAATCCAGCTATACCAGTTACTGGTATGTATGGTTTAGAATCTTAGGTTATGACACAAGCGGATGAATCGGTTCTGGCGGTATTCGAGAAAAAAATACTGCGTAAAATATATGGGCCCATCATCGTTACCAGAGAGTGTCGGCGTCATATGAATCATGAGCTGTACACTGATATTGTGGTGGTCAGATGCATTAAGGTGCAGTAGTTGCGTTGTACTCATGGACGAAAATGCTTCAGCTCGAAAAGTCAATTCGACAATGGACTCAATGAACGGCGCAGAAAAGGGCGACCAAAACTTCGTTGGAAAGACCAGGTTACAGAGAACCATACAGAACTTGGTGTGACTAACTGGAGAAGAAGTGCAGAAGATGGAGGCGCCTATAATATTATTCTACGTGCGGTATATAATCCACCGGGATTGCAAAGAAGTACCAGATAAGTAAGTAAGTAAGTAAATTTGCAAACAATACCAGCCCACAATATGAACGATATATTTAAAATATTTTTGCGTATTAACTTTAGGTTAGTTTTCGTATAAAAAACTTCTATAAAACCTTATATTCTGACATTTTACATTTTAAAACGTTACCTATCCATTTCCGAACCTAACACACCGTTGCGATTTTCAATAGCGTGTATGCACACAACAAATCTGTTGGGGAAACGTGAGAAATATATCCTGTGTACACAAGGTCTTTTAGCCTTTCGCCCATGACTGACTCTATGGCTTTCACTTTGTCTACGTTAGTTCCTTTGCCCGTCACTTCCCTGTCACGGCTAGTATGTTCCCTTCTCTGCGATTGTCAATGGCACCGGTCCTGTCGTATCCTTTCGTTGCGTTTAAGTCAGTTTGCATTAGACAGTGAAACGAATTAGTAACCTGTAAACGGGAACATACACACTCCATTGATTTGTTTATACAAAAGGACAATTACCTTTTGGACATTGCGGTATTATTTGTGGCATTCGTGAATAAATAATGTGAATGTGAAAGTGAATGAAACTGAAATTTGTTTTTCTGCGAAAAAAAAACGAAACAAAACAAAATAATTTGTTATATGTGAGTTTTTTTTTGTATAAGAATATTGTTGTTACATTTTAATGGAATTTTAATTTAATTTATCTGTTTTGTTCTGAACAGAATTTGTTGTGTCCAGCATGTAAGTATACAAAGTGTGTTTTTTTCTCTCGTACTTGCCAAAAACTTGTTGTTGCTTTATTTTCGCTGTTGCCGTTGTCTGGCGGATGAAACTTCCATTAAATGTTTTATTGCTCTTGGCACTTGATATTTTTTTTTTGTTGCTTCGATATTTGTTGTGGTTTTTAGTATCCCCCGGATCACGTGGGATGGCGTCTTGATGCGTCATTTCAGGTTGGTTTACTTCCGCTGCGTGTGTAATTGTAAATATTTCGTGGAATTTGTTACAAGACAATATTCGAAGTCCTTATACCGGTTGGGACATGTATAAAGAGGGTTTTATAAAGGTCCTGTGGATAAAAGAGAGAAAGAGAGAGAGAGTAATGGGAACAACACCTTAAAAAATATCAATCTATATATATAACCAGTAAGAATGTTTCTAGTGACGGACCCGGATAACGTTCTGAAGATATGGAGAGATCATTGTAGAAATTTACTGGATACTGTCACCACTTCAGAAGACCCCACTCCAATCCATGACGATGGTATTAACTGTCCACCTCCGAGCCAGAGCGAGATACGTCTGGCCATCTCCCGCCTTTAAAACAACAAAGCTGCTGGAGCTGATTAGGAGCATGCGTCAGCTTATGAAGAACTTCTGGCTAGAGGAGAGCATGCCCTGTTACGTCCCATATACAAGAAAGGAGATCGTAGTGAATGTAAGAACTATCGTGGAATAAGCCTATTACCAATTGCGTACAAGGTCCTTTCGAGCAGATTGTGTGAACGTCTCAAGCCAATTATAGAAAAACTAATTGGACCATATCGGGACCGGCCGTGGCATATTGGTTAAAACACGCAACTACCATGCGGGAGATCACAGGTTCAAACCTGGCTCCAGTCATCTTAAAAAAAAATTGTTCTTTCATTGTCGGCTCCCCTTGAATGTTGTTGACAGCAACTTCGCAGTATTAAGTGTCGAGTCAATCGGCGTGTCTAGTAAGAGCTTCTCAAACAATGACGTTCGCATTCGTCGATAAACAAGTAGGTGCCGTTAGTTGTGAATCTAAAAATAGAAAGCGTGTTAATTCACAACAACGCGAGAAGCTATCCCATACCTCATTCATGGGGTGCAAAGGGAAATTAAGTTTTTTTATTTGGACCATATCAGTGCGGCTTTAGACCTGGTTAATCTACGACGGATCAAATATTCATTCTACGACAAAACCTGGAAAAAATTCATGAAAATCAGATCAACACCTACCACCTCTTTGTCGACTACAAAGCTGCCTTCGACTCTCCGATAAGGAATAGGCTATATAAGGCTATGTCTGAGTTTGGTATTCCTGCAAAACTAATTCGACTTTGCAGATGTACTTTGGAAAACACCAAATACTCGTTTAAGATTGGTAAGAATCTCACTGAACCATTCAACACGGAAAGAGATCTCAGGCAGGGTGATATCTTGTCCTGTACCCTATATAATATAGTAAAGGAAAAGGTGATGAGAAAGGCTGGTGTCAACATGTCTGGTTCCATATTACACAAGAGCCACATGGCACTAGCCTATGCCGTAAAATATATACATCATTGGCCTAAATCTGCGGGATGTTACTGCAGTTTTCTCATCACTAGAAAAGGTGTCAGCAACAATTGGTTGAGCGGTCAACGGGGACAAAACAAAAAATAATAATTTCGACGAACAAAGAGTCCTCTCGATGGGGATGCAGCGTCAACGTTGAAAATTATTGTTTTGAGGTAGTAGATGAGTTTACCTACCTCGGATCTTCCGTCAACAAGAAAAATAATGTCAGCCAAGAAATTAGGCGGAGAATAGTGCTAGCCAATAGATGTTGTTACTGACTTCGGCATCACGTTAGTAACTCCATCTTATCTCGAGATACGAAGAAACAGCTATACCAGGTGTTAATTTTACCCGTTCTGTTTCATGCTGTCGAATCATGGGTGTTTACGACAACGGACATGCAAAACCTGGGAGTATTCGAGTGAAAAGTACTTCGAAAAATATATGGACCTATCTGTGCCGACGGCGAGTTTCGCCATCGGATGAACCATGAACTGAACTGTACGAGCTTTACCACGACATCGACGTAGCTAAAAGAGTCAGAATCCAACGACTTCGATGGCTGGGACATGTTGCCAGGATGGATGTAAATGCAAGAAAGATGATTGAAGGCGAACCTGAAGGACGGCGCAGAACAGGGAAAACCAAACTTCGTTTGAAGGACCAAGTGTTAGGCGACGTGCACCATCTCGTAGGACTAACTGGAAAACGCACGCAGAAGACCGAAGCGTGTGGAATTCTTCAACACTTCAGGCCTTAAATTTTTGAACTACGTTAGTAAGTTGTAATAGGCCACTTAAGTAAGTAAGTAAGAATGCTTCAGTCGGACAACCCGACTTACATATACCCTCACCCTCAGTAAAACATAGAATTTTCTATTATATTGATATTATTACTCGATTTTTAAAGTGGGCGGAGTGGTACATTTGTATGGGAGGTACCAGAAGGGGCGTGTCTAGACTTCCAGATTTTTCTACAAAACTTTGTCGTGTTATAGCTTAACAAAAAAAAGAATTTGGGTACGATCCCGTTGGTTTTATTGATATTATAACTTGATTTCTAAAATGGGCAGAGTGGTACATTTGTATGGGAGGTACCAGATGGGGCGCGCCTAGACTTCTAGATTTTTTTCTCTAAAACTTTATTCTGCTATAGCTTTACTAAATACAGAATTTGGGCACGATCGCATTGAGTCTATTAATAATATTAATCGATTTCTAAAGTGGACGGAATGAGGTATTTGTATGGGAGGTACCAGAAGGGGCGGGGCCATGTAGCCCATTTGCAATACTGGAAGTAGTTTTGGGGAAATATTAACTCGTGCTAAATTTCAAAACATTTGGTTGCGTCTTTCCAAAGTTATCGTATGCACCAGCCGGACAGACGGAAATGGCTTAAACGACTTAAAAAGTCATGAATCGAATTTGGTTGGAAGAAACCTAGGGTCTAAAGTGACTCCTTCTATGTGTTACACTTTCGGATCGTATCAAATGATATATACCCGCATCGCTAAGGGTGATGGTATAGAAATGAAACGGTCCACGTATGTAAACCTATCACTTGAGAACGGCTGCAGCGATTTGGCTGATTTTGTTTTCATACGACTCAAAATTTTCAGGAGTTGGTCGAAAATTTGAATGCATGGACCAATTCAACTGAAATTAAGAAAGTATATTAGTTTGATCATTTGAAACACTTTAATTTGTAAATGGAACCGGTAGAGGGCGCAGGGTGTATTTATATCGAAAATTTTAATGGATGTACCAATTTAACTGAAAATCAGAATGTATGTTTGTTTGATCATGAGAAACGCGACCAAATATTTTGCCGGACCATTTCTAACCAAGGCCTTCATATAGAATTTGGGTGCCGTTGGGGATGTAAAGTGAATCTTGCATCTCAAACCGACTCACAAACTCCTCCGTGGTGGCACCTTGGCAACGTTGTTCGTGATATTTTTTTATCATGAATTAAGGCTGATAGTGAGCAAGGAACCCTGATTGTTGGACCAGCCACCCGCCTTCTGGCCCTTTACTGGCTATAAAAACACGAGAAAGAAAAAGTAACAAACAGAACCCCCCAAATGTTGACGACCCCCGCAAACGCAATAAGGACCATGATTTAAGGATATGCAGCTGGAACGTCCGGACTCTCTATAGAGAAGGTGCCACTATCCGACTGGCATATGTCCTCAAAAAATATAAGGCTGACATCATCGAAACCCAGGTGGTGAGATGGACAGGACAAGGATGCTTGCGACGTAAAAATTGCGACATCTACTATAGCTGCCATGCCGAAAAGCACGAATTTGGATGTGGATTTGTAGTTGGCGAGAGAGTCAGACATCTTCGATCTCGCGATTCAATCCTGTTAGTGATCGAATCGCCACAACCCGCATCAAGGCGAAATATTTCTACATAACGTTGATTTGTGCTCTTGCCCCTATGCCGGAAGAAATAGACGATGAGACTAAACATGTATTTTACGAGCGCCTAGAGGAAACATACGACAGCTGCACTGGCCACGACATAACAATTGTTCTGGGAGACATTAATGCTAAAATAGGAAGGGAAGATGTTCTTGGTCCATCGATCGGCAAATTCAGCCTGCATTAGCTTCACAGCGGGAAGAAACATGGTAGTGAGTGGAACCAGAATCAAGCACATAGGATACCCACAAGGCAACTTGACTAACCTCCGATTAAAACACCAAAAATCAAATTGATCATATGGTAATTGACGGCAGGCATGCATCTAGTGTCATGCACGTGCGTGTGATCCGTGGAGCTAATATTGGCTGGGATCATTACCTGGTTGCACCCAAGGGGCGCACAAAATTGAGCAGAGCCAAAAACGCACGTAACCAAACACCAAAGAAAGCTGGACATTGCGAAGCTGCAAACCCCAGATATAGTCAAGGCCTACTCCAACCAGCTCTCCCAACTACTACGACACAACGCCTCTACTTCTGACGTTCCCGATACACAGTGGCAGCATATTGCACATTCCATGGCAACCGCCGCAACAACCGTGCTAGGATATGAAATACGGCGCTCAGACGAAACCTGGTACGAAGAAGAATGTCGCATAGCGTCTGAGGAACAGGATGCTGCTTATAGGGCAACGCTACAGCCAATTGTAACCCGTGCAGTTAGGTAACGGCACAGGGAGACAGTAAAACAAACGAGACAGCTATTTAAGCGAAGAAAAACGTCAGATAAAGGAGCGGGAAAACAAGAATATAAAGCGATACAAGGTTACAAAATTTTACCAGAAAGTTAAAGCAAAAGGTTACGGTTATGGGTTCCTGTAAGGACAAGGATGGAAATCTGGTTACAGATACGCAGAGTGTGAGGCATATATGGAGAGAACACTTCCAGCATCTGCTGGTTCCAGAAGGCAGCGCACGTGAAAGTATTACGCCAATTGTCGACGATGGCTTAGATAGCCCACCACCAAGTCGAGCCGAGGTGAAAAGAGCAATATCTCGGCAGAAAAATAATAAAGCAGCCGGTGCCGAAGGACTTCCGGCAGAGCTCTTCAAGTCCGGTGGTGAGGGCTAATAACGAGCATGCACCAACTCCTTCGCACGACTTGGCTTAAAGAGTGCATGCCCGATGATTGGAATCTAAGCGTATTATGTCCTGTGCTGAAAAATGGCGATAACTGCGGGATCAGCCTTTTACCCATTGCATATAAGGTCCTGTCGAGTGTGCTATGTGAAAGACTAAAGCCAGTGTTATCCAACCTGATCGGGTCTTATCAGTGTGTCTTTAGATCTGGTAAATCAACAACTGACTAGATATTCACACTTCGGCAAATCCTGGAAAAGACCCAAGAGAAACAGATCGACACGTGTCATCTTTTTGTCGACTATAAAGCTGCCTTCGACAGCCCGATACGGCAGAAATTACTTGAAGCCATGGCTGAGTTTGGTATTCCAGCGAAGCTGATACGTCTTTGAGGAATGACGCTGACTGACACGAAGTTTTCAGTGAAGATTGGCAAGGACCTTACGGAGCCAACATATACCAGACGAGATCTAAAACAAGGCGACGGCCTAACGTGTGACCTCTTCAACATAGTGCTGGAGATGATAATGAGAAAAGCTGCATTAAACATGACTGGCGCGATATTCTACTCGCGTACGCTGATGACGTAGACACCATCGTTCGAAAACGGCGGGATGTGACTGCAGCCTTCTCAGGTATACAGAAGGACTCAGCGAAAATGAGTTTAATGGTGAACAAGGACAAAACGAAGTTATTAGTTTCAACGAAAAAAGAATCTACTCGTTTGGGAAACTGCGTGAACGTTGACAACTATAATTTCGAGGTGGTAGATAATTTTATCTACCTAGGCTCCGCCATCAACAAAACAAATAATGTCAGCTTCCAAATCCGAAGAAGAATCCTGCTTTCTAATAAATGTTACTACGGACTAAGCAAGAGATTCAATGACAGAGCCCTCTCTCGACGAACAAAAATCCAGCTGTATCAGATACTGGTTCTACCTGTCTTAATGTATGGTTCAGAATCCTGGCAGTATTCGAGAGAAAAATACTCCGTAAAATATATGGGCCCATCATCGATAACGGAGAGTATCGGCGTCGTATGAATCATGAGCTGTGCACTGACATTGACGTGGTCAGACGTATTAAGCTGCAGCAGTTGCATTGGCTAGGTCATGTTGTACCCATGGACGAAAATGCTCCAACTCGAAATGTCTTGGACAATGAACTCGATGGACGGCGCAAACGAGGGCGACCAAAACTCCATGGGAAAGACCAGACTACTGAGAACCTTACACAACTTGGTGTGACTAACTGGAGAAGAAGCGCAGAAGATCGAAGCACTTATAATATTTTTCTATGTGCGGTATATAATCCAATAGGATTGCAAAGAAGTTTCAGGTAAGTACATAAGTAAGAACATATAAAGTTTTCAAACCTAACGCAAAAATTTAAAATAAACAAAATATTTTCTCAAGATATCTTCCCTAACAACATCAAAACCGAATACTTCAAAAATGCACGTTCTTAAAAAATCACGAGAATTTGAAATCAAATTTGCCAAAAAAAAAAAATCAATGCAATTATGACTCAGTGTCGGTTTAGGCTCGTGCCCGCGTGCATTTCAAATGTCGATCACTTCAAACACACATCGTTAAATTAAAACTTCCGTCAATATACGAAATACGAATAATGCATTAATTATTTTTTTTTTTTTACAAAAACAAAATATGTGCTCGTATCATTATCATCTACGGCAGGTTAATTTTGAGGTACAAAAAAAAACTGCCAAAAAAAAAGAAAACATTGACTTCATTGAGGCCGGCTGAGGGTTTTTGTTACTTTGATTCAATCGAAAACGTTGAACTTTTGTAAATTTGCATACAATCGTGACAATTGAATAAATTGTGTAAATTTTGTGATGATTTCTCAGAGTTAATTTGTTTTAAATGCCACCGTTTAAAGTGTCGACACTAAGCTGTCATAGCCATAGTAAGCAGTGGGCAACAGCAATTAAATACACAAATAAATTCTTTGTAAAATGTGTGAAGAACAAGAAGAAGAATACATATAATATAATAATTTAAAGGGAGTTTAATGGTCACGCCGCAGTTCAAGTAAATCAAGTGGCTTGGAGGCACTGTGAGAGAGCAAAGATAATAGGGGAGTTCTATAGGCGTGTTAGGGTTGTGCAGAATAGGCTACAAAAAATAAAATTAATTGAAGTTATTTTATAAAATCAAAATTAAATTAAATTAAATTCATCTATATATATAAAAATTAAACGGTCCACTTATGTAAACCCATCACTTGAGAACGGCTGGAACGATATGTCTGATTATACCATCACCCTTAGGGATGAGGGTATATATCATTTGATACGACCCAAAAGTGTAACGCATTGAAGGAGACGAGTTAGACCCCAAGTATCTTAAGACCAAATTCGTTTCAGGACTTTTTAAGACGATTAAGCTATGTCCGTCTGTCTGGCAGGCTGGAGGACTGGCTGGATGGCTGGTCAGCAGGATAACTTGAGTAAACCTTAACGGATCGGTATGAAAATTTACCAATATAAATATTTTTCAAAACGTACTTATGGGATTGTAAATGGGCTTAATAGCTCCACCCCTTCTGATACCTCCCATACAAAATTACCTATTTTTAGAAAATTAATATTTCTTCCATAACTTCCAAACGGACAACTGGAGGATGTTTGAATTTGGT
This sequence comes from Muscina levida, assembly GCA_964034835.1. NCBI lineage: Eukaryota > Metazoa > Arthropoda > Insecta > Diptera > Muscidae > Muscina > Muscina levida. The sequence goes on along the minus strand of OZ035883.1, from coordinate 119,011,187 downwards.
CAGTTTATTTATCTTGCAAAAGTAGACAAACCCTAAGAAAACCTAAATCTTTGCCATACCCTTCTGGTACCTCCCATACAAATGACCGAATTGACCCACATAGTTTTACATACATATATTTTTTGTAAGTAAACTGAATTCACTCAAATTTTGCGAATGATGTTCGCTTATGAAAATTGGACTCAGGAATGAATATGGACTATATCGGTTCAGGCCTTCTGGAACCTCTTATACAAAATGAACTATTTTTGGAAATTTAATATTTCTCCCATAACTTCCAAGCTTACTCTTGAGGGGTAATGAAAATTGGTCGGTTAATTTATATTGTGATAGGAGGCGAAACCTCAGAAAACCTAACTATTTGATACACCCCTTCTGGTACCTCCCATACAAAGGACCGAACTCACCCCCATAGTCTTACATACATATCTTTTTTTGTAAGTACACTGAATTCAGTCAAATTTTTCGTTGTACATATGAAAATTTGAGTCAGGAATGAATAAGGACTGTATCGGTTCACCCATTTTCGTCTGCAAATTTGAACTTAAAGTTCCGAATACTATCTGTGTTTCAAATTGTATATCTCTGGGGCTTTAATATAGTTTGGTCAAGCCCTTTCCGCCCACTGATCCAAAAATTTAAATTTCGTTTTCATAGTAATATTCGTGTTATATCTGCCTATCAAATGTTATCTCTCTAGCTCTAAAAATATGATTTGCCACGCCCACTGGTCCAAAATTAAAATTTCGTCGGCATATTCATATTCGTATTGCCGGGTTCTATCTGTGTGCCAAATTTATCCAAAATTAAAATGTCGTCGTCATGTTTATATTCGAGTTGTCGAGTACTATTTGTGCACCAAATTTTATTTCTCTAGGTCTAAAACACAGTTTTGCCACTCCGCCCACTGGTCCAAAATTAAAATTTCGTCCGCATATTCATATTGTCGAGTACTATGTGTGTACCAAGTTGTATCAAATTGAGGCAAATTTAGTTTAATACCAACAACAATTTTGGAAAATATAAGTTTATAACATTTCAGAATATATGGAAGGTTGGCGTGTCCTTTGAGATAATTTGATATAATTCAACACAGTTGTCAGTAATACATCACACACAAAGTGAGGCAAATTTGGCTCAATACAAACAACAATTTTAGAAAATATAAGTTTTTTCCATTTCAGGATATATATAGTTTCTCCTTTTATTATACCCTCACCCTACGAGCAGGAGGGTATATATCATTTGATACGACCCAAAAGTGTAACACATAGAAGGAGTCACCTTAGACCCTAGGTTTCTTTAAACCAAATTCGATTATTGACTTTTTAAGTCGTTTGAGCCATGTCCGTCCGTCTGTCTGTCTGGCTGTCCGGCTGATAAACACGATAACTTTCGAAAGACGCAACCAAATGTTCTGAAACTTTGCACGAGTTAATATATTCCCAAAACTACTTACGGTATTGCAAATGGGCTACATAGCCCCGCCCCTTCTGGTACCTTCCATACAAATTTATCATTCCTCCCTCTTTAGAAATCGAGTAATAATATCAATACCCCCAACGGGATCGTAACCAATTTCTTTATTTAGTAAAGCTATAGCAGGATAGAGTTTTGGAGAAAAAAAAGTATTTCCACGCCCCATCCGGTACTTCTGATACCAATCTGGTACCGCCCACTTCAAAAATCGGTGAATATTATTAATAGACCTACCGCTATCGTGCCCAAATTCCATATTTAGTAATGTTCAAGCAGGATAAAATTTTTGTGAAAAAAATCTGGAAGTCTAGACACGCCCATTCTGGTACCTCCCATACAAATGCTCCTCTACGCCCACTTTGGAGATGGAGTAATAATAGCAATACACTCGATACGATCGTGCCCAAATAAAGTTTTGGAGAAAAAAAATTAGAAGTCTAGCCACGCCCTTTCTGGTACCTCCCATACAAATGTACCATTCCGCCCGCTTTATAGATGGAGTAATAATATCAATACACTGATCGTGCCCAAATTCTGTACTTAGTAAAAGTATAACAAGAAAAAGTTTTAGAGAAAAATTTGGAAGTCTTGACACGCCCTTTCTGGTATCGCCCATATAAATGCACCACTCCGCCCAATTTGGGGATGGAGTAATAATATCAATACACTCGACACGATCGTGCCCAAATTCTGTATTTAGTAAAGTTCAAGCAGGATACAATTTTTGAGAAAAAATTTGGAAGTCTAGACACGCCTCTTCTGGTATCGCCCATATAAATGCACCACTCCGCCCAATTTGGGGATGGAGTAATAATATCAATACACTCGACACGATCGTGCCAAAATTTTGAATTTTGTTTAGTTATAACAGGAAAAAGTTTATTGAAAAAAAACTGGAAGTCTAGCCGCGCCCCTTCTGCTAGCTCCCATGAAAATATACCACTCCGCCCACTTTAGAAATCCAGTTATCAATATAATAGAAAATTATATGTTTTACTGAGAGTGAGGGTATATATAAGTCGGGTTGCCCGACTGAAACTTTCTTACTGGTTTTTGGCCTCCGTTTGTATAAAAACACGACACTGTGCGGAGTAGCTACCTCAATCATTAAAATGAAATTACCTTTTTGTTATTACTTACTTTTATTATTTCTAAGAATACAAAGTCACTAATGGTTTTTTGTTTTAAAGAATTTTGTACATATTCATATTATATACGATATTTTTTAAATTCATTCAGTACGATTATCCATATTCAATCAAATCACAAATCAAAATTTTTGGTCAATATAAGATACCTTCATTTAATTGTGAATAAAAGCGAGACGATATATTATCGATATTCATAGTCTATGTCTGATTTTGTTCATGGGCAAGTAAATCTATATTTCAAATTTCACTTAAATTGGTGCAATCGGTCAATTTTTCGATTAATCCACCCCAGCGCCACCTACCGGGTCCATTTGTACATAACTTTTTCTCTTTTAAACTTGTTTGTTTGTTAATTTTAGTCGATCGTGTTTTATATATTAAATTTACGTTAAAGTGTATCAAATGATACATCAAATTCGGCTTACGATCAGAAAAGTGTTTTTTTATTGTTTGATATTTTTGGTCAAATTCAGTGTGTCACGCACTAGGACGACGCGTTTCGAACTCCATGACGAGTTCATCTTCAGACCCCTTTGTGACCAACTGATGCACAATGGTACATCATCAGCTGTATATATATCTACAATTATGTCAAACATGTACATGCGAAGTAGATATCAGCCGAAAAAGTCCATCACCAATTATAGTTTGAATTTGACCGTTAATATTCAAACATGAGAAGTGGAGGAAATTCTTTCCCTACGATTCCCCTTCTCTCAAAATCAAACAAATATACATTCTAAATTTCAGGTAAATTGGTGCATACGTTCAACACAAAGATGTTTAACATACTGGAGTAAAATCAAACCATCAATATAAATAAAATAATAAATTAGTCTACTCCAGCGCCACATTCCGAAAACTTTGTTTTCATGATGAAACAAACATACATTCCGAATTTCAGTTAAATGGGTCTATTCGTTCAAACTTTCTGTATGAATCCACTCCAGCGCCACCTCCCGGGTCGATATGTACATACAATTGTTAGTCATGATCAAACAAATATATATTTTAAATTTCGGTTAAATAAATCCATTCATTCAAATTTACGATATAAATTCACCCCAGTGCCACTTACCGGGTCCATTTGTACATGTATTGTTTTCTCATGACCAAACAAATATATATTTTAAATTTCAGTTAATTTTGTCCATCCATTCAAATTTTCAATATAAATCTAACCCAGCGCCACCTAGTGGTATGAAATTACAATGGTACCTTTTCTCATAACTACCAACTAAACCTACAAAATTTCATAATGATTGATCGAGTCGTTTCAAAGAATTGCAGCGACAAACACCGTGACACGAGATTTTTATATATTAGAGAAAGATGGTCAACACCTTGCGCTCCACCCTTGTATATTTCATTACCGCACATATTTACGTTCTTAGCCATTCCCGTGAACAAAAAACAATCATGCAAAATCAGTTAATGGCAGACAATTGTTTAAATTGCGTTGTTGCGGCTATTTTCGGACACTCTGGCAAAAATAGGTGTGTGTGTGTGTGGTTTTTCTGCACCCTTTTACGCCACAATCACTCATCCCCTTTCTCCAATACCTTATCCAATACCTTGGCAGAGACTAGCAAGAAATGGATTTTCGTTCAAATACATACTACAAGACGGACATACCTCTACGTACATGTGTACCAACATATAGGTACATATAACAAAACAAATGTCCTCCCTCTACTACGTATCTCCACCTTCATACTCGTATATTGGTAATATTATTTTTTTTGCCCATTTCAATTGTTTGTTCTCATGCGTCATTCGATGAAGACAAAAATAAAATTCATTATTTTCAACTTTGTTACTTTCGTATAGAGACAAGAAGGTATCACGTGTATTCTCTGGCTAGGTGGTGGTATAATCACCGCAGTAAATAGGCAGCACACGCCCCGAAAATGGGATAACACTCGATACTATACAATGAAACGCATATACACACACACACGCACGCATGCTATGCTATCGCCAGAATATAGCAGAGTAAATACCATTCAAGGTCGGTCAATTTAGGAAATATGAAGATGAAAATATCTTTTTTTTTATATATATTGGTGGTATTGTGGTGTCATAGCACAATACAAGGTCCAGACAAGTTCAAGGTCCAAAGTGTGACATAATTTTGTAGAAACGAACATTTTTTTTATGTGAAAATGGTGATGAGTTAAAGGGGACCTTGACAAGATTGCGTAAGAATGTTGAATGTGTCATATTGGCATAGAACTCAATTATGCTTTTATTCTATTGCAGTCAAACGGGACATTCATCCTGAAAGTATTTTTTGTATACCACGGAACGATGGTATATTACATTTGTACGAAAACCAGTACAGAAATTTCAGTCGGTTAAACTGACTGATGAATACCTTCATAATTCTGTATGGGGGCTACCAGAAGGGGTCAGCCGATATAGTCCATATATATTCTGGAGTCAAACTTTTGTAACATAAGATTATATGCATAATAACAGGTAAATTGAAAAGTCCCCGGCCTACCAAAGTAAAACACATTTTTTTTTTATTCAATATAATTCTCTTGTAGGGTGATACACTCATTATAGCGACCCTCCTACTTATCGAGACCATTTTTGTAGTACGATTTGTCCTTTGCTTCAAAATAGTCCTCAGTTTCGGCGATCCTATAAGATATTGTTTAAGTTTTGAGTTATTAAAATTAACCGATTTGTAATTAAAACCAGTTAGAAAGTTTCAGTCAGGCAACCCGATATACATATACCCTTACCCTCAGTAAAACAAATAATTTTCTGTTATATTGATTTTATTACTCGATTTCTAAAGTGGGCGGAGTGGTACATTTGTATGGGAGGTATCAGAAGGGGCGTGGCTAGACTTTCAATTTTTTTTCTAAAACTTTATCCTGTAATAACTTAACAAAATACATAATTTGGGCACGATCGTGTAGAGTGTATTGATATTATAACTCCATCTCTAAAGTGGGCGGAGTGGTACATTTTTATGGGAGGTATCAGAAGGGGCGTGGCTAGACTTTCAATTTTTTTTCCAAAACTTTATCCTGTTATAACTTAACAAAATACATAATTTGGGCACGATCGTGTCGAGTGTATCGACATTGTTATCCTATTTCTAAAGTGGGCGGAGTGGTACATTTGTATGAGAGGTACCAGAAGGGGCGTGTCTAGACTTCCGGATTTTTTCTGCAAAACTTTATCCTGCTTGAACTTTACCAACTACAGAATTTGGGCACGACCGCGTTAGGTCTTTTAATAATATTAATCGTTTTCTAAAGTGGGCGGTACCAGATGTGTATGGGAGGTATCAGATGGGGCGTGGATAGACTTCCAATTTTTTTCTCCAAAACTTTATCCTGTTTAAGCTTTACTAAAAATAGAATTTGGGTACGATCACGATTGATTTATTGATATTATTTCTCCATCTCTATAGTTGACGGAAAGGTAGATTTGTATGGGAGGTACCAGAAGGGGCGTGGCTAGGCTTTCAAAATTTTTTCCAAAACTTTATACTGTTATAGCTTTACTAAATACAAAATTTGGGTACGATCACGTTGGGTGTATTGATATTATTACTCGATTTCTAAAGTGGGCGGAATGATGTATTTGTATGGAAGGTAACAGAAGGGGCGGGACCATGTAGCCCATTTGCAATACCGTAAGTAGTTTTGAGGAAATAATAACTCGTGCAAAATTTCAAAACATTTGGTTGCGCCAGACATACAGACGGACATGGCTCAAACGACTTAAAAAGTCATAAATCGAATTTGGTTCAAAGAAACCTAGGGTCTAAAGTGACTCCTTCTATGTGTTGCACTTTTGGGTCGTATCAAATGATATATACCCTCACCCCTAAGGGGGATGGTATAAAAGTGGTGAAAATCTTGCAGTCACAGTTTGCAAAACTAAACCATTTTTTGGTCGTCGTCGTGAAGCACCTTGTCGGACTGCAATACAGAAATTGGTGGAAAAATTCGAGCTGTTGGTACAAGTTAGTGATGTGAAGAATAAAATGCGTGCACGACGCTCAAGAACAACAGAGAATATTGCTGCTTCAGCTCAAAGTGTTGAAAAAAACCCAGATTTGTCCATTCCTCGTCGTTCTTTGGAGATGGGTATTCCACTAACTGCATTACACCGTATTTTGCATAAAGACTTGGGTCTTAAGGCTTAAAAAGTTCAGTTTACACAACAACTCAAGCCGGCCGATCATCAACAACTTCGTGTCTTTGCTGATTGGATCCTTGAAATGCATAAAAATGATCTGGAATTCCATCGAAATATCATCTTGACTGATGAGGCCCATTTCCACCTCGGTAGTTACGTCAACAAGCATTGTATTGTCGCATCTGGGACTCGAAAAACCCAAGAGTTTTTGTTGAGAAGCCTCTCCATGCTCAACGTGTGACTGTTTGGTGCGGTTTATAGCCCGCCGGGGTCTTAGGACCTTACTTTTTCGAAAATGAGGTTAGATTAACAGTTACGGTAAATGGATTGCACTATCGAGAGATGATTTATGATTTTTTAAGGTCGGAGTTGGATGGTATTAATCTGGACAACGTTTACTTTCAACAAGACGGAGCTACTTGCCACACAAGCAACGAAACCATTGATTTTTTACAGGTAAAGTTTCCGGACCGTGTTATCTCTCGAAGAGGTGATCACAATTGGCCACTGAGATCTTGTGATTAAACACCTTGACTTTTTCCTTTGAGGCCACGTGAAAGATAAGGTCTACGCCAACAGCCCAGCGTCGATTCAAGACCTCAAAGATACAATTCGTGAGGCTATCGAGGACATAGGTCAGTTATGGAAATGGAAAATTGGTTATGGAAAATATCATGAAAAGGATATGGTCCTGTAAGCGTGCTCGTGGTGACTGATGTTGTTTTGCATTATTAACGGCATACCTTCCTCTGAATTACGAAATAAACATCCGATCATTTTTCTAAAAAAAATGGCATTTTTCTTTGAATAACAAAATAACACCTCTTATTGGGAAACCCTTTATCCTTAGAGTGCCTGTTTTTTCATTTAATTTAAATTAACGGTCATTCAAAATTATTTTGTGTAATTTTTTTAATGTTTTCGTCGGTAACAACCTCTTTTGGGCGTCCACTGCGTTCACCATTTTTGGTGTTTATTTCACTACGTCTAAACTTAGCATACCAATTCTGGATGGTTGATTTTCCTGGGGCAGTGTCCTAAAATTCGTCATTAAGCCAAGTTTTTGCTTCAACTGTATATTTTCCCTTCAAAACAATATTTTATTAACACACGAAATTCCTTTTTATCCATTCTTCAAATTATTCACTCAAAATTCTATAATTCACAAACTAATGAAGAGCTGTCAAATTTATACACGCATCTTTTTGAAGGTTAGGGCTAACTAAAAATTATATGGATTTAATTCAAGTACCGCCATGTATGTGTCGGTTTGGGCTCCGTGCAAATCCGAGTACCTTAGGGTACTTTGAGAATAATCTCCTAAAAAGGGAGACGCATTTACGACTTCAGTAATTCCACAGAAAACTAAATAGTCCGCTTTAGCTAACTTTCATATTCGTTGAGGCTTATCCAAAAGTCGTCCCAATCCGTTTGTTCCTTAGACCGTTTGGGACTATTGAACACATTCCTTGAGGTCTTGCGTTTATACCTCAGCTCTTTATCCCCCACGCTGGCTAAGATTTTTCTCCTATAACAGTAATCGTCTGATATCTGTTGAAAATCTCCAACATCCGGTGTTACAAGACATCAATGTTCGTTCTACGGGATTCCTATAAGGTTAATTCTTTTGGCTTATTATGTCTTTTGGCTGATTATGCCAATGGTAAAAAGTATTCTATTGTGGTTTTTAGAGGCCGGACCCTCCTGTTTATATGGCATATACAGTGAATATATTTTATACACAGATGACCGCAAAAGAGTAGTGGCTCGTGATGTATACGTGTATATTGTTGTGATATCCCCGTTGCAGTATTTAGGAGAGAGTATAAAGTGCAAGTTTTTACTTTTTAACAAAACATTACATAGTACAACACATGATTTTAGGACTCAATTCGGAGATCTGCACGTGAGAGTAGCCCCAAAAAGAAGAAGTTCTGCATCATTCGTTTTGTCAAGTTACATGCCACAATAATTTAATATCGATTTGAAGATAGTAAGTATCGTATAGGGGAACTTGTTACGTTTTAGGAAATTTTGTTATATTGTTATATGGTGACGTATGATTATCATAAGAAATATTCCAGGTAAATCATACGAGATGGCAGCAACAACAGAAATTTATCTATCAGTAGCCGCACGTAGAAAAGCATTCCAAGCGCTTCGGTGTTTTGCGCACCGTAGATAGTTCGTCACACCAAGCTTTATTAACGGCTCTTTCACATGGTCCATCCATCGGAGTTTTAGTCGCCCACTCCTGCGCAGCCCATCGAGTTTATTGCCGAAGACTTTTCAACTTTTCGTTTTCGTCTATTCGTACAACGTGTCCAAGCCAGCGCATTCGGTCTATTTGAACGCGCTTGACAACGTCGATGTCGTTGTACAGCTCATACAGCTCATGATTCATTCGCCGACGGTACTCGCCGTTCATGATGATGAGTCCAAATATTTTGCGAAGTATTTTTCACTCGAATACTCCCAGAATAGATTCATCCGCTTGTGTCATTACCCAGGATTCTGCGCTGTAGAGCAAGACAGTTAGAATCAGAGTCTGGTAGAGCTGAATCTTTGTTCTTCGAGAGAGCTCTTTGTCGTTAAATCGCTTGCTGAGCGCATATTAGCAGCGGTTTGCGTTCAATACTCGTCTTTGTTTTCGAGGCTGACATTATTATTTTTATTTATGGCGGAGCCAAGGTAGACAACATCTTCTACCACCTCAAAGTTAAAGTTGTCAACGTTCACGCAGCGTCCCAAACGAGTGGACTCTTTGTTCGTTGAAACAAATAACTTGGTTTTGTCCTCGTTTATCACCAGACCCACTGCAGCCGACTGCTTTCAAATGCTCGTAAAAGCCGCAGTAACATCTCGCAATCCACGTTCAATAATATCTATATCATCAGCATACGCGAGCAACATGTGACTTTTGTTGAAGATGGTACCATTCCTGTTTATTGCAGCCTACCGCATGACCATCTCCATTATGATGTTATAGAGATCGCAGGACAGACTATCGCCTTGTCTAAAGCCTCGCTTGTTAGAAAATGGCTCTGACAGATTTTTGCCAATTTTCACTGATGACTTCGTGTCGGTCAGTGTCATCCCGCAGAGTCGAATTAGTTTCCCGGGATACCAAACTCAGCCATAGCATCCAACAATTTCTGTCGTATCGGACTGTCGAATGCAGCTTTGTAATCGATGAACAGGTAGTAGGTGTCGATCTGCATTTCTTGGGTCTTCTCCAGGAATTGTCGTAGCGTGAATATCTGTTCGGTGGTGGATTAACCAGGTCTAAAGCCACACTGATAAGGTCCAATCAGGTTCGCCAGAATGGGCTTTAGTCTTTCACATAACGTACTAGAAAGGACCTTACATACGATGGGTAAAAAGCTAATCCCGCGATAGTTGGTACACACTAGGATCGCCTTTCTTAAGCACGGGACATAGGACTCTCAGATTCCAATCATCGGGCATGCACTCCTTGAGCCAAATCGTGTTTATGAGCTGGCGCATGCCTGTTACCAGGTCATCGCCGCCGGCTTTAAAAAGCACTGCCGGCAGTCCATCGGCTCCCGCAGCTTTATTATTTTGAAGCCGCGCAATTGCCGTGCTGATCTCGTTTTGGCTCGGTGGTGGACAGTCTACTCCATCGTCGATGATTGGTGCGATTTCGTCACTAATGCTGCCTTCGGGAACGAGAAGAGATTGAAAGTGTTCCCTCCATATTTGCAGCACTCTCTGAGTGTCCGTGACAAGATTTCCGTCTCTGTCCTTACAGGTGGGGATCCCTGTTCCAAAACATTTACTTTTTACCTTTTGGTAGAACTTTCGGGCCTCACCTCTATCCCTGTAGTTTTTGATATCCTGGCTCTCTCTTTTCTTCCACAGACGCTTTTTCCGTCTGAACAGGCGTTTCATCTCCCTCCTGTTCTCATTATAACGCTGTACGCGTTGCCATTGGCTGCAGAATTGTCCTGTATGCAGCATTCTTAACTTCAGACATTTCGCGACATTCGTCATCGTACCAGGCCTTGTCTGACCGTGGTTTTTCATAACCCATTACGGGCGTTGCGGCAGTGGTCATATGCTGCCACTGTATGTCGGGAACATCAGAACTAGAGGGATTTGCTTGGAGTAATTGAGAGAGTTGGTTGGAGTAGGCATTGGCTATCTCGGTGGTATGCAGCTTTGTGATGTCGCGCTTCCTTTGCGTTTGATTACGAGTGTTTTTAGCACTACTTAATCGTGTGCGTGCCTTGGCTGCAACTAGGTGGTGATCCGAGTCAATATTTGTACCGCGCATCACACGCACGTCCAAAACGCTTGAGACATGTCTTCCATCAATTACCACGTGATCAATCTGATTTCTTGTATTTTGATCGGGAGATATCTTTATGCGAGAATCTGGTTCCACTCACAACCATGTTTCTAGCCGACGCGAAACTTACCAGTCTGAATCCGTTATCGGAAGTGTTGTTGTGTAGACTGAATTTTCCGACTGCTGAACCAAGAGCATCTTTCCTTCCTATTTTAGCATTAAAATCTCCCAGAACAATTTTAATGTCATGTGCAGGGCAGCGGCCATATATCTCCTCCAGGCGCTGATAGAATGCATCTTTAATGTCATCGTTTTCCGTCGGGGCTTGTACACAAATCAGCGTAATGTAAAAATATTTCGCCCGGATGCGAATAGTGCCTATTCGGTCACTTACAGGGTTAAACCGCGAGATCAGATGTCGAACTATGAAACCACTTCCAAATTCGTGTCTTTCTTTATGGCAGCTATAAAAGATGTCACAGTTCTTTCGTCGTGTGCATCCCTGTCCCGTCCATCTCATTTCCTGTATGGCGGTGATGTCAGCCTTGTATTTGTCGAGGACATCCGCCAGTTGGATAGAGGCACCATCTCTGTATAGAGTTCGGACATTCCAGGTGCATAGCCTTAAATCATGGTCCTTATATCGTTTGCGGGGGTCGTCAACATTTGAGGGGGTTCTTGTGTATTCTTTTCTTCGTGTTTTCATAATAATTTTGTTAAAGGAGAGTGGCTTATTAGGCCACCGCTCCCGATCTTAGTTTCTTGGGGCTGCCAAAGCCACTAAGAGAGCCTGTGTTGAGTTTCAGTAACTTCTGTTACTTCTATGGTAGCATGCCGATTAGGTTACTCAACATATCGCCTTCTAACTCTAGCTAACTTCTAAGCGGTTGCTTAAAAGTCATTGCCCGGGGAATATTTGGTCTAAGACCGGAAGTAGTTAGCTGCTTGGACAGTGCCACAAAGAAATCGCTTCTGGTCACTCCCAAGTAAGTGACAATCAGTAACTTTCCACCTCTGAGCAAAGTCCCATTCCCCATGTTTCAGCTAATTCGGACTGGTGGTTCTCTAGTTATGTCAAACTAAAGAGCTTAACACGTGTTAAACTCCCCTATACGATACTTACTAACTTCAAATCGATATTAAATTATTGTGGCATGTAACTTGATAAAACGAATAATGCAGAACTACTTCTTTTTGGGGCTACTTTCACGTGCAGTTCTCAGAATTGAGTCCCAAATCTCATGACCTGAAAAATATTGTACTGTGTATTTTCTTAGTTGCTTTCAAACGATGAGGGCAAATTATAATAATATTTTCTTCAGTAACGTATTTCCGTTAGTGTTTATTTCGAATAGGCGCCATTAGTCAAGTGACTTATTATTATGTGTCGTTGAGGAAAATACATTGCCTCTAGGTAAATTTTCATTTTGAAGAGATTACCAAAGCATGTGACTTATCATCGCCCAAACATTGTTGAGGTAAATGTTCGACGACGAATTTGGTTTATTGGTCCCGCCCCCTCAATAACAACATCAGCTGTTGACATGTATTGTGTATATGTACCTACATAAATATTTTTCTTTTCCATATATACGAACATACATATAATTATGTATTACGTATGTTAAAAATATTGTGCAATACTGGAAATTCTGCTATTTTCGCTAACGCAAAAACGTGAAAACAAAACAAAAATTGTATATGCCTTTACGCAAAGCAGAGAAAATGCCAGGCAGAATTTTACGTAATGAGTTAGCATGTTAGCAAGTAGATGAAGACGTTATTAGTATATATAATAAATATATATATATATAGATATATACGTATTTTTTGTACACCCACTAGACGCGATATAAACATGGAGAACATGAGAATACCTTTCGGTCATAATAATCGCTATTTATGTTTAAGGTAAATATTTATGTAGTTTATTATACGAAGGCACTGAATGTGTAAAATTACCCCCTTGCTTACATGCAGTTCCAGCCAATGCACAGTGGTCGATTCCATTGGCCAAAAATAAAAAATCAAAGTCAGAAGTTTGTCACCAAGTGTGGCATCACTGTTTCTTATAAAAACAAGGTTTTAAAATTTATAATTGTATTTGTTTTATTCCATCTGTACTCTTTAAGAACAGCTTCAAAAAAGAGAGCGAGTAAACAGTTGGTGTGCAGTGTGAAAATGTGGAAAATTAAGTGCAACTTTAAATTAATTAAAACAAAAGAAAAAAAACTTCTGTCGAAATAAATCGAAATGAATATTGAATTACATGGTATTAACTACATTTTAAAATAATAACAATGTGTTAAGCTTGTTGTATATTTGTTGTAAAATTAATATTTTTCCAGTTGCATTGTAAGTGTTCTTTCGTCCATATATGTAAATTTTAACTAGAGTTTTAGTTGTGTTCCCCCCTGAAGTCTCCAATGGGACTTTTTTTGGACTTTTAATATTTTAAGATTCTAAAATTGGTAATATCAGCTGCTCACTTTTGCTCGTCTTTGTGTTATCTCTCTCAGACCAAAGCGGCCCCGTTGTTTTTATGTCCAAATTTTATCTGGTTTTGAATTGCTAGATTAATTTTGAAGTCGATTATCATTTAAAGGACATTGTGACTAAAAAACAGCCTTAATATTAATTTTGCACCGGGTATTATATCGACTAAAATAATAAAAATAAAACGAATTTCATCAAAAGCAGCCACGCCCAACGCTTAAACAATTCAAATCGAATTTGTGCATAAAATCAAATTTTTGGCACACAATTTATCTAATCCAAGGAAAAGTGAAAAATTTAAAAAAAAAATCCTAGAATAAACAAAACATGCGTGCTAAGTTTCATCCTAATCGGCCACGCCCTCGGCTGACCGCCCATACAACCCAATATAGGTTTATGCCCAAAATTGTAGTTTCAGATGAATAATTAAGGGATAACGGAAGTTAACAATTTATCATCTTATCATAAGTCAGTTTTAAATAAATCTGTTTTTGGTCTGTTAAAATGATGTATTATATAATACTATATTACATCTCTTATATATAAAAATGAATTGCTGTGCAGTTGTCTCGCCAAAACTCAAAAACGGCTGGACCGATTTTCAAGATTTTTTTTTTGTTTTGTTCGCTATAGCTTCCGGATGGTTTAAAAGGTTTTTTTTCTTCAAAAAGTGGGCGGCGCCACGCCCCTTTTTTCAAATATCGCTCAGACGGCTTTTCTAATAGACCGATTGATACGAAAATTTTACCATGAGGTACTGTTGACATGTAGATAGTTCCTGACTACATTTGGTTGTAATTGGATAAAGGGGCGTGGCACCGCCCATACAACTTGAAAATTAAAAAGACTATATTTCATGAACTATCAGAGGTATGAAGATGATATTTGGTATATATTTTTTTGGAGCAGTATTAATTACAGCCAGGATGCAAGTGGGCGGTGCCATGCCCTCTTTTCAAAAATCGCTCTAACGGCTTTTCTAATAGATCGATTGATACGAAAATTTTAGAAAGTGGTACTGTTGACCTGTTGATAGTCTCAGGCTATAGTTGATTGTGATTGGATAAAGGGGCGTGGCACCGCCCATACAACTTGAAAATCGATAGGGCTATATCTTATGAACTATCAGAGGTATGAATATGAGATTTGGTATACATGTTGTTGGAGCAGTATTAATTGCATCCAGGGAGGAAGTGGGCGGTGCCATGCCCTCTTTTCAAAAATCGCTCCAACGACTTTTCTAATAGATCGATTGATTCGAAAATTTTACCAAGTGGTACGGTTGACCTGTTGATAGTCCCAGGCTATATTTAGTTGTGATTGGATAAAGGGGCGTGGCACCGCCCATTCAACTTGAAAATTAAAAGGGATGTATCTCATGAACTATCAGAGGTATGAAGATGAGATTTGTTACATATATTGTTGTTGCAGTATGAATTAAAGTATGGGTGGAAATGGGCTGTTCCACACCTTTTTTTAAAACAAACGGTTAAAACTGTCAAAATTCCACAGTAAATTGCTGTTCGCCTAGAGATATGAACAGTAAGGTGGGCCAATTTTTTTATTCACAAATATCGTAACCAAAATCGGAATCTACGATGATTTTTAAGAAAATTTCACCAATATACTTTGTGTCTAAAATCAATTCCTAGCTCGAGTTGAAAAGCATGAAGATTTCAAATAAAGATTTTTTTTTGGTTTTAAATGAGCACAAACCGAAAACTTCAGATATGTATTTTTTAAGACTTTCTGCGTAAAACTGAGTTCCCAACCAACTAAATGAGGTATTACAGAAGCAAATTGGTTGTAAGTATGTATTGGTTAAAAAGTTAAGGCCTCTGAGAGTTGGCACACAGAAATTAAATTTTTAAAAATCATTTTTCAGAATATAGGGCGGGATCCTAATACAAAATCTAAAATATACAACTCTTTTCGTCTTGGTCTCCAAACATGGGAATGGTAGGTAAAAATTAGAGCCGGGGCCCATAGGTCTGAAGAAACTGAATAATTGCTCATTGCTAAAAAAAATATCTCTACCTGAAATCTTCATGCTTCTCAGCGCGAACTAGGAATTGATTTTAGACATATAGTTTCTTAGTGAAATTTTCTAAGAATTCTTCGTACATTCCAATACTGATATACGATTAACACTTTTTTTTGACGCGAGCTAATTGATTCGCCCTAATTATCAGGTTATTTCGAACTAAATATGTTAAAAATGCCGAGGCGCTGCCCACGCACTTCAATAGTTAACTTTTTAACTGTATCAAATAATGGTCCGTACACCGGGCAGTTGAAGATGCGCAGACTAAAATAGTGATTTTTTAAAATTAACTTTACAGGTATGTATTTTTCAATTACTTTTCAGGAGAGCGAATCGGTAATAAGTCATATAGATAGAAAAATTAAGCAATATTCATTGTAGTTATACCACAATGGTTAACTTTTTATAGTATGTCAGAGGTAACATTAGCAAACAATTGTAGATAACCTATGCATGGGGTATTTTTCTTGACATGTAGAACTTCTGATAGGTATAAGTGTGAATCTAGCTGTCATACTAATGAAGTGTGATAGACTTTATTTTAGTTTAGATCCATCTGAGCAGCTAATAGAAGCCATCGACGCTGTAGACATTAGTGTAACAGGGGACTCGAATTTATCGAACCGACGTCTTTCTCAGAAACTCGGTCGCTGCAAATGCTGAGCAAAGATCTTGGCCTAAATTCATTTAAAATCCAACTGGTAGAAGAACTAGAGCCATTGGACGATCATTTGATTTTTTTTTTATTTATCATGTCATTGCACATTATTTGAAGGAGAAATGACGGTGTAACATGCCATACAGCGCGTGAGACCTTCACTTTGTTTAGCCAAACGTTGGTGACCGAATTATCTCAAAAAATGGTAATTCGAGTTCAATACAAAAATATTATTCCGGATTATTCTTGATCCGTGTGAAAAGAAAAATTACAAAAGAAGTTTTTATTGCCTTTAGGCATAGCTTCAAACGGAATTTTCATTTTGGTATGACCAAAGAGATAGTTAGTATACAGATGGTTCTACGGATCAAAATAAATAATTTTGATCTTTAGTGGAATGTCTGTTTTCGATTTGTGGAAGAAGTGGTTTTTCGCCCAACATACAGAAAAAACTTTATCTACATGTCGGCACTATTGATATGACTTTGCTGATGAACTTTTTTATTAGCATTTACAACAATAAAACTAAATTGGTTAACTTTAATGTTAAGGAGTTACTTTAAATAAGTTACATAAGTAAATAAACTCAACATATTATTGTCGAGCTTAAGCATCGTTCTCTTTGTACTTTGTAGACCTAAATGTGAAATATATTACAAGTTAATATGCAATAGCGAAGCATTGCCGGGGCCACTAGTACTATAATAAAATATCATACGGTGTACCCTTATAATTGTGGGGTTTCGGGAGGGGCTTAGGTACGACCAATGTCTTTTTGATTTATTACTAATTATATTTTTATAGAATTTTGGAAAAAATTGCACAATAATATCTCCACTAGAAGTATTTTTGGCCGCTCGCTCCATACAAGATCGACCACTGTGCAATGTTTACTTAAGCTGACAAAAACGTGGCCTATTTCGCCGTAGACAAATGTAAGAGGAATATTTGAGTATGGAATTACCTGCTTTAAACGAAAAGCTGTTAATATAACATGGAAACCTATGTAGCTGACACCTTAGTGGGGGGTGTGTAGCGCAATACCTCAATGTAGTCACGAAATACCGGTAGCGATGCCGGCTCTTATTTACTGATGAGGTTCCGGTGATAATAACGACAGAATTCACGAGGTTTTATCTTGTGTCTGTCTCTTATCTTGTCAGCTGTTTTCTTGTTCACCAGTTTTTCTTGTTGATTTTGCAAATTAAATAGCCAACTTTATGTCGCACTGAACTTTGGCGCTATGAGATAAAAATAAATTTGTTAATATTTGACATAAATAATGTGACTAAAGTTAAGTAATATCTTAATTTAAGTCAAATGATTTAGTGAAGATAGTAACTCATGAAATAGCAAAATTTTTGATATACAATTTACAATGGTGGAGGAAAGTATTTTATAATTGCAAATTGAAGTAAACATATTGTAGACAGTGTTAAATTTTAATATCTCTATTGTTACTACATGATAATATTTTGCGTTCGTTTCGTGGTGACGTATATAGATAAGTCTGTAGTATATATGCAAGACGTAACGATTTTTACCTAATAATAATACATATTACTCATCACTACCGGTGGCGTAATGAGTTTCATTATATTTCCTTACCTATGGCTGGAATCGCGAGGGCAGTTAGGCGGAGACCCCCAAAAAGGGGGTTTTTGAATGGGAGGTGGGAGTAGTTATTGACCATCATTGCTCGTCTTAAAAAGTAGCCTACGCTGAAAGGATAGAATCTTGGGTACAAAATATCAGCTATATACCTCTTAAAACCAGTACAGAAATTTCAGTCAGGTAAACTGACTGATAAATACCATCACCCAATATAAGATATTGTTTAAGTCTTGAGTTATTGAAATTAATAGATTTTTAAAATAAAATTACTTATGTATTATTGTTTGTCTGCATGTAGAGCAAAAACATGCAAAATTTTTCCTATTTGTACACAAGGTACAATTAGGGGCAGCACAACGTGTCTGACTTTTTTCGTACGTAAAAGGGGAAATATCCCATATATTAATATAGGAGGTACCAGAAGGGGTGTGCCAAATAGTTTGGGTTGCTGAGGCTTTGCTTCCTATTACAAGAAAAATTAACTGACCAAATTTGATTATCCCCCCAGATGCCGGTTTAGAAGTTATAGGAGAAATATAAATTTTCCAAACAAAGTCATTTTGTATGGGAGGTACCAGAAGGGGTTATCCGATATAGCCCATATTCATTTCTGATTAAAATCTTCATAACCGTACACCATACGCAAAATTTTACTGAATTCAGTGTACTTACAAAAAAGATATGTATGGGGGTGGGTTCGGTCATTTGTATGGGAGGCATCAACAGGGGTTTGTCAAATAGTTAGGTTTTCTGAGGTTTTGCCTTCTATCAGAAGATAAATTTACCGAACAATTTTCATTACCCCCCAAGTGTCCGTTTGGAAGTTATGGGAGAAATATAAATTTTCCAAAAATAGGTAATTTTGTATGAGAGGTACCAGAAGGCGTAAACCGATATAGTCCATGTTAATTCCTGAGTCTAATTTCACAAGCGAACATCATACGCAAAATTTGAGTAAATTCACTTTACTTACAAAAAAGATATGTATGTGACACTATGGGGGTGGGTTCGGTCATTTGTATGGGAGGTACCAGAAGGGGTGTGTCAAATAGTTAGGGTCTCTGAGGTTTCACCTCCTATCACGACAAAAATGTATCGACGAATATTCATTACCCTCCAAGTGTACGTTGGGAAGTTATGGGAGAAATATTAATTTTCCAAAAATAGGTAATTTTGTATGGGAGGTACCAGAAGGCGTGAACCGATATAGTCCATGTTAATTCCTGAGTCTAATTTCACAAGCGAACATCATACGCAAAATTTGAGTGAATTCACTTTACTTACAAAAAAGATATGTATGTGACACTATGGGGGTGGGTTCGGTCATTTGTATGGGAGGTACCAGAAGGGGTGTGTCAAATAGTTAGGGTCTCTGAAGTTTCACCTCCTATCACGACAAAAATGTATCGACGAATATTCATTACCCCCCAAGTGTCCGTTGGGAAGTTATGGGAGAAATATTAATTTTCCAAAAATAGGTAATTTTGTATGGGAGGTACCAGAAGGCGTGAACCGATATAGTCCATATTCATTCATAATTCAACTCTTCATAAGCGAACATCACACGCAAAATTTTAGTGAATTCAGTTTACTAACAAAAGTGATATGTATGTAAAAGTATGAGGGTCAATTCGGTCATTTGTATGGGAGGTACCAGAATGGGTGGGGCAAAGGTTTCGGTTTTCTTAGGGTTTGTCTACTTTTGCAAGATAAATAAACTGACCAAATTCAAAAATCCTCCGGTTGTCCATTTGGAAGTTATGGAATAAATATTAGTTTTCCAAAAATAGGTAATTTTGTATGGGAGGTACCAGAAGGGGGTGGGCTATTCAGCCCATTTACAATCCCATAAGTTCGTTTTGAAAAATATTGATACTGGTAAATTTTCATACCGATCCGTTTAGGATTACTCGCGTTATCCTGCTGACCAGCCATCCAGCCAGCCAGACAGACGGACATAGCTCAATGGTCTTAAAAAGTCCTGAAACGAATTTGGTCTTAAGATACTTGGGGTCTAACTCGTCTCCTTTAATGCGTTACACTTTTTTTCGTATCAAATGATATATACCCTCATCCCTAAGAGTGATGGTATAATACGTCTGCAATCTCAGGGACAGACCCCAAAAAGGGAGAGTACGTATGGGAGGTGAGAGTTGTTTTTGACCGATCGGTCTCATCTCAATACCCAACCTCCGCTTAGAGTTGGTAAGCTTGAATATAAAATTTAAGCTTGATTTCTTTTAAACTACAGCAAAAAGGAGGAGTTTGTATGGGAGGAGGGAGCAGTTTTTGACCGATCGGGCTCATCTTAGAACTTAACCTCCGCCTAGTGTTGGGAAGCTTGCATACAAAATTTCAGCTTGATTGCCTTTAAACTACGATGCTGATCATTTATATATATATATATTGTTATACCTACCACGCCTCCTTATGGGCGTTACAAATGGAAGAACAAAATGAATATACCCTTCACTCCGTTCATGCGCATGGTGAAGGGTATAAAAATGCCGACCTGTTGCCTATCAAAACTCTCTTTTCCTGGCGAGTGTAGGTAGAGGGGATTTTTGAATGTTGAATGGAACCATCAGATGATGAAATCGGGTGGTAATACAAGGTGGGCCAAAAGAAGTCATCCAGTCAGATGTTGTTTGGCTTACATTTTTTTTCTAAATGAAAAACTTTGATTCTGTTTATTGATTATTTTTACTTGAATTACGATTCGATGGGAAATGGGAGGAGCCACACCTCTTTTTAAAAAGTTGTTATGTCGAAACCGATTGTAATAAAATTTTTATAATCTACAAGCTGGGCCACAAGAAGTCAACCGATGTTGTTTGGCTCCCATTTTTTTCCTAAATGAAAAACTTTGATTCTGTTTTTTTATTATGTTTATTTGAATCTTTTGAATTTTATTGGTTAAGTCGAGTAGATGATATCTGCCAAATGGGCGCACCGTTACAATTGATTGCCTTACGGGCTCGATTTATGGCCTTTTTCATCACTTCGGCGAGAACTTCGGGCGGTTCTCGCACTCGTGTCCAGTAGCCCGTTTCTGTAACTCGTAACGATAGCAGTAACCGAGCCATATAAACGATTTGGAGTCAGTCTGACATCACTCTCACCTGAAATGTTTCTGTAAACATCTGAATCGATTTAAGTTCAAATCGCTTATTCCAAATCGATAAGCTATCGCATGTTCCGATTTCACTTCATACTTACTTAGCTGGCACTTCTTTGCAATACCAGTAGATTATATACCGCATGTAAAAAAATATTATAAGCGCCTCGATCTTCTCCGCTTCTTCTCCATTCAGTCACACCAAGTTCTGTAAGGTTCTCAGTAACCCGGTCTTTCCAACGGAGTTTTGATGACCCTCTTCTGCGCCGTCCATCGAGTTTATTGTCGAAGACTTTTCCAGCTGGAGCATTTTCGTCCTTGCGTACAACCTAACCTAGCCAACGCAGCCGCTGCACCTTAATGCGTCTGACCACGTCAATGTCAGTGTACAGCTCGTACAGCTTATGATTCATACGACGCCGATACTCTCCATTAACGATGGTGGATCCATATATTTTACGGAATATTTCTCTCTCGAATACTGCCAGAACCGATTCATCCGCTTTTGTTAATACCCAGGATTCTAAACCATACATTTAGACAGGTAGAACCAGTATCTGGTACAGCTGGATTTTTGTACGTCGATAGAGGACTCTGTCATTGAATAACTTGCTTAGTACGTAGTAGGATTATTTTCCGGATTTCGAGGCTGATATTATTTGTTTTGTTGATGGCGGAGCCTAGGTAGATAAAATTATCTACCACCTCGAAGTTATAGTTGTCAACGTTCACACAGTTTCCCAAACGAGTATATTCTTTGTTCATTGAAACTAATAACATCGTTTTGTCCTCGTTCACCATTACACCTATTTTCGCTGATTCCTTCTGTATACCTGAGATGGATGCAGCCACATCCCGCAGTCTTCGACCGATGATGTCGACGTCATCAGCGTACGCGAGTAGCATGTGGCTTTTGTTGAATATCGTGCCATTCGTGTTTACCGCAGCTTTCCTCACTATCATCTCCATCACTATGTTGAAGAGGTCACACGATGGGTCGTCGCCTTGTTTTAGGCCTCGTCTGGTACAGAATGGCTCCGTAAGGTCCTTGCCAATCTTCACTGAAGACTTCGTGTCAGTCAGCGTCATTCCGCAAAGGCATATCAGCTTCGCTGGAATACCAAACTCAAACATGGCTTCGAGTAATTTCTGCCGTATCGAGCTGTCGAAGAAAAGATGATACGTATCGATCTGTTTCTCTTGGGTCTTTTCCAGGATTTGCCGAAGTGTGAATATATGGTCTGTTGTTGATTTACCAGGTCTAAAGCCACACTTATAAGGCCCGATCTGGTTGGATAACACTGGCTTTAGTCTTTCACATAGTACACTAGACAGGACCTTATATGCGATGGCTAAAAGCTGATCCCGCGGTAGTTGGAGCACACACTTGGATCACCTTTTTTAGCACAGGACATAATACGTTTAAATTCCAATCGTCGGGCATGCACTCTTCAAGCCAACCCGTGCACAGGAGCTGGTGCATGCTCCTTATCAGCTCTTCGCCACCGAACTTGAAGAGCTCTGCCGGAAGTCCGTCGGCACCGGCTGCTTTATTATTTTTCGGCCGAGACATTGCTCTACCTACCACGGCTTGACTTGGTGGTGGGCAATCTAAGCCGTCGTCGACAATTGGTGTGATACCTTCACGTGCGCTACCCTCTGGAACCAGCAGTTGCTGAAAGTGTTCTCTCCATATATGCAGCACACTCTGCGTATCTGTAACCAGATTTCCATCCTTGTCCTTACAGGAGGGGAGCCCATTACCGTAGCATGTTGCTTTTACTTTCTGGTAAAATTTCCCGGCCTCACCTCTATCCCTGTATCGCTCTATATCCTCTTTCTCCCGTTCCTTTATGTGACGTTTTTTTCGCTTAAATAGCTATCTCGCCTGTTTTACTGCCTCCTTGTGCCGTTCCCTAACTGCCCGGTTTACAATTGGCTGCAGCGTTGCCCTATAAGAGGCATCTTCAGACGCTATGCGACATTCTCCATCGTACCAGGATTCGTCTAAGCGCCGTTTTTCATATCCGAGCACGGTTATTGCGGCGGTTGCCATCGAATGCGCAATATGCTGTCACTGTATATCGGGAACTTCAGAAGTAGGGGCATTATGTCGTAGTAATTGGGAGAGCTGGTTGGAGTAGACAGTGGCTATCTCTGGTGTTTGCCACTTCGCAATGCCCAGCTTTCTTTTTGTTTGGTTACATGCGTTTTTCGCTCTGTTAAATCTTGTGCTGCAACTTGGCTGCAACCAGGTAATGATCCGAGCCAATATTAGCACCACGGATCACACGCACGTCCTTGACACTAGATGCATCCCTACTATCAATTACCTCATGATCAATTTGAGTTTTGGTTTTTTGATCGGGGGATAGCCAAGTTGCCTTGTGGATATCTGTGTGCTGGAATCTGGTTCCACTCACTACCATGTTCCTTCCCGCTGCGATGCTAACTAGCCTAAACCCGTTGTCTAACGTGTCGGTATCGGCAGGCTGAATATATCGATCGATGGACCAAGAACATCTTCCCTTCCTATTTTTGCATTAAAGTCTCCCAGAGCAATTTTAATGTCGTGGCCAGGGCAGCGGTCGTATGTTTCCTCTAGGCGATCGTAAAATGCATCTTTAATCTAATCGTCTTTATCTTCCGGCATCGGGGCATGAATAAAAATCGGCGTGATGTAGTAATTCGATCACTAACAGGATTGAATCGCGAGACAAGATGTCTGTGAGTCTCTCGCCAACTACAAATCCACATCCAAATTCGTGCTTTTCGGCCTGCTGTAATAGATGTCGTAATTTTTTCGTCGCGAACATTCTTGTCCTATCCATCTCATCTCCTGGATGGCGGTGATGTCAGCCTTATATTTTTTTGACGACATTCGCCATAGACATTCTCTATAGAGAGTCCGGACGTTCCAGGTGCATATCCTTAAATCATGTTCCTTATTTCGTTGGCGGGGGTCGACAACATTTGGGGGTTTCCGTATGTTACTTTTTCTTTGCCGTGTTTTCATAGCCAGTAAAGGACGTGAAGGCGGGTGGCTAGCCCAACCATCAGAGTTCGTCTCTCACTATCAGCCGCTGTTCATGATAAAAAAAAAATATCACGAACAACGTTGCCCAGGTGCCACCACGAAGGAGTTTGTGAGTCGGCTTGAGATGCAAGATTCACTTTACATCCCCAACGGCACCCAAATTTCCTAAATAATTTGTGATTTATACAAAATCAACATCAGCCCTTAAAAGTTAACCACCATTTATAATAATTAACTTAATTCATATTTGTGTAGTGACTAAAAATAATGTATCTGTATTCTTGTTTAAGAAATCTAAACTGAACATTTCGTCAAATGCGCATACCCTCCCGTCTATGCAGTGATTGCACGGTATCTCTAAAATGTCATCATTGTCTCTGACGTTTAAATAGACACAATGACGCAGCCCCTCAGATCCAAAAGATTTTAGTATTCAGCATAATGTGACAAAGAAATAACTGATAAGATTTTTATATAATTTGTGACGTATTTATAAGAATTTAAGATAAGATGGAATATACTTTAACATAGAGAATTTCTTTTATCTAAAGATTTGGGTAATATCAAAATATCTTCATAATAAAAATCTTTAATTATGAAATTTATCAAATTGAATGGAATATATCAACAATGGACCGTCATATACTGCCTGTAAAAGGTTATTTAATTTACTGAAAATGACTTCCTGTCTTACTTTATACTTACACAGGAGAACACATGATTTTGGGACTCAATTCTAAGAAATGCACGTGAAAGTAGCCCCAAAAAGAAGAAGTTCTGCATCAATCGTTTTGTCAAGTTACATGTCATTACAATTTAAAATCGATTTGAAGTTAGCATGTATCGTATAGGGGAATTTATCATGTTTTAGGCTCTTTTGTTTGGCATAACATAAATACTATATGGTGGCGTATGATTATCATAAGTAATATTCCACGTAAATCATACGCCACGGAGTACAGCAGTTTTGCTCTGCTACAAAATATATATATTCAGTTCAAAATTATTTGATGAATAGAAAAGTGAAACTGTGGCTTATGTAAGAAAACCTTATATGAACCTATACGATACTTACTAACTTCATATCGATATTAACTTATTATGACATGTAACTTGACAAAACGAATGATGCAGAATTTCTTCTTTTTGGAACTACTCTCACGTGCAGTTCTCAGAATTGAGTCCCAAATCAATGAGCTCAAACATGTTGTACTGTATTATTTTATAAACAATTTAAAAGAAAATATTCTTTGAAACCAAATTTTTCATATCTCTGAGACTTCTTTGTCTCATCTTTTATTGCCAGTTCTAATCAATAGTTGCTGAATGATTGATTGCTGTAAGAGTCTACAGCGTGACAAATTTCCCTATACGATACTTACTAACTTCAAATAGATATTGAATTGTTATGGCATATAACTTGACAAAACGAATAATGCAACACTTCTTCTTTTTGGGGCTACTCTCATGTGCAGTTCACACAAATGAGTCCAAAATCAATGAGCTGATAAATGTTGTACTGTGGTATTTGTAGTTGTAATCAATTGTTGCTGTATGCCACATGCATTTGTATACAACAATTTGTTGCTTACAACAGCAAATGTATAGCCATTCAAAGTGTCACGTATGCCACTGGTTTGACGAGCCAATCGATGCTGCTCGCAGAACGAAAACTCGTCTTGTAATTGAAGAGCTGGCATCATTGTTGTACTACTCCTCTTCTGAGTTTATGCTTTACTTCTACAATTGCAACGGAAGATACAATGGCAAGTTATGAGTTCCATATATTAAGAGTTGTTATTTGTTACTAATTTCGAAGAAATGTTACAAAATTGGTGTAATTGTGTAAATTGCCAAATAGTATTGATATATGACTTACTTACTTAATTTCCCTTTAAACCCCATGAATGAGGTATGGGAAAGCTTCTCGCGTTGTTGTGAATTAACACGCTTTCGATTTTAAATTCACAACAAACGGCACCTACTTGTTTATCGACGAAAGCCAACGTCACTGTTTGAGAATCTTTTACTAGACATGTTGATTGACTCGACACTTATATTGTGAAGATGCTGTCGACAACATCGAGGTGGCCGGCAATGAAAGATTTTTTTTTTTCTTTAGATGACTGTAGCCGGCAGTTGAACCTTGGGGCTCCCGCATGGTAGTCGGGTGTTCTAACCATAAAGCCACGGCCGGTACCAATAACTCTAGTATCTCTACTAATAAAATTGCGATTGAACCCTGGCACAACATAACCTTATCCAAGATCTGTGAACTACAAGGAATACACTCTCGCCGCCTTCCTGGATATTGAGAGAGTTTTTCATAATGTCAAACCTGAATCTGTAATTGACTCAATGGAACAACTGGAGATTAACCCAGTGGCCATCGCCTTAGTTGATAAACTACTAAAATTTAGACGCATTGGATCCAGTCTGGGCGTGTCAAATATTTCCAAGGTGGCGGTTCGCGGTACTTCACAAGGAGGAGTACTCTCCCCACTACTATGGAAGCTCAACATATGCGGACGACGGGGCACTAATAGTCACCGGCAGGGATCCTAAATTACTCTCTGAGCTGCTGTAATCTGTGCTGAAACTTCTTTTGAAATGTTGTCGTGACTGTGGACTGGGTGTAAACCCGAGTAAGAAAACAGAACCGGTGCTATTCACACGGAGATACATAATCCCTTAATTTGCAAAACCCAGATTAAATGAAGTCGCACTTACACTGTCTGATAGTGCCAAATACCTTGGGCTAATATTGGACAGTAAACTGAATTGAAATCTGAACTCTCAGACCAGGATTAGCAAAGCGGCAACGGTTCTATACCGCTGCAAAAGGGGAATTAGCCCCAAAACCGTAAACCGTGATTATACGAATCAGTTATTAAACCCATCTTATTCTACGGATCGCTAGGTAAAGCGTTCCAAAGGCTAAAATTCAAACGCATTATGAGACTGGTGGCAATCATGATAACAGGGCCACATAGAACTACTCCAACTAAGGCACTGTCCTAAACTGGTTACACCCGAAAATTGAGGCGACTAAAATAGTAGCGAACACCGCAATGCTATTAGATGTCATAAAAGCAAGGATGCACAGGAACTATGGCCATGCCAAAATTCTGGACCTAATCAATGTGTGGTACACCATACCACAACCTGTCTTCGATCCGGTTTTTATAAGAAACAACCCGGATAGGTCCTACTACGATGACAATGATACCCTAAAAAATACCCTAAATTTGAGAAGGATGTCATCCTAATATTCACGGACGGTTCGAAATTAAAGGAAAGAGCGGGCTGTGGAATCTTTTCGGAGGAGTTGAATTTGCAACTATGAATCAGACTTCCAGACCACTGTAGCATAGTTCAGGCCAAAATAGCCGTAGAGAACATTCAGTATCTTGAGACATTGGGCGGCAATATTCATATTCTTAATGATAGTAAAGCGGCTATCAGATCCCTGGAGAACGTGTACACCACTTCGAGAAATGTCCGAAAATGCCGGTCGTCTCTTGAGGAGATAGCGAGACATTCGACGGTTATCCTTACATTGGTTCAAGGACATGGGGACATATATGGAAACTAAAGGACCGATAGGTTGGCAAGGGCCGCCACAACCGTGAAATCGGGCGAAGTTTACGGTCTCATTGGGATCCCTCTCACAAGGGTGAAACTGAACCTCATTGTTAAAGAGAGATGGATGAGATAACCCACTTGCACGGCGACCAAACAAATTTGGGTTACAATGGATATACAAAGAACACGATTTGTGCTGAACCTTTCCAGAGTCCACCTGAGGAACATAATAGCTGTAATAACCGGTCACTGGCCGGTTGGTGAAAACGTTAAGAGGTTGAAACTACCCTACAACGATTTTTGTAGAAGCTGCAATGATGAGGAAGAAGGGGAGACCATGGAGCATCTCCTATATCACTGCCCTGCTTTTGGTGACCTGAGATATGAAAAGCTTGGTCATTGGACACTTCTAGACAATACCTGTCTATCAGTAGATGACCATGCCTTCACCAGAGCAACGAAATGGCTTGATAGCGACGTTGACCGAACAGAATAGGTATTACAAATGGTATCACACCGGGATCATACTAGGACCCCAGTGAGCAGTGGTAATCGTGGCTGCCGAATTTACCTGACATTATTATTTTTGTTTATGGCGGAGCGGAGGTAGATAAAATCATCTACCCCTTCAAAGTTATAGTTGTCAACGTTCGCGCAGCGTCCCAATCGATTAGACTCTTTGTTCGTCAAAACAAATAACTTAGTTTTGTCCTCATTAATCACCAGACCCACTTCTTCCGACTGTTTTCAATGTTCGAAAAGACCGCAGTAACATCCCGCAGTTCTCGGCCAATGATATCTATAAAATCTCCCAGAACAATTTTAAACTTAATTTCAGCATACGCGAGCAGCGTGTGGCTTTTGTTAAAGATGGTGCCAGTCGTCTTTACTGCTGCCTTCCGAATGATCATCTTCATGATGAAATTAAAGAGATCACATGACAGACTATCGCCTTGTCTGAAGCCTTGATTGGTAGAAAATGGCTCTGTTAGATTTGTGCCTATTTTCTCTGAAGACTTCGTGTCAGTCAGTATCATCCCGCAAAGTCGTATTAGCTTACCGGGGATACCAAACTGAGCCATAGCATATAATAATTTCTGTCGTATCGGTCTCTCAATTGCAGATTTGTAATCGATAAACAGCGTGTAGGTCGATGGATCTGCATTTCTTGGGTCTTCTCCAGGAGTTGTTGTAGTGAGAATATCTGATCGGTTGTGGATTCACCAGGTCTAAAACCACACTGATAAGGTTCAATCAGGTTCGCCAGAATGGGCTTTAGTTTTTCACATAACACTCTAGACAGGACCTTGTATGCGATGGGTAAATGGCTGATCCTGCGATAATTGGTACACACACTTGGCTCGCCTTTTTTAGGCACAGGACATAAAATACTCAGATTCCAATTATCAGGTATGCATTCCTTGAGCCAAATCGTGTTGTCAGCTCATCGCCGCCGACTTTAAAAAGCTCTGCCGGCAGTCCATTGGCTCCCGCAGCTGTGTTATTTTTGAGCCGTGCAATTGCCGTGCTGATCTCGTTTTGGCTCGGTGGTGGTCAGTCTATTCTATCGTCGATGAATGGTGTGATTTCGTCACTTATGCTGCCTTCGGGAACGAGAAGAGATTAAAAGTGTTCCCTCCATATTAGCAGCACACTCTGAGTGTCCGTGACCAGATTTCCGTTTCCGTCCTTACAGTTGGGTATCTCTGATCGAAAACCTTTACTTTTCACCTTTTGGTGGAACTGTCGGGCTTCACCTCTATCCCTGTAATTTTCGATATCCTGGCTCTCTCTCTCTTTTCTTCCACAGACTCTTTTTCCGCCTGAAGAGGCGTGTCATCTCCCTCCTCTGCTTATTATAACGCTCAGTCACTGCACGCGTTGCCATTAGCTTCAGTTTTGCCCTGTATTCAGTAACCTTATCTTCAGATATATCGCGACATTCTTCATCGTACCAGGGCTTGTGTGAGCATGGTTTTGCATAAGCCAGTACGGTCGTTGTGGCAGTGGTCATAGAATTCGCAATATGCTGCCACTGTGTGTCGGAAGCATCAGAATTTGGGGGGTTGGTTTGAAGTAATTGACAGAGTTGGTTGGGAGTAGGCATTGGCTATATCGGTGATATGTAGCTTTGTGATGTCTAGCTTTCATTGTGTTTGATTACGAGCGTTTTTAACACTACTTAATTACAGGCGTACCTTGGCTGCAACTAGGTGGTGATCCGAGTCAATATTTGCACCGCGCATCACAGGCACGTCCATAATGCCTGAGGCATGCCTTCCATCAATTACCACGTGATCAATGTGGTTTCTTGTATTTCGATCAGGGGATATCTAGGTTGCCTTGTGGATATCTTTATGAGGGGATCTAGTTCCACTCACTACCATGTTTCTTGCCGATGCGAACACTGTGTAACGTGTTTTGTTTACCCCAAATGTATTCTGTAGGGTTTTTTTTTTGCCCCAAATATGTTCTGTAACGTTTTTTGCTCACCCCAAATATATTACGGAACGTTTTTGGTTTAACCCAAATAAATTTTTTGTTTGTCCCAAATGTATTGTGCAACGTTTTTTTTTTGTTTGCTCCAAACATATATTTACCATTTTTGGTTTGCGCCAATTATTTTGTACAGCGTATTTTTGTTAACCCCAAACGTTTTTTTTTTAGTTTGCCCCAATTATTTTCTGTTACGTGTTTTAATTACCCCAAATATGTTCCGGAACGTTATTAGTTTACCCCAAATACATTTTTTTTTGCCCCAAATGTATTGTACAACGTTTTCTTTGTTTGCTCCAAACATATTTCTAACGTTTTTTGTTTACCCCTTATATATTCCGAAACGTTTTTTGTTTGCCCCAAATGAATTCCGTAACGAAAAATTTTTGAATGAGACCTCGTTTCCGATAACTTCAGTTTATTTCGGTGTACTACGGCATTAGTTGCCGCAAACGAAAAAAATGATTTTAAACGAAAAACGTTTGCGGTAAACGAGCCATAAACGTTTTTTTTTTCTTTGCGTGTAGTTTGATTCCGTTATCGTAGGTATTGTTGTGCAGGCTGAATTTCCCGACTGCTGAACCAAGAGCATCTTCCCTTCCTATTTAAGCATTAAAATCTACCAGAACAATTTTATTGTCATGTGCAGGACAGCGGTCATATATTTCCTCCAGGCGCTTATAGAATGCATCTTAAATGTCCTCATCTTTGTCTTCCGTCGGTGGTTGAGCACAAATCAGCTTAATGTAAAGATATTCCGCCTTTATGGGGATAGTGGCTAATCGGTCATTTACAGGGTTAAACTGCGAGTCGACGTCTCTTGCTGATTATGAATCCACCTCCCAATTTGTGTCTTTCTGCATGGTAACTATAAAATAGATAACAGTTCATCCGTCGTGTGCATCCCCGTCCATCGCATTTCCTGTATAGCAGTGATGTCAGCCTTGTATTTGTCGAGGACATCTGACATTTGGATAGAGGCACCATCTCTGTATAGAGTTCGGACATTCCAGGTGCATATCCGTAAATCATGATAATTATAACGTTTGCGGGGGTCGTCAACATTTGGGGGGGTTCTTGTTTTTTTCCATTTCTTCGTGTTTTCATGATAATTGGTTTTGTTTAAGCAGAGTGGCTTATTAGGCCACCGCGGTCGATCATAGTTTCTTGGGGCTACCAAAGCCTCTAAGAGAGCCATTGTGTTGAGCTTCAGTATCATCTTTTACCTACTTCCTAAGACGCATCGGTGGTAGTTTGCCAGTAGGTTACTTAACCATATCCAATACATACAAGACTGACATTAGATATTTGAGCAAGTATAAAAAGTACTTTCCTACACTATCCTAAGAATCGTTATAACTTGTATGCCAGCCCGTGTACTTTATCTTCCTTAACCTCTCATGTAAGTAATCTATACGAGACCTTATGAATCACCCAATCTTCAGAGCTGTATGAGGATAACGTTGTTTTGTTTTAGTATAGTACTGTTTTTGTAGTCCTGTGTAACTTTAAGCATTTATACTTCAACGCCAAGCATCAACTTTCTCCTGCCACAACATACAATTCAATCCTCTTCAACAGGTCACGTGTTTGGACTCAATATCACGCCACCATACCAAACTACCTGTTGCAAGGTAAAACGATACTCAAAACAGGATTAAGTTATTTTTTTTTTGTATTTAGGCCAGATAATCCACAGAACATCTACATTTTGGTTAAAAAAAGAGTGTAAGCGACTTTAAAATACAAAATGCCACCACATACAGGCATAGGATACGTCGTGCGTCAAGGAACTATCGTAATTTATAATATACATGACATTATGGGGAGAGAGAGTCTAAATATGTATCTTATCATGTGTCCGTCTGTCTTCGGAATACAGCAATTCAAAGTTAAACCCACAACCAATAATGGTAGAAAAACTCGTTTATGTCCCATTAAACAAAATGCATCGAATGTTGGACAGTTTCTTGTGTCTTGATTCTGCATCACGACACAAGAGAGCGCGCGTTGTCGAACTTGAATTTAGGTGAACGATTTCCAACGATGAAGGTCGATGTATAGGAAAGGGCATAGAGAGGGCATCTTGCACTGTTTCCATTGTGTTGTTGCGGTGTTGGGTCTCGGCTGGACAACAACACTTTCAAAGTCAATGTCTCCATTGTCCACAACGGACAATAATAAACAAACAAAAAAGAAACAAGGTAAAGTTCCAAATAAACACTCTTGTGAAAGGTGATATGTAAATGTGCCAGCCACGCCAACGAGTCAAAAGGTCAATACCCGAATACCAAATGACACAATACAAAACTAAAAAATTATGTGTGACGGCTTAAATGCATAAATAATGTCAGCAAACAGTAGA
The DNA here is from genome assembly GCA_964034835.1 of Muscina levida. Classification (NCBI taxonomy): domain Eukaryota; kingdom Metazoa; phylum Arthropoda; class Insecta; order Diptera; family Muscidae; genus Muscina; species Muscina levida. Next base: position 118,978,665 of record OZ035883.1, on the reverse strand, counting down.
GAAAACGTAGAGGTATTATGTGACAGATATCTATACATAAGATTTTAAATTTTTTTTAGGAATTCATAAATAGTAACTGGAGTGAAAAAACGTTGGAAAATGGGATCAATGAATAGCTTAACTTTCGGTTCATAGCGGGGATTTTGGAACCACGCATATCGATCCGGATATCACAAGACCGACCGTGGCATAGTGGTCAGAACACACGACTACTATACAGGAGATCCCAGTTTTGACTCCTAGCTCCAGTCATTTAAATTTTTCTTTCATTGTCGGCCCCCTCGATGTTGTCGACAGCAACGTTGCAGTATAAGTGTCGACTCAATCGGCATGTCTAGTAAAAAGCTTCTCTAACAGTGACGTTCGCATTCGTCGATAAACAAGTAGGTGCCGTTAGTTGTGAATCTAAAAATAGAAAGCGTGTTAATTCACAACAACGCAAGAAGCTATCCCATACCTGAATCTAGGCTTCCAAGCTAAGATTCAGACTTTGGAAAGGTACCTAAAGTTCTCACCACTGGAACGAACGTCCCATTGATTTCTGTTCGAATCAAATTCATGAATGCATAATAGTTACCAATGTCCTATTATGCATAGGGCGAATTCACAGACACCATGGGTTAAACTGTTCATGCGATTTTCAGATTACAAACTCTGGAAGCTCTCTTAGGCAAAAATGTCTACGGAATTCCGGACCTCAAACTTCGGAAGTTTTTTTCGAGCAAATATCTGATAATAGTGCTAATACTTTTCACCCTAAGTTCTCCCAGGAACAGTGGTATCCGTCGGGATTCCTGACTCGGTAATCTGGATCAATATTGTTTTACCCTGAATCTAGGCTTCCAAGCTAATATTCTGAATTTTGAAAGGTAGCAGCTAGGCCGTATTCAAAGACGCCATGGGTTGAACTGTTAATGTGACTTTCAAGTCAGAAACTCTGGAAGCTCTCTCAGACAGAATGGGACTTCCGTATCTGGTATTGGTTCTGATATAATATCATATGAAGAAATTCCCGTTAATTTCCTTATTCTTAACCTTATTTTGCAAAAAGTAATTTAAAGCTAAACAATTTTGTTAAATTTACATTAAAACAGCTACAATTATTGCATTACTCATAATTTAAAATTGATCCACTGGTAAGGTGCATAACCGCTAAACGGACGCCATATGTTAGGATAAAAATGTCGATGGTGACCATTTTTCACATTTTACAATTGTAAAGGCACATAACCGCTAAAAGCCATACGCCATACGAAACGATAAAAATATCAAAAGACCACAAAATTTCGATAAGATTACTACACCGCTAAACGTACTACTACCACCATTCAATTGCATTAAAACCAACCGCAAACATTTCCCATTTTTCGAAACCGCTAACATAAATTCAATTGCATAAACTACATAAATATATATAAACCGGCCAAATACGAGCGGCATCGCCATGAAATCATACGATCATCGATTCACCAACATCCGATTTTTATTAAACCTAAAAGGTTTGCTGCACACCACACAGTGGCGAATAATACACAATTATGAGGTGTCATTATGATCTTCACTATTGTATGGCGTAATTTCATTCATAAACTTGAGATCAAAGAATTGTCACAGAGCACCAGACAATTAGAATTAGATCTCAACTGGAAACACATGATCGAACGAACAATATCTTGTCAATGCGAAATGAAAAGACGAGTTGTCGTTGTGGCAAAGAAAAAAAATCGTTGGATATTTCCAAAGAGAGAGAGAGAGAGGTGATAATAGAAGAGATGGAGAGTTATGTAGAATGTGAGTACAGTCGAGAGCATAGGCCGCAATTAGTATTATGCTCTTGATGGGGTTGCCAGTATTAGTATTAATGAACTATTGGTGCCAAATATTGTCGAGTTCACACATTGGTCATATTGTCAAATATAAGTAAATCTTGTGTAAAAATATAATAATATTGAATTTTTTTTTTTCTTTAAATCTATATGTATAAAAATGAAATGGTCCACGAATGTAAACCCATCACTTGAGAACGGCTGGAGCGATTTGGTTGATTTTTTTTTTATTCGATTTGAAATTTGTTTGTGTTGTATGCATGTACCAATTCATCTGAAATTTAGAACGGATATTCGATTGATCATGAGAAAACATTTTATATACAAATGGACCCGGTGGACGGCGCTGGGGTCGGTTTACAATTAAAATTTTAAAGAATGGGCCAATTTAACTGAAATTCAGAATCTATGGTTGTTTGATCATCAGAAAAAATTGTATGTACAAATGGACCCGGTAGATGGCGCTAGGGTGGATTTATATCGAAAATTTGAATGCATGTACCAATTTTACAGAAATTTAGTATTTATGTTTGTGGAACCTTGAGAACAAATTTTTTGTATAAAATGACCCGGTAGGTGTCGCTAGGGTGGAATTATAATAAACATGTTAACGAATTAAACAACTTGACTGAAATTTTGAATGTATATTTGTTTTATTATGAGAATTTTTTTTTTGTATATATGGACCCGCAGTTGATTTGACTGCGGTTGAATTATTTCGAAAATTTATATCGATTGTCCGATTTTACTTAAACTTGAAATATATGATTATTTTGGCATGAGAAAATTTTTAATGTATGTTTGGAACCAGTTGCCGGTATTAAGCTTATGATACATTAAATTTTTGGAATGTCATTTAGTCACTTTTTTTAACATTATAGTTATTCAGAAGTCTATATATATAAAAAAGATGTACATTTTGATATCACCACTAATTGTAAAAACGGTTGACTCCATTTGTCCCAAAATTTCAGTGAAAGTTGAGGATTGGCTGTAGATGGTCACCCAGACCGCAAAAAGGCTTAAAGAAGAATTACTAACTTTTATAATGGCGCACTTCCTACAGAATTAGAGAGTTTCACAAAGTGGTTTTTCCCATTTCGAAATTTTAGGGGACAATAACGAAAATAGGAATAACTGATGATGTCACCCAGACCATACGGTTTATGGGGTTGCTGAGCCTAATGAAGGCATTTTTGGAAATTCGTACTCCTTAGGATAAAAAGGTACAATCACCCAGTACACCAACGTAGAAAGTTATATGTCAGTCAATCGGCTTAAAAATGTGGTTTTAGAATATATGCCTATCAATAAGTAAGTTTTCATCACATCACGGACGACACTGCTGATCCGTTTTAGCAATTCTTATAATAATCTTTAATATATATGAAGAACAGAATTTGTCCGGAAGAACCTCGCACTTTAAATTCAAATATTTTAGAGGTCAAAGAAATAAACCAATAGTTATTAGATTTCAACTACACTCAACATATTTTACAAAAATTTGGAGGCATGAGGGTATATATCATTTGATACGAGAAAAAGTGTTACACTTAAGGAGACGAATTAGAACCCATGTATCTTAAGACCAAATTCGTTTCAGGACTTTTTAAAACGATTGTGCTATGTCCGTCTGTCTGGCAGGATGGCTGGTGAGCAGGATAACTTAAGTAAACCTTAGCGGATCGGTATGAAAATTTACCTGTAGTAATATTTTTCAAAAGAAACTAATGGGATTGTAAATGGGCAAAATAGCCCCACCCATTCTGGTACCTCCCGTACAAAATCACCTATTTTTGGATGGTTAATATTTTTTTCATAACTTCCAAACGGACGACCGGATGATATTTAAATTTGGTTTGTTTATTTATCTTGCATAGTAGACAAACGCTAAGGAAACCGAAACCTTTGCCACACCCCTTCTGGTACCTCCCATTCAAAATTACCTATTTTTGAAAAATATATATTTCTCCCATAACTTCCAAACGGACACTCTGGGGTATTAAAAATTGTGGAGTAATTTATATTGTGATTGGAGCCAAAACCTCAGAAAACATAACAATTTGACACTCCCCTTCTGGTATCTCCCATACAAATTACCGAATTCACTCCAATAGTCTTACATACTTACATATCTTTTTTGTAAGTACACTGAATTCACATTAAAATTTTGCGTATGATGTTCCCTTATGAAAATTGGACTCAGGAATAGATATGGACTTTATCGGTTCACGCCTTCTGGTACCTCCCATACAAAATGACCTATTTTTGGAAAATTAATATTTCTCCATTAACTTCCAAAGGGACACTTGGGGGTAATAAAAATTGGTGGGTTAACTTATCTTGTAATGGGAGGCAAAACCTCAGAAAACCTAACAATTTGACACTCCCCTTCTGGTGTCTTCCAGGCAAATTACCGAATTCACTCCCATAGTTTTACATACTTACAAATCCTTTTTGTAAGTACACTGAATTCAGTAAAATTTTGCGTAAGTTGTATAGTTATGAAAATTTGAATCAGGAGTAAGTATGGACTATATCGGTTCACCCCTTTTGGTACATCCCATATAAAAGTCCTTTTTTTGGAAAATTAATATTTCTCCCATAACGTCCAAACCGGCTTCTGTGGGATAATCAATTTGTTTCTTTGGCTAAAGTGCAGAATATGGGGCGGGAGCCCGATTAAAAAAAAATATGCCATTGTCTTCGTCTTGGTCCCCAAACATCGGAATGGTAGGTCAAAGTTGGTGCTCAGGACCATGGGGCCCGGGGGGTCAAAAAAGGCTCCCCTTTCGGTTCTATGATGACCCCCCATGTGCGGGTACTCAAATGAAAGATATTTTCGAGACGAATCCAACGATGTTATTTTTTTTCTACGGGTCTCCTGAACCGAGTTAGAGCCATTTAAATTTCCGGGATATACCAAAAAAATAAATTTTTGCCTGCGGCGCTATTAATTCCAACATATCCATTTCCACCCTAATTTACAAAAAAAGAATATTTTTCCCGGGAAATAAAAAACTTAAAAATCGCGCGTTTTTTTTTAAATTTTTCATCATTTTATCCACTTTCATCACTTTTTTAATGAATTTTCTTCTTTCAAATATTTCTGTCTGGACTTTTTCTTGAATTTTTTAAATATTTCTTGAAATTGTCCATTTGTTTCCTTCAGTTTTTTTTTAAATTTTTTCTCAATTTTTCTCAAAAAAAATCGCGCGTTTTTTTTTTAAATTTTTCATCATTTTTCCCACTTTTATCCCTTTTTTTAATGAATTTTCTTTTTTCAAATATTTCTTTTTGGACTTTTTCTTGAATTTTTTTAAATATTTCTTGAAACTGTCCATTTGTTTCCTTCAGTTTTTTTTTAATTTTTTCTCAATTTTCTTTTTTTAATTAAAAAACCTAAATTTTAACCTTAAATTTTTTTGAATTTTTAAATTTTCAAACATTTTTTATGACATTTCATTTTTCCGTATTTCAATTCATTTCCTTAAATTATTCTAATTTTCCATGATTTTTCCCATTTTTTTTAATTTATTTCCTTAAAATTTTCTAACTTTTTCCATATTTTTTTCACATTTTTTCAATTTCTTTTTTTTTTTGTATATCCCGAAAACTAAATGGCTCTAACTCGGCCCAGGAGACCCGTAGGAACTTAAAAATACCACCGTTGGATTCGTCTCGAAAGTATCTTTCATTTGAGTGGGGGGTTATCATAGAACCCAAGGGTCCCCTTTTTTTGGGCCCCGTGGGCCTTAGCGCTAACTTTGACCTTGATTTTCGTGTTTAGGGCGTATCAGTTAATTTATCGGAAACCCTAACTATTTGGCATACCCCTTCTGGTACCCTTCATATAAATAACCGATATTGCCCCTTAACATACATATTATCATTTTTGTATTTACACTGAATTCAGAGAAATTTTGCCAAGGTAACGAAAAGAGAAATACCAGACACGTTGTGCTGCCCCTAAGTGTAGCTCCTATTCAAATAAGTAAAAAAAAATTCACAAGTAGACAAAAAATAATACATAAGTAATTAAATTTTAATTAAAAATCTATTAATTTCAATAAATCAAAACTTAAACAATATCTTATAGTGGGTGATGGTATTTATCAGTCAGTTAACCTGACTAAGATTTCTGTACTGGTTGTTATTATATTTCGTTTATTTATTTCACATTATTTTGTTTTAATTTTTTATTATTTTATATTATTGTACTTTATTTTATTGACGTTTTTTTATTTTATTTTATTTTATTTTATTTTATTTTATTTTATTTTTTTTTTATTTTATTTTATTTTATTTTTTTTATTTTATTTTAGTTTATTTTATTTTATTTTATTTTATTTTATTTTATTTTATTTTATTTTATTTTATTTTATTTTATTTTATTTTATTTTATTTTATTTTATTTTATTTTATTTTATTTTATTTTATTTTATTTTATTTTATTTTATTTTATTTTATTTTATTTTATTTTATTTTATTTTATTTTATTTTATTTTATTTTATTTTATTTTATTTTATTTTATTTTATTTTATTTTATTTTATTTTATTTTATTTTATTTTATTTTATTTTATTTTATTTTATTTTATTTTATTTTATTTTATTTTATTTTATTTTATTTTATTTTATTTTATTTTATTTTATTTTATTTTATTTTATTTTATTTTATTTTATTTTATTTTATTTTATTTTATTTTATTTTATTTTATTTTATTTTATTTTATTTTATTTTATTTTATTTTATTTTATTTTATATTATTTTATTTTATTTTATTTTATTTTATTTTATTTTATTTTATTTTATTTTATTTTATTTTATTTTATTTTATTTTATTTTATTTTATTTTATTTTATTTTATTTTATTTTATGTTATTTTATTTTATTTTATTTTATTTTATGTTATTTTATTTTATTTTATTTTATTTTATTTTATTTTATTTTATATTATGTAATTTATTTTTCTATCAGTTTCATATAGTAATTAAGCGCTAAAATCTGTCGATATGTTGGCCTTAAATGGCAACCCTATGCTTACTGGTGATAATCTATCCTCTCTCTCTCACAACTAATAAGATTTCACTGTTTGCCTCTATGTGTGTGAGAGTACTATAGTATTTATAGTAAATATCGCTCTTTTGCTGTTATCACAATACTAACGGCTCTCAGTGTATCCACACAGCTGAAGCAAACAGCAAACAAACCAAACCCAGCAACGGTTGGTCGATTCGTGATACGAGTAACGCTAAGTTAGTCGCGCACAACGGACTGAAGACGACAAACGTCTGTTTGTTAGATTTCTGCTTTAAAACCGTCAATTACTGTTTAGTTTTTGTGTTTTATTTTTTTCTTTCTTTGGTTAAAATTCTTCTTCAGTTCTTATTTTTTCGAATACTCTGTGAGTGTGTGTGTGTGATACTATTAAATGGTCTTAAGTTCTCCGTACGTGGAGGATCTTAACGATTTGAGTGTCTCGTCGTCGCCGTCGCGTACAAGTGGTTTAATCAAATACGAATAAAAAAAAATTTTCTAATAAAAGTGAGTGCCGAAATATTCTACATTAATGAAAAATATACATACCTACATATACTTGCACACATATGTGGCATTAAAAAATAATGCAAAAATTATTGAGAATAAAACTACTTTTAATGAAAGAAATATTAAATTTAAAGTACAAGAAGTGTAGTTTATTAACGAAAATATAAAATTTGTATATAAAAGATAATGGGAATATGATGAAATTTCTTAAAATTTTTGTGAAACATAACAAGCCCTCGAATTCCATGCATCCGACGTTTGTATGTAGCCGCCACCACCGCCACCACCGCCACCCTCCGTTATCATCGACAGCAACGAAAACGTTTTCGGCTCGTAAATAAATTTGTTAATGACGTGCCAACTGTAGTGTGCGCTCCTTTGTTATTACTTTCCCTCCTACGTTGTCAACTTCCCACCATCGCCTTCAAAGATTTTCATGTGAATTGTTTTTAGTTATTGTTATTATGTATTATTATTACTATTTTCCCGTTCTATTCCATTTTACTTTTAGTAAATGTAGATTTAGTTTTTTTTTTTCGCTCTTCTGTTGTTTAAATCCGTTGAACATTTGTTCAAAAGAAATAACATTAACTTGCTATTGCAATTGCATATCCGCGTGTAATGCAATGCGTAAACGTAAGTATGTGTGTGTGTGTGTGTAATTTCACTCACACGTTGTTGTGTCTGACGTTGTTTCAGGTGACCACGCAGCAACAGCACAAAACACGATCCAGCCGCCTTAAATTTGTCTTTATGATTAAAATTGTACAAGTATCTTATATAAAAAAACAACAAACGCAACAACAACAATACTACGAGGAGACAACAAAGCTATCAAACATGTTGGCTCTCTCCTTTTGATTTAACCAACGCACGAATTTCACCTAAGAGACCAGCCCACCAAACACTAACTTTGTTGTTTATTGTTGTTGTATCGACAAATTTAACTCATTGTATTCCGTTTTTTTTTTTGACAACTATGATTTTATAGATACACTATGTATTCTATATATATACACAAATCTACCATGTGTATGTTTATGTATGTATGTATTGTTTATTTCTTATAGTTTTGAGATTCTACACTGAAGGTTAAAAGTATTAAAACTTTGTTGAGCATGAAGTCTAAAACGCACTTAATAAGATATGTTGTACATAAGATACGAGTACTAAAGTATAAAATTAAGACGTGATGACTTACACCTATCTTGGTCTCTAAATATAGCAACCCAAAGTTCATGTTATGACCAGAGCCGATGTTAGTAGACCTCATTTGGTTTCTATAATAACTAGAGTATGTAAAACCGAAACTGGAAACCGGCAAACCGGTTTTTTGTTGAAACCCGCCAGCTGGTTTTTACATAATATCGATTTTCGAATAACCGGTTTTCTTTTAGGTCGGTTTTTCCGGTTTTCCAATATCATGTAAAGTCAAAGATATTGATTTTTTGTCTTAGAACAGCCCCATTAAATTTTTCTAAACAACATCTTTGTAGAAAATTTTAATGTTTTAAAGTCCCATTTTACGGCACTTTTCTGACTTTTCTTAAAAAAAGGACGAAAAGGACAAGTTAGAAGTCGAGATAGAGAGTTTAAATGTTCCACAACAAAAATCATCGTACTAAAACAATAACAAACATTCAGACAGTGATTTGAAAAGAGACAAAATGAGTAATAAAATTTGGAACTATCGATATTTAGTTTTAGAGCACCCCATGTAAAAATTTTCCGAGAAACATTTTTTTTTGAAAGTTGTAAAGTCTCATTCGAAGGTCTTTTTCTGACTTTTTTTGAAATAGGAACGAAACGGACACGTTAGGACTCGAGATAGAGAGTTAAAATGTTCCATAAAATATGTATCGTTAAATTTTTTTTTGCAGACAGCTGATATCGAAAAGAAACGTAAGAAACGTTGTTCTTTAGTACCTATTTCAAAGTCTATATTAGGTTAAACTGAAAACTTCAGCGGTGGTATACAAACCTAAGGGATTTATTCCGCTCTCAAAAATTTGTTGCACTTTGTAATTGGCCGTATTAATAAGCTGGATCCAGATGCCCAATAATTGGCTTATTACACTGTAAGACAAATTTAAACTTTTGACCTCACCCATGATCAAACTGACCAGATTCTGAAAATATAGCTAAAAAAAATATACGTATCTCCCAGTTTTTCTTGATCAGCTCATTTAAGTTTTTTACGAGCAATTCAATATTTGGAGCGAAGCTCCCACACAAGTACTCGAAAGTGAATTCATAATGTTCGCAGAAATCTGCGAGTTGTTAATAGATTTTGATGAATTTTTTGTTAATTTTTTTTAATGGCCAGGACTGTGTTCTGACAAAGCCCAAATTTAAAATTTGTCACAAACTTATTTTGTCAACAGATTTTTATGAACTAAAAAAAAATAATCAAAATATGTTAACAACTTGCAGAGTTCTTCGAACATTAAGAATACACTTTCGAGCACTTGTATTGGAGCTTCGCTCCAATAATTGAATTGATCGTAAAAAACTTAAATGAGCTGATCTAGAAAAACTGGGAGATACGTATATATTTTTTTGAGCTATATTTTCAGAATCTGGTCAGTTTCATCATGGGTGAAAAATCTTGTCGTACAGTGTTATACCATCACCCTTAGGGATAAGGGTATATATGTATCATTTGATACGACCAAAAAGTGTAACACATAGAAGGAGTCACTTTAGACAGTAGGTTTCTTTGAACCAAATTCCATTCATGACTTTTTAAGTCGTGCGAGCCATGTCCATCTGTCTGTCTGGCTGTCCGACTGGTGCGCACGATAACTTTCGCAAGACCCAACCAAATGTTTTGAAATTTTGTACGAGTTACTATATCCCCAAAACTAGTTACGGTATTGCAAATGGGCTACATGACCTCGCCCCTTCTGGTACCTCTTATACAAATACATCATTCCGCCCACTTTAGAAATCGAGTAATAATATCAATACAACCAACGGGATCGTACCCAAATTCTGCACTTAGTAAAGCTATAATATGACAGAGTTTTGGAAAAAAAAATTGGAAGTCTATCCAGGTCCCTACTGCTACCTCTCATACAAATGTACGACTGCACCCACTTTAGAAATATTGTTAAGCTATAACAGGATTAAGTTTTGGAGAAAAAATTAGAAATCTATCTACGTTCCGTCTTGTACCTCCCATACCAGAGGAGTAATATCAATACAACCGACACGATCGTAACCCAATTCTTTATTTTGTTAAGCTATAACGGTATCAAGTTTTGGAGATAAAATTAGAAGTCTAGCCACGCCCCTGCTGGTACCTCCTAGACAAATGTACCACTGCGTCCACTTTAGAAATCGAGTAATAATATCTATATACTAGAAGGTTTTATGTTTTACTGAGGGTGAGGGTATATGTAAGTTGGTTTTCCCGACTGAAACTTTTTTACAGGTTTGATCGTAAGCCAAATTTGATGTATCATTTGATACACTTTAACGTAAATTTAATATATAAAACACGATCGACTAAAACTAACAAACAAACAGTTTAAAATACACTGGCACGGCACGGCCTAAAACTAAATGTCTTACTTTGACATAGAAATATTTAAAGTAATCTTAGTTTACCAACAAAAAACCTTGTAAAGAAGCTTAAGCTTTGAGGTAAAAAGGGGAATCGTAGGGAAAGAATTTCCTCCATTTCTCATGTTTGAATATTAACGGTCAAATTCAAACTATAATTGGTGCTGGACATTTTCGGCTGATATCTACTTCGCATGTACATGTTTGACACAAATGTAGATATATATACAGCTGATGATGTACCATTGTGCATCAGTTCGTCACAAAGGGGTCTGAAGATGAACTCGTCATGGAGTTCGAAACGCGTCATCCTAGTGCGTGACACACTGAATTTGACCAAAAATATCAAACAATAAAAAACACTTTTCTGATCGTAAGCCGAATTTGATGTATCATTTGATACACTTTAACGTAAATTTAAGGTTTTCCTTAATTTTTTTTTTCTAAATTTGTTAGCGCCTGGCCAGTTTATGAAATTTAGCTTCATATTGTTTCTATAAAAAAAATGTTTTCAATAACAAAAATTTACTCTAATGAAGATTACATACATCTGGTAATGAAAGAAAAATGCAGATGACTGGAGGCCGAAATTGAACCCGGATCTCCCACATGATAGTCGCGTGTTCTAACCTCTATGCCACAGCCGGTCACAGCCAATATCCATTCATTTATAACTATTTTTACAAAGATTTGTTTACATTTTTTCGATACCAATACATATTTATGTAAACCTAATGCAAAATATTATTTCTTCTGGTAAAATGGAATTCCACTCTGAGGCCGCCAAAACCCTAATCGCCACACGACAACACTTATCGCCCAATTACCAATTATTTTGCCTAAAGTTTGAATACAAATTTAAATGTTTATAACCAACTACTTGTAACGTAAACATATTCATAATGAAACTCCTGTATACTTTTGCCCCCCGGTGTCGCTATTGCATTTGTTTTCTTTAACAATTTCCACACATGTGTGTCGACTGCGCCGCTGCTGCTTTTTTTCGTTGTCGTTACTCAGTTGTTTCAACTCATTTTCTTTGTTGTTATTCTTGTTTTTTTTTCTATTTACATCGCAAAACGCCGCTGCCATCGCTGTGACGTTTCAGTTGCAACTGCATTTGGCGGCATGTTTTATCAAGTGCTCTTTGTATGCTCTCTCTCTCTCTCACGTTCAAACGTACGTCGGCGAGTGAACCCACTACTGCGTACTACTTATATACATATGTATGAATGTACTCTGTGTACACTTAACTAACTTGAAATGACGTTTAACGGCCTACGTTTTTTGAAATTAACGTTGGTAGTTATTATTACTAAGGGTTACTTGACAGAGTTGCCTCGACATACGCGGCGTAAAGTGCACAGAAGAGACGACAAGTCGACAAGTAATAAAACAGTCTGATAAATGCGTACTCATTGTACACAGTTTTATTGGCTTATACGAAACAAAAACGAAATCTTGTTCTTTGTTTTCTTGCCAATTTTGTTTACATACTTGGAATTTGTTTACTTGATTGTTAATTTGCGTTGTTGGAAATATCCATCCATGGCTTCCTTTGTTACCACACCACACATGTGACATTTCGTAATGGTTAAATTAAGCGAAAATGTTAACATTAATTATATTACTGGGGTATATGTAACATATATATAACCAGTAAGAAAGTTTCAGTCGGGCAACCCGACTTCCATATACCATCACCCTCAGTAAAACAAAAAAATCTGTTATATTGATATTATTACTCCATATCTAAAGTGGGCGGAGTGGTACATTTGTATGGGAGGTACCATATGGGGTTTGTCTAGACTTCCAGATTTTTTCTCCAAAACTTAATCCTGCTTGATCTTTACTAAATACAGAATTTGGGCACGGTCGCGTTAATTCTATTTATAATATTAATGGATTTCTAAAGTGGGCGGTATCAGATGTGTATGGGAGGTACCAGATGGGGCGTGGATAAACTTCCAGTTTTGTTTCTCAAAAATTGTATCCTGCTATAGCTTTACTAAAATAAAGAATTTGTGTACGATCGCCTTGGATTTATTGATATTACTACTCAATATCTAAAGTGGGCGGAAAAGTACATTTGTATGGGAGGTACCAGTAGGGGCGTGGCTAGACTTCCAATATTTTTTCCAAAACTTTATCCTGTTATAACTTAACAGAATGCATAATTTGGGCACGATCGTGTTGAGTGTATTGATATTATAACTCCATCTCTAAAATAGGCGGAGGTGTACATTTGTATGGGAGGTACCAGAAGGGGCGTGGCTAGACTTTAAACCAAAACTTTATCCTGTTATAGCATTACTAAATATAGAATTTGGGAATGATTGAGTTCGATGTATTGATATTATTACTCGATTTCTAAAGTGGGCGGAATTGTACATTTGTATGGAAGGTATCAGAAGGGGCGTGGCCATGTAGCCCATTTTCAATACCGTAAGTAGTTTTGGGGAAATATTAACTCGTGCAAAATTTGAAAACATTTGGTTGCGTCTTTCGAAAGTTATCGTGCGAACCAGCCGGACAGCAGACAGACAGACGGACATGGCTCAAACGACTTAAAAAGTCATGATTCGAATTTGGTTCAAAGAAACCTAGGGTCTAAAGTCACTCCTTCTATGTGTTACACTTTTGGGTCGTATCAAATGATATATACCCTCATCCCTAAGGGTGATGGTATAAAAATTATAGTAATTGAAGACTTGCAGTTTGTTCATAGTGTTTCTATTTGATATTTACTTATTTGACGATCATATTCTTAAAATCATTATATGATTCAAAGTCTCGTTCTTGAAATGGAAAAAAAACGAGTGCTTACATTACAAACGAGCTTTGAACGTTACATCGACGCATGTTGTAAAATAACTGTGAGAAACTCCCGCTTTATTACCTAACCTCAACTTCTTGACTATTCGGCTCGAAGGACCAATTTTAATTGCAAGCAATTGCCTCACACTATACATGTCGTATGAGCTCTTTGTATATAGAAAACATAAGACTTATTACAATTTCAACTTCAATTACAAGTTTTCCACCTAATTTCGCTAGCTGGTATTTCACTTAAAAACAATAAATATTATAAATAAGAAATACGGCCTACTCTCTTGTTTTCTTACACCTAATTACAGATTTAAATGATTGCCTCGTGTTCTGGCACCACCTCCTTTGCAATTTGTGGGCCCCTCAATTATGTGCAATCGAATTCCGTCTCAATTTAATCTCTTTCCTTTACGAAACCTCAATTTACTTGTCAACCAAATCTTATAATTCCCTCAATTATTGTATAAATAATGCAACGTTTACTCATGTAGCTATCATACAATTTGATACAACCAATCAAAGATATCAACACGTAGTACACATTTGCAAACAATAGACTAGATATCATACGCGACATTTGTCAGACAATAACACTAATCGCTTAAGTCACACCAACCAATTTAAATTAGTTTATTTAGACATTCTGGCATTTTCTGCATACCACCATCGTCGTCCCCTAGCCCTAACCATAGTAGTTGGGCGCAATAAAACTCAATTGTGTTGGACGCTGGACATTTAATTTGCTCCATGTGTGATATGACTTGTAGACCATCACCTCCACTTCACCTATCACCCCGGTATAGTTGATAGTGATTTAAATAAACTAGTAAATGGAAGTAGTTAGTGTCTCTACTATGTTTAATGTTATAATTCGTATTATGTTCTCACTTTTTTTTTGCGCGTTCTTCTTGGCTGTTGATAGACAATTCTATTGAAATGTTTTTGAAATGACAGCTAACGTGACAGTGACAATGTGCATTTCACTGGTGGCTGCCTGGCTGGCTGTCGTCGTTGTCGTCGTCAACAATTGTGGAGAAAATATAATTTAATAGAGGTGATAAACTCAACGTGATTATGGCGGGGCAGGCTTTTGAGTAGATTAACTAGTAACGACTGAGGAAAAGAATTGTACATCTTAAAATATCATAAAGAAAGCAATAAAGTTTTAGTGTATCTGTCATTTACATTAATAAGCGTGAGAACTTTTGTGCTATCTAAGCTCTCAGTTAGTAGTTAGTGATATATTATGGTGCTCTTTTATCGTCCTATTAAGGATATGAAAAATTTTAAAAGCATTGCATAAGAAAGACAAACCCAGAAAATAACTAGGATCATAAAAGTTATATACGAGTATACACAACTCTCAGTTCTTCACAACGGGAGAATCAGCCAAACATTTCATACTAATACTCTGAACCCATGGTGAAGCAAAAAATGGAACGCAGAAAATGGAGGTAGATTGACCATACTATCGCTAATAGTATGACAAGAATAGCACTAGTTTGGAATTCTCAAAGTTTATGAAGACTTGGTCGACTCAATATCACACGATACTCCAAGAGTCCTAGGACAATCGTACGTGGAACAGCAGACGTAGGAACAGCAGAATACCGAGTAAGATGATGATGCTTTGGGGAAGCCATATGTTCCCAAGAGGATTATAGATGAAAATTGTCTATGCATGTGAATTGGGTTAGAACCCATCTAAATTTTTTTGTTCAGCGGCTCTCTCGATGTTGTCGATGTTATTGTTGGCAGTGGCCAAGTCAATCGATATGTCTACTAAAAGTTACTCAATATCTGATGTTCGGATTTGTTGTTAAACTGCAAGTGCCGTTTCAGTGAGTCTAAAAAATCAAGCAAATTGAACGCAGAAAAAGGAGGTAGAATGACCATACTATCGCTAATAGTATTACAAGAATAGCACTAGTTTGGAATCCTCAAAGTTTATGAATATTTGGTCGACTCAAGATCACCTGGAGACACACGATACTCCAAGAGGCCTAGGAAAGTGCAATCGTACGTTGGCAGACGTAGGAACATCATAAAACCGAGTAAGATGAAGATGGTTTGGGGAATCCATATGTTCCCAAGAGGGTTATAGAAGAAAATTGTCCATGCATGTGAATTGGGTTAGAACCCATCTACATTTTATTGTTCAGCGGCTCTCTCGATGTTGTCGATGTTATTGTTCTGAGTGGCCAAGTCAATCGATATGTCTACTAAAAGTTACTCATTATCTGACCTTCGGATTTGTTGTTAAACTACAAGTGCCGTTTCTGTGAGTCTAAACAAAAAGCGTTTTAACTTACACAAATATAAGAAGTTCTCGCATATACCATTCATTGACATACGAATCTTATTGCCAGAATCATATAATTTATTTAAAGATTCTTGTAATTCCGTGGAAATATCGGAAATTTAAATGGCTCTAACTCGGCCCAGGAGACACGTAGGAATTTAATAACATCGTTGGATTCGTCTCGAAATATCTGAGTACCCGCACATGGGGGGTCATCATAGAACCGAAAGGGGCCCCTTTTTTTACCCCCCGGACCCCATGGTCCTGAGCGCCAACTTTGACCTACCATTCCAATGTTTGGGGACCAAGACGAAGACAATGGCATATTTTTGTTTTAATCGGGCTCCCGCCCCATATTCTGCACTTCAGCCCCGCAAGGCATTTAAAGATTAACCGTCCCAATGGCCTCCCCATATTTTTATACACTTCAGCATACCAAGGTGACATTTTTAACTCTTGGTGTAGTTCGACATATTAACAGAAATATATAAGATCCCAACTAACCCCATAAATTTTTCCGGTTTCGCGGACCTTTCAATAAAAACCTTAAAGCTTCCGGATAACGACCTTTGGTTTGAAGAGTCTAATTGGAAAACGTCTGTCGTCGGGACGGACCCATAGATTAAATAGAGCAATTCTACATAGTCAAATAAAGTTCCCCATGACTATTTCTCCCCCTTTTGGCCGTGGTGCCGGATATTTTATAGCCTTAACAAACATACACCTATACGAAGTATATCGACGAAAGTTTTAAACTTTTGGCGACTGTCTACAGCATATTGCGGTGAGTTTTTGAACTCGTGGCTCGAATAGAATTATGTTACAGTGATTTTTGAGAATTCCAATAAATTTGTTTCGGTTTCCAAACCTTTCAAAAATGAAATTCAAAAGTACTGGCTAACGATCGAAAAAATTCCCCTATGCCCATTTGTCCTTTCTTTTACTCTTTCGAACTTTTGTCTTAATGTACGACAGCATACTATGGATGATCTTTAAACTGTTGACTCATGTAGAAACTTTTGCAATGATCTTCTGGAATTCCGATGAAGTCTTCCTAATTTCCGGGTCATTGAAAATGATCTCGAAACTTTCGGCTAACGATCCTTGTATTTCAAAGTGTAATTCCAGAAAGTCGAAGAAACTTACCTATGTCCACTTGTCTCCTTCGACGTAGTGTAGCATATTTCATAACCTTAATTTTCTCCTCATCCTTGCGCATACGAAGATATACCGACGAGAATCTTTTAAACTTTTGGCTCAGAAAGGCAACTTGTGAAAGTCTCAACTAAACAGATAAACACCTCTGAATCATTGAAAGGTTCTTGGCACAACGCGAAAAGTTTACAGTGATCTTTGGGAATCCCTTTTAAACCGATTAATTTTTTCGGTTTTCCGGATCTTTCAAAAGGATTTTGAATATTCCGAATAACAATCCTTGGATAAAAGAAAGTAATTCCATCCATCGCCAAGGAAACTCCTCTATGTCCATTTGTCACCTTCGCTGTAGTGCAGGATATTTCTTAACCTTAATTTTCTTCTCATCCTTGCGCAAGATATACCGACGAGAATCTTTCAAACTTTTGGCTTAAAAGGCAAGATTATCACCACTGAATCATTGAAAGATTTTTGGCGCAATGCGAAAATTTACCGGTGATCTTAGGGAATCTCATGTCAACCGATTAATTTTTTCGGATTTCCGGATCATCCAAAAGGATTTGGAAGAATACGAATAAGAATCCTTGGATAAAAGAAAGTAATTCCATCTATCGCCAAGGAAACTTCTCTATGTCCATTTGTCTCCTTCGCTGTAGTCCAGGATATTTCTTAACCTTAATTTTCTTCCCATCCTTGCACATACGAGAGTATACCAACAAGTATATCTTTCAAACTTTTATCGTAATGCGACATCATACTTTAAAAGGTCTTTGAATACATGGCTCATAAGAAAACTTTTGAAGCGAGTTTTGGGAATTCCGATAAATTCTCCTTAATTTTGGGTTTATTCAAAGGATCTCGAAGTTTCTGAATAACGAACCTTGAATTAAAGATTGAGGAAATAAATTCCAGATCATCGAAGAAACTTCCCTATGTCCGTTAGTCACATTTGCCTTAGTGCGAACATTTCTTAGCATTACACAGTACAACACATGATTTTGGGACTCAAGTCTGAGAATGGCACGTGAAAGTAGCCCCAAAGAGAAGAAGTTCTGCATCATTCTTTTTGTCAAGTTACATGCCATAATTATTTGAAATCGATCAAATATCTATTCCATGATGAGAATATGGCTGTTACCAGCCATCGATCAGCTGAAATCAACTGCTTTCTAATTCATTGTGTTATTATTATTATTATTCTTTTTTTTAATAAACCAAATTAATCCATTGAAAATTCTTTGCAATCTCATCTATACACTCAGTTGTCAAGTTGTTGTTGTTTGAAATCTGTTTGTAGACGTAATTAAATATAATAGCTCAAGGTTATGTTATATAAACATTTGTATTTCCAGCACAACGGGATTAAGTCTAAAGAATACAAGTCTAAAGAATACAAAAGAATGAGTCTCAAAATGCCGGTTAAAAAGTCTACATAATAATAATAATAATAAAAATTCAAATAAGTAAACAAATAACCGTTGCAAATGCCGGTTTCTGACAACACACGACTAGTTAGTTTTTAACCCCTGTCTGTTGAATCTACTTGTCATTAAAACAAATAAAACCTAATTGTACACAGTATTATCTTATATTATAAGACTTATGTATAAGAATTCGATGTTCATTTATAGTACGTACTTGTACAGTGTGGTCAGGCCTTGACCTTAAATTCACAAGAGTTGCCATATTTATTAAATGACAGATTAAATGAATGACTAACCGCGTAAGAATGAAGTTTTTAAAATCAATACCACAGAATTTTTTGAAAATACAATGTTTCTTTCATCATCCTTCTTTCATCATACCTACACAAAATTTCAAAAAACTTTTCTTAACGACAGAAATTTTTTTCATCATAAATGTGATTTATTACGTAAGAACTTTGTTTCGTATATCAAAAATCCAAAAAATGCACAAATGTTTGCTTTAAAAGACTTTCAACAGCCACCTACACATGTTTATATTACCAAAATCTTTCCATCACGAGTGCACTTTTTTTCTTACGTACGTTACCAGCGTCACATTTTCTTGTGACGTTTCAGCCAAGCCCACTCTATCTAAACGAAGCAACATTTTATAGGTATGAGTGCACGATCACGTATTGCGTTTTTATCTTAATTTCACAACATGTATTTTATCAATTAACAATGTGCGATTTTTTTTTTTTTAATATATTTGATATCAATAAGTTTTTTATTTAACACACGTGATTTGAATAGCTTCAATCGAGAAATTTCCCACTAATAATAAACCAATGGAGATGAAGCCCATAGTTCAAGCAACAAGCATGATGTCGAATTAACACCTTTGATGTGAATTTAAACGTCAAAGATGACACTTGATATGAAGGTGTTAATTGACGTATAATGTGATTAAAACTCAGGCGCAATGATTGATGATTTTTTTAAATTAATAACTAGTATTTTTGCAAATATTAAAGGAGTGAATTTAGTCAATTAAATATTAAAACTTATTTTCCATACCCACAGCATGAATGAGATATGAGAGAGCGTCACGCTTGACGAAACCTAATATCCGAATGTCTGACAAGTTTCTGCTAGACATGCCAATTGTCTCGACTTCTCTAACAAACAGCCTAAAACGTGACAAATTCCCCTATACAATACTTACTAACTTCACAAAGATATTAAAATATTATGGCATGTAACTTGACAAAACGAATGATGCAGAACTTCTTCTTTTTGGGGCTACTTGTACGTGCTGTTCTCAGAATTGAGTCCCAAATCAATGAGTTGAAAAATGTTGTACTGTGTTATTTTTCAGAGTACTTTCCTCTCGAATACTCTCCAGTTAGTCCTACCAGATGATGGCACATCGCCTACCACTTGGTCCTTCCAACGGAGTTTGGGTCTCCCTGCTCTGCGCCGTCCTTCAGGTTCGCCTTCAAACAACTTTCTCGCTGGAGCATTTACATCCATCCTGGCAACATGTCCCAGCCATCGAAGTCGTTGGATTCTGTCTCTTTTAGCTACGTCGATGTCGTGGTAAAGCTCATACAGTTCATGGTTCATCCGATGGCGAAACTGGCCTTCGACACAGATAGGTCCATATATTTTTCGGAGTACTTTTCTCTCGAATACTCCCAGGTTTTGTATGTCCGTTGTAGTAAGCACCCATGATTCGGCAGCATACAACAGAACAGGTAAGATAAGCACCTGCTATAGCTGTTTCTTAGTATTCCGAGAGAAGGTGGTGTTACTAAAGTGCTGCCGAAGTCCGTAGAAACATCTATTGGCTAGCACTATTCTCCGTTTAATTTTTTGGCTGACATTATTTTTCTTGTTGACGGAAGATCCGAGGTAGGTAAATTCGCCGACTACCTCAAAGCAATCATTGTCAACGTTCACGGTGCGTCCCCATCGAGAGGACTCTTTGTTCGTCGAAATCATTATTTTTGTTTTGTCCTCGTTGACCGCTAAACCCATTTTTGCTGACTCCTTTTCTAGTGATGAGAAAACTGCAGTAACATCCCGCAGATTTCAGCCAATGATGTCTATATCATCGGCATAGGCTAGTGACATGTGGCTCTTATGGAATATGGTGTCAGACATGTTGACACCAGCCTTTCTCCTCACCTTCTCCATAACTATATTAAATAGTGTACAGGACAGGCTATCGCCCTGCCTGAGACCTCTTTCCGTGTTGAATGGTTCAGACTGATCCTTACCAATCTTAACCGAGGATTTGGTGTTGTCTAAGGTACATTTGCAAAGTCGAATCAGCTTTGCAGGAATACCAAACTCAGACATGGCCTCATAAAGCCTATTCCTTATCGGAGAGTCGAAGGCAGCTTTGTAGTCGACAAAGAGGTGGTAGGTGTCGATCTGCTTTTCATGGGTTTTTTCCAGGATTTGTCGTAAGGTGAATATTTGATCCGTCGTAGATTTACCAGGTCTAACGCCGAACGGATATGGTCCAATTAGTTTTTCTACAATTGTCTTTAAACATTCACACAATATGCTCGAAAGGACCTTGTACGCAATTGGTAATAGGCTTATTCCACGTTAGTTCTTACATTCACTACGATCTCCTTTCTTGTATATGGGACATAACAGACTGAGACTCCAATCTCCGGGCATGCTCTCCTCCAGCCAGATGTTCTCCATGAGCTGATGCATGCTCCTAATCAGCTCCTCCCCGCCAGCCTTAAACAATTCAGCAGGGAGACCATCGACTACAGCAGCTTTGTTGTTTTTAAGGCGGCAGATGGCCAGACATATCTCGCTCTGGCTCGGAGGTGGACAGTTAATATCATCGCCATGGATTGGAGCGGGGTCTTCTATAGTGGTGTCCGTATCCAGTAAATTTCTAAAATGATCTCTCCATATCTTCAGAACGTTATCCGGGTACGTCACTAGCTGATCACCGCTGTCTTTCAAGGAGGGCAAACCTGTTCCACGCCTTAACTCTCTTGTAGAATTTTCGGGCTTCCCTTCTACTTCCGAGCAACTTAGTGCACTTATCCTGTCTCTTCTTCAGCTCCTTCTTTTCCGTCTAAAAAGACGAGTTGCCTCTGGTCTCTTCTCCCTGTGCCGTTCACGAACAGCTCGCGTTGCCATTGGCTGCAGTTTTGCCCTGTATGCAGCATCCGTCTCTCTCGTGGCATCGCGACATTCATCATCGTACCAGGCATCTTCTTGAGATGGCTTTGAGTACCCAAGTACGCTTCTCGCAGTCCGTTCTATGGAGTCGGCTATATATTGCCATTTAATTAAACTTAATTTCCCTTTGCACCCCATGAATGAGGTATGGGATAGCTTCCCGCGTTGTTGTGAATTAACACGCTTTCTATTTTTAGATTCACAACTAACGGCACCTACTGGTTTATCGACGAATGTGAGTCACTGTTTGAGAAGCTCTTACTAGACACGACGATTGAATCGACGCTAAATACTGCGAAGTTGCTGTCAACAACATTCGAGGAGACCCGACAATGAAAGAAAATTTTTCTTTATTTTTTTTTCTTTTAAGATGACTGGAGCCAGGTTTGAACCTGCGATCTCCCGCATGGTAGTCGCGTGTTCTAACCACTATGCCACAGCCGGTCTGAAATTCTTAACTTTCATTTAATACCCATATCGTTATCATATGGTTCGTGGGTATATTTGATTTAATTTTTTGAAAGTGGTGTACCATTTGAAACTTTGAAGTCCTTTTCAAAAAAAACCTGACGTTCTGGCGATAAACTGAGAACGCAGTTTCACTACATATGGTCTCTAGTTTCACGTATATATGGTCTTCATCTAGTGTGAAAACCACTGTTGCGCTGTGTTATCTATCAGCTTTCCAGCTTTCGTTGTGTCTGGTTACATATGTTTTTCGCCATGCTTAGCCTTGTGCGTACCTTAACTGCGGTAAGGAAGTGATCGGAGTCAATGTTCGCACCCCGAATCACTCGTACGTCCAGAACACTTGATGCGTGTCTTCCATCGACTACCACGTGATCTATCTGATTCCTTGTCAATTGATCTGGAGATATTCTAAAGTTTATAAAATTTATGTTGCCCTCAAGTCACAAGGCAAAGGGTGATTCATTTGAAACCTGTTTTATTTTTTTTTTGGATTTGGATGTCCGAATCTTTATTATGGCTCGAAAGAAAAATCTTTGGCATTAACTTTTTAAAGATAATTTCTTTTAAATTTTGCGCACAAGTTGGTAAACAAAGAGTGATTCATTTGGTACCTTGTTTTTTAATATGTAAAAAAACTTTTATAATGAAATAGGATATTCGAATCTTTATAAAAATCCGGAAACAAATTCTCTGACATTTACTTTATAAAGATAATTTCTTTTAAATTTTGCGCCCAAGTTGGTAAACAAAGAGTGATTCATTTGGAAGCTTGTTTTTTAATACGAAATAAAATTCTTAAAATGGAATTAGATGTCCGAATCTTTACAGTGACCCAAAAGCGCAATAGCTGACATTTTTCTTCTAATGATAATTTCATTCAAATGCTGCCCTCAAGTTGGGACACAAAAGGCGATTCATTTAAAACCTTGTTTTTTAATATGAAATAAAACTCTTAAAATGGAATTAGAAGTCCGAATCTTTATTATGACCCTAAAGAACAGTCACTGACATTAACTTTTTGAAGATAAATTAATTTAATTTATGTCCGCGACTAAATCGTAGATGATCGCGATTCATTTAAAACCTTTTTTTTACCAAAAAATTTGCCATAAAGCACTTAAGATAGAATTTAATGTCGAAATTGAATGCATAATTCAAGTTTATACTAAAAAAAGTATTACCCTAAAAAAATTATGTTTGTTTTTTTGCATTTTTATAAAAAAAAAATATTTATAAAAAATAAATAAATTGAAAAACATTTCCAATCACAATAACACAATTTTTCTTAATACGGAGAATAATAAACACACAAAGTTACATATTGTATGACGTATGCAAATTATAAAAATATTTTTTTTATTATTGATTTTAATGACCTCCATTACCACCGCCTGGTTAATTTAACTCCTGTGGTGTTAATCCCAATGGAAAATTTCTTTAACAAATGTTGCGAAACACAACAACAACATATATTGTTTTTATTTGCAGAAATAACACGGGCTGTTATTTTCATTATTTGTACAATACATTGGCTATATATTGATGTAAAGTAATACGAAATTGTAGTATATTGATAAGATGGTATTCTATTCAATAATGGCTGATGTCAAAAGAAATGTACTGATACCAGAAGTTCATTTATTTGCATTGAACAAAAAAAAATATTACTTATATTTGTTGTTGTTGTTTTTAAAAACCAATTATATTTAAAAAAATAAAACTTACACTGTAAATTACTAGGCAGTTGCCACCATTATACACATGTATGTGTGTAGAAATATACATGTTTTCCTATATTGTTGTATATGGGCAGGCGGGTTATTATAGTTTGTATATTTTTTCTCCTTTTTTTTGCAATGTAAAGTAGTTTATTTGCATTTTTTTCTGTTGTAACTGGTTGTGCAAGGTAACAAACAGGTAAACAATCGCAACGCAACAGGTATGGGGATATTTTTAGTAATTACAAGTTAACAGCGAACGGAAGCAGCATAGTTGCCATAAGTGAAATCTGGCAAAGATTGCAACAACACAGCTGAAATGTGCATGGAATATGCACACCACGGAGAGATCGTAATGGAGAGTAGCACTATAAATGAGAGGCTGTAATTAAAGAGAGGAAATTATGTACTTACTTACTTACTTACTTACTTTGCTGGTACTTCTTTGCAATTCCAGTGGATTATATACCGCACGTAGAAAAATGTAATAAGTGCCACGATATTCTGCGCTTCTTCTCCAGTTAGTCACACCAATTTCTGTAAGGTTCTCAGTAACCTGGTCTTTCCAACGGAGTTTTGGTCGCCCTCTTCTGCGCCGTCTATCGAGTTCATTGTCGAAGACTTTTCGAGCTGGAACATTTTCGTTAATGCGAACAACATGACCTAGCCGACGCAACCGTTGCACCTTAATGCGTTTGACCATGTCAATGTCAGTGTACAGCTCGTACAGCTCATAATTCATACGACGCCACTACTCTCCGTTAACGATGAAGGGCCCATATATTTTACGGAGTATTTTGCTCTCGAATACTGCCAGAACCGATTCATCCGCTTGTGTCATAACCCAGGATTCTGAACCATATATCAAGTGAGGTAGAACCAGTATCTGGTATAGCTGGATTTATTGTTCGTCGAGAGAGGGCTCTGTCGCTTGCTTAGTCCATAGTAGCATTTATTAGCAAGCAGGATTCTTCTCCGGATTTCTAGGCTGACATTATTTGCTTTGTTGATGGCGGTGCCTAGGTAGACAAAATTATCTACCACCTCGAAATTATAGTTGTCAACGTTCACGCAGTTTCCCAAACGAGTAGAATCTTTGTTCGTTGAAACTAATAACTTCGTTTTGTCCTCGTTCACCGTTAGACCCATTTTCGCTGATTCCTTCTGTATACATGAGAAGGCTGTAGTCAAATCCCGCAGTTTTTGACCGATTATGTCTACGTCATCAGCGTACGCGAGTAACATGTGGCTTTTGTTGAATATAGTGCCACTCGTGTTTACTGCAGCTTTTCTCATTATCATCTCCATCACTATGTTGAAGAGATCACACGATAGGCCGTCGCCTTGTTTTAGGCCTCATCGGTTACAGAATGGCTCCGTAAGGTCCTTGTCATTCTTCACTGAAGACTTCATGTCAGTCAGCGTCATTCCACGAAGGCGTATCAGCTTCACAGGAATACCAAACTCAGCCATGGCTTCGAGAAATTTCTGCCGTATTGGGCTGTCGAAGGCAGCTTTATAGTCGACGAAAAGATGGTACGTGTCGATCTGTTTCTCTTGGGTCTTTTCCAAAATTTGCCGAAGTGTGAACATCTGGGACCGGCCGTGGCATAATGGTTAGAACACGCGACTACCATGCGGGAGATCGCAGGTTCAAACCTGGCTCCAGTCATCTTAAAAGAAAAAAAAAAATAAAATTTTCTTTCATTGTCGGCTCCCCTCGAATGTTGTTGACAGCAACTTCGCAGTATTAAGCGTCGATTCAATAAGTAATAAGTAAGAGCTTCTCAAACAGTGACGTTCGCATTCGTCGATAAACAAGTAGGTGCCGTTAGTTGTGAATCTAAAAATAGAAAGCGTGTTAATTCATAACAACGCGAGAAGCTATCCCATACCTCATTCATGGGGTGCAAAGGGAAATTAAGTTTAAGTTTAAGTGAACATCTGGTCAGTTGTTGATTTCCAGGTCTAAAGCCACACTGATAAGGCCCAATCAGGTTTCATAACACTGGCTTTAGTCTTTCACATAGCACATTCGACAGGACCTTATATGCGATGGGTAACAGGCTGATCCCGCGGTAGTTGGAACACACACTTGGATCACATTTTTTCCACACAGGACATAATACTCTTAAATTCCAATTGTCGGACATGTACTCTTTAAGCCAAACCGTGCGCAGGAGCTGGTGCATGCTCGTTATCAGCTCCTCGTCACCGGACTTGAAGAGCTCTGCCTGCAGACCGTCGGCACCGGCTGCTTTGTTGTTTTTCAGCCGCGATATTGCTCTTTTTACCTCGGCTTGACTTAGTGGTGGGCAATCTAAGCCGTCGTCGACAATTGGCGTGATAACTTCACGTGCGCTGCCTTCTGGAACCAGCAGTTGCTGGAAGTGTTCTCTCCATATGTGCAGCACACTCTGCGTATCCGTGACCAGATTTCCATCACTGTCCTTACAGGTGGGGAGGCCATTACCGTAGCCTTTTGCTTTTACTTTCTGTTAAAATTTTCGGGCCTCACCTCTATCCCTGTATAGCTTTATAACCTCGTTCTCCCGTTCCTTCATTTGACGCTTTTTTCGCCTGAATAGCTGTCTCGCATGTTTTGCTTTCTCCTTGTGCCGTTGCCTATCAGCCCGGGTTACAATTGGCTGCAGCGTTGCCCTATAAGCGGCATCCTGTTCCGCAGACGCTATGCGACATTCTTCATCGTCCCAGAATTCGTCTGAGCGCCCTTTTTCATATCCTAGCACGGTTGTTGCGGCGGTTGCCATGGAATGCGCAATAAGCTGCCACTGTGTATCGGGAACGTCAGAAGTAGAGGCGTTGTGTCGTAAAAGTTGGGAGAACTGGTTGAAGTAGGCAGTCGCTATCTCTGGTGTTTGCAGCTTCGCGATGTCCAGCTTTCTTTGTGTTTGGTTACGTGCATTTTTCGCTCTGCTCAATCTTGTGCGCACCTTGGCAGCAACCAGGTAATGATCCGAGCCAGTATTTGCACCACGGATCACACGCACGTCCATGACACTAAATGCATGCCTGCCATCAATTACCACATGATGAATTTGATTTTTGGTGTCTTGATCGGAGGATAGCCATGATGCCTTGTGGATATCTTTGTGCTGGAATCTGGTTCCACTCACTACCATGTTCCTTCCGGCTGCGAAGCTTACCAGCCTAAACCCGTTGTCTGGCGTGTCGGTATGAAGGCTGAATTTACCGAGAACATTTTCCTTTCCTATTTTTGCATTAGTCTCCCAGAACAATTTTAATGTCGTGGCCAGGGCAGCGGTCGTATGTTTCCTCTAGGCAATCTTTAATCTCATCGTCTTTATCTTCCGGCATCGGGGCATGAGCACAAATCAGCGTGATGTAGAAATATTTCGCCTTGATGCGGATTGCGGCTATTCAATCACTAACAAGATTGAATCGCGAGACAAGCTGTCTGTGGCTCTCGCCAACTACAAATCCACATCCAAATTCGTGCTTTTCGGCATGGCAGCGAGATAAGATGTCTGTGTCTCTCGCCAACTACAAATCCACATCCAAATTCGTGCTTTTCGGCATGGCAGCTGTAAAGGATGTCGCAATTTTTTCGTCGCGAGCATCCTTGTCCTGTCCATCTCATCTCCTGGATGGCGGTGATGTCAGTCTTATATTTTTCGAGGACATACGCCAGTCGGATAGTGGCACCTTCTACATAGAGAGTCCGGGCGTTCCAGGAGCATATCCTTAAATCATCGTTCTTATTTCGTTTGCGGGGGTCGTCAACATTTGGGGGGTTCCATTTGTTACATTTTCTTTGTTGTGTTTTCAGGAAATTATATATATTTGATAAATATCGCTGTGAGCCTGTGTAGTACAACTTGTTAAAATTTGCCTTCTATTTTGTTAATGCGAATTAAAAGTTGTTCAAATAAAACACTATAGATGGCGTAATGTTTATGCGAATTGAAAGTAGCTCAAATAGTAGACTATAGGCGGCGCTTTAGGCATTGCGATAAATATTCTGACTGGTTAAAAACTAATTAAGTATGACAAATAATTCCACACATTGTTTTCATATTCCGGACTGTATTTAAAAATAAATTCCAAGCTCTTTCCAACCATCCAACTAATAATATTTCCTTCCCAGACAAAAACCTTACATACAACCAAACATTCCTTTTATGTGCACACATATTAGATAATTTATTCTTACGTCGACCGAATAACTATATTGACTAAATGCTAAATTATATATTATCTTGACATTGGCCATGCTGGTGGTGGTTTTCAATTACTTTTAGTACTAATTTCATATTTTAGTGAGTAGACTTGAAGTGCAATTGGCAAGGATCACTCTTTGTTTGCCAAGTTTAACCGATCAGAAGCTTTACTTTGCATCACATTCCCGGCTATATTGTTAATGCGAAAGTAGTTCAAATAGTAGACTATAGATGGCGTATTGTTTATGCGCATTAAAAGTAGTTCAAATAGTAGACTATAGGAGGCGCTTGAGGCGTTGCAATAAATATTCTTAAAACTAATGATTGAAAACTTATTAAATATGACAAATAATTCCAGTCATTGTTTTCATATTCCGGACTGTGTTTAAAAATAAATTCCAAGATATTTCCAATCATTCTAATAACATTTCCTCCCCAGACAAACCCCTTACATAACTTAACATTCCTTTTATGTCCACATATATTATTAGATAATTTATTCTAATGTCGACCGAATAACTATATTGACTAAGTGCTAAATTATATATTATCTTGACATTGGCCTTGCTGTGGTGGTGGTTTTCAATTACTTTTAATATTAATTTCATATTTTAGTTACCGTTTTAAACATATACACCTAGTCACATGTACTACAAATATGTGTGTGTGTGTGTGAATGTATTACGTTTAATGTCTTATTATATTTTCCATATCTGTAGTGTATACGTACAAACATTTTTAAATTTACTTTCCGCATGACATTTTATTTTTGTTTTCTTGGCCGTTAACAACAAAAAAACAGAAACCAAATACAAACAGTCGTGATTTTTTTTTTTTTTTTGTTCTACCGCTATGCGGCAATGGAATTTTCGGTGGGCCTGCCGTATTGAGCATTATATAATTGCTATGTTTGACGTATACATTTTATATGAATTTTTTTTTTGTATGTATGTATATTCATGTGATTTGTATGACTATTTCCAGTCAGGGTCAGAATGTTCTATCTCTCTGTTAGAGTAGCTGTTGCTAGACAATCGAAAATTCTATTAAAATTTAACAAATCATAACCAAATATGTGTATAATTAAATTTGTTAAATAAGTTTTAATTAAAATGATTTTGAGTAACATATAAGTTTTGAAATTTTCCATAATTTTAAATGATATTTAGTTGTCTTTAATTGCTTTCGGTTAAACTGTTGTATTTCCTCTTTGATTATTGCTGTAGGTTCGATTTCCTGACACATAGACTTGGCAACACTTTGACCCAGTTGGCAGCACTTTCATACGATTTGATTACACTAAAAGGCCTTTAATCCCTTAACCATAAAAATTTTTGTTGCTTTGATAACAGTAATAATGTCATACTGGTTTTTTATAATGCAATGCCTCATAAAGCAATTAAAACTCATAAAGTTCCTTAGTCCAATGTTAAAAACTGTTTTATCTCAATAACCCAAAAATAAGCTTTTATTAACTCCGCCGGTAGTTAAGTGGCCGCCTACAATCATCACTTGGCATCTACAGTAGTCATACTGTTTTTGTTGTTGTTTATATTATTAAGAATAACAGTTGGCGGCATTAGAGTTCCTTTGTATTACTGTAAAGTAAACAGATTATTTGCAAGTTGTTTATATTTACTAATTACCCCCCCTATCATTATTGAAGACGAATTAGCATTAATTGATGAATAAAGAAATTATAACGATTTAGTAATTTTGTTGTTGTTTTCCTCTAAATTGCCAATTGTCTGTCATTGAGGTAATGCGATGCGCACAGGATTTGATTACAAAAGCATGATTGAACATGTGCCGGGTTTTTTTTTTTTTGTTAATAATAAAGTGTTAAGTGTTTTGTCGTGATTGATGTTCGATCACAAAGCAACAGCAGTTCTATTGTTCTATTGCAAGATTAAAATGTATTTAAATTAGAGACGTTAGGCCTAGTAGTAATGTTCAGTTATTAATTGTCAAATGTAAGCGATGGGTGCTGATGGGTTATAACAAGACTTTCAGCCTAATTCTTTTGCCATTTGGTCTGGGTAATGGTACTAGTTTTATCTCTTTTCGGCCTTTTTACCCCCTAAATGTACGAATTTGTAAAAACCCCATCTGGTAGATCTCTAATTCTATAGGGAGATATTCTATATACATTTTCGATACTCTACCTTTAGGCATTTAGCCTAGGCGACAGTACCAGATTTATCCTTTTTTCGTTTTTGTAACAACTAAAAAACCAAATTCGTTCTTTACATGTGTAGCAAATCTCATCTTTATATCTCTAATGGCTCCTGAGATATGACCGATTGAAATTTTGGTTTGTGTGGACGGTGCCCCCAAGCCCCTTTGTCTAATTATGTTTCCATGTAGCAAATTATAGAGGCCCTATGGACCCTATGTATCACCCAAAGAAAATATAATTACAATCGGTTCATTTTGTTTGGCTACTATAACTATTTTTCAAAAAACAAGGGTGTGGCACCGCCCTCTTTCCACAAACAAAGTATTTTTTTTTCTTATACAACCGATATACGTACCATATCTCGACTTTGTACCTATAATGGTTTAAAAGTTGCAGCCATTTGGAACGATTAATTTGCTTTTTGGCACAATAAAAGTACTTTTTGGTACAATGAAATTACTTTTTCGTACATTAAAAGTACTTTTTACGCACAATAAATACACATTTTGGTATAAAATAAGTATTTGTTAATACAAATGGACTTGGTGATGCAATAAATGTACTCTTTTATACAATAGTTTTTTAGCACCTAAAAGTACTTTTTGAACAGTGAAAGGACTCTTTGGTATAATGAAAGAACTTTTTTGGTACAATAAAAAATACTTTCTGATACATCAAAAGTACTTTTTGGTACAATAAAAGTACTTTCAGGCACATTAAAAGTACTTTTGGCAGACTTTTCCCTAGGCCTGAAATGTTGATGCATTCTTACTTAATGTACTATTTTTTGTACAAGTCACATGGAATTAGAGTTTCTCTTTTTCCCGGACTTTTCATTTCCCGGAAAACCGGGAAAAATGTTTGCCTTTCCCGGGATCCCGGGAATTCCCGTGAATTTTCGCGCAGTAGAAAAACAAGACAAACTATGTTAATTTTTTTCAATTCAGTATAAGATTATATAATAAACGATATATAATACATAACAAACGAAAAACATTCATTTTAATGTATATGTATATAAAAATATTAGTTAAACAATAAAAGTTAATTTGTCATTTTGGAAATACGTTTTTAAAACAGAAAGAGCGTTAACAGTTTCATCAGCCAGTCTGTTTCTAATTCTATTTACAAATTGCCCTGTTGTTGAAAATTTTCTCTAGCTTTAAACTGATGTTGGCCTTATTGTCAGGAGAGGATTCAATAAAATGGTGAAATTTTTCGTTTATTTTCCACTTGCTTCGTAAAATTGTAAATCCTTTTTTATCGAGTTATGAAGTAGTCTATTACTTGATGCAACATTACATTTGTTATGGCATCGGTTAAAATATCCTCAAATGGTCTTTCGGTACTAATGTCACAAATAGGAATTTCGTCCGATTCCAGAACCTCGTCGATAACGTCTCCACATTTTGTTTTGAAGCAGTTAGAAATAAGATATTAGCTTTCTTATCAAATACTGTTGGATCTTTAAGATACTTCACTAAGTATAAAGTCGCTTGCCCCTTCTTACTTCAATCAGCTTCTTTAAAGCTTCTAAAATTTGATCTGCCAAAGGTGTTTTAATTTGCCGGGAATCCCGGACGAATTGAATTGAATCGAGTTTGGTTCAAAGAAACCTAGGGTCTAACGTGACTCCTTCTATGTGTTACACTTTTGGGTCGTATCAAATGATATATACCCTCCTACCCGTGGGGTGAGATTATAATAAACCCTTTTCTTTATTCTACACGAACTTGGAAAATGGAAAACTATTTTCCAGAAAGAAAATAGGTTTAACGAATGATTGTAAAATTTTAAAAATAATTTCGCCAAGACATTCCAAGTAGAGTTTCTCTCCCGGGAAACCGGGAATTAAAAATGACCAAGTTCGTGTAGAATAAAGAAAAGGGTTATTATACCCTCACCCCACGGGTAGGAGGGTATATATCATTTGATACGACCCAAAAGTGTAACACATAGTAGGAGTCACGTTAGACCCTAGGTTTCTTTGAACCAAACTCGATTCAAGACTTTTTAAGTCGTTTGAGCCATGTCCGTCTGTCTGTCTGTCCTGCTGGTACGCATGATAACTTTCGAAAGATGCAACCAATTGGTTTGAAACTTTGCATGGATTAATAATTCCCCAAAACTACTTACGGTATTGCAAATGGGCTACATGGTCATACACCTTTTGGTAACTTCCCACTGTAGAAATCGAGTATGATATCAATACACCGAATGCGATCGTTCCCAAATTCTATGTTTAGTAAAGCAAAAGTAGGATAGTATTTGGATAAAAAACTGGAGGTCTAGCCACGCCACCTTAGCAATTGGTGAATATTATTAATAGACCTAACGCGATCGTGACCAAATTCTGTTCTTAGTAAAGCTCAAGCAGGATAATGTTTTTAGACCCAATTTGGAAGCCTAGCCTTGCCCCTTCTGGTACCTCCCATACAAATTTACCACTCCGCCCACTTTAGAGATGGTGTAGTAATATCAATACACCCAACGTGATCGTCCCCAAATTCTGTATTTCAACTCCTATTAAATCTTTATATTTATATGAATGCTTTACTTGCTAAATCGTTCAACTCCATATAACATAAAACTGTTTGTTTGTTTTTAAAAACTCCTGTCAATTTATAAAGTCAAATAAAGGATATAAGAAATGTTAAGTAATATTAATTTTTCTTCTTCCGTTCTAATCAGGGTTCGTATTGGCTCGCTCGCGAGCCGCTCTTTTCTTGAAAATTGGCTCTTAGCTCGCGAGCTAGGAGCCACAAATTTTAAACGAGCTCTCGGCTCGCGAGCCAAGAGCCCAAAAAAAGAGCTGGCTCGCGAGCCGAGAGCTACAAAATTTCAAATGAGCTCTCAGCTCGCGAGCCAAGAGCCACAACATTTCAAATGAGCTCTCGGCTCGCGAGCCAAGAG
This sequence comes from Muscina levida, assembly GCA_964034835.1. Lineage (NCBI taxonomy): Eukaryota > Metazoa > Arthropoda > Insecta > Diptera > Muscidae > Muscina > Muscina levida. The sequence goes on along the minus strand of OZ035883.1, from coordinate 118,945,331 downwards.
CCCAAATAAAGAGCTGGCTCGCGAGCCAAGAGCTACAAAATTTTAAATGAGCTCTCAGCTCGCGAGCCAAGAGCCACAACATTTCAAATGAGCTCTCGGCTCGCGAGCTAAGAGCCAAGAGCCCAAAAAGAGCTGGCTCGCGAGCCAGGAGCCAAGAGCCCAAAAAGAGCTGGCTCGCGAGCTAAGAGCCAAGAGCCCAAAAAGAGCTGGCTCGCGAGCCAGGAGCCAAGAGCCCAAAAAGAGCCAGCTCGCGAGCCAAGAGCCAAGAGCCCAAAAAGAGCTGGCTCGCGAGCCAGGAGCCAAGAGCCCAAAAAGAGCCAGCTCTCGAGCCAGCGAGCTCTTGGCTCTTGAGCAAAGTACCAAAGTTATGGCCCAAAAAAAATTTTCTGTTGCACAAAGTACTTTTTTTGCACCAAAGTACTTTTTTGTACCAAAAAAACTTTTAATGTACTTTTTGGCACAAAGTACTTTTTTTGTACCAGAGTACACTTTTGTACCAAAAAGTACTTTTAATGTACTTTTCAGCACAAAGTACTTTTTTGAACCAAAAGTACTTTTAACGTACTTTTTGACACAAAGTACTTTTTTGTACTTTTCGGCAAAAAGTACTTTTTTGTACCAAAAGTACTTTTAACGTACTTTTTGACACAAAGTACTTTTTTGTACCAAAAGTACTTTTAACGTACATTTTGACACAAAGTACTTTTTTTGTACCAGAGTACACTTTTATACCAAAAAGTACTTTTAATGTACTTTTCCAGAGTACACTTTTATACCAAAAAGTACTTTTAATGTACTTTTCAGCACAAAGTACTTTTTTGTACCAAAAGTACTTTTAACGTACTTTTTGACACAAAGTACTTTTTTTGTACCAGAGTACACTTTTGTACCAAAAAGTACTTTTAATGTACTTTTCAGCACAAAGTACTTTTTTGAACCAAAAGTACTTTTAACGTACTTTTTGACACAAAGTATTTTTTTGTACTTTTTAGCAAAAAGTACTTTTTTGTACCAAAAGTACTTTTAACGTACTTTTTGACACAAAGTACTTTTTTTGTACCAAAGTACTTTTTTGTACCAAAAAAACTTTTAACGCACTTTTCGACACAAAGTACTTTTTTTGTACCAGAGTACACTTTTGTACCAAAAAGTACTTTTAATGTACTTTTCAGCACAAAGTACTTTTTTGAACCAAAAGTACTTTTAACGTACTTTTTGACACAAAGTACTTTTTTGTACTTTTCGGCAAAAAGTACTTTTTTGTACCAAAAGTACTTTTAACGTACTTTTTGACACAAAGTACTTTTTTGTACCAAAAGTACTTTTAACGTACATTTTGACACAAAGTACTTTTTTTGTACCAAAAAGTACTTTTAATGTACTTTTCGCCACAAAATTTCAAATGGGCTCTCGAGCTGGCTCTTTTTTGAGCTCTTAGCTCCTGGCTCGCGAGCCAGCTCTTTTTGGGCTCTTGGCTCTTGGCTCGCGAGCTGGCTCTTTTTGGGCTCTTGGCTCCTGGCTCGCGAGCCAGCTCTTTTTGGGCTCTTGGCTCTTAGCTCGCGAGCCAGCTCTTTTGGGCTCTTGGCTCTTAGCTCGCGAGCCAGCTCTTTATTTGGGCTCTTGGCTCGCGAGCCGAGAGCTCATTTGAAATTTTGTAGCTCTTGGCTCGCGAGCCGGCTCTTTATTTGGGCTCTTGGCTCGCGAGCCGAGAGCTCGTTTGAAATTTGTGGCTCCTAGCTCGCGAGCCAAGAGCTCTTTCGTAGTTTTGAGGCTCTTGGCTCGCGAGCCGGGAGCCGAAAAGAGCGAGCCAATACGTACTCTGGAGATATCGAAATTTTGTGATGAAGTTTAATATTAAAAACAAAATATTTAAAATTGTTTTTGCAATCAAAAAAATTACATTCAGGCTGCTTCAAGAGGACAATATAAAAGCCTCTCGTTGTAGTTAGTGTCAACATTCTAATTTCAAAATATTGAATGCCTTGACAACCAATGTATTCAATTTTATGACATTTCGTTAAATTATTCAAATTCATAAAAAAACCTAAGCTGATAAACCATAATCAATTTTAATCACACAAATGTGTGTGTTAATTAATTTATACAAACTTTGTACTGTTGTACTCACACGACAAATGTCACTTTTTAAAAAAACGCTTCTTGACGTCACAGCAATAATACCACCACCACACCACTCTACCAGTCTACCCAAACAAAACTAGGCGAAGGTAGTTTTGATATTGCATATTGTATTTTAAGTGCACGTTTTGCCAAAACGTTTCATATATGAAAGTGTTTAGTGAACGTTCATAATAATCTCATGTGATTATCTGCTCTATTCACATAAAGTGTAATAAACAACAGCAATGAGCTAAGTGTCAATTGAATTCTTACATATAAATTAGCAATATTTGATATCAGATGCAAGTGATTACTATCATCATCACACTTCTGTTATTATAATAGACGCTCGGTACTTGTTGTTGTAACATGTGGGGGCGGCTTTAATAAATATTATTTTTTGCGGTTTATTGAGAAAAAAAACACACAAAACGCCAATATGATAGAAAGGCACTTTAACGAACTTGTTGAATTTTCGTGTAAAAACACGTAGATACTATTAATATAATGTCGATTTGGATGTTCTATATGTAAATATTGCAATGAGTTGGATGATATATGTTTATTATTATCCATTTGAATAATAATAAGGAAAAGTGTTTAGTTACTCACTAAAAATGTTGATGACAAATACGACAATTACGGCTGTAGGTAAATAACTATTACTTTTTAGTTAGAAATTTTTTTTTTTTTTTTTAATTTTGAAAAGTTTACGTCAAATATAAATCTACCATGAAGAAGTTAAACAATAAAATTCTAAATGAATATTCATTTTAATGTGAGTCAGTTTGATAAAAAGCTTTGAACGGAATCTCCTACTTGTGACTATTGACGCAATTTAAATACGATTGCTTTAGACACGCCCAACCGGGTCATCATTGTATTATATGAAGGGAAACAAATCAATTTGGAAATTTTATAGAATAGAAAATTGTGAACTTATTGCGGCTGACTAGAATCTGTAATTCAGGCAACTGATAGATAGTTCTACCCTATCCCATAGGTATTGAGGGTATATGTAGATCATATGAAACGAGTATCAGTAAGAAAGTTTCAGTCAAGAAAACCCGACCTGCATATACCCAGAAGGGGCGTGGCTAGACTTTCAGTTTTTTTCTTCACAACTTTGTCCTGTTATAGCTTAATAAAATACAGAATTTGATCACGTTCGAGTCGAGACCATCTTCAAAGTGGGCGGAGTGGTACATTTGTATGGGAGGTACCAGAAGAGGCGTGTCTAGACTTCCAAATTTTTTCCAAAACTTTATCCTGTTATATCTTTACTCAATACAGAATTTGGACACGATCGCGTTGTATGTATTGATATTATTACTCCATCTCTAAAGTGGGCGGAAAGCTACATTTGTATGGGATGTACCAGAAGGGGCGTCGCTAGACTTTCAATTTTTTTTCTCCAAAACGTTGTCCTGTTATAGCTTAACAAAATACAGAATTTGGGCACGATCGTTTCGAGTGTATTGATATTATTAATCCCATCTCTAAAGTGGACGGAATGGTACATTTGTATGGGAGGTACCAGAAGGGGCGTGGCTAGACGTCCAGACTTTTTCTCTAAAACTTTATCCTGCTAGAGCTTTACTAAATACAGAATTTAGGCACGATCGCGTTTAGACTGTATATAATATTAATCGATTTCTAAAGTGGGCGGTACCAGATGGGTATGGGATGTACCAAATGGGGTTTTTTTTCTTCTCAAAATCTGTATCCTGCTATAGCTTTACTAAATAAAGAATTTAAGTATGATCGCGTTGTATTTATTGAAATTATTACTCCATCTCTAAAGTGGTCGGAGCGCTACATTTGTATGGGAGGTACCAGAAGGGGCGTGGCTAGACTTGCAGTTTTTTTCTCCAAAACTTTGTCCTATTATAGCTTAACAAAATACAGAATTTGGGCACGTTCGTGTCTATACTATTGATATTATTACTCCATCTCCAAAGTGGGCGTAATGGTACATTTGTATGGGAGGTATCAGAAGGGGCGTGCCTAGACTTAAAGTTTTTTGCTACACAACTTAATCCTGCTTTAATTTTATTAAGCGTAAAATTTGGGCACGATCGTGTTGGGTGTATTGACATTATTACTCGATATTCAAAGTGGCCGGAGTTGCACATTTATATTGGAGGTACCAGAAGGGGCGTAGCTAGACTTCCAGATTTTTTTCTCCAAAACTTTTTCCTGTTATAGCTTAACAAAATACAGAATTGGGTACGATAGAGTTGGATGTATTAATAATAAAAATTGATATATAATTGGAGTACCAGATGGGGCGTGTCTAGATTTCATTTTTTTTCCTCCAAAACTTTATCCTGCTATAGCTTTTTGTTGGGTATTTTGATATTATTACTCGATTTCTAAAGTGGGCGGAATGGTACATTTGTATGGGAGGTACGAGAACGGGTGTGGCCATGTAGCCAATATGCAATAACGTAAGTAGATTTGGGGAAATATTAACTTGTATATTAACACGATTAACGAATTATCGTGTGTTCCAGCCAGACGGACATGGCTCAAACGACTTAAAAAGTCATGAATCGAATATGGTTCAAAGAAACCTAGGGTCTAAAGTGACTCCTTCTATGTGTTACACTTTTGGGTCGTATCAAATGATATATACCCTCATCCCTAAGGGTGATGGTATACTAAAGATTGAATTTCTGCCATTCTGGTGCCACAGCAGAACTTTTTGTTGCAATGAAGGTAATTTTTGATACAAGAAAAAGAAGTTTCTGATAGAAAAAAAGTAATTTTTGGCACAAAGAAATTACTTTTTGGCACGATAAAAGTACTTTTTGGTACTATAAAAGTACTTTTTGGTACAATGAATGTAAAATTTTTTACTATAAAAGTACTTTTTGGTACAATAATTGGATTTTTTTTTACTATAAAAGTACTTTTTAAGTTATGAATAAACTTTTTGGCACAATAAAGGTACTTTGTAAACAATTAAGGTACTTTTTGGTACTATAAAACTACTTTTTGATATAATAAATGTACACTTTTTACTATAAGTACTTTTTGATACAATAAATGTATATTTTTTTACTATAACAGTACTTCCTTAAACAGTGAATGTACTTTTTGATACAATAAAAGTACTTTTTTGGTACAATAAATGTACTATTTGATACTATAAAAGTGTTTTTTTTTTTGGTTCAAAAGAAGTACTTTTTAGTAAAATGAAAATACTTCTGGTGAAATAAACTAAATTTTTGACACATTAAAAGTACTTTTTTGTATAATAAATGTACTATTTGGTACAATAAAATAACATTTGAATCCAACAAAAGTACTTTTTGATACAACAAATTAACCTTTTGGTACAATATATTTACATTTTAGTACTCTTGTACACTTTGGTACAATCAATGTGCTTTTTGATATAATTAAAGTACTGTTTTGGTACAATAAAAAAATTTTTGATTACAATAAAGGTACTTTTTGATAATATGATAGTACTTTTTGATGCAATTGATACCCTTATTGATGCTATGAAAGTACTTTTTTTCTACAATTAAGGTTTCTGGTATAATAAAAACACTTTTTGGCACATAGAAAGTACTTTTTGGTACAATAAATGAATTTTTTTTTGTTACACTGAATGTACTTTTTGGCACAACAAAAAAACTTTTTTTTGTACTTTATACAAATACTTTTTGGTCAATAAAAGTACATTTTGGTACTATACAAATACTTTTTGATACAATAAATATACTTTTTGGTACACTAAAGGTAATTTCTGTGGCAATGAAAGTACTTTTTGATACAATAAAAGTAAGTTTTAATACGATAAAAGTACGTAAGTAAGTATGTAAATATAATTTTTGGTATAATTAATGTAAATTTTGTACGATAACAGTACAATTTGAAACATTTAAATGTAATGTACTTTTTGATAGAATAAAAGTACTTTTTGGTAAAATATTTTGAGTACACTAAAGAAGTTTTTGGTACTATAAACATCAGATTTTTTTAACAGCAATACAAAAAATACAATAAATGTTCTTTTTAATAAAATAAATGTACCTTTTGGTACAATAAATGTATTTTTTGGTACAACTAAAGTACTTTTTGGTGCAATGAAAGTAATTTTCGGTACAATTAAATTTCTTTTTGGTGTAATGAAAGTACTTTTTAGAACAATTAAAGTATTTTTTTTGGTGCAATGAGATAAATTTTTGTACAATAAAAGTATTTTTAAAAGTATGATGTTTGAAACAATAAAAGTAATTTTTGGAAAAACAAATTTATTTCATGCTACATTAAAAGTGTTTTTTTTTGTTGGTACATAAAAGTACTTTTTAGTTCTTTTAGTGAAAGTACATTTTGGAACGATAAATGATTGTTGGTGCAATAAGTGTACTTTATGGTACAATGAAAGTTCTTTTTGATGCATTGAAAGTACTTTTTGAAACTATAAAAGTGCTTTTTGGTACAATAAAAGTACTTTTTGGTATAATAAATGTAAATTTTGTACGATAACAGTACAATTTGAAGCATTTAAATGAAATGTACTTTTTGATAGAATAAAAGTACTTTTTGGTAAAATTAACACATTTTTGAGTACACTAAAGAAGTTTTTGGTACTATAAACACCCGATTTTTTTAACAGCAATACAAAAAATACAATAAATGTTCTTTTTAATAAAATAAATGTACCTTTTGGTACAACAAATGTACTTTTTGGTACAATTAAAGTACTGTTTGGTGCAATGAAAGTAATTTTCGGTACAATTAAATTACATTTTGGTGTAATGAAAGTACTTTTTAGTACAATAAAAGTATTTCTTTGTGCAATAAATGTACTTTTTGCTATAGTAAAAGTACTATTTGAACTATGAATGAAATTTTTGATATATGAATGTACTTTTCGTTGCAATAAAAGTACTTTTTTTGTACAATGAAAATAGTTTTTAGTAAAAATTAATGCACTTACTTTTCGGTGCAATAAAAGTACTTTTTTGTACAATAAAATGAAAGTTCTTTTTGGTGCATTGAAAGTACTTTTTGAAACTATAAAAGTGCTTTTTGGTACAATAAAAGCACTTTTTAATACATTGAAAGCACTTTTTTGTGCAATAAAAGTATTTCTTTGTGCAATAAATTTACTTTTTGCTACAGTAAAAGTACTATTTGAACTATGAATGAAATTTTTGATATATGAAAGTACTTTTCGTTGCAATAAAAGTACTTTTTTGTACAATAAAAATAGTTTTTAGTAAAATTGATGTACTTTTTGGTACAATAAAGTGATTTTTTTATAAAGCGACTAAAGTGTTTTTAGTACCTGAAAGTACTTTTTGTACAGTGAAAAGACTTTTTGGTATAATGAAGGTACTTTTTGGTACTATAAAAGTACTATTTAGCACAGTTAAGTTCCTTTTGGTACAATAACATTACATTTTAGGTACAATAAAAGTACTTTTTGGTACAATTATAGTACAATAAAAGTACATTTTGGTACATTGAAAGTACTTTTTTGCAAAATTTTCCTTAAGCCTGAAAAATTAAATGAACTTTTACTTTTGTACAGTGAAAAGATTTTGCAAAATTTTTCTTTTACAAATTTGTATACCGTCCAAGGTTATATTTGAGAAAGGTGTATATTATCGAATAGCTATTATTGGTATAATAAATAGAAATTTAAATTTTTTTATAAAACTAAACTATTAAGCCAAATTTTTAGTTTTAATAGCGTTCGGATGTTTCAAAATGACTTCCTGCAAGGACGTCATTGGAAATTTTCGATCACATTTAAATAAATAAAATTACTTTTCATAATGCCAGAACAGATTTTAATGCATTATTTTATTTAAAAGATATTTTCATTTAAAAAGTAAAAAGACTTTTGGTCCACTCTGTATCTATACTATATGTTGCATCACCACTGTTGAAATCTACAAAGACCACTTCCATAGATAAGACAAGTCGTCCAGAAAGTTGACTTAATATTTCCCTTTATGAGTGGTCTGATTTCTTCGTATACGCAGCTTACATAAATGATTCAAGATAATTTTTAATATACATACATATATATTTAAAAGAAAAAAAAATCAAACAAAATATACAAACAATTTGTATTTGCAGTTGTCTTTAGAGCTCTTCCAGACTTTCTTGATAACACACAACGATTTTCTTTGGTTATTTGATTTAATTTTTTTTTTTTGGGTAAATTATGTTATACTTTTTTTGGTGATCTTTCTCCTATGGTCACTGCTGTCACCGATAATGACACGTTTATTGCAGAGTCGTGTGTTGGCGATAAATAAACAAAATACCATGGTGTCTAAAACACAAAGTCCTTTTTTTCTCTAATCACTCTATTGACATGTGAATATTGTTGCGCTATCTGTTACCATTCAAGTACCATCTACCTGTGCCAACGATAAGAATTGCTATTGGTTATGAAGACATGATAATGATTTTATGTGGAAATCTTCTTAATGATATTTTTTTTAAAAAGTCAATAAGGTTTTGTTTGTAAATGATCAATATTTTATTTGAAATGCCTGTTAACCTAAATATATAAAGAAAATAAATGAATACTATGTTTGAAGAGTCAGAGTAACAGTAGACAAAGAGAGAGAACAGAGATGACAAATTTGTCACGTACACCTTTTTATTATTGGGTTAATAGCGATTATGCCATCATGTTTAATAACCATCATGATAGTAAGTCATGGTCGGCATGGTGGATAGAACACGCGACTATCATGCGGTAGATCCATGGTTCGATACCTGTCACAGTCATCTATATTTCATTCATCGGCGGCCTTCTCTATGTTGTCGACACCAACCTCGCAGTGAATGTCTAGTTAATCTCATTCATGGGGTGTAAAGAAAACTAAGTTATTTTTTTTTAATTAAAAAAGATTTACAACTTTATCACCATGACAATTTCTGTGTCATTTGGTAGAAAAATAAATTAATCTAAATAAAACCTCCCCGGGATAATTTTCTTTTTTCTCTTATTCTAAATAAACTTCAAGAATGGGAAACTATTCCCCGGGGAGAAAGTAGATATTACAAATTTAAATTAGAACAAATTTTGAACAAAAATCCGCCAAAAAATTTGAAGGGAGTTGTACTAAAAAATTTATGTTTTTAATATTTTTTTTTTTTATTTTTTTTTGCACCGAAAATTACATTTATTGCCTAAAAAAGTACTTTTAATTTACAGAAATTACTTTTAATGCACCAAAACGTACATTTTTTGTACCGAAAAATAAACATTTTGGAATTTATTTTTATTGTATCAAAAAGTAATATTATTGTACCAAAGATGCTTTCAATGTTCCACAAAGTACTGTTGCTGTACAAAAATGAAATTTTTTTCAACCAAAACTACATTAGGTGTACCAAAAAGTACATTTGTTGTATAAAAAAGTACATTTGTTACACCAACAAGTACTTCTATTGTACCAAAAGTACTTTTAAAATACCAGAAATTACTACTTTAGTGCCACAGAGCACTTTTGTTGTACCAAAAAGTACTTATATTTTTCCAAAAGTACATTTATTGTACTTAAAATAGCTTTTATTGCTCTAAAAGTAAAATTGTTTGTAGCATAAGAAAAATTTATTGTACCAAAAAGTACAATTTAAAATTACATTTTACATTTATTGTGCCAAAAAGAACTTTTAAGTTCTAAAAAGTAAATTTGTGTACCGAAAAGTACAATTAATTGTACCAATCATACACGTTATTGTACCAAAAAACAATCACTTTATTGTACCAAAACATACATTTATTGTACTAAAAAGTACTTATTATATTACAAAGTACACTTACTTGTGCCAAAAAGTACAATTTAATGTACGAAAATCTTTAAAGCATATGAATTATTTAATCAATTCATAGGATATGAAAGTTGCGTCCCTCGGAAAACATGAATAACTTAACTATTTGTGAACCGATTATTAAAAACAAATATGCGTTTAACTCGTGATAGCGTGCACTGTAAACATTAGGGTGTCCTTATAAAATAGTGGCTACAAACTTCGTCAAACTTAAAAAATAGTGAAAAATCACAAAAGTTTGAAATTTCGAGGCAAAAAACAGACAGACATCACAAGTTATCAATATAACTACATATATCGTTGGAAAGGCCGCAGTCTCTTCTTTCTAAAACCGCTGAGAAACTTTAAATCGGTTGATATTCAACCACGTTACTGGCTTTTAAGTGCGTAAAGGTACAACAAACCGGTATCCTAGTGGTCTTTCTGAGCTATTTAGATTGCCTAGATCCGTTCAGATTGTATTGGTTTGTTCACAAAAGTTATTCAACTTGACCATGGCTACATTTTTGGCGATCATTGTTAGTGAAAAATTTGGACTCCCTCAAAGTAATGCCCAAAAAAGTGAAAAATTAAAATTTTTTCTTCAATTGTTTTTTGAAAAAGTGCAGGGATAACCGGCCTTTTTGACATAAATTGTTAATGAAGTTAGAGTAAAAGCGCTATCAAGAAGTGTGAGTTAGCTGTTGGACAAAAACTGATGACACCTTTTTTCGAGGGGCTCACTGATTTTGAGAATCTTTTGGGGTCCATAAAAAAAAATTGGTCACCAATCTCGTCCAACTGAGTATAGGGTTTTATTACCCTTCGATAGTAGAATCGAACCTATACCGTCAAGTTCTTGTATTTTACAAAAAGTCTTTATTTGTTGTATAGTGTTATAGCTTTCGCCGTTGGTCTGGGTAATGGTACCCTACATGTTCGAATTTCCAAAAACCCCATCTGGCGGCTCTCTAATTCTATAGGGAGCAGTTGTTACATTTTCGTTACTCTATATTAGGCATTTGGTCACAATCAAAATATTCACTTAAATTTTTGTACCAGTTTTATCACTTTTTGGGCTTTTTTTACCCCTGAAAAGTAAGAAAAACCCTCCTTCCTTCGTTCTAATTTCATAGGGAGCAAGCCCATATAAATTATCATGATTATGTCATTAGCCGTTTGGTATAGTAACATTTTTATTCCTTTTTCGATTTTCACCCGATTTGATAGTGAGCATTCCCATATCAATTTTAGCGTTAATAAAGCCGATTGGTTTGGTATAACTTTTATTTCTTATTGGTAATTTTTTCCCCGAAAAGTGCGAATTTGCAAAAAACCCATTCTTACCGGATGTTTACTCGAAAAGGGGAACAACCACCCGAAATTTCGTCATTCTATTTACAGCCAGTAGGCAATTTTAAATATATAGATTATGAAAATTTTATTAAAATCGTTCTATTAATACGACCGATATAGCAAATTTCCCAAAAGGGGCGTGGCACCGCCCATTTCCCAGCGAGTCTCAATCCTCCTTGTACCAGTGACATATGTAGGAAATCTCATCTTCATACCTTACATGGCTCGTAAAATATGAACGATTGAAATTTTGGTTTGTGTGGGCGGTGCCACGCCCTATTGTCTAATTACGTTTTCTTGTAGCCTATGATAGAGTCCCTATGGACAGTATCAAACATAGAAAATATAATTGCAATTGGTTCATTTATTTGGCCCATATAACGATTTTCTGAAAAAGGGCGTGGCATTGCCCACTTTTCACAAAGTATTTTTTCCACCAACCGATATACGGACCAAATCTTGACATGGTTTAAAAGATACAGCCATTTCAGAATTCGATTTGTATGGGGAGGTGCCACGCCCATTTTACCCCCTTGCAGTCAGAATTTCCAAAAATTCCTAAAATTTCTAAATTCGCACCTATGTCATAAAAGGTACTTGCATTCCAAATTTCACGGTTCTAGCTGTAGCCGTTTGGGCTGGATAGTGATCAGTCAGTCACCCAAGCCTTTTATATATATAGATATATAATATTAATATATTGATGTCTAGATCATATAATGATAGGCCCATATATGATCTAACTCCTTTGGTTCAAAAGATGTTTGAATTAAATTTTTATATTCAATTTTTTATATAAAAATTTATAAGTAATTCTTATTTTTAATTTTTATATAAAAATTTAAAAAGACTACTTCTTTTTATTTTTATTATTTAAATTAATTTTAATAATTGAATAAAATAAAAAAAAAATAATTTTTATTTCTTAATTTTTTTAATAAAAATTATCATCATTATAAGTAGTTTGCGATCAATTTTGCAAAATAGTATGACAGTCCAAACCAACTCCGTTTGTGAAATTTGCACGTATTTTATTGAGTTTGAGAGAAAATTTCGTATGAGGCCAAAATGATACGGTAATAATGGAAATTTCTCCGAAGAATTTCTTAACTGGTCTAGAATAACTTTTTTGATAAATTTCGGGGCAAGTTATCTATTGGAGTAGGTTGCAAATATTCCACGCAGTCAATACGAATAGAAAGAAAAGCTAATATTAGAAACGTTTAACCACTACTACATACACTACTATACTACTATATAACGCATACTAATCTCTTAATAATCGCTCGTTTTCATTAGCTTACTTTCAATATTTCTATTTTTGTGTTATCATCATTCAAGACTAGCATATATATATACATATAAACATACAAACATTTGCGATTATACAAACGTCTACAATGATTATGTATTTTAAGTTCATGGTCCACTATATTAGTTTTTGTAACAACAGAAATTCATAAATTACTTTATTTGGCTTAGTATCTATAACTTTTAAAAGTTTGTCATAACAGAGGCGCATATTATCGGACCAAGAAAGAGATGAGAAGAGAGTAATATTCCTAATGATTTTTGATGATGTTTTCCCCCCACACCAATATATGTTTTTATAGATGTCGCAGGTGCCTCTAAACATATGGCATGCGAAATTTTAAATGAGATCAACTATAAATTTTATTTAACATGTTGTTTTTTTTTTTGAATCATTTGGATTTAACGTCTACTCCTGGTGTTATTCATAGTCGTAAATATAGAATTTAAATTTGAAATTTCTATGCTGCGGTGGGTCAACAGCTTTTGTTTTGAAATCGTTTTACAGTTGATTTGTTGATGCAAAGCATAAAATTTCTACGATTTTGTTGCGCAAAATACCAAATAAGGTTTATGTTTTTTAAAGTGCTATTTCGCATATACTTTTATCCATATGTGTAAATGAGCAATTTATGAGCTAGAAAATTATGTGCGTAACTCATTGTCTATATGTCGAAATCGTGTTCTGTAGAAGACACTATTGGGAGGTAGTTTTTAGGTATTTATGCTACGCATCTTAAAATTGTTTTTGTCAGTGATGAGTACTCAATAAATATTGAATGGCAAAGATTTTTTCAAAGTATAGACACTTTACTAAAAATATATCTCTATTTGGATTTTATATTTAGAAAAAAAAATTTCTCACTTTTAAGGTAAATGACCTAACGTTATTTGCTGCCGCCTTGCCAAATGATGTCTTTATACTAATACGCTAAACATAATTACCATGAATACGGTAATTATTGTGGGTTAAATTGAGTTACCATAGACAAAGCCATTAACTAGCATGACATCGTAACGGCAAACCGAGAAAAATATTATAGGAGTCAGCATTTGAACAGCTTATTATTTGTAGCACATTTAATCTATATATATAAAAACCAGTAAGAAAGTTGTAGTCGGGCAACCCTCATCCTCAGTAAAATAAGAAATTTTCTATTATATTGATATTATAAATCGATTTCTAAAGTGGGCAGATTGGTACATTTGTATGGGAGGTACCAGATGGGGCGTGTCTACACTTCAAGATTTTGTCTCCAAAACTTTATCCTGTTATAACTTAACAAAATACAGAGGGAGTATGTATGGGAGGTATCATAAGGGGCGTGTCTAGACTTGCAGTTTTTTCTCAAAAACTGTATACTGCTATAGCTTTACTAAAATAAAGAATTTGGGTACGATCGCCTTGGATTTATTGATATTATTACTCCATCTCTAAAGTGGGCGGGGTGGTACATTTGTATGGAAGGTACCAGAAGGGGCGTGTCTAGACTTTTTCTCCGAGACTTTATCCTGCTTGAACTAAATGCAGAATTTTGGCACGATCGCGTTAGGTCTATTAATAATATTAATCATTTTCTAAAGTGGGCGGTACCAGATGTGTATGGGAGGTACCAGATGGTGCGTAGCTAGACTTCCATTTTTTTTCTCAAAAACTGTATCCTGCTATTGTTTACTAAATAAAGAATTTGGTTGCGATCGCGTTGGATTTATTGATATTATTACTCCATCTCTAAAGTAGGCTGTAAGGTACATATGTATTGGAAGTACCAGAAGAGGCGTGGCTATACTTCCAACATTTTTTTCCAAAACTTTATCCTGTTATAGCTTTACTAGGTACAGAATTTGGGTACGATCCCGTTGGGTGTATTGATATTATAACTCGATTTCTAAAGTGGACGGAATGATGTATTTGTATGGGAGGTACCAGAAGGGGCGGGGCCATGTAGCCCATTTGCAATACCGTAAGTAGTTTTGGGGTAATATTAACTCGTGCAAAATGTCAAAACATTTGGTTGCGTCTTTCGAAAGTTATCGTGCGCACCAGCCGGACAGACGGACACAGCTCAAACGACTTAAAAAGTCATGAATCGAATTTGGTTCAAAGAAACCTAGGGTCTAAAGTGATTCCTTCTATGTGTAACACTTTTGGGTCTTATCAAATGATATATACCCTCCTACCCGTAGGGTGAGGGTATAATTAAACGGTCCACGTATGTAAACCCATCGCTTGAGAACGCCTGGAACGATTTGTCCGAGTTTCATACCATCACACCAGACACTTTAGACCCTTGGTTTCTTTGAACCACATTCGATTCATGACTTTTTAAGTCGTTTGAGCCATGTCCGTCTGTCTGTCAGTCCGGCTTGTGCGACGATAACTTTCGAAAGACGCAACCAAAATGTTTTGCAATTTTGCACTAGTTAATATTTCCCCAAAACTACTTACGGTATTGCAAATGGGCTACATGGCCCCGCCCCTTCTGGTACCTCCAATACAAATACATCATTCCGCTCACTTTAGAAATCTAGTAATAATATCTGTACACTAGACACGATCGTGCCCAAATTCTGTATTTAGTAAAAGTAAAATAGGATAAAGTTTTGGAAAAAAAAAACTTGGAAGTCTAGACACGCCTCTTCTGGTACCTTCCATACAAATGTACCCCCCGTCGACTTTGTAGATGGAGTAATAATATCAATATCGATGGAGTAATAATAAAATTCTTTATTTTGTAAAGCTATAGCAGGATAGAGTTTGGAGAAAAAACTGGAAGTCTAGCCACGCCCCTTCTGGTAGCTCCCATACCCATCTGGTACCGCCCACTTTAGAAATCGGTTAATATTATTTATAGACCTTACGCGATTGTACCCAAACTCTGTATTTAGTAAAGCTCAAGCAGGATAAAGTTTTTGACAAAAAGTTTGGAAGTCTAGACACGCCCCTTCTGGTACCTTCCATACAAATATACCTACCCGCCCACTTTGTAGATGGAGTAATAATATTAATACACTAGACGCGATCGTGCCCAAATTTTGAATTTTGTTATCTATAGCAGGACAAAGTTTTGGAGAAAAAAAATGAAAGTCTCGCCGCGCCCCTTCTGGTACCTACCATACAAATTTACCACCCCGCCCACTTTAGAAAACGAGTAATAATATCAAATTTTAGGTTTTACTGAGGGTGAGGGTATAAGTAAGTCAGGTTGCGCGTCTAAAACTTTCTTACTGATTGACTCATACATTACATAGGCTGTTGTCTCAAAACGGAATTAAGGCATTATGATATATGATGCCTTGAACCACGAATTTAACAGCACAGAGCTGTTTTATGTTTTGTTTACATTCTCTATTAATACACTGATTGTTTTCTCCGTGTAGAGATAAGGATAAAAGGAATAAGAAAAATATGCCGTTTCAGCCCAATACCAGCTTTTAAACACAGGCAATAAGTTAACTTAAGCCTAGTTCACATTACAACACTTGTCCAATTTTGTTGCATGTACTTTCTATTTTGCTTTATAAATAACAGCTGTTTATTCGTATTAAATCTCGAATGAATAGATTTCGCCATCACGAAGTTTCAAGTTAAAATAAAAATTATCAATAAATTAATAACACTTGTAAATTCCCGCTAGCAAATTCAAATAATGCCTAGATTAATGCGATTTAAGAAATAAATATTATTTTGTATTTTTTATAATGCATTCATATTGTTTTTCTGTTTTTTTTTTATTCAAAGTAATAATCAATTTCTATTTACATATCAGCGTCGTTTTAAAGCCGTTGTTACTGACGTCTATAACTCAAGTACATCAGTATATAAAGCCAAGTGTACCTACATACAATCTGCTTAATAATGATGTTTGATACAATGAAATAGAAATGATTGATAGCAAGACTGTGTATAATCTGGTATGATTCCTTATAATATTTTTTCTTTTCTTATAGGAAAATTATACAGTTACACTATAGTGGGTAGAGCTATTATCAAAAAGAAAATAAATCAACTATCTCGTTGCATCTGGGGGTCTATTAAATATACTAGAATGAATCTGAAAAGATTAAAAAGATGATGGAAATAATGCAAACACAAAAAAGAAATCTTCTTTACAAAGTACCCCTTACAAAGTCTCTCACCTGTTAAAACAAAAAATAAACCTACCGGAAAATTCTATATTTTGGGTGAATGCTCTATTTTAGCTGATTTTAAGCATTGATTAAATCTCTACTGACGCCGCAAAGGAGAAGACATAGTAACTTCCATCTGATTTATATTATTTAAAATGACCTCCATATAAGAAAGATTTTGTTCTTTTGTAAATGAACAATTTATATATGACTTTCGCTGGTCAATCGTCCATTCTCTGTCACTGATAAGCAATTGATGTACTACAATCTTTGCCCTATTAAACATTTTAAAGACGCAATGACTTTGCGCTGCCATTCAACTCTATCACAGTGATAAGTTGAAGTCCAATTTCCCCTCACTTTAGTACGCAATCATGATTGATTGGGCGTTTTCAAATGTTTATTACCATATTAACATTCATATTTTGTTTTTGGTTTAATAAGCACTTAATCGTTTTTTAAAATATGTTAGTGTATCGTTATTTATTGTAGATCGTTGTTTTTGTTTTCATCACTAACATTTTTTTTACACATCACTACCACTACTTGCATATCGAAAATGATTACAGTGCAAATCATTTGTATGATACACGCGATGTCTGACAGCGTATAATCCGACCTACAAATGTTCAGGCATTTTTTTAAGCTCTTTCTAGAATTATAAACATTAATTAATACATTCATAAATAATTGTTAATTGAATTAGATGGGCATGTGATAGAACAAATGAAAGTGTTGTATGAAGTCAGTTGTGAACTTGTTTTTAACGACTTTTGTGGTGTCGACAATAGTTGAAAGATCAAATTGTTTGAAGCATCATAATTAGATTACAAATTAACTGGCACGAGTGGTAATACGATGTCGATAACACTATGCAACAGTCCAAATCGGAATGGGATGAACCCAACGGGAAATGTTATATCGGCAAAAAAGAAGTTATACGTGTAGGAATCGAGATACATGTTGGGAATCGTTTTTACCAATATAACTTTCCCCGGTAGTTTGAACCCTTTCCGATCACTGACCCCTACCATTTGTCTCACAGTGTAAAAACTGTCTCATTGTCTGAAAATGAGACCCCAGCCGCGCAAGAGTTTGATAGTGTAAAGTGATGCTAAATAACAGAGTACAACATTTTTTTAGCTCATTGATTTGGGACTCAATTCTGAGAACTGCACGTGAAAGTAACCCCAAAAAGAAGAAGTTCTTTATCATTCGTTTTGTCAAGTTACTTGCCATAATAATTTTATATCGATTTGAAGTTAGTAAGTATCGTATAGGGGCATTTGTCACATTTAAGGCTCTGCTCCACTCGAGAACCACTAGTCCGATTTAGCTAAAACAAATTTAAAAAAAAATAAAGAATTACAATCCCTTTAATCTGTTTATATAACGTTTCCCTACACAAGCAACCGTTTCACTTTTCCATACATCAAATGATTTTGAACTGGGTTTATTTTGTAGCAGTTACAATAAAACTGTTGTACTCCATGGCGCATGATTTACGTGGAATATTACTTATGATAATCATACGCCACCATATAACAAAAAAGCCTAAAACGTAACAAATTCCCCTATACGATACTTACTAACTTCAAATCGATATTAAATTAATATGGCATGTAACTTGACTAAACGAATGATGCAGAACTTCTTCTTTTTGTGGCTACTTTCGCGTGCAGTTCTCAGAATTGAGTCCCAAAATCATGTGTTGTACTGTGTGATGTTATTGGTATTTGTGTTACATAACACAGTGAGAATTGTGCTCAGGTCTTTTTGAAGTAGATTTAGTTTGCCAAGTAGGTTTAGAGAAGGTCTCCTCAAGTAGACCTTGTAGCAGACCTTCCAGGGCGTACTTTAATATCCAATACACAAACTTACTTACTTTCTTAAGAGGCCCATTACAACTTACGAACGTGGTTCATAAGTTTGAGGCCTGAAGAACTAAAATCATGTGTTGTACTGTGTGATGTTATTGGTATTTGTGTTACATAACACAGTGAGAATTGTGCTCAGGTCTTTTTGAAGTAGATTTAGTTTGCCAAGTAGGTTTAGAGAAGGTCTCCTCAAGTAGACCTTGTAGCAGACCTTCCAGGGCGTACTTTAATATCCAATACACAAACGTACTTACTTTCTTAAGAGGCCCATTACAACTTACGAACGTGGTTCATAAGTTTGAGGCCTGAAGAACTAAAGAATTCCACACGCTTCGGTCTTCTGCGTGTGTTCTCCACTTAGTCCTTCCAGATGGTGGCACGTCACCTACCACTCTGCGCCGTCCTTCAGGTTCGCCTTCAAACACCTTTCTCGCTGTAACATTTACATCCATTCTGGCAACATGTCCCAGCCATCGTAGTCGTTGGATTCTGACTCTTTTAGCTACGTCGATGTCGTTATAAAGCTCATGGTTCATCAGATGGCGAAACTCGCCGTCGACACAGATAGGTCCATATATTTTTCGGAGTACTTTTCTCTCGAATACTCCCAGATAAGGTGGTATTACTAAAGTGCTGCCAAAGTCCGTAAAATATCTATTGGCTAGCACTATTCTCCGCTAAATTTCTTGGCTGACATTATTTTTCTTGTTGACGGAAGATCCGAGGTAGGTAAACCTATCAACTACCTCAAAACAATAATATTCAACGTTGACGCTGCCTCCCCATCGAGAAGACTCTTTGTTCGTCGAAATCATTATTTTTGTTTTGTCCCCGTTGACCGCTAAACCCATTTTTGCTGACACCTTTTCTATGGATGAGAAAACTGCAGTAACATCCCGCCGATTTAGGTTCATCGGCATAGGCTAGTGGCATGTGGCTCTTGTTGAATATGGTGCCAGACAGGATGACACCAGCTTTTCTCATCACCTTCACCATAACTATATTAAATAGTGTACAGGACAGGCTATCGCCCTGCCTGAGACCTCTTTCTGTGTTGAATGGCTCAGCGAGATCCTTACCAATCTTAACCGAGGATTTGCTGTTTTCCAGGGTACATCTGCAAAGTCGAATCAGCTTTGTAGGGATACCAAACTCAGACATGACCTCATATGGCCTATTCCTTATCGGAGAGTCGAAGGCTGCTTTGTAGTCGACAAAGAGGTAGTAGGTGTCGATCTGTTTTTCATGAGTTTTTTCCAGGATTTGTCGTAGAGTGAATATTTGATCCGTCGTAGATTTGCCAGGTCTAAAGCCGCACTAATATGGTCCAATTAGTTTTTCTACAATTGGCTTTCGACGTTCACACAATATGCTTGAAAGGACCTTGTACGCAATTGGTAATAGGCTTATTCCACGATAGTTCTTACATTCACTACGATCTTCTTTCTTGTATATGGGACATAACTTGGCACTACAGATATGAATATACAGACGATATTGTTATTTTCGATCAGTAGAAGGGGGAAACTGCTTCGTGGAAACTCCTTAGCCCATGTTATGTATGTTTTTTTACATATATATATATATGTATATATATATATATATGATTTGATAAGACCAAAAAGTGTAACATATAGAAGGAGCCACGTTGGACCATAGGTTTCTTTGAACCAAATTCGAATCAAGACTTTTTAAGTCGCTTGAGCCATATCCGTATGTTTGTCCGGCTGGTACGCACGATAACTTTCGAAAGACGCAACCAAATGTTTTGAAATTTTGCACGAGTTAATATTTCCCCAAAACTACTAACGGTATTGCAACTGGGATACATGGCCCCGCCCTTTCTGGTACATCCCACACAAATACATCATTCCGTCCACTTAAGAAATCGAGTAATAATATCAATACACCCAACGGGATCGTACCGAAAGTCTGTATTTACTAAAGCTAAAGCAGAATATAGTTTTTGTAAAAAAATTGGAAGTCTTACCACGCTCCTTTCGGAACCTCCCATACAAATGTACCTTTCCGCCCACTTCAGATATGGAGTAATAATATCAATACATCCAACACGATCTGTATTTAGTTATCTGGAAGTCTAGCCACGCCCCTTTCGGAACCTCCCATACTCATCTGGTACCGCCCACTTTAGAAATCGATTAATATTAGTAATACACCTCACGCCATCGTTCCCAAAATCGGTATTTAGTAAAGCAAAAGCAGGATAAAGTTTTAGAAAAAAAATTGGAAGTCTAGCCACGCCCCTTCTGTTACCTCGCATACAAAATTACCTTTTTTGAGAATATTATATTTCACTTAGAGTTAAAAAACGGGAAACTGCAGGATATTTAAAATTTGTCAGATAAACAAACCTATAATAGTAGGTTAAATCCCAGAAAACCAAAATATTTGCCAAAGCCCTCAAGTTGCCTCCCAAACAAATGACTGATATCACCCTCATAGTTCTACTGGCATATCTTTTTTTTACCATAAGTCTAGAGATATTGAATTACACTTTTTACTCTTTGGTCTGTAACCAATTCTGTAGTATTACTTTATGTCTCTTTTGGCCATATGACCGAAAGTCCTATCTCCAACCGTTTACGCCCCACAACGAGGCAAACGATTATAAAGGGTGATTTTTTAAGAGCTATAGGAAAGTTTAAAAAAACACATACAATTCAGAAACATACATGAAGTCTTTATTTGTATCGATAGTACGGTCCATATAATTTAATGTTTGAAGATTATTTCATGCAAATGTTGACCGTGACTGCGCCTCAAATGGTCCATCCGCTTAGTCAAATGTTGGCATACTCTTTTCAACATTTCGGCCGCCGGTATCTCATGAATAAATGCTTCAATGTTGTTTTCCAATGCGTCAATTGAAGCGGGCATGTGTGTATAGAGCTTTAACATAGTCCCACAAAAAAATAGTCTAAAGGCGTTAAATCGCAAGATCTAGGCGGCCAATTGACCGATCCCGAACGTAAAATAAAATGATCACCGAACTCGCCTATCAATAAGTCCATTGTTAAGCGTGCTGTATGGCATGTGGCACCGTCTTGTTGAAACCACATGTCATGCAAATCAAGCTCTTGCATTTTGGGCAAAAAATAGTTGGTTATCATCTTACGGTAGCGCTCACCATTCACAGTTACATTACGATTCGCATCATCTTTGAAGAAGTACGGTCCAATGATGACACCAGCCCATAAACCGCACCAAACTATGACTTTTTCTGGATGCATTGGTAGCTCTTGCAATGCTTCTGGCAGATCTTTACCCCAAAATCAACAATCTGCTTATTAACGTACCCATTGAGCCAAAAATGAGCTTCGTCGCTGAACACAATTTTTCGAAAAAAAAGTGAATCTTCGGCCAACTTTCCAAGAGCCCATTCACCAAAAATTCTACTTTGCGGTAGGTCGTTCGGCTTCAATTCTTGCACCAGCTGTATTTTGAAAGGCTTTACACCTAAATCCTTCCGCAAAATTTTCCACGTTGTTGAGTAACAGAGGCCCAATTACTGCGAACGGCGACGAATCGATAATAGATGGCCATTATTAACACTGGCCGCTACAGCTGCGATATTTTCTTCACTTCGCCCTCTGTGTAAGCGTGTTGGTGGTTTAATGTCCAACAATGTAAATTTGGTGCAAAATTTAGTCACAATAGCCCGAATAGCAGCTTCAGTGGGTAGATTCAACTGACCATAAAATGGAAGAAGCGCGCGATGAACTTTCTTAACAGAGCACGCATTTTGTTGTTCGTTTGTAAGTCGATTCATGGTTAAATTATAGACCAAACTGATGATGTTTGACAGTGAAACAAATCAGGAAACGTGCGTCAGCTGTTTAAACCAGTGTTGCCAAAAAGATAATAGCTAAAAAATCACACTTTACATGCCTTTGTAATCTTAATATCATACATAGGGAGAGGATATTTATCACTCAGTTCACCTGACTAAAATTTCTGTACTGGTACTGGTACCACATTACATATAGAAGAAGGAAATAAAAAAATAAAAATCCCAGTCAACAATTGAACTCTGTCATGTTCACATATGCTATATGCAAGCCCATCAGTGTACTTTTTGAGTTATCTGTAAAAAATAACACTTTAGATAAAAAAAATGTTCAACGCGAACCATGTGCTATTTCCACTTCCTAGAAACAATTATTAATTGTAATCAATTAATTGAAAAACGTCCTTTAACTTTAAAAAGAAACACAACACAACAACATAGACATGATGTAATGTACACCCATCTAATGGCTACAGAGAAAAGAAAACAAATCATACATCACAGCCAGCATAAATGACAGATCAATAACAAAACAATTATTCTCTAAATATGACAACAAACACTAAATATATACAACAACTCAACCAATTAATGTCAATAAAGAGGCAGTGGTTCACTCTATCGAACAAAATACCATAACAATGTTATAACTATATATAAGACATTTGTGTTGTTGTGCAGAAATAATAAAAAATAACTTAAATAAATCGAAGTGACAATATTGATGACGGCAACTGTCACTAAAAATGGCGCAAGTCCTAGAATTAATATTTGTTATGATTTCAATTATTTAAAAAAATTAGAACAAAATCAAAAAGTGGGTAACAAATTGTCAAGCTTGTTAGATGTTCATTTGTGTGTTTATATTTTTTTTTTATAAAAATAATTAAACAATAAACAATTGGTGCGTCGTAGTTTGAAGCATATCACTGATTTGAGTGCCCGCATGTTATTTGTTTCTGTATTTTCTTTTCAATTGGCTCTCATCTCCTTGTGACAAAATACGTACTCTTACTACTTAGTAGTCGAGTTGAAAAAGGGGGTCAATACTCGTGCTAGTGTTAAAATACTCGCCTCAACATAATGGAAGGCGCGTGACACACATAGAATGGGAATTAAACGTAAAACGTTTTTTTGAAATAACTGTGAGACTTTGAAACACTGCGATTGGGAGGTTTTACTCTTACATCAGACAAATTGGCTTAAGTTTTTTTTATAGTAATTTATCATGTTTTTTTTTTTTTTGTTCTCACTATTTCATGAAGATTTATATAGATTTTATTGTTTAGCGTTGATTGTAACATATGGCGTATTTGCGTATTTGTAACGACATAAGTTCAAGTTCAATTTAGTTGAACTAGGTCATGGTCAGGGCGAATTGTTAGAAAGTAGTGTAGTAAAATGTGAAATAAAATGTTTAAAGTTTTTAGATAGGTAAGTGCAGAATATGTGTGCAGATTTTCGATTATGGCATTCTTTTCGTCTTGGTCCCTAAATATCGAAATAGTAGATCAAAGTTGGGGTCAAAGCGCTCGAAGCCATAGGGAGTCCCAAAAATTCCCACTAGCGTATTCATAGAACACATAATGTACATTAGACCGGGTCGCGAAAAAAATTTCCAAAGTCGAGGGCAAATATTAAAGATCACCTCGAAACAACTAAAAAAAAAACAAAATTGTCCTCCCCCACCCCCCGGAAAAACAGCCAAAATCGTTTTTTTATCACTGTTTTCCTGTTTGTGGCTCAATCGTTAAATCAAAGACATCGGTGTATAGGTCTCGACGAGTACTACATTTGTCCTATAGATGTCGCTGACATACGACATCATCTTGTAATGATGGCCTCATTTAGAGCATTTTCTACCCCTAAAATTTAAAAATATTTTATTTTATTTTATTCAAAAACAAAAAAGTTACGAATGATAAGATGTATTTTGAAGCTGTCTCGAGGTGATCTTTAATATTTGCCCTCGACTATGGAGAAAAAAAAATTTTGTATTGGGACCGACCCGGTCTAATGTACATATAATTGACGTATTTATACGATAACTTATAAAGGGTGATTTTTTAGCTATTATCTTTTTGGCAACACTGGTTTAAACAGCTGACGCACGTTTCGTGTTTTGTTTCACTGTCAAACATCTTCAGTTTGGTCTATAATTTAACCATGAATCGTCTTACAAACGAACAACGCTTACAAATTATTGAATTTTATTATCAAAATGCGTGCTCTGTTAAGAAAGTTCATCGCGCGCTTCTTCCATTTTATGGTCAGTTGAATCTACCCACTGAAGCTGCTATTCGGACTATTGTGACTAAATTTCGCACCAAATTTACATTGTTGGACATTAAACCACCAACACGCTTACGTAGAGTGCGAAGTGAAGAAAATATCGCAGCGGCCAGTGTTAATGAAGACCATCAATTATCGATTCGTCGCCGTTCGTAGCAATTGGGCCTCTGTTACAACAACGTGAACAATTTTGCGGAAGGATTTAGGTGTGAAGCCTTTCAAAATACAGCTGGTGAAAGTATTGAAACCGGACGACCTACCGCAACGTAGAATTTTTGGTGAATGGGCTCTTAGAAAGTTGGCCGAAGATCCACTTTTTTTTACAAAAAATTGTGTTCAGCGACGAAGCTCATTTTTAGCTCAATGGGTACGTTAATAAGCAGAACTGTCGATTTTGGAGTGAAGATCAGCCAGAAGCATTGCAAGAGCTACCAATGCATCCAGAAAAAGTCACATTTTGGTGCGGTTTATGGGCGGGTGGCATCATTGGACCGTACTTCTTCAAAGATGATGCGTAACGTAACGTAACTGTGAAGCGCTACCGTGAGATGATATCCAACTTTTTTTTACCCAAAATGCAAGAGCTTGACTTGCATGCCATGTGGTTTCAACAAGACGGTGCCACATGCCATACAGCACGCTTAACAATGGACTTATTGAGAGGCGAGTTCGATGAACATTTTATTTCACGTTCGGGACCAGTCAATTGGCCGCCTAAATCATGCGATTTAACGCCTTTAGACTATTTATTGTGGGGCTATGTTAAAGCTCATGTCTATACACACATGTCCGCTTCAATTGACGCATTGGAAGACAACATTGAAGCATTTATTCATGAGATACCGGCCGAAATGTTGGAAAGAGTATGCCAAAATTGGACTAAGCGGATGGACCATTTGAGGCGCCGTCACGGTCAACATTTGCATGAAATAATCTTGAAACATTAAATTATA
This sequence comes from Muscina levida, assembly GCA_964034835.1. Taxonomy (NCBI): domain Eukaryota; kingdom Metazoa; phylum Arthropoda; class Insecta; order Diptera; family Muscidae; genus Muscina; species Muscina levida. The sequence goes on along the minus strand of OZ035883.1, from coordinate 118,919,682 downwards.
TGGACCGTACCGTATCGATTCAAATAAAGATTTCATGCATTTTGCTGAATTTTATGTTTTTTTTTTTAAACTTTCCTATAGCTCTTAAAAAAATCACCCTTTATTTCACCCAGCATTGCCATAAAAATATCGTTTACAAATATTAAATTTTAAGACAACCCTAAAGTATGCAATAATATTGAGTACCCCATTGAGAAATTATTGAGCAGTATCAATTAACATGCTTAATATAATCCAAAACAAACCAACAAAAAAGAAGTTTAGCAAATGGTTTCTCATAGTAAATGGTTTCTCATAAATAAGAAACAATTCTCATTTTGTTGTGAATTCTGGTGCATAAGACCTGATAAACATTTTGCAATCATTAACCACAGTCTGCTGATGAGGATTCGTGGCTGAATCCGAAACCGCTGTTCAGACGGCCAGGGCATTATGAGAATATCATTCTGCTAAAACACTTCTTTCATATAATGGTCTTGAGCTTAAAATGAATTCTAAATCAGCGTTCAAATTAACAGACCGAATAAAAACAAAAATAATAATCCAAAATCTTTACACCTTCTCAAAAATATAACTTAAACTTAATTTCCCTTTACACCCCATGAATGAGGTATGGGATAGCTTCTCGCGTTGTTGTGAATTAACACGCTTTCTATTTTTACATTCACCTACTTGTTTATCGACGAATGCGAACGTCACTGATTGAGAAGCTCTAACTAGACATGCCGACTGACTCGACACAAATACTGCGAAGTTGCTGTCGACAACATTCGAGGGGAGCCGACAATGAAAGAGTAGTAGTTGAACCTGTGATCTTCCGCATGGTAGTCGCGTGTTCTTACCACTATGCCACGGCCGGTTCTCAATACCTCAACAATATAACAACTCAATTTTCCGCTTGCTTGACCCATCCCATGTTATCACCATCACCATGTGCTCTGATTTTGTAGATTTTGTTTTTGGGGTTAATAAAAAAAATCGCGTGATTTGTTTAAAAAACCCTGTAACATTACAACTATTGTCGTTGTTGAATAATCTATTTAATAATTAATTTAAATATACGTAAACATTTGCGATTACTTGGCTAGTATATGAAATATATGTAAACTGCTATTGAACATGGAAAAATACTAGGCACTAATCATTTCCACTAATCTAGTTTTTCTCCAATTGTCACGCTTTATTTGACTAATGAGCTTTAAACTTGTTTACATTATAAACCTTAATGAGTTAATGACTTAATGATAAACATCAAAATGTGAATGTACCGTATGATGAAAGTATTTACATATGTATATTGCAAGTAAAGGGTGGTTAAATTCTAAGGGCCAATGTTGATTGTGAATAAAAAACAAATTATTTAGGAAATTATTGTCATTTCTTTTTATTATGATAATATTGGTATGGTTCAACTATGTATGAAACAAAATATCGGCCGATGTTAATTTTGAATAAAACACAAATTATTTAGGTAATTATTGTCATTTATTTTTATTATGATAATATTGGTATGGTTCAACTATGTATGAAACAAAATATCGGCCACCTCTGCGGCACACCTCCATCCGATGGTCCAAATTTTCGATGACGCTAAGGCATAATTGAGGTTCTATGCCGTTAATGTGCCAAATTATCTCATCCTTTAGCTCTTGAATTGTTGCTGGCTTACCGACGTATACCTTTTCTTTCAAATAACCCCAAAGAAAAAAGTCCAACGGTGTCATGAAATCACATGATCTTGGCAGCCAATTGACATCGCCACTATGTGAGATAACACGGCCATTGAATTTGTCGCGCAAAAGAGCCATTGTTTTGTTAGGTGTGTGGCAAGTGGCACTGTCCTGTTGAAACCACATATCGTCCATATCCATATCTTCCAATTCGGTCCATAAAAAGTTCGTTATCATCTCAAGATAGCGAACACCATTCACAGTAAATACCTGTCAGGCCTCCTTTTTGAGAAAATACGGCCAGATGAAGCCGCCAGCCATACATGTGCAAATATTTTTATGCTGAAGAATGGTTTCCAGTCTATTTATATATTATGCAAATGGTTCACTGCTGCTATTCCCGCAGCAGATGCATCCCAGCAAGCCATACGTGACTCCTTTTTTAGAGCTTTCACGCTCATAAAGAGACAAAAAACAATCATTTTCATTCCGGAAACCCTCAGAAAAGAGAATTTTGTTCTTTGAAAATGGGCCGTCAGAAGGAGCGCTTTTTTATGTCAGAAAAGAGTCATTTATAAAATTTATTTTTGTGCTCTGAAAGAACTTTAAACTTTATTTCCCTTTTGCACCCCATGAATGAGGTATGGGATGCTTCTCGTGTTGTTGTGAATTTACACGCTTTCTATTTTAGATTCACAACAAACGGCACCTACTTGTTTATCGACAAATGCTAACGTCACTGTTTGAGAAGCTTTTACTAGACATGCCGATTGTCTCGACTCTTATACGACGAAGTTGCTGTCGACAACATTGAGAGGGGCCGGCAAAGAAAGAAAAAAATTTTTTAATGTTAGATGAATGGAGTCAACAGTTGAACCTGGGATCTCCCGCAAGGTAGTTGCGTGTTCTGACAATCATGCCACGGCCGGTCCCCTGAAAGAGCTTTTACTTAATGCCAGAAAAAAAAATTTTTTTTGAAGGTTTTTTGAGCTTTGAAAGAGCTCTTAATTTAATACAAAACAGTTTCTTTTATGATGGTGCTCTGAGAGATGAGAGAGCTTTTTTTTAATGTCAGAAAAGAGTATTTTATTATGCTTTATTTGAGAAAGAACTGATCATTTATTTCAAAATAAGAGTAAAAAATAAGAGCTCATCAAAATGATTTTTTGGGGTTTTATTGATCTTTAAGGCTACTTTTACACCCAAATAAAAATCATTTTCCGTAGCGCTCCGAAAATTTTCTTTAGTATAAATATTTTCCCAATCCTTCTTTTAAGCACTCCAATGCTCTTTAATAGGATTCTTTTCTGAATCCTTTTTCGGTGCACTCCGAAAATGCTCTTTATTAGGATTCTTTTCTGAACCCTATTTTCGGAGCACTCCTAGAATGTTCTTTAATAAGATTGTTTTTTGAATCCTTCTCCGAAGCGCTCCTATAATGCTCTTTTATAGTATTCTTTTCTGAATACTTCTTAGAAGTTATACTAGAATGCTCTTTAATAGGATTCTTATCTGAGTCTTTCTTCGGAGCACTCCTAGAATGCTCTTTTATAGTATTCTTTTCTGAATACTTCTTAGGAGTTCTCCTAGAATGTTCTTTAATAGGATTCTTTTCTGAATCCTTCTTCGAAGCGCTCCTAGAATTTTCTTTAATAGGATTCTTTTCTAAATCTTTCTTCGGAGCTCTTCTATAATGTTTCTTAATAGGATTCTTTTCTGAATCCTTCTACGGAGCGCTCCTACAATGGTTTGCTGGAATTCGCTTTTTGTTTGCTTGTCTACCTGCGGGCCCGTTTCCCATTGGGAATGTAATACCTTTTCTGATCTGGTCTCTTACGTGATATAATTGGGTTGTATTCAGATCATGACTTACTGGCTTTCCTCATTCTTCCATATGTCGTTTGCTGTTCTCAATGTTAGAACTCCGATAATACTCTTAAAGGTAGACATAGGGCGAGGCGCTTCGTATTCCATGACGCTTTCCTACAGATCTGAACCGCCTCTTCAACCGCTCTGGAAATTCTCTCAAATCCGCTGTGTCTTGGTAAAGACGTTACCAGAACTGTGTTATTTTTGGATATCTTGTTAAGTAATGACCAGTAAGCACCGGCCACTTTTGAATTGGTGTTGTAGGAATTAAGTGAGTTTACCTCCGCTAGACTGTCCGTGAACAGGTGAATATTCTCCTGTGATAATTTCCTCACGTTAATCACGTTTCGTTGCGAATCCCACTATGGGTCCATGTCTAGTTAGGAAGGTAATAGTTTTCCTAATATGTTCCCTTCCGAGATTTACTGGGTTCGATGTACGTTTTGGTTTGTACACTGGCCATTTCCTTCTGGTTTTCTTATAGGTTTCCCCATTCTTCCTTCTGTCGTTTGCTGTTCTCAACATAGCGTTTTCGTTCTCTGTCCACTACCTTCTGCATGGCGTTGTGGTTTCATTAAGGATTTATTTAATTTTATTTAATTGCAAGTAATTTGTGCAATAGTACTATTTATGTACTATAGGAGGCGCCTTAACTATTTCAGGATGCGTTATTTTATACGTATGAGAAAAAAAACACTTTAACTCATACGCATCACTCATACGACTTATATGTATCAATAATATGCCATTAAGTTCAAATAAATTAAGGGTCGCCTTCACAAATTGTGTATAAAATTAAGCAGATTTAAATAAAAAATAATTAAAATTATCATTGACAAAATTTATTAACTATGTAATATCAATGATTTTCGGAGGTGGTGTGTGAGAACTTCTCTTACATAACAAAGAGGAATTGGCTAAATTAATGGCAATTAAAAAATATAATAAATTTTATAATTATATTGAGTGAATTAAAATCGTTCGATATTCAAAATATTTAACAACTATTATTAAATTTTTAGTTACCATTTATAAAAAATTTCTTTTAAATTTGAAATTTAATTAATATATATATTTTTTCCTTTTTATATCTTTTTAGACTTGCTATAAGTTAAGACGCAAATATGGAAATGTAAGTTATATTGTCTTGAAACGTATACCAATATTTGAAAAAAAACTAACAATTATTTATTTCCTTTTATTCTAATTCTAGTGAGGCGGGCGAAAGGGCTCCCATGTCCCAATGTGAACGCACTAAGAGTTTTCTAGGCAACCACTGGAAGGGTCTGGTGGTATTTCTAGTGCCTCTATTATGTCTACCTGTGATGTTATTAAATAATACTCCCGTAAGTGACATTTAAAATTCAAACATAAAAATATATTAACTTTTACTGAATTGTTATTTTTGTTCCCCTTTAGGAATATCGCTGCATGTACCTTTTACTTGTTATGGCCATTTTTTGGGTCACTGAAGCGTTGCCTTTATATGTTACCTCTATGATTCCCATTGTAGCATTTCCAATAATGGGTATTATGGTATGTAGTCTGTATATGATTAATAATACTTAATATCTGCCTTATCGTCGATATTAATTGATATTTATTAGCATATTCTAAGAGATTAATCAACTTGCCTATCTTCCTTGCCTTACTTATTACAGAGCTCAGATGAAACGTGTCGTTTGTACTTTAAAGATACACTGGTCATGTTTATGGGCGGTATTATGGTCGCCTTGGCTATTGAATATTGTAATTTACACAAACGTTTGGCGTTGCGCGTTATTCAAATTGTAGGCTGCAGTCCTAGAAGGTATGTACGAATATTGTTCATTAACCTATGTCCACTTTGAAGTGGTCAGTATGGTCAGAAACACTGTAGATTTTTTGTTACTATACACCGACATACCGTGAATCGTACGACAGTATTTAAATTAATTTGTTGTTATAAAATGAGAAGAAACAAAAAAAACTCAAAATTATACTTTGCACGTTGTCTGAATGGTTAATTGATAGTTGAGGCGACAACAGCGACCAGTCCCATTGTTGTTGTTGTTTTATAAATATTTATGTAGTTCTAGGTTTTCAAAACAATTAATGAAATGTAAATGGACTGAATGAAATGTATGTATGTATGTATGTAGTATGTCTTTTTATTTTGTATAACTTACTCGATTTACGTAGGGTATGATGTTCTATATTATATTACCCAGCTTTTCAAACAGATGCAAATACTTACTACATTTGTTATTAATTACCATTGCTAAGGAATTTATGGAAATGCAATTTTAATACTTTAATAAACTCGTCTATGTACTCTAATAATGGGGGAATTGGGAATTATCTAATTTGAGTCTATCTGATTGTTATTCATTTGGGAATAACCAGAAGCTCTCTTTGGAGGTTTCCAAGCAGCTCACAACGTCCGAGAGATCACGTATACCCCGGGCAATGACCATTCGTTCAGTGATAGCAAATGTGAGAAGGCGAAATGTTGAGTAACCTAATCGGCATGCTACCACCGATGCGTCTTAGGAAGTAGGTAACAGAAGTTACTGAAGCTCAACACAGAGGCTCTCTCTCTCTCTCTTAGGATCGGGCGCGCTGGCCTTATAAGCCACTCTCCTTAAACAAAACAATTATTATAAAAGACACGAAGAAAAGAAAAAACAAGAACCTCCCCAAATGTTGACGACCCCAGCAAACGATATAAGGACCATGATTTAAGGATATGCACCTGGAATTTTCGAACTCTATACAGAGGTGGGGCCTCTATCCAACTGGCGGATGACCTCGACAAATACAAGGCTGACATCACCGCCATACAGGAAATGAGATGAACGGGACAGGGATGCACACGACGAAAGAACTGTGACATCTTTTACAGCTGCCATGCAGAAAGACACGAATTTGGATGTGGTTTCATAGACCGGCCGTGGCATAGGGGTTAGAACACGCGACTGCCATGCGGGAGATTGCAGGTTCAAACCTGGCTCCAGTCATCTTAAAAAAATTGTTCTTTCATTGTCGGCTCCCCAATGGCAACGCGTGCAGTGACGGAGCGTTATAATGAGAAGAGGAGGGAGATGAAAAAGCATCTAAAAGGAAAAAGCATCTATGGAAGAAAAGAGATAGGTGAAGCTCGAAATTTCTACCAAAAGGTTAAAGCAGAGCTCGCAAAATATGCTCAACCAAATTTTACTGCGCGGTCTGCTCACTTAAAAGACCGAAAAAATTAAGACAGAATCGAAAAGACCAATTATTGCGAGCTCTGGTTAAAAGTAAAGGTTTTGGACCAGGGATCCCCACCTGTAAGGACGGAGACGGAAATCTGGTCACTGACATTCAGAGTGTGAGTGTTCTGCAAATATGGAGGGAACACTTTCAATCTCTACTCGTTCCCGAAGGTAGCATAAGTGACAAAATCACACCAATCATCGACGATGGAGCAGACTGTCCACCACCGAGCCAAAACGAGATCAGCACGGCAATTGCATGGCTTAAAAACAATAAAGCCGATGGACTACCGGCAAAATGCATGTCCAATGATTGGATTCTGAGTGTTTTATGTCCTGTGCTTAAAAAAGACGATCCAAGTGTGTGTACCAATTATCGCGGTATCAGCCGTTTACCCATCGCATACAAGGACCTGTCTAGTGTGTTATGTGAAAGACTAAAGCCCATTCTGGCGAACCTGATTGGACCTTATCAGTTTGGCTTTAGACTTGATAAATCCACAACCGACCAAATACTCACACTACGACAAATCCTAGAGAAGACCCAAGAAATGCAGATCGATCGACCCACCATCGGTTTATCGACTACAAAGCTGCATTTGACAAACCGATACAATAGAAACTATTAGATGTTAGGGCTGAGTTTGGTATCCCCGCGAGGCTGATACGACTTTGCGGGATGACACTTACTGACACGAAGTCTTCAAAGAAAATAGGCACAAATCTAACAGAGCCATTTTATATCAAGCGAGGCTTCAGACAAGGCGATAGTCTGTCATGCGATCTCTTTAATATCACCACCATTTTTAACAAAAGTCACATGCTGTTCGCATATGCCGATGATATAGATATCATTGGCCGAGGACTGCGGGATGTTACTGCGGCCTTTTCCAGCATTGAGAAGCAGTGAAGTGGTAGATGATTTTGTCTACCTCGGCTCCGCCATAAACAAAAATAATAATGTCAGCCTGGAAATCAAAAGACGAGTATTGATCGCAAACCGCTGCTATTATGCGCTGAGCAAGCGTTTTAATGATAAAGCCTTCTCGACAAACAAAAATCCAACTCTACCAGACTCTGATTCTACCTGTCTTGCTCTACAGCGCAGAATCCTGGATAATGATGCAGACGGATCAATCTATTCTGGGCAACAAACAATTAAATTTCTCTGAAAAGGCAAACTGCCTAGGCCTCATCTTAGACAAACAGCTAAACTGGAGACAAAACATAAAAAGCAGATCTGACAAGGCACTCATAGCATTGTACACACGCGGGAAAGCTTTTGCGATAACCTGAGGACTCTTATCTAAAGTAGAACTTTGGATTTACAACGTTATTGTGAAGCCAATGCTGCTACAACATGCATCTACAGTCTGGTGGTATGGCATCAAGATTATATATGCTTAGCGCCCGGAAATCGAACATTTTCTATGAAACCAGTACAACCTCCAGAAAGCAGTGGTAAGAACGAAAACGCTATGTAAACATCTTTACTGATGGGTCCAAACTGAGTGATAGGTTTGGCTACGTTACCTACCCCACGGATCTAAGCCTGAGTAAACGACTAAGGATTCCAGTCGATTCAAAGCGAAAATGCTTGCGAGATTAACTGACAAAAGTATCCCTGGAGGATATTCTCCTGTTCACGGGCAGTCTAGAGGTGGTACACTAACGTCCCACAACACCAAATCAAAAGTGGTCAGGGCATGCCGGACATCTCTTAACGAGAAATCCATGAATAACAGATTTTCGATCACATGGATACCTAAACACAGCGAATTTAATGGTAACTGCATAGAGCGGATGAAGAGACCCAACAAGGAACATGGAACTCAAAGCGCTTTCACCTTTGTCCACCTGTAAAAGCACTATCGGAAATCTATAGTTGAGAAGAGGTTCGAGATACCCAAGAATAACATACCACTTGGATACCAGGACACAGGGCGTATAAAGAAGCCTGACAACGCTCAGACCTGCAGGAAGCTACATATAAAACCACTATCGGTAATCTAACTTTGGAAAGCAAACGAAATATGGAAGAATGAACAAACCTGTAGGTTTTCAGTCTCAGTCTCTCTCTCCACGAAAGTATCAGCCTATTAGCACATCGGCAGAATCAACATATTTTGAAAGACCATCAACTGGATGGATTGTAAAGAAACTCCAGAATCCCAATCAACTAAAGACGGATTCTATAACACCCCGGAATGGAACTACGCACGCAACAAGGTACCACATACGCTGAACGCATTAATTAAAGGGATGCCACAAACGCATACACAATGGGGCCCATCAGGACTTTAGTGATCATTTCCTTAACGGAAAGAATGACTTCGAACCAACCAACCAAACCTAAGGACCGGCCGTGGCATGGTGGTTAGAACACGCGACTACCATGTGGGAGATCCCAGGTTCAAATCTTGTCTTTCATTGCCGGCCCCTTTCGATGTTGTCGACAGCAACTTCGCAGTATAAGTGTCGAGTCAATTGGCATGTCTAGTAAAAGCTTTTTATACAGTGACGTTCGCATTCGTCGATAAACAAGTAGGTTCCGTTTGTTATGAATCTAAAATAGAAATTCACATAATTCACAACAACGTGAAAAGCATCCCATACCTCATTTATGGGGTGTAAAGGGAAATTAAGTATTTTTTTTTAAACGAAGTATGTTGCGCTGCAGGATACTTTTTGTAAGACGATCCTTTGTTAAATTAAGTCTACATTTTTAAATATTATCCATTAAACATTTATGAATAATTGTATCTCTTTCTTTTCTACTCTCTTTTACAGATTACATTTTGGTTTAATTTTCGTTACAATGTTCTTGTCCATGTGGATTTCGAATGCTGCTTGTACCGCCATGATGTGCCCCATTATCCAGGCTGTTTTGGAGGAATTACAACAACAGGGCTTGTGTAAAATGACCCGTGAGCCACAATATCAAATTGTGGGAGGCAACAACAAAAAGACTGGCCAAGAAGAAGAGTAAGTATTAGCATGAACAAGGCTACAAATTAGCTGCTAGTAGCTGAACTCTCTTTCTCTTTCTGTCTGACATAACAATTTTCATTAATGAAATCTTAAAATTGTATAATTTCTTTTAAAAATGTTGTAAATTTAGTTTAAAAGTTTTGTTGTTAAAATGTTATTAGCATCGTTTTATAGGAAGAGCTTTTAGTTAAACAAAATTTTAACTACTTAGAGTTTTTTTCCTTTTATATATTTTTTATATTGCAACTTATTAATCATTTTACTCCTTGCAGACCCCCATATCCCTCCAAGGTCACTTTGTGCTATTTCTTGGGCGTCGCTTATGCCTCATCTATGGGCGGTTGCGGCACCATCATTGGCACTGCTACCAATCTTACCTTCAAGGGTATCTATGAAAGTCGTTTCCCCAACTCTTCCGAAACTTTGGATTTCCCCACCTTTATGTTCTACTCGGTACCCTCCATGTTGGTCTACACCGCATTGATGTTTGTTTGGCTGCAATACCACTACATGGGTTTGTTCCGTCCCAAGAGTAAGGAAGCCGAGGAGGTGAAATTGGGCAACCAAGGAGCCGAGGTAGCCAAGAAAGTTATCGATCAACGTTACAAAGAGTTGGGTCCCATGAGCGCTCACGAAATTCAAGTTATGATTTTGTTCATCATTATGGTCATTATGTACTTCACACGTAAACCGGGCATTTTCCCCGGTTGGGCTGATTGGTTGGACGCCAAGGATATTCGTAACTCTATGCCCACCATCTTTGTTGTCATCATGTGCTTTATGTTGCCCGCCAACTATGCTTTCATGCGTTACTGCTGCAATCGCAGGAAATTGGAATTGCCCACTGCTCCCACTCCCTCTTTGATCACATGGAAATTCATTCAATCTAAGGTACCATGGGGTTTGGTATTCTTGTTGGGTGGTGGTTTCGCTTTGGCCGAAGGTAGCAAACGCAGTGGTATGGCCTCATTGATTGGCAGTGCCTTGGTTGGTTTGAAGTCGCTGCCTCATGCTGTGCTCCTGTTTGTGGTAATCATTGTGGCCGTATTCTTGACGGCTTTCAGTTCCAATGTGGCCATTGCCAATATTATGGTTCCTGTGTTGGCTGAAATGGTAAGAGTGGAATCAGGGCACAGATTCGAACAGGTTACTAATATGTTTTTGTTATTGCTTTTAGTCTCTTGCCATTGAAATTCATCCGCTGTACTTAATTTTGCCAGCCGGTTTGGCTTGCAGTATGGCCTTCCATTTGCCCGTCAGTACACCGCCGAATGCTTTAGTAGCTGGTTATGCCAATATACGCACAAAGGATATGGTAAGTTGAAAATTTATGTTTTTAAAGATTTTTATTTTGTAGAGAAATACAACAACTTAAGTAGCCTTCAGATAGGTTTTGTAGAAAAAAGTAGTTTGTAGGCGCGATTTTTTGTAACAGTTCTGCTGTTTCCGAGGGTCCTTTCCTGTAAAGACTTAAGAGATTATAAATTATTACAGTTAGTGATACTCAATTTGTAATACTGGAAGCCTGAGAAAACGGGCCACCTCAGTCGGTTGTTGTAACAGCTGGTGGTTAGCTGGGGTGATAATTCTTTATACCGATTTCAAATTTCTCGGCACTCGATCGGGCATATAATCCGATTATCATGCGATCATTGTTGGCAACTCTGTTTCGTTCCTTTGTAGATAACAAGGTTTGTGTCAAGGATTGTTAGTTGTTGTTGTTGTTGTGAGTTTTAACCGCCAAATTCCACCAAAGATGGCGCCAGTTGGCATGTTGATTTATATGAGATGTTGATAAATCATTTTCCTTGATCCTTGCGCAATCTGGATTTTTGTAGTGGCAGCATCTAGGATTAGTTTTGTTGGCTGGAGAACTCAAAAGTATTTGAAAAGTAATTTTTTTTGTCGATGTTGATTTTGCCAGTGCCCCGGCCGGGAATCGAACCCGGCACCTTCGGATTGCTAGTCTACGTCACTTCCACAGAGCTATCGAAGGCCACGCCTCAGTCGGTCTTAACCGTAGGTTTACTGGGCGCAAGTCACTAGCCTGTTTGGGCAATTATAGAGATGCACGATGTCATGAGGGATATGTAGGGATTCGGGACAACGGTTCTACGTGCCAGGGACTATGCGCTCGCGGTAATAGATGTCCTTGTGCTTGACGTGAATATCTGCTCATGAGGGCTCAACCTCACTGGAACATACTACTAGGCCGATGTTAAGGTCCGGATCTAATTCTTCTACCCAAAGGGATGTTCAAACAGTTTATATTTCTTTTGTGAGGGTACCATATTGACTGACAAGTACAAGTTCAAGTCTTGTACTCCGTCCCATTTGGCCCTCCACTATTGTTATTTGCTACTTTAAGTAACATGTACAAGTACACATACCTCGATATACGGCCTAGATACGTTCCCAAAATGTTGGCCGTAAAGCGAAACGCCGTAAAGCGAGGTAATAAATTCTTATTATTATTTTTCAATTATTATTACTCAAGAACGGAAAAATGTGCAAGGAAACTACGTCTACTCAGCACAAACAAGAGACTGCTGCATCAACACTCGCTGCGCTTGTGATTAAGCTTTTGTTAGTCTCTCACTCTTCGTAGAAAAACGGTGAATCCCCTATTTGCTTTAAGTCGTATAGCGAGGTAATGTGCGCCGCAAAGCGAAGGTGTTCCAGAATTGAAAAAGGCCGTTATAGCAAAATACCGTAAAAAGAGAGGCCGTATAAAGAGGTATGAGTGTACATGCACTTGTTGTTTCAATCAAATCATGTCTTTCCCCATCCAACACGCCACAAGTGACGCCCACGCCGCCATCAGTTAGAAACCGAGGTTCCCCATCCGGCCGGCCTACATCTGACATCTCTCCTGTTTAAAAATCCAAATATGAACCAAACTTTCAAAAACACAGACCGTATCCCTTCCGCTACCATCGGCAAGTAAATTAACACTCCGTCAGGCTAGCTTCCATCGATAGCAGAATTCCTTCCACCACCATCAGCGAGTAAATTAACACTCCCTTAGGCTAATTTCCGTCAGTACCATTTTCTCACTTTTATTTCTTCCACCCCTTTCGGGGGTTCCGAACTACAAGCATTTTACCACTAGATTAGATTATAGACCTAACGCGATCTTATTTAGTAAAGCTCAAGCAGGATAAAGTTTTTGAGAAAAAGTCTGGAGGTCTAGACAAGCCCCTTCGGATACCTCCCATACAAATGAACCACTTCGCCCACTTTAGAGATGAAGTAATTATATCAATACACTCGACACAATCCTGCCCAAATTCTGTATTTTGTTAAGCTATAACAGGACAAAGTTTTAGAGAGAAAAACTGGAAGTCTAGCCATGCACCTTCTGGTACCTCCCATATAAATGTACCATTTCGCCCACTTTAGAGATGGAGTAATAATATTAATACACTCGACACGATCGTGCCCAAATTCTGTATTAAGTAAAGCCATAGCAGGATACAGTTTTGGAGAAAAATGCTCGAAGTCTAGCCACGCCCCATATGGTACCGCCCACTTTAGAAATCAAGTAATAATATCAATACACCCAACGAGATCGTACCCAAATTCTGTATTTTGTAAAGGGGTTTTGTTACTCAGGTCAAATACTTACTTACTTAGCTGGTACTTCTATGCAATCCCAGTGGATTATATACCGCACGTAGAAAAATATTATAAGCGCCTCGATCTTCTGCGTTTCTTCTCCAGGTAGTCACACCGAGTTCTGTAAGGTTCTCAGTAACCTGGTCTTTCCAACGGAGTTTTGGTCGCCCTCTTTTGAGCCGTCCATCAAGTTCATTGTCGAAGACTTTTCGAGCTGGAGCATTTTCGTCCATGCGTACAACATGACCTAGCCAACGCAACCGTTGCACCTTAATGCGTTTGACCACGTCAATGTCAGTGTACAGTTCATGATTCATACGACGCCGATACTCTCCGTTAACGATGATGGGCCCATATATTTTACGGAGTATTTTTCTCTCGAATACCGCCAGAACCGATTCATCCGCTTGTGTCATAACCCAGGATTCTGAGCCATACATTAAGACAGGTAGAACCAGTATCTGGTATAGCTGGAGTTTTGTTCGTCGAGAGAGGGCTCTGTCATTGAATCGCTTGCTTAGTCCGTAGTAGCATTTATTTGCAAGCAGGATTCTTCTCCGGATTTCTAGGCTGACATTATTTGCTTTGTTGATGGCGGAGCCTAGGTAGACAAAATTATCTACCACCTCGAAATTATAGTTGTCAACGTTCACGCAGTTTCCCAAACGAGTAGATTCTTTGTTCGTTGAAACTAATAACTTCGTTTTGTCCTCGTTCACCGTTAGGCCCATTTTCGCTGATTCCTTCTGAATACCTGAGAAGGCTGCAGTCACATCCCTCAGTTTCCGACCGATGATGTCTACGTCATCAGCGTACGCGAGTAGCATGTGGCTTTTGTTGAATATAGTGCCACTCGTGTTTACTGCAGCTTTTCTCATTATCATCTCCATCACAATGTTGAAGAGATCGCACGATAGGCCGTCGCCTTGTTTTAGGCCTCGTCTGGTATAGAATGGCTCCGTAAGGTCCCTGCCAATCTTCACTGAAGACTTCGTGTCAGTCAGCGTCTTTCCGCAAAGACGTATCAGCTTCGCTGGAATACCAAACTCAGCCATGGCTTCAAGTAATTTTTGCCGTATCGGGCTGTCGAAGGCAGCTTTATAGTCGACAAAAAGATGGTACGTGTCGATCTGTTTCTCTTGGGTCTTTTCCAGGATTTGCCGAAGTGTGAAAATCTGGTCAGTTGTTGATTTTCCAGGTCTAAAGCCACACTGATAAGGCCCGATCAGGTTGAATAACACTGGCTTTAGTCTTTCACATAGCACACTCGACAGGACCTTATATGCGATGGGTAAAAGGCTGATCCCGCGGTAGTTGGAGCACACACTTGGATCACCTTTTTTCAGCACAGGACATAATACGCATACATTCCAATCGTCGGGCATGCACTCTTTAAGCCAAACCGTGCGCAGGAGCTGGTGCATGCTCGTTATCAGCTCTTCGCCACCGAACTTGAAGAGCTCTGCAGGCAGACCGTCGGCACCGGCAGCTTTGTTGTTTTTCAGCCGCGATATTGCTCAGGTCAAATGCTATCGTTTATTATTGGTGTGGCTCACTCCCGAAAAATGACGTTGCACTGTTTGCTCAAAAATATACTTTTTAACATTTCATTTTGATTTTATTTTGGAACCTTTGACTCGTAGAGGTTATTTGCTTTCGGTGACTCTTAGTGAAACTTTCCAGAGAATATTTCTATCGAAGATTCTAATCCTTGACCTCCGTCCAAAGTTGACTTTTAAACAGTTTTTCAAAATTGGGCCAAAAATGTCCCATACGTGTAGGAGCTAGAGGGTTAAAATGTTCCGAGAAAATATTCCCCTGATTTTTTTAATATAGGTCTCCGAAGACATGAAATACCCCAAACGTATTTTTACAGATGATTTTTCATATTCATTGATTCAACTTTTGACCAAAAAAATCAAACTTTAAACCACTGTAAAAAAACATTTGTGACGTAGTGGAGCAAAATGGAGTTTAGGGTTTTGTTACTGAGGTCGAATGCTACCGTTTGATATTGGTTTGGTTCACGCCCGAGACAATGACCATCAAATTGTGTCATAGTGTTATTTAGTTGGTTTTGATCAGTTTTTTTGTTTTTTTTTCAATTTCATAAATTTAGTAATATTTTGAAATTTTATTATATACTAACTAAACTTTTAACCTTTCTCTTCTTTTTCAGGCCATTGCTGGTGTGGGTCCCACTGTCATTAGTATCATTGTATTGTTCGTCTTCTGTCAAACATGGGGCCTGGTGGTATATCCCAATCTGACAAGTTTTCCCGCCTGGGCTAATACAATAGCAGTGAATGCTACCTCTTAAGTAGTTTTTAAGTTTAACACCCCTTACATCACCTGACACCACCCACCCTTCACCAACTTCCTTATACAAATTGTAACGGAAACTTTAAACATGTAGGCAAATTTTCCCCTAACTGTTCTGTCATCCATCGTTTAAGGAGTACATACCCCTTTTCGTTTAAGTTAAAAATTTAACACTACAACGAAGGTGAGAGTTAGTAGCATCATTTAAACTCTCTGAAGATGCTTAAATTGCAATTTTAATTTGTATTTAGTTTTTAAGTTTAAACACCAAGATTGAACAAGAACTATTGGCCATTAATTACGAATTGTTTTTAGTTATATTTAAATGATCATTTTTATCATTTCATAATGTCGGTTTACTCAAGTAGACAGAAACTAATTTGAAAGTTTAGTTAAAAGTTGAATGTGAATGTGAATTTTAACCGACATAATAATTTTATTTTTAATCAAAAGCTGTCATATCAATTGACAACTGTCACGCATAATTATATTTTTGTGAACAACGTTAACATGTCCTTCCCTTTTGTTTAGCTGGGGCTATCATTCTTTTTGTTTTCCTCTTAATAGATTTCTGTGTTTTTGTAACTATTTATCCCCACAATTTTGTAACGTAGTTCTATTTAGTGTTTGTATGTACTCCGTAGTTACTACATATATATACATTTTATTAATGTACATTATGTATCATATACATTCATATACTATATCTATATATATATACTATGTGTACATACAACAACAACAACAACATTGCATACATACATTTCAAAACTCTACAACAAAGTACTCTATATATATTTACATGTGTTTATTGTACATATATATGTGTGTGTAAACTTGATGCATTTCTGTTGAGACAAAACAAAAAAAATTAGATATTTTTCTTTCCTTAATTTTGATACAAATAATTATTCTATAAAACTAAACTCTTAATGCAAATATGAATTTTCAAAACTCTACTCTAATATAACTGAAAACAATAAGAAGAACAAGAAAGAAAACTAGGAACACCAATAAATCAGCAACAAAAAGAAACTATACAACATTTAAAATGTAAACCGATGAAATATATATATATTTTGTATATTTTTACAAACTGAAATTTATGTACTTTAAAATGTAAAACGCGAAAAAACAAACAAGAAAAATAAATAAAAATTTAGAAAAAAAAAAGTTGAGATTTTTTTACAATTATTTTTTGTGCTGACAAAAAGCTGCTCAAGGCTGTATGTATATTTGAAAGTTAATTCTTAAGAAAAATTTTCACTTTATAGATTAGTTCCAGACAAAATGCTGAAAAAGGAAGAATAATAATAAAATTTCGTTTGAAATTTAAAAAAAAAACCAAAGTATTTTTGATTATTAATTAGGTTATGTTAAAAACCAGCACACCCTACACTCCGTAATCTATCACAGTTAGAGTGTTCAAATACCTCCTTTTTTCAAAAACCCGGTTTCCGAGTTATTCGAAAAATTGATTTTTTAGAAAACTCGGATTTCGAATACTGCATTTGAAAGAAACCCGGTTTAACCGGGTTTTTTCGGTTTTTTCCTAAAAAGTTAAAAATAAAAATAAAAAAATAATTTGGTTTAAAACAATGCATTTATTTTGTGTTTTTATTTTTAAATAAATTTTTGGAATCTCTCATTTTATTTTTTAAAGTAGTATTTTTGGAAAGGAATAAATTTTTGGAATATTTAAAATTTTTTTTTTTCAAAATGGTATTTAAGAAATATTAAGCAATTAAGGTGTTCAATTTTGAGTCTATTCTTCTGTTTCGTTTTTATAAAGCTTGATACAGAAAACACGCACTCACTGATCGTGGAAGTAGGATTTATTGACAAAAGTGCGTTTAGAAGGATGTTGAGCTTTTCTGTCCTTTTATTAAATCTATCGAAATAGTTGAAATCATCATATAGTCTTGTGTAATTGCAATTGGTTTTCACTGCTGGATTTTGGATGTTATTTAATGTCCTGTTTAAATCGTTGCTATCGTTGACTACCATTAGGTGATTCCATTAGGTGATTCCCGTTGTTGGGGAAATTGGAGGATAAAGTCTTTTAAAAAGTTCGTTCGCCTCTTTAGAATACTTTACAGAGGATGAGCTTGTAGGATATCTTCCGAAGCTTAGATATATAATTAGGCTATTCAAAGTTTGTATTCTTCTTTCCTTAAATCTTGCTATAATTGTGTCTCGCAGCTCCCGAGCATATGCGAAATCCATATTTTTGAGCTGTTACAGGATAAACGCATATATTCCTTCAGAGGATTAGAGTGGCTGAATCATTTTATAATCTTTTAATTACGAGCGCTAAGCTTAAATCTCTCAAAATTTTTATTTCTTGTAAGGGCATGGTTGACACATGGGTTAATTCTTGAAGATAAGGAGATCCACCGGTGTTTCACATCGACAATGAGCCTTAGTTCTTTATTGTGCTCCTGTAAAACATAGCTCTGCAATTTTCTTTGTTTTTCGCTCGACTTCTTAAATAAATTAACATGCTTCCACAATTTTGCGATAATTTAAGACAAGTTTTTAATGAGCTTGTATGATTTTTTGACTTTCACTATTTCACCGCATTCATCATTGTCACAATCATCTTCGGCGAGATTCACTTCGACTTGTTAATCTACATTCGACATTCGAAAGCTGCATTCGACAGTCCGATACGACAGAAATTGTTGGGTGCTATGGCTGAGTTTGGTATCCCCGCGAAGCTAATTCGACTTTGCGGGATGACACTGACTGACACGAAGTCTACAGTGAAAATTGGCAAAAATCTGTGAGAGCCATTTTCTACCAAGCGAGGTTTTAGACAAGGCGATAGTCTGTCCTGCGATCTCTTTAACATCGCAATGGAGATGATCATGCTGAAGGCTGCAGTAAACAGGAATGGTACAATCTTCAACAAAAGTCACATGTTGCTCGCATAAGCTGATGATATAGATATTATTGGACGTGGATTGCGAGATGTTACGAGGACAGAACCAAGTTATTTGTTTCAACGAACAAAGAGTCCACTCGTCTGGCACGCTGCGTGAACTTTGACAACTATAATTTTGAAGTGGTAGATGATTTTGTCTACCTTGGCTCCGCCATAAACCAAAATAATAATGTCAGCGATCTAACGACAAAGCGCTCTTTCGAAGAACAAAGATCCAGCTCTACCAGAATGTGATCCAACCTGTCTTGCTCTACAGCGCAGAATCCTGGGTAATGACACAAGCGGATCAATCTATTCTGGAAGCCTCCGAGAGAAAAATACTGCGCAAAACATTTCGACGTAGTCAGGCGCAAATAGACCGAATGCGCTGGCTTGGACACGTTGTACCAATGGACGATAACCCTCCGGCTCGAAAAATCCTCGGCAATAAAATCGATGTGCGGCGCAGGAGGGGGCGACCAAAACTCCGATGGATGGACCAGGTGAAAGAGCTGTTAAATAATCTTGGTGTGACGAACTATCTACGGAGCGCAAAAGACGAAGCGCTTGGAATACTTTTCTACGTGCGGCTACTGATAGATAAATTTCTGTTGTTGCTGCCAATAAAAAAGAAGAAATTAATTTGAAATTGAATTTTAAAATTTTACAAAGCTTCTCGTTTATGAAACGTATAAAGTTTTTTCTAAATTAATTTGAAATTGAATTTTAACATTTTACAAAGCTTCTAAAAACATTCTCGTTTACAAAATGTAAAAATTTTTTTCTAAATTAATTTCAAATTCAATTTTAAAATTTTTACTTTTTCAATAACTCCTTTTTGAGTTATAACAAAGCAATTTAAAAAAACCGAGTACCCGAAGTAAAAAACTCGGTTAAACCGGTTATTCGAAAACGGCACTTTTGCAAAAACCGGCATACCGTTTTAAACAAAAAAACCGGTTTACGGTTTTTCGGTTTCGGTTTTGAACACCCTAATCGCAGTACAACACATGATTTTGGGACTCAATTCTGAGAACTGCACGTAAAATTCGCCCCCAAAAAGAAGAAGTTCTGCATCATTCGTTTTGTCAAGTTACATGCCATAATAATTTAAAATCGATTTGAAGTTAGTAAGTATCGTATAGGGGAATTTGTCATGTTTTAGGCTCTTTTGTTATATTGTTATGTGGTGGCGTATGATTATCATAAGTAATATTCCACGTAAATCATTCGCCACGGAGTACAATAGTTTTATTGTAATTGCTACATTAAAACCCAGTTAAAGTGTAACATAGAAGGAGTCACTTTAGACCCTAGGTTTCTTTGAACCAAGTTCAATTCATGACTTTTTAAGTCGTTTGAGCCATGTCCGCCTGTCTGTCTGTCCGGCTGGTGCGCACGAATACTTTCGAAAGACGCAACCCAATGTTTTGAAATGTTTTGCACTAGTTAATATCACCCCAAAACTACTTACGGTATTGCAAATGGGCAACATGGCCCGCCCCTTTTTTATTTTGTAAAGCTATAGCAGGATACAGTTTTTGAGAAAAAACTAGAAATCTAGCCACGCCCCACCTGGAACCTCTCATACACATCTGGTACCGCCCACTTTAGAAATCGATTAATAACACTAGTTTACAGTCATTTTGCCGCAGAGTTCTAAATAATTTTTTTTCTATAAAATTAATTATTTTATTAAAAATTTTTCCTCTGATTAGTTTTCAAGATATGAATTTTTAAATTATTTTGAAAATTTTTTATGAGGTGCATCAGCTTATTGGAGAAAAATTCGTAAACGCGTCCAACGATTTGAACATAAGTGGTCTCCAATTAAAGGTAATGTGCTCCCCTAAAACCTTTCTATACAAGCTTTTAACATCGGTTGGGCAGTTCTGACGATAGAAGCATTTAAATTTTAAAAAACTAATTTTTTTGTGCAAAAATTACTGTTTTAAATTGATAAAAAAATTTATAAAAAATATTAATCGCAAAAATTAATCCAATTTCATAAATTGAATATAAAGATTGGACTTTCCCGAGGAAAACATGCCATCATATATAAAAATTGGGTGATAAGAGGGAGAGTTACACGTTATTAAAGAGGACACTACAAATGGTAAATTTTTTGATTTTAATCATATCACGGTAGAATTAATGCTAAACTTTTCGTTGCATGAAAATTACGATAAAAAGTGGAAATACCACTGTATTCTGGGTTGATCATGCATCACAAAAATGCTGAAATTGTAATCCTAGCTGACCCTTTTTAGAAAATATCGATATTTTTCATTTCTGCCGACTGGACTTAGTCTTTTTACTTTTTAAACGATGACAGAAAAAAACTGGACAAATAAAAAAAAAACTGTTTATTTATTATTAAAGTACACAAACAGGGATTTGTGCATGATCATTGATTATTTTGACATTGCTGCAACCTGGAGACTTAATGTAATTAATTGCATTTGAATCCTAAATTTTTAAAAAATCTTTATATTTTTAATATTTAAACCGTGTAACCGCCTAAGAAGAATTTTTTCAGTATAAGAAAAGTGAAATATTTAATAATTGCAATATATATATATATATATATATATATATATATGGTTTAAAAATGGTAAATATAGAGATTTTTTAAAAATTTAGAACTCAAATGCACTTTAAGTCTCCAGGTTGCAGCAATGTCAAAATAATCAATGATCATGCAGGCAGGGTGATAGCTTGCCCTGTACACTATTTAATATAGTTATGGAGAAGGTGATGAGAAAGGGTGGTGTCAACATGTCTGCCACCATATTCCAAAAGAACCACATGTCACTAGCCTATGCCGATGATATAGACATCATTGGCCGAAATCTGCGGGATGTTACTGCAGTTTTCACATCACAGGAAATGGAGTCAGCAAAAATGGGTTTAGCGGTCAACGAGAACAAAACAAAAATTATGATTTCGACGAACATATAATCCTCTCGAAGGGGACGCACCGTGAACGTTGACAATTAGTGTTTTGAGGTAGTAGATGAATTTATCTACCTCGGATCTTCCGTCAACAAGAAAAATAATGTCAGCCAAGAAATCAAGCGGAGAATAGTGCTCGCCAATAGATTTTTCTACGAACTTCGGCAGCACTTTAGTAACACCACTTTATCTCGAGATACTAAGAAACAGCTATACCAGGTGCTAATCTTACGACAACGGACATACAAAACCTGGGAGTATTCGAGAGAAAAGTACTCCGACGGCGTTTTTCGCCTGGACGGATGTAAATCCTCCAGCGAGAAAGGTGTTTGAAGGCGAACATGAAGGACGGCGCAGAGCAGGGAGACCCAAAATTCGTTGAAAGGACCAAGTGTTTGGCGACGTGCCACCATCTGGTAGGAATAACTGTAAAACGCACACAGAAGATCGAAGTGTGTGGAATTCTTTAATACTTCAGGCCTAAAATGTATGAACCACGTTCGTAAGTCGTAATGGGCCACTTAATTAAGTAGAGGGTCCAGTCTTGAAATAAATGCTGTAAACACCCCCAAAATCTTACTATATACTTAAAAGTTTATCCTCTGCAATAACAATAAGCTGACCGTAGTATGACGAATTACCGTTCATGCCATGGTCACCGCTATACAATTTATTATAATTTTATTTTTTTTATTTAATCAGTCTACATAATTAAAAATGTTGAGTAAATTTAATTTTAATTAATTTTTTTGCAAACTGAAATCCATTATTGAGGAAAAACTTTTACAAAGTTTTAAAAACCTTGTTATTGATTCATTATTACGATAGTTAGTACAGTGGAAATCTTCATAAAAAAAGCTTTTCTACCTGCAATCAGCTGTAAGGAGAATTCAAAATTACCAAATCAGTCAGTTTTAAGTCTGCTTTTCTTAATATGCACTCTGACGTCTACTATTTAATATTATTAATGTCTGTATATGAGATTATAACGGTTTTTTATTTTTTTGCAAAGCAGATATGATATTTTGTGAAAAATTGATTTTTTAAGATATAGGTGCTAATTACAATATACAGCAATTACAACGTTTACACACAAGATATACCATGACTAATGAAGTTCTATAGTGGTCTTAACTCAATTTCAGGAAAAACGTCAGTTCCATTAGTTGATCATACGAACGACGAAGTGAAACAACTCCATAAATTGTTTGCTTAGCAATGTGTCCCTACACACACACACAAGCACACAGTTGTTTTCATTTTCAGTTATCTAAATTCGATTGTGTATAGCAATATTGTTGCATACTTTTAGGTGCCACAGACTAAACGTAATGCCCCAAATTAAACCATACATCATTTAAACGCAATGGTGTGTCGTGTTGAACAAATCGTATTTACTATTACTAGATACTGTCTTGTGTGTTATGTGAAAGACTAAAGCCCATTCTGTCGAACCTGATTGGACCTCATCAGTGTGGCTTTAGACCTGGTAAATTACACTACGACAAATCCTGGAGAAGACTTAACAAATGCAGATCGACACCTACCATCTGTTCATCGACTACAAAGCTGCATTTGACAGTCCGATACGACAGAAATTGTTGGATGCTATGGCTGAGTTTGGTATCCCCGCGAAGCTAATATGTACTTTGCGGGATGACACTGACTGACACGAAGTCTTTATTGAAAATTGGCAAAAACTGACAGAGCCATTTTCTACCAAGTGAGGCTTTAGACAAGGCGATAGTCTGTCCTGCGATCTCTTTAAAATCGTAATGGAAACGATCATGCGGAAGGCTGCAGTAAACAGGAATGGTACCATCTTCAACACAAGTCACATGTTGCTCGCGTAAGCGATGCTATAGATATCATTGGCCTTGGATTACGGGATATTACTGCGGCTTTTTCGAGCATTAAAAAGCAGTCGGCGAAAGTGGGTCTGGTGATTAATGAAGAAAAAACCAAGTTATTTGTTTCAACGAACAAAGAGTCCACCCATCTGGGACGCTGCGTGAACGTTGACAACTATAACTTTGAAGTGGTAGATGATTTTGTCTACTTTGGCTCCGCCTTAAACAAAAATAATAATGTCAGCTTGGAAATCAAAAGACGAGTATTGATCGCAAACCGCTGCTACTATGCCGTAAGCAAGCGATTTAGTGACAAAGCGCTCTCTCGAAGAATAAAGATCCAACTCTACCAGACACTGATCCTACCTGTCTTGCTCTACAGCGCAGAATCCTGGGTAATGACACAAGCTGATCAATTTATTCTGGGAGTCTTCGAGAGAAAAATACTACGCGAAATATTTGGACCCATCATCGTTAACGGCGAGTATCGACGTCGAATGAACCACGAGTTGTTTAAGCTGTACAACGATATCGACGTAGTCAGGCGCGTTGAAATGGACAGAATGCGCTGGCTTGGACACGTTGTACTAAAGAATGAAAATGTTTCAGCTCGAAAGGTTTTCGTCAGTAAACTCGATAGGCGGCGCAGTAGGGGGCGACCAAAACTTCGTTGGATGGACCAGGTGAAAGAAATGTTATATACACTTGGTGTGACGAACTATCTACGAACCGCAAAAGATCGAATCGCTTGGAATTCTTTTCTACATGCGGCTACTGATAGATGAATTTCTGTTGCTGCTGCCAATTAAGAAAAAGAAGATCCATTAAATCGTATCGAAAGTCTATACATATTGTACATATTCGACGAACATGTTATCCTCCACCGGACGTCCGTCGACACTGGCTTTTTCAGCGATATTGCTCTTTTTACCTCGACTTGACTTGGTGGTGGGCATTCTAAACCGTCGTCTACAATTGGGGTGCTCCGCCTTTTGGAACCAGCAGTTGCTGGGAGAGTTCTCTCCATATATGCAACACACTCTGCGTATCTGTGACCAGATTTCCATCCTTGTCCTTACAGGAGCGGAACAATTGCCGTAGCCTTTTGCTTTTACTTTCTGTTAAAATTTTCGGGCCTCACCTTTATCCTTGTATCGCTCTACATCCTCGCTCTCCTGTTCTTTCATCTGACGTTTATTTTAGCTTAAATAGCTGTCTTGCCTGTTTTACTGTCTCCTTGTGCCATTCCCTAACAGACCGGGTTACAATTGGTTGTAGCGTTGCCCTATAAGCAGCATCCTGTTCCTCAGACCCTATGCGACATTCTTCATCGTACCAGGACTCGTCTGAGCACCGTTTTTCATATCCTAGCACGGTTGTTGCGGCGGTTGCCATGGAATGCGCTATATGCTGCCACTGTGTATCGGGAACGTCAGAAGAGGAGGCTTTGTGTCGTAGTAGTTGGGAGAGCTGGTTGGAGTAGGCAGTGGCTATCTCTGGGGTTTGCAGCTTCGCTTTGTCCAGCTTTCTTTGTGTTTGGTTACTTGCGTTTTTCGCTCTGCTCAATCTTGTGCTCACCTTGGCTGCAATCAGGTAATGATTCGAGCCAATATTAGCACCACAGATCACACACACGTACACTAGATGCATGCCAGCCATCAATTACCACATGATCAATTTGGTTTCTGGTGTTTTCATCGGGGCATAGCCAAGTTGCCTTGTGTACATCTTTGTGCTGGAATCTGGTTCCACTCACTACTATGTTCCTTCCCGCTGCGAAGCTAACCAGCCCGTTAAACCCGTTGTCTGACGTGTCGGTATGCAGGCTAAATTTACCGATCGATGGTCCGAGAACATCTTCCCTTCCTATTTTCGCTTTAAACTCTGCCAGAATAATTTTAATGTCGTGGCGAGGGCAGCGGTCGTATATTTCCTCTAGGCGCTCGTAAAATGCATCTTTAACCGTATCGTCTTTATCTTCCGTCGGGGCATGAGCACAAATCAGCGTGATGTAGAAATATTTCGTCTTGATGCGGCTATTCGATCACTTACAAGATTGAATCGCGAGACAAGATGTCTGAGTCTCTCGCCAACTACAAATCCACATCCAAATTCGTGCTTTTCGGCATGGCAGCTGTGATAGATGTCGCATCCTTGTCCTGTCCATATCATCTCCTGGATGGC
The DNA here is from genome assembly GCA_964034835.1 of Muscina levida. Taxonomy (NCBI): domain Eukaryota; kingdom Metazoa; phylum Arthropoda; class Insecta; order Diptera; family Muscidae; genus Muscina; species Muscina levida. Next base: position 118,894,064 of record OZ035883.1, on the reverse strand, counting down.
GTTGCTGTCAGCCTTATATTTTTTGAGGACATTTGCCAGTCGGATAGTAGCACCATCTCTATAGAGAGTCCGGACGTTCCAGGTGCATATCATTAAATCATGGTCCTTATTTCGTTTGCGGGGATCGTCAACATTTGGGGGGCTCCGTTTGTTACTTTTTCTTTTTCGTGTTTTCATAACCAGTAAAGTACCTGAAGGCGAGTAGCTAGCCCAACCATCAGGGTTCATCGCTTACTATCAGTCCCTATTCATGATGGAAAATATCACGAACAACGTTGCCCAGGTGCCACCACGAAGGAGGTTATGAGTCGGCTAGAGATGTAAGATTCACTTTACATCCGCAACGGCACCCATGGGCACTAGATAGGGTCGCTTTGTATGGCGAAAAAAAGGTTGTTTTCTTCCCTTAGTTTTGAGCCCTACCAATCCAATTCGGCCGGTAAAGTACAAATTATGCTGCAAACCTCAACAAAACCTCCAAATTTGGTGGACATCTTCAAGGATATGTTTTGTTCCTGGGAAATGGAGTGAGTTAGTAACTAAGTTTGAAGGATGGCTGCTGAGGCGATCTCTGACACTATGTTTAGGATACATTAGGAAATAAGTGTTTTTCAAGCTGAGATACTGACTTTTCAAGAGTCCACGGAGGCTATTATGGGATCTGGAATCTATGCTAGAAGACATATAGCCCTCTGTGTAGATAGCCAAGGTGAAAAAACTATATACTCTTTGTGAATGCGAGAAACTGTCAGGGCTCATTGGACAGATTTTGCTGAGTTAGGAGACACTAAGATATTCCTGGTAATGAATCAGTGGATTTACGGGATAGAGTAGGCAGTACGTTGCCTGATCATGACATTCTGGGGGATGTTCCGGTGGCCATCTGTAAACTTTTGGGGTTAGGTGGGTACTAAAAAAAACCTTTTGGATACCTATACACATACTATGTATCTCTCTTCATTACTAACAACTATGTTAAATCACTACCAATATTTGTCGAATCAATCATTTTTTTATTTTTCTTCAATAAAACCAACAAACAACACTTTTTGTTTTTTTTTAACATTTTATTTCATTAATTTTATTATATATAAAAAAATATATATGGAAATATTTATAAAAATGTGCGATAATGCAAAAATGCTTTTGTTATTAAACTATTAAACATTCATGAAAAATACAAAAAGCTAATTTTGTTATATTCTATACAATTGTTGCTCCAATTACACACATAAATCAGATGGGGGGGAGGGGATAGTATCAAAAAAAACCCATAACCAGCTCCAAAAGAAGTTTTTATTTTTCAAATTGCACTTAAACCAAACAAACTTTACATCTTGGCCGATTTAACCAATTTTAAGGCCTCGGTCAACATGCGACCAAAGTCGGGATGAACTTGGGCAAAGTTTTTAACAGCACGCTCTTGAATGAATTGACTGGCACCCGACAAGTGACCGGCAATGTTGTTGACCAAACGCTTGCGAGCGGCATCGTCCAAAACCTGCACCCAGAAATCAGTAACTTGGCTGAAATTGTCTTCATCGCCACTGCTGTAACGATAGACATCACCCGAGACGGGGAATTTAGGCTGCAAGGTCCTGGTGCGTGGACAAGTTTCAGGACCGGAGAACGAGTTGGGGTAGTAGTTGGGGGCACCACCTTGATTGTCGGTCACGGTCATAGGGCCATCGCGTTGATAGTTCTTGACAGCCACCCTGTAGGGGCAGTTGACGGGAATTTGCAAGTAGTTGGGACCCAAACGATGACGGTGAGTATCGGAATAGGAGAAGAGACGACCTTGCAACATCTTGTCGGGGGAAGGTTCAACACCAGGCACCAAATGAGCAGGACTGAAGGCGATTTGTTCCACCTCGGCAAAGTAGTTGGTGGGATTGCGGTCCAACACCATTTTGCCGACCTTAATCAAGGGGAATTCCTTGTGAGACCATACCTTGGTCACATCGAAGGGATTGTATTTGTATTTCTTGGCCTGTTCGTAAGTCATGACCTGGATGTTCAAAGTCCAGCTGGGGAAGTTGCCCTCCTTGATGGCATTGAACAGATCACGAATAGAATAATCGGGATCGGAACCTTGCAAGTCATCAGCTTTCTTGGCATCCAAATTCTTAATGCCCTGATCACATCTCCAGTGGAATTTAGCATAGACGGGCTCACCCTTGGCATTGATCAGCTTGAAGGTGTGCGAGCCATAGCCGTGCATGTAACGATAACCATCGGGAATACCACGATCACCGAACAAGAAGCTCACCTGATGGGTGGTCTCGGGACGCAATGAAATGAAATCCCAGAACATGTCGGGATCCTTCAAGTGGGTCTGGGGATTACGCTTCTGGGTATGGATAAAACTGGGGAATAGAATGGGATCGCGAATGAAGAAAATGGGGGTGTTGTTGCCAACCAAATCCCAAACGCCATCATCGGAATAGAATTTAACAGCAAAGCCACGAGGATCACGGGCGGTATCGGCAGAGCCACTCTCACCACCCACGGTAGAGAAACGCACAGCCAAGGGAGTACGTTTGCCGACCTTTTCGAAAACCTTAGCAGCACAATATTTGGTGATGTCGTCGGTGACCTCAAAGTAGCCAAAAGCACCAGCACCCTTGGCATGGACGACACGTTCAGGGATACGCTCACGATCGAAATGAGACATTTCATCGAGGAAGTTGACATCTTGCAATAGAACGGGTCCCTGGGGACCAGCGGTCAAAGTGGCATCCTTAATGCCAACAGGAGTACCAGCACCGGTGGTAATGGCACCAGGGTTGGTCTGAAAAGATATAAGAAAAATAAAATTATTATATAATAAAGATAAACAACATAAAGAGAAGAAGCGACATTTATAATTTTCCATAGCAAAAGGGAAGAGTGAAACCAAAAAACCTTTGTTTAAATTTATATAAGAGATCTAAAGGAAAGGAGAGACATTATTATAAATCAAAATTTTTTTAAAAAAAAAAAATTTTAGACAATTACTGGAAACCAAAGTTTTTATAAAAAAATTATTATTATATAATAAAGATAAATATAGAGAAGAAGCGACATTTATAATTTTCCATAGCAAAAGGGAAGAGTGAAACCAAAAAACCTTTTTTAAAATTTATATAAGAGATCTAAAGGAAAGGAAAGTAGAGACATTATTAAAAATCTAAGTTTTTTAAAAAAAAAATTTTTAGACGTTTACTGGGAACCAAAGGTTTTATAAAAAAAATTATAGGTTTTAATAAAGTTTTTATAAACAATTTATAGATTTATTAAAAACAGTTTAATAGACTTTTATTAAAAATTATAGGTGTTAATATAAAATTATAGATTTTTTTTAAAAAATTTAATTTATTAACGATTACTTTTTTAAATTATAGACTTTTATTGAAATATAGGAATTTTATGGAATATTATAGGTTTTAATAAAAAATTATAGGTTTTTATTAACAGTTTATAGATTTAAAGAAAATCATAAAATCATAATTTAAACATAATTTTTTTTTAAACATTTACTGGAAACCAAATGTTTTATAAAAAAAATTATAGAATTTTATAAAGTTTTTATTAAAAATTAATGGTTTCAATAAAAAATTATAGAATTTATTAAATATTATAGATTTTTTTTTAACAAATGCAATTTATTAACAATTATTTTTTTTTAAATTGTATTTTTATTGAATTATGGGAATTTTATTGAATGTTTGAATTGAATGTTTTTTTTTATAAAAAAGTATAGGTTTTTATTAAAAATTTTTAGATTTAGAGAAAAATCATATGTTTTAATAGACTTTTATTAAAAATTATAGGTTTTAATAAAAATTATTGATTTTTTTAAAAAATTTAATTAATTAACGATTATTATTTTTTAAATTGATTTTATTAACAAATTTCTGGATTTGAAAAAAAAAAATCATATGTTTTAATAGACTTTTATTAAAAATTATAGGTTTTAATAAAAATTATTGATTTTTTTAAAAAATTTAATTAATTAACGATTATTATTTTTTAAATTGTAGACTTTTATTGAAATATAGGAATTTTATGGAATATTATAGGATTTAATAAAAAAAATTATAGGTTTTTATTAACAATTTATAGATTTAAAAAATATCATGAATCATAGATAAAAGAAAGTAGAACAATATTAAAAATTAAAGTTTTTTTAAAATAAATTTTTAGACATTTACTGGAAACTAAGGGTTTTATAAAAAAAAATGATAGGTTTATATGGAATATTATAGGTTTTAATAATGTTTTTATTAACAATCTATAGATTTTTTCAAAAGGAGTCATATGTTTTAATAGACTTTTATTAAAAATTATAGGTTTTAATAAAAAATTATAGGTTTTATAATTTATTAACGATTATTATTTTTTAAATTGAAATATTGTAGGTTTTAATAAAAAATTTTAGGCTTTTATTGACAATTTTAAGATTTAAAGACAATCATAAATCATAGATAAAAGAAACTAGAACACTATTAAAAATCAAAGTTTTTTTAAAAAAAATTTTGACATTTACTGGAAACCAAAGGTTCTATAAATAAAAATTATAGGTTTATATGGAATATTAAGTTTTTATTAACAATTTATATATTTATTAAAAAAATCATATGTTTTAATAGACTTTTATTAAAAATTATAGGTTTTAATATGAAATTATAGATTTTTTTTAAATGTAATTTATTAACGATAATTTTTTTTTTTAAATTGCAAACTTTTATTGAAATATAGGAATTTTATGGAATATTATAGGTTTTAATAAAAAATTATAGGTTTTTATTAACAACTTATAGATTTAAAGAAAATCATAAAATCACAAATCATACATAAAAGAATGTATAACACCATTTAAAAACAAAGTTTTTTTAAAAAAAAATTTTAGACATTTACTGGAAACAAAAGGTTTTATAAAAAAATCATTGGTTTATATGGAATATTATAGGTTTTAATAAAGTTTTTATTAACAATCTATAGATTTTTTAAAAAAATCATATGTTTTAATAGACTTTTATTAAAAATTATAGGTTTCAATAAAAAATTATAGAATTTATTAAAAATTATAGATTTTTTTTAAATCTAATTTTTAACGATTATTTTTTTTTTTTTAATTTTACTTTTATCGAAATATAGGAATTTTATGGAATATTATAGGTTTTAATAAAAAATTATAGGTTTTTATTAACAATTTATAGATTTAAAGAAAATCATAAATCATATATAAAAGAAAGTAGAACAATATTAAAAATCAAAGTTTTTTTTAAATAAAAATTTGTAGACATTTACTGGAAACCAAAGGTTTTATAAAAAAAATTATAGGTATATATGGAATATTATAGGTTTTAATAAAGTTTTTATTAACAATTTAAAGATTTATTAAAAAGAGTCATATGTTTTAATAGACTTTTATTACAAATTAAAGGTTTTAATAAAAAATTATAGAATTTATTAAAAAATTATAGATTTTTTTTAAAAAATTTAATTTATTAACGATTATTTTTTTTAAAATATAGACTTTTATTGAAATATAGGAATTTTATGGAATATTATAGGTTTTAATAAAAAAAATTATAGGTTTTTATTAACATTTATAGATTTCAAGAAAATCATAAATCAAAGATAAAAGAAAGTAGAAAACAATTAAAAATCAAAGTTTTTTAAAAAAAAAAATTTTTGACATTTACTGGAAACCAAAGGTTTTATAAAAAAAATTATAGGTTTATATGGAATATCATAGGTTTTAATAAAGTTTTTATTAACATTTTATAGATTTATTAAAAAGAGTCATATGTTTTAATAGACTTTTATTAAAAATTATAGGTTTTAATAAAAAATTATAGAATTTATTAAAAATCATAGTTTTTTTTAAGTAATTTTTAACGATTATTTTTTTTTAAATTATACTTTTATTGAAAACTAGGGGGTTTTATTAAAAAATTATAGAATTTATTAAAAATTATATTTTTTTTTAAATGTAATTTTTAACGGTTATTTTTTTTTTTATTATAGATTTTTATTGAAATCTAGGGGTTTTAATAAAAAATTATAGAATTCTATGAAATAATATAGGTTTTAATAAAAAATATAGGTTTTATTAACTATTTATAGATTTATTAAAAAGAATCATATGTTTTAATAGACTTTTATTAAAAATAAATTAAGGTTTTAATTAAAAATTATAGGTTTTATTAACGAATTGTAGATTTTAATTAAATAAAATCATGTTGTTAAGGAAACTTTAAACTCCCCCCAACGATATAAAGTTAGTGCAGATTGTATGCCTAAAGTTTTGATTAGTAAGCATTCCATATGTATTTTTTATAATTGTTGTCATTGTTGTTGTTGGGTGCATTTAGAGTTAACCATTGAACTATGTCCTTACGTATAACACAGTCATGTTCTGGGAAACGAATCGATTGCAAATCACTCGATTTTAGAAATATATTTTGTAAAGGCTTCTTAAAGAAAATTTGAAAGGATTAAAGGATTTTATAGTAGTAAAGGCATAATTTATAAAATTGACCGAAATTAGTTTAAATTTTTCTAATATATATATATATATATAATTTTTATTAAAGATCTATTTATATTTTTTTCCATATCCAGAACATGAGTGCTAGTGTCAGTTTTGTGTTTTTATGTTTTATTTACATCTGCATTGATGATCCAATGTCCAATGTGATATCGTTCGTGTTGCATGATATTAGAAGGGTCATATGAATATTTACTTTTGCAATTCTTTCCCAATCACAGAGGCATAGCCATCTTGATCCAAAATGATGGTACTATAATATAGAATAAAAAAGACCATGACGAATTTGGAAAAAAAAAGAAAGCAATAAAAAGAGTATACATTAAAATAGCTGATGCGATCAATATGATACTATTAAGCAGGGTGCAGTATAAATTGAATCAAAAGAGTTTTGAAGTGTGTGAGAAGTTTGGCAAAACTTTTTACAGTGCAATCCATAAATAACGTAAAGCCATAGTAAATTTAACAATTTATTAAATAAAGACAACTGTAACACTAAACTAAGATCTTCAAAATATAGTTTATATTTTAAATTAGTACTATATTTTAAGCTAAAAAGTAAATTTAGTAAAAATTGCATATCTTTAAAAAAAAATTCAAAAACTTCTAATTAGTTTTAAATTTTCATGAGATGCAATAAATAAATTCCACCATTTCGAGTTTAAATTTTTAACACAATTCTAAACAATTCACATTGGCATCTTTAGTCGTATTGCCTTTGAAACTGCCACATTTCTAAAGGTAAAACATGTTTTTTTCTTAAATGCACGAAAAAAACAGGATTTAATATGTATGTAGATACTTTTATACGCACGTATCAAATATTCTAGATCTGAGTAATTAACGTTAAATCATTGCAAACATTTCAACATTTTGGTTGTGATTTTATGTCGTTCAAACCAAATACGTGATGATTTGAATATGGCAATGTGTTGTTGTTCTCTACATGAAATTTTCCGACGTACATTGCTAAGCTTTCGATTGAATATCGAAGTTACACTGCTATGTGAAGTGTAAATGATTTGTTTTTGAAAAAAAAATGTATAAAAACAATACAAAGCAAATACCTATACACAATATATACAATTGTTTTATAGACTTGAGTAAAAGCAAAAAAAAAAAAACTGAACTTTATTTTGGCAGCATTTACTTAATCGCAATTAAAACACATCGAAAACAAGTTCATATTGCTAAGGCTGTCGAAAACAAAGTAAAGCATCCAATATGGTATGATTGCAATTTGTCGATTAGGTAGATTAGTTAATATTTAGAATGAGAATGAAGACACTAAAAGCTATTTTCATACTTGTTGTTAAATTAAAAAAAAAATTCCAAGATAGTTAATTAAATATTTGAAAAAAAAAATTCCATTAAAAATTATTTTTACAGAAAATAGTTTGCAAGCTACATAACTGTTTATAAGTAGTTTAGCAATAGAATAACAATTTATGAAATAAAAACAAACAAATATTTCAAAAAATAGGTCCCTGACTAAAAACGAGCTAAGAAATGTTAGGTTACGTAAGGATACGGACTTGCAGTAGTACATATATATTAACATATATGTATATAATATAAGCACTTCATTGCACAGTGGTCCGTTTCCCTAATCTTGCGTAACGAAAGTAAAATTTTCGACATCCGTAATTTACCAAAATTTCATTTCCCGACGATAACTAACTGTTTACAAAAAAGGTGTACCACGATCTGTGTAATATATGAGGTGCTAGAAAATTGTGGTAGAAATCAACACTTTTGTTTAACGCTTTTTGTGACCGAATTTGAACTTCTATAGAGTAAAACTAAGTTAGCCGGTATCGGCCGATGAAGAGACAGTTCTTTTACGTTAATATATTTCGGCTACTTTATGAAATGCGCAACATTTACTGCTTTCAGCTGTTTTTGCTCACTATGTTGCAATTTTTAGGCATCATGTCGGTCTGCAATTGCAACCTTTTTTTTTAGTAAGGCAGTCCGAGTCAGAGTGGAGTATTGACTCGGAATAATTTAATACGTCTACGAATTAAAAAAAAAAATAAAAAAAAATTTTAAGAAAAAATTTCAAAATTGAAAAAAAAATTTTGGTGAAAATTTTTTTTTATTTGGTTCCTTCTTGTTATATTATTCTAGAAGAAAAATTTCCTTTTGACAAAAATTGTATTATTTTTTATGTTATTAATTTCGTTACGCTAGATCAGGCAAACGGACCACTGTGCATTGGATCCATTGTGATCGTCCCTAGTGGGAATGAGAGAATAGAGAATGAAGATAAGTGAGAATACATAAGGGAATAAGAAACATCAGATATCGTACTCAAACTTCTTGACAACATTATCTTTGGCAAGCCGAGGCCACGCTTAAGCGACAAAGCGTTGAGCACCAAGTTTTGAGAAAGTCCCTTATTACTAAGCGGTTTGTTGTTAAAATGCCATTGTCAATAGAGGTTTATTTAATGCTATTACCTCGTGGAAAAACGTGATCTAGTAAGATTCGAAAAATGGATCAGTTTAGATCAGATCTAGTCTAATTGTATTTACTTAAATATAATCTTATCCGAATTTGATCTCTAATTTTATAATAATCATAATCCCCAAAAAGGTACAAAAATTTTCGGATATTATTCTCATTAAAATTGCTTCTTTTGTAATTATCTTAATTATAGTAATTTAAACTTTTTTGTAGGAAGCTTTTGTTACTGGTCGATTATATGAATGTATTTATATATATTTCTTCTTCTGGGACCGGCCGTTGCATGATGGTTAGAACACGCGCGACTACCATGCGGTAGATCCCAGGTTTTACTCCTGGCACCAGTCATCTAAAAAAAAATAGAAAAATAAATTTTTCATTCATTGCCGGCCCCCTTGACATTATGGACAGCAACTTCGCAGTATAAGTGTGAAGATATTCGGCATGTCTAGTAAAAGCTTCTTAAACAGTGACGTGCGCATTCGCCGATAAACAAAAGCGTGCTAATTTACAACAACACGAGAAGCTATCCCATACCTCATTCATGGGGTGTAAAGGGAAGTTAAGTTTTATGTTTTAAGATCTTATTATAACACATTTAATCCACAAGAATATTATATAAAAAGACCTTTTCTACAAAATTTCTTCGACCAAAAATATCAATATATATATAATCAGATCTGTAACTAGGACAAATTTGTATATTTTCATATATTATTTTTTTTTATATTTTCATTTTCTTTTATCTTTTTATATTTTTATATTTTTATAATTTTATAATTTTATAATTTTATAATTTTATAATTTTATAATTTTATAATTTTATAATTTTATAATTTTATAATTTTATAATTTTATAATTTTATAATTTTATAATTTTATAATTTTATAATTTTATAATTTTATAATTTTATAATTTTATAATTTTATAATTTTATAATTTTATAATTTTATAATTTTATAATTTTATAATTTTATAATTTTATAATTTTATAATTTTATAATTTTATAATTTTATAATTTTATAATTTTATAATTTTATAATTTTATAATTTTATAATTTTATAATTTTATAATTTTATAATTTTATAATTTTATAATTTTATAATTTTATAACTTTATAATTTTATAATTTTATAATTTTATAATTTTATAATTTTATAATTTTATAATTTTATAATTTTATAATTTTATAATTTTATAATTTTATAATTTTATAATTTTATAATTTTATAATTTTATAATTTTATAATTTTATAATTTTATAATTTTATAATTTTATAATTTTATAATTTTATAATTTTATAATTTTATAATTTTATAATTTTATAATTTTATAATTTTATAATTTTATAATTTTATAATTTTATAATTTTATAATTTTATAATTTTATAATTTTATAATTTTATAATTTTATAATTTTATAATTTTATAATTTTATAATTTTATAATTTTATAATTTTATAATTTTATAATTTTATAATTTTATAATTTTATAATTTTATAATTTTATAATTTTATAATTTTATAATTTTATAATTTTATAATTTTATAATTTTATAATTTTATAATTTTATAATTTTATAATTTTATAATTTTATAATTTTATAATTTTATAATTTTATAATTTTATAATTTTATAATTTTATAATTTTATAATTTTATAATTTTATAATTTTATAATTTTATAATTTTATAATTTTATAATTTTATAATTTTATAATTTTATAATTTTATAATTTTATAATTTTATAATTTTATAATTTTATAATTTTATAATTTTATAATTTTATAATTTTATAATTTTATAATTTTATAATTTTATAATTTTATAATTTTATAATTTTATAATTTTATAATTTTATAATTTTATAATTTTATAATTTTATAATTTTATAATTTTATAATTTTATAATTTTATAATTTTATAATTTTATAATTTTATAATTTTATAATTTTATAATTTTATAATTTTATAATTTTATAATTTTATAATTTTATAATTTTATAATTTTATAATTTTATAATTTTATAATTTTATAATTTTATAATTTTATAATTTTATAATTTTATAATTTTATAATTTTATAATTTTATAATTTTATAATTTTATAATTTTATAATTTTATAATTTTATAATTTTATAATTTTATAATTTTATAATTTTATAATTTTATAATTTTATAATTTTATAATTTTATAATTTTATAATTTTATAATTTTATAATTTTATAATTTTATAATTTTATAATTTTATAATTTTATAATTTTATAATTTTATAATTTTATAATTTTATAATTTTATAATTTTATAATTTTATAATTTTATAATTTTATAATTTTATAATTTTATAATTTTATAATTTTATAATTTTATAATTTTATAATTTTATAATTTTATAATTTTATAATTTTATAATTTTATAATTTTATAATTTTATAATTTTATAATTTTATAATTTTATAATTTTATAATTTTATAATTTTATAATTTTATAATTTTATAATTTTAAATTTTATAATTTTATAATTTTATAATTTTATAATTTTATAATTTTATAATTTTATAATTTTATAATTTTATAATTTTATAATTTTATAATTTTATAATTTTATAATTTTATAATTTTATAATTTTATAATTTTATAATTTTATAATTTTATAATTTTATAATTTTATAATTTTATAATTTTATAATTTTATAATTTTATAATTTTATAATTTTATAATTTTATAATTTTATAATTTTATAATTTTATAATTTTATAATTTTATAATTTTATAATTTTATAATTTTATAAAATTCGGCTTACGATCAGAAAAGTGTTTTTTATGTTTTTATATTTTTATATTTGCGCAAGAGCAGGACATTCGTTTGGACGTACGCTTAACATTTGATCAGGCCAAAGACATTACACTAGTATCGTGACTGACCTATTCTAGCCCATGCCCATAATAATAACAAATCGCTGGCCATACCATTGTCGTGCCGTGTATTCAAATTCGATTCGCATCTGGAAAATGCATCCGCCTTTTCTTTCCCAGGTACATCAATGTACCCATTACAATATGAACCCTCAAGAATAATGTGCACTCAGGGCAATTTTACAATCCTTAACCAATTTTTATTTGCATTAATGGAAGCCTATCACCCTTATTGTCGCCTGACTAGCAACAAAAGCATTAAATAATGTTTTATTTCCAATTGACATTCCCTGTATGGTTTCCGCTGCCACTTTGTCAGCCAGAACCTCTGCTGAAAAAAAAATGCTACAGTTGCCGTGCAGTCTATGAGAGAGGTTTAGCTGTAGGTATTCGCTGTATGTCCCTGCCCTATATTCATCAGTGTATATGGCCACTCCTTCATTATAAGATTGTCCAACGATCCTGCTTACTCGTTCAGGAAAATGATTTCATCATTAGATGAAAAATGTAGTTCCGGTGTCAAGTAGCCAAAGGATATTGGAATGACCAACCGACAAACTGTTTCCTGTAATCTCAATGCAGCTTTTCGCAGCACAGTGAAAATATCGAGAGGTGGCAGATTAAGTATGGACATCAGCTTGAGGCGTACTCTTTGGAAATTTGACAAATTCGATTTAAAAAACAAATTATCATAGGGAAAATTATTTCCCTTTGTTATCAACTCACATACTTAAGTTTCAGTTATTATATAAAAAAATGTTTTTTCGAAAGCAAAAGGCTAATGCTCTTAATTATTTGTAACACAATGGATGTGTTTACACAGACGGGAAGATGGAACAAAAATTTCCGTCACAACGATTAATTACTGCAATTAAGGGAGTGACGCGTCCGTGTGTTAAATTGAGAAACGATTTCAATCTTAAACTTAAAACAAATTTTACACCTCCAACGACGCTCCGTCATTAACTTGAAAAATAATTATAACAACAAATTAAACACAATTGCGTCTTATTAACTACAATGTAACAAAAACAAAGAAACCAATCAAATGAATCATTTTCAAGCAATCAGTTACAAATTAAACAGCTTAAACTGTTGGCAGCTGGTATAGTGCTGCTTAAACAATTCTTTGTTACAAAAATTTTGATTTTATGCTATAATTTAAATTGTTTGTATTTTTATTGCAAAATCTAATTATCTGTTTGAGTAATAACAATACATTTGTTTAAATTGGCTCTAATTGATTTGCGAAAACATAAAATAAAATTAATTTTGTACACGATTTTTTTTTAGCAAACAAAGAACCGATTTACAAATTATTTTGTTTAATATGATTGTAAAGTTTAAATATCTGTTAAGTTAGAGTAATTAATTGTTTCTATTGTTTGCTAAGTACATATTATTGAATTTGTAAGCTGCATTCAAAGACAGGAAGAAGAAGTTGCAACTCTTTGTTGTGTGTTGTTCAATAGCACGTTTTTAAAATCCTTGCCGCGCCACCTTCTTGTTGTCGCCATTTCTACACACATTTTCTTACTCCAGACCTGCTCTAACTGGTTTCCGTCAGCCGTTTGTTGCCTCAACAAGCAAAGAGTTTGTTGACTTTGGCCAAAGACATAAAGAAAATCTATGCCACACTTCATTGCACCAATTGAAGGCTTGATAAGCTCTATGGATTGTTGCGTTGCTGTGGCTTTACTGCCATTACCAGCCAGCTAGCCCAACAAAACTATTGGTAATACCATAATTGTTGTTGTTGTTGATGTTAGTGCTGGTGTTGTTAGTTTGTTAGTACTACACGCAGACGCTTATGATAAGTTTGAGGTTTCTACATTGCGCAAAGTTGCCACTCACGTTTCTTTCTAAAACAACAAACAGCAACAACAACTGCAACAAAAAATGCTAAACATTCAACAGTTGTGCGACTTTTGTTTAACTTTGTACACATACTACTAGTTATGAATACCAGCAAGGGGAGGGGGGGATTTTAGTGGTTCAAACTTGGCCATTCATTTAGTCTTAATGTATTGACATAGCCGGTTTCTAACATTGATTCGAAAAGTAATGAAATAATCAACAAGGTTTAGCTAATCGATATATAAGCTAACAAAATCTGCAGCCGATAATGAAATGTAGACACAAATTTTGAGTAACAGAGAACGTAATGTGAAAATGAGAATGTGAAAGAGAAGAGAAAACTTTTCCTTGATCACCGATATATAGTATGAAAATAGCTTGAGAGACAATACAAACTTAAAAATGGAATATCTCTTGATTTTGACTTAAAAAAAAACTTAATTTCCCTTTGCACCCCATGAATGAGGTATGAGATAGCTTCTCGCGTTGTTGTGAATTAACACGCTTTCTATTTTTAGATTCACAACTAACGGCACCTAATTGTTTATCGAAGAATGCGAACGTCACTGTTTGAGAAGCTCTTACTAGACACGCCTTTAACACTGCGAAGTTGCTGTCAACAACATTCGAGGGGAGCCGACAATGAAAGAACAATTTTTTTTTTTAAGATGACTGGAGCCAGGTTTTAACCTGCGATCTCCCTCATGGTAGCCGCGTGTACTAACCACTATGCCAGGGGCGGTCTAGATTTTGACAGTGTTATTAAATTAACCGATGCCAGAAATATTCAACAATTTGACTAATCCATTAATTTTAATTTTTTTTTCCAATTAATTTGATAAAAATAGAAAATATTCATAAAAAATATATGGAAAATATCGAAATAATTCGTGTGATCCTATCTTTATTGATGGTTAAGTTTAGGTTAGTTCGGTAGCCACGTTCAACACAGCTCAGGCAGGTCAGGAAAGACCTTCACGATCTAGAGCGTGAGATCCAGCGCTACAAGAGAGAGCCTCTAGAATAAAGCGCATATCAAGCAGGATTAGCAGACATTCACTCAGACGAAGTCTTGGAAGCAGTAAACAACTATAGAGTGAATGTCGTGCTCGGAGATCACCCTCCATCAGTTGCTTCGGAAGAAGAGGTTTTACCGCGGCAGACGAGAGTTGTTTTGGCCCAACTAAGATCCGGATGGTGTAGCCGCCTCAATTCATATTGGGCAAGAATTGACGGCAGTACGTCGAACGTCTGCCCAGCCTGCAACCAAGGACCACACGACACGCTACACCTCTTCAACTGCCCAGCCAATCCAACTCTACTTGTTCCCAGGTCTCTTTGGACCCACCCAGTGGAAGTAGCTACCTTCCTTGGCCTGGATACAAGTGCAGCAGAAAACCACACACAAGGCGTATCCAACGACACAGGATAAACAAACAGACACATATGCTGCTACAACAACAACAACAACACAGCTCACTTGGGTCCTAGCATGAATGCCGTTGTGATACCATTTTAAAATTTTCGCACCAAATATTCGTATTCTGTTCGGTCAACATCGCTATCAAGCCATTTCGTTGCTCTGATGAAGGCATGGATGTTCCGCAAATCACCTACTGATAGATATAGGTATTGTCTAAAAGTGTCCGATCTCTAAGCATTTCATATCTCAGGTCACCAAAAGCAGGGCAGTGACATGGAAGATGCTGCGTGGTCTCCTCTTCTTCCTCATTAATGCAGCTTCTACAAAAATCATTGTAGGGTAGTTTCAACCGTGTTTACCAACCGGCCAGTGATAGGTTATTACAGGTATGATGATGCTCAGATGGGCTCTGAACAAGTTCAACACAAATCGTGTCCTCTGTATATCCATTGTAGGCCAAATTTGTTTGGTCGCCGTGCAAGTGGATTCTCTCCTTAGGAATTAGGTTCAGTTTCCCCCCAATAGGCTCTTCCCCCTTGTAAGAGGGATCCCAATGAGACCTTCGCCCGAGTAAACGCGTGTGGCTGCCCTTGCCAACGTATCGGCCCTTTGGTTACCATATATGTCCACATGTCCTGCAGCCCATGTAAGGGTAACCGTCGAATGTCTCGCTATCTCCTTAAGAGACGACCGGTATTCTCGAACTGTGGTGTACACGTTCTCCAGGGATCTGCCGCTTTACTACTCGTATCAGTAAGAATATGAATATAGCCGCCCAATGTCCCACAATACTGAATTTTCTCAACGGCTATTCTAATGGCCGCTATATTGGCCTGAACTACGCTACAGTGGTCTGGTAGCCTGATTGATAGTTGCAAATTCAACTTCTCCGAAAATATTCCACAGTCCGCTATTTCCTTTAATTTAGTACCGTCCGAGAAAATTAGAATGACATCCTCCCCAAAGTTTAGGGCATTATCATTATCATCATAGTAGGACCTATACGGGATGTTCCTTATAAAACCCGGATCGAAGACAGGTTCTGGTATGGTGGAATCTGTGTTACAGCTCACATTGATTAGGTTCAGAATTTTGACGTGGCCATAGTTCCTGTGCATAAATGCTTTTGTGGCGTCTAAACGCATTGCGGTGTTCGCTGCTATTTTCCTCGCCTCAATGTCCGGGAGTAACCAGTTTAGGATCGTAAACAGTGCCTTAGTTGGAGTAGTTCTAAGTGCCACCAGTCTCATAATGCATTCTAATTTCAGCCTTTGGGACGCTCTATCTAGCGCCGGCCACCAGACTGCCGATCCGTAGATAAAGATGGGTGTAATAACTGAGTCGCATGACCAGATTACGTTTTTGCGGTTAATTCCCCAATTGAGGTCGATTGCCCCTTTGCAGCAGTATAGAACCGTTGGCGCTTTGCTAATCCTGGTCTGAGTGTTCAGATTCCAATTCAGTTTACCGCTCAATATTAGCCCAAAGTATCTGGCACTATCAGAGAGTGTAAGTGAGACTCAATTTAATCTGGGTTTGACAAATTGAGGGATTTTGTATTACCGTGTATATGCATTACTAGGATTTACACCCGAGTCATGCCACGTCGTCCGTATATGCGACGGTTGTGCAGCACGTTTTTTCCATCGTCCGCAGGAGAGTATTGATGTTGAGATTGCATTGTACTCCTCCTTGTGGATTCCCGCGAACCACCACCTTGGAAATATTTGACACGCCCAGACTGGATCCAATGCGCCTAAATTTTAGTAATTTATCAACTAAGACGATGACCACTGGGTTAATCTCCAGATGTTCCATTGAGTTCATTACAGATTCAGGTTTGACATTATTAAATGCTCCCTCAATATCCAGGAAGGCAGCGAGAGCGTATTCCTTATAGTTCAGGGATCTTTCAATGAGGCTGCTAAAGCAGCAGTTTCCGTGGATTTGACCTACGTGTAGGCATGCTGAGCCTTGGACAGGACTTCCGGTATAAGAGATGATCAGATATATGCATCAATTATTCTCTTCATAGTCTTAAGTAAGAAGGAAGAAAGGCTAATTGGTCTAAAAGGCTGCTAAAGCAGCAGTTTCCGTGGATTTGACCTTCGTGTAGGCATGCTGAGCCTTGGACAGGACTTCCGGTATAAGAGATGATCAGATATATGCATCAATTATTCTCTTCATAGTCTTAAGTAAGAAGGAAGAAAGGCTAATTGGTCTAAAATCGTTGGCTTTTGTGTGGGATGCCTTACCCCCTTTAGGGATAAATACAGTTGTGTAGGTTGTCCATCTCGCTAGAATGTGCGACAGCTTTAGACAGGCTTTAAATATTGTCAAAAGCCAGGGCGTCAATACTTCCATGTTCTTTGTAGATCCGCGGAAAACATTTCATCGGGTCGCGGTGACTTAAATGAGTGGAAACTTTTGATAGACCATTGAATTCGATGTTTAGTAATCGGTATATCTGAGGTATCAAAGTTATAGCTGAACGAGTTTTCCAAAATCTGGTAGTCACTTTCCCAACAACCTGGGAAGTGTGCTTCCATCAGCACTTCCAGAGTTTCGAGGCTGTTAGTGGTTCATGTACCATCTGGTCTTTGTATGTACGATGGAATTGTTGGATTCGAGGATAAGATCTTACGTAGCTGACGAGTTTCCGAAGAGCTTTCTACATTACTTCAGAACTTTTTCCATAACTGCCTTTTGGCCATCCTGATAAGGTTTTTAAAACTGTTAACTGAAGACTTACATACGCTCCAGTCGCCATCTCTTTTCGCCTTGTTGAATAGTTTCTGCATTCCCTGCGTTTTGCCGCAATATCTGCATTCCAAAAGTGTGGCTTAGCTTTGCCTTTTTGCTGCTGTTCACGATAGTGTGGCTGAAGAGCCGTCCACATCATCTCGTCGTCGTGCCTAACAGTTGCTCCCGTCACACTCGTTTTTATGGCCCGAATTGGAAGATATAGATGTGGACGATATGTGGTTTCAACAGGACGGTGCCACTTGCCACACAGCTAACAAAACTATGGCTCTTTTGCGCAACAAATTCAATCGCCGTGTTATCTCACGTGGTGGCGATGTCAATGGGCCCGCCAAGATCATGTGATTTCATGACACCGTTGGACTTCTCTCTTTGGGGTTATTTGAAAGAAAAGGTGTACGTCGATAAGCCAGCAACAATTCCAGAGTTAAAGGATGAGATAATTTGGCACATCAACGGCATAGAACCTCAATTATGCTTCAGCGTCATCGAAAATATGGCCCATCGGATGGAAGTGTACCGCCAAAGTCGCAGCGGCCATTTGGCCAATATTTATACACTCAGCCTACGGGTAGGAGGGTATATATCATTTGTTACGACCCAAAAGTGTAACACATAAAAGGAGTCACTTTAGACCCTAGGTTTCTTTGAACCATATTCGATTCATGACGTTTTAAGACGTTTGAGCCATATCCGTCTGTCCTGTTGGTACGCACGATAGCTTTCGAAAGACGCAACCAAATGTTTTGCAATTTGGCACGATTTAATATTTCCCCAACACTACTTACGGTATTGCAAATGGGCAACATGACCCCGACCCTTCTGGTACCTCCCATACAAATATATCGTTCCGCCCACTTTAGAAATCGAGTAATAATATCAATACACCCAACGTGATCGTACCTAAATTCTTTATTTAGTAAATAAATAAATAGCAAGATGCAGTATTGGAGAAAAAAACTGGAAGTCTAGCCACGCCTCATCTGGTACCGCCCACTTAAGAAATCGATTAATATTTTTAATAGATCTAACGCGATAGTGCCCATATTCTGTATTTAGTAAAACTCAAGCAGGACAATGTTTTTGAGAAAAAATTGGGAAATGTAGACACGCCCTTCTGGTACCTCCCATACAAATGTACCACCCCGCCCACTTTAGAGATGGAGTAATAATAAGAATGCACTCGACACGAGCCTGTCCCAATACTGTTTTTTGTTAAGCTATAATAGGTTAAAGTTTGGGGGGGGGGAACTGGAAGACTGGCGTCGCCCCTTATGGTACCTCCCACACAAATGTACCATTCCGCCCACTGTATTTAGTAAAGTTATAACTGGATAAAGATTTGGAGAAAAAATCTGGAAGTCTAGACACGCGCCTTCTGGCTTCTGGATATGGAGTAAAAATATCAATACACTTAGCTATAACAGGAAAAAGTTTTGGAGAAAAAAAACTGGAAGTCTAGAGACGCCCCTTCTAGTACATCCCATGCAAATGTACCACTCCGCCCACTTTAGAAATCGAGTAAGATTACACTATGACACAAAATCAAACTTTTTGAAAAACACCCGAACGTGACTATATAGGTTCGATAGTACAACAGAAGCTGAGTAAACCCCTAGCTCAGTTTGGCTAGATTGGCTACCAAAAATTTTTTTTTGGCCCTCTAAACTTTTTGAAATCCATTGGGTCCTTTGAAAAAAGGTGACATCAGTTTTTGGCCAACAGTTTGTACAGTTTTAAATGTGGTGCTTTCTCTTCTTTAGAAAAGTTGTAGTTAGCAGTCCGCATAAGAAATTAATATAATAAAATTTCCCAAAAAATTAGACTTCCCTCGTTTATTTTCAAAAAACTTCGATAAAAATTCAAATTTACTTTATTTATTTCACTATTTTTAGTATAAGTCGTAGGGAATCCAGATTTTTTGCATACTCTATTCAGTGAAATTGTAGTTTAGGTAACACCGAATAACTTCTCTGGACAAACCCATGCAATCTGAACAAGTCTAGTGATATTAAGTAGCTCTCAAAACACAGTATCTACTTTAAACATTACAGTTTTTTAGGAGTTTTGGGCCATTGTGCAATGTTTTTACTTGCTATCTTTACAAAAAACGTACTTTTTGTATAACTGACTGTTATAACTTCTGTAAACAACCAATAAGATCGGAATACCCCACCCCTTTAATTGTTCACAAAGAGTATTAGGGATTTCCTTAAATGGAATTTTTTCGAATTTCGTTAAAAATATGTATTAATCGCGATGTTGATCTTCTAGCTTCGCCTTACGTTTGTTTTAGCCAAAATTACGAATACATTGTAAAAAATTTCGTATAGATAGTTATGCATTAGGGTGTGCCGGAATGAGTTTAAAGTTCGAATTTGTTCTCAAATCAGTTTATTGCCGCTGAGTATTTTTCTTTTATATACAGACTAAGTAGTAATAAGCCGTTCAATAGCTGAAGTAAAGACCTAAAATAGTATGTGTTTGTTTTTACATATCTATTATAGACGTCGAGATATTTGATGTAAAAGTTGGGGTATTTTTGAAAAAATTATCAAAAATTGTTAAATTGGTTTTCGATGTAGATTAATTGTGGGGCGTTCTGACGCTTTGTCTACTATTGTAAGATTAATATAGTGATCTCATTTATATGGAAGGTAAGAGAAGGGGTGTGGCAAATGTTTCGGCATTCTGAGGATTTGTCAACTATTTCAAAATAAATAACTGACTAAATTAAAAAAAAGGGAAAATTGTATGGGATGTATCAGAAGGGATAGCTTTATTTGGGCATTGTAGCAGAGCTATAATATACATCGTTTAAACTGCACAATGCATCTTATCCCCATCGATTGATTTATTGACGCTTGCTAGCAATATAAGTTCAACGAACGCATCTGTTCTATATATGTTGAATACCTGATTTCATATCGTCTGCTTTGCAGTATTACAGTATATAGTTCATTATTCGACATTTGGAATAATTTGATGATTTTTTATACTTTGCAACCATTGCACCATCACGCTGGCGTGTAATGGCCTCATGCTCTGCAACCAAGTCGTTCTGAAAATCTTATAATTTAGCTACGTCGTTCTCTTGCGGTCTTCTCCAAGATCGTACCCAGCAAGTATAATTTCGTATTTCGCATACCATTTTCTTTTGTAACAAAAAAGTTACAATAGTTATATTTCAAAATTACTACAAATGAAGTCATCCGAGCACATAAAGGTTAACGCAGTTCAGAAATTACTCAACAGAAATTTCAGTGTTATCACGTCCTTGAATGTACCTAAAATGTTGGTATCCTTTGATAACACTGTCCTGAAATAAAATACATCAGTGGCCGATAGTAACGACTCACAAAACAACAACCATACAGATTGGCTTTACTGATCTAACCTATGTATCCGATAATGCTTGAACTACATATAACTCTTTTTGTCTTCCATATTGATTATCGAATTGCAATGTAAACAGAACTTGAAATAGTTTTAAAATCAGTATATTTATGAACAATTTTCCATTTTTACTATTTATTTATAAATTACAAAATATATAAAATTATTTCACAATTACACAATAATGAAAATCATGCATTCATCTATAGAAATAGAAGAATCATTAATTTTCTACATACAGACTTTGAATTCTTAATTAACAAATGAATTTCACCACAAAGTCGGTAAACTTTTGGTATGCATTGCTTGCTTGCTTCCTTGCATCTACAATAGTTTAATATTCCATTCATATTATCTTTATTAATTTATTTTGTTTTTGTTTTATTTTTTCAACTTCTCCCCTTAAACATTTCATTGTTTGTTTTGTAAACAGATTTATCTCTCACACT
The DNA here is from genome assembly GCA_964034835.1 of Muscina levida. Classification (NCBI taxonomy): domain Eukaryota; kingdom Metazoa; phylum Arthropoda; class Insecta; order Diptera; family Muscidae; genus Muscina; species Muscina levida. The sequence continues at coordinate 118,872,242 of OZ035883.1, read as the reverse complement.
ATATACATATGTATAATTATATTCCTAGAGATAAACATGTATCTATGAGTGAGCTTTTTTATATATATACATACATATATATGTTTTATATTCTTTTTGCCAGTCTCGTATCAAAACAAAACGTGTATATAATATACATACACTGTTTGCCGGTTGTTTTATGTATATACTATATACATATGTATATCAACTTGCGAGTACATTGGCATTTACGTTGCACCTTTTATATGATATTGCTTTCCGGCCTTCCCTTCCCTTTTAGCTTTGTCATCTGTCATTTTATCACTTCTGTGTTTCAAATATTAAATCGTTATCAATTTACTTCGTATTTGTATGTTTTTTTTGTTTTGTGATTTCAATTTTGCATTCTTTGGCAAACCCCGCTCGAAAATAATTAACAAAACATTACATTACATGCCGCTGCCACTGCTGTTGCTGTTGCTGTTATCGATTTGTCTGTACATTGAGAATATTCTTCCTTGTCATGGGTTGATATTTTTAATATTCCATGAACATGCAAATCAGACGTTGGAAACGAAATAGAATTGTAATTATCTTCTAAAAAAAAATTCTGTTCTGGTGTTAAAAGTGTCAACGTTAGAGAAAAATACAGACTGATAATAAAGTAAAGGACTTTGGTTGTAGTATGTAAGTTTTGGAGTCTATCATGGGATTGACAAAATTATAAAATTTCCAGGAAACAGTGGCGTGCAGTTAATGATGAAGATTAAGGTCGCAAAGTGGTCACGTGGAGATAATGAAGGTCAATTTGCCGGGGCATGTGTCAAAATAAATATAAACTTTGGGGAAGAACATCTTGAACTAAAAAAAACACGTCGTGGTTAAAATATCAATTCAATTGTGACGGGTGTAACCACGATAATCAATTTTTTTGGTTTTAATTCAAAAATATAAATTTCATCACTAAACAAGCCTGCGATATCCTAAGATATTAATCTTAAAAATCTAAAATCTTACATACTGGTAGAAAGAAAAAGAACATAGTAAATGGCCATTAGATAAATGTGACCGGTGTGACATAACAAATTTGAGCTTAAGTGAATTATGACTTGCAGGTTAATACTTTTCTAGCTATTTTTAAAACACCCCGTGTAATATTTTCTGTAGAACATTTTAGTAGAACATTTGCATATTTTTAAGTCCATTTTAAAGTATTTTTCTGACTTTTCTAGAAATGAATACGAAAAATACACATTAGGAGTTAAGATAGAGTATTAAAATGTAAGACAAACCAGTACAGAAATTTCAGTCAGATAAACTGACTGATAAATACCATCCATCACCCACTATAAGATATTGTTTAAGTCTTGAGTTATTGAAATTAACCAATTTGTAATTACAACCAGTTAGAAAGTTTCAGTCGGGAAACCCGACCCTTACCCTCAGTAAAACAAATAATTTTCTATTATATTGATATTATTATGGGCGGAGTGGTACATTTGTAAGGGAGGTACGAGAAGGGGTGTGTCTAGGCTTCCAGATTTATTCTCCATAACTTTATTCTGTTATAGCTTTACTAAATACAGAATTTGGGCACGATTGCGCTGGGTGTATTGATATTATTACTACATCCCTAAAGTGGGCGGAAAGGTACATTTGTATGGGAGGTACCATAAGGGACGTGTCTAGACTTCCAAATTTTTCTCCAAAACTTTGTACTATTATAACATAACAAAATTCAGAATTTCGGCACGATCATATCGAGTGTATTGATATTATTACCCTATTTCTAAAGTGGGCGGAGTGGTACATTTGTATGGGAGGTGCCAGAAGGGGCGTGTCTAGTCTTCCAGATTTTTTCTCCAAAACTGTATCCTGCTGGAATTTTACCAAATACAGAATTTGGGCACGATCGCGTTAGGTCTTTTAATAATATTAATCGATTTCTAAAGTGGGCGGTACCAGCTGTATATGGGAGGTACCAGTTGGAGCGTGGATAGACTTACAACTTTTTTCTTCAAAACTTTATCCTGTTATAGCTTTACTAAAAATAGAATATGGATACTATTACCTTTGATTTATTGATATTATTCCCCCATCTCTATAGTGGGCGGAAAGGTAGATTTGTATGGGAGGTACCAGAAGGGGCGTGGCTAGGCTTTCAAAAATTTTTCCAAAACTTTATCCTGTTATAGCTTTACCATATACAGAATTTGGGTACGATCGCGTTGGTTGTATTGATATTATTACTCGATTTCTAAAGTAGGCGGAATGATGTATTTGTATGGGAGGTACCAGAAGGGGCGGGACCATGTAGCCCATATGCAATACCGTAAGTAGTTTTGAGGAAATAATAACTTGTGCAAAATTTCAAAACATTTGGTTACGTCTTTCGAAAGTTATCGTGCGAACTAGCCAGACAGACAGACGGACATGGCTCAAACGACTTAAAAATTCATGAATCGAATTTGGTTCAAAGAAACCTAGGGTCTAAAGTGACTCCTTCCATGTGTTACACTTTTGGGTCGTATCAAATGATATATACCCTCATCCATATGGGTGATGGTATAAAAATATTCCCGTTAACTGTCATTGAAGACATCTGTTATAGAAATCGCAGGGGTAGACCCCAAAAAGGGAGAGTTTGTATGGGAGGTGGGAGTAGTTTTTGACCAATCGGTCTCATCTTAATATTCAACCTCCGCTTAGAGTAGGAAAGCTTGCATATAAATTTCAGCTTGATTGCTCTTAAACTACAGCTGTTATCGTAGGGACAGACCCCAAAAAAGGAGAGTTAGTTTGGGAGTAGTGTTTGACCGATAGGGCTCATTTTAAAACTCAACCTCCATTTAGGGCAGCAAAGCTTGCATACAAAATTTCTGCAACGCTTTTGTATTACCTGTTGTTGGAGTACAACAAATATGTTCCATGTATGTATTTTCAATATGGTTCATGTCATGGAAACACGCTGGCCTCTCTAAGACTCTAAGACTCTCTAAGACATTTTTTGACCGAACCCAACCTTTTGTTTTCTTATTGGACTGAGTAGACACAATCTTTTGTTAAGAAATGTAATTTTCTCCTGTAACTATATCTCCAGTATGTCTTTTCTGAGGTCATACTCTCCGGAGTTCATACGACAGCTTGGAAAGGCCAGCTCCATGATATGAATCATATTGAAAATGTATGGAACATACTTGTTCATAAAGTGTACTCCAACAACAGGCAATACAATAGCGTTGCAGAGCGAAAATCGGCAGTAGTAGCGGCTTAGGACTCTTAGAAAGTTCAACCGCAAAAATCCTGATAAATAGTATGACCGAAAGGCATTTTTGAACTTCTTCAACATAAGAGAGGTCATACGCATTATTAAAAAGTATATATTTATGTTTCGTAATAAAAAGCCACTGCGATTAATTTTATGATCACCCCATTGCACAGTGGTTGTCCCCATTGGCCAAAAATAAAAAAAATTAAGTCAAAATTCTGGGTAAAACTATGGCAACACTATCTCACAATAGATTTTGCTCTTTCAAATTACTTTTGTTTTTGCTGTATTCCACCTGTCCTCTTTAAGAATAGCTGCCAAAGGCAGACTATGAAAATAATTTTGTTACGCAGCGTGAGGTCCAAAATAAAATGTAAAAACCTCTTTAAAAAAAGATTGCTTAAACAATGGAAGAATTGAATATTGTAAAGAAAGGTATATACTATTAATTAACTATTATTTAGTGGTCCTTGAATGAATCTTTTTGAAATTTTTGGTCCAGATTCATAAAACTCTGTTATTTGTTTGTATTGCTAAGATTCTTACCTTTCATTTGATACCCATATCGTTATCATATGGATCGTGGAAATATTTGATTTAATTTTTTGAAAGTGGTGTATTCTTTGAAACTTTAAAGTCCTTTCAAAAAAAATCCTGACGATCTGGCTATAAACTGAGAACGCAGTTTTACTACATAAGGTCTCTAGTTTCACGTATATATGGTCTTCATCAAGTGTGAAAACCACTGTTGCACGGTGTTATATGTACCTATTTCAGTACTAACTCGTGTGTAGACTTAAATTTCACTTAGACTTTTAGTTGCGAAGTCGATTGAAGTTGACAACCAAATTGTTTGAAAAAAGTTTACAAATATTTACAGATAATATAATGTAAATTTTAGTTGCGGAAATTTGCGGATTGTTGAGATATCTTCAATAGAACAAAGCGGCATCACCGTTTTCGGTGTCATTTTTTTGATTGTACTACATTAACCAAACTGTAGATTTAGTCATAGATTGATGAAATGAATGGATATACCGACTTTGGTGTGCCTACTATGAAATTTAAATTTTCAGGATCTAAGAAAGGTCCTTGAATCCTTTGTCCGACATTGACCAAATTTTAGATTTAGTCATAGATTGATGGAATCAATCGATATGACGACTTTGGTGTGCCTACTATGAAATTTAAATTTTCAGGATCTAAGAGAGGTCTTTAAATCCTTTCACAGATTTTAAACAAAATTTTGAAATTGGTGTCATTAAAAGAGGCTGTGAGACGTGACAAATATTAAACTCCTTCTTTTTTGCCGCTCTTTGTGCATTGTGTAAAGAAATGCCCAAAAGATAAACTTAACACAATTTTTGCTGTTGTTGGATTTAAAAGCGGTATTTTTGGATTATCTTTCATTCCTCATATTCGGTTTTTGGATTATGACCCCTTAAGTACATTTGCACCGATATACAGTGAAGCGTATAATTTTTCGATCTCCAGTGTATTATCCACCGTGAAGTGCTTTTGAAAGTGACAAAATGATTAGTAAAAGTTTGAGATATTGCTATTTTGTCATAGAATATTCTTGTACAATTCGTTAAGCAACACTGTTGTACAACATTTGCATGTTCTAAAGACCAATTGTAAGGTTCTTGTCAGGCTTTTATCGAAATAAGGACGAAAAAGACACTTTTGTATTCAAGAAAAAGAGTTAAAATGAACCTTCTTAAATTTCGTTGAAGATATTCTGTTATTGAAAATTCATAAAAACAAACTCTATTTTAGTTCAAATTAAAAACTTTACCTGGTCGTAAACAAAAGTTAGATCTAGGGGGATGCACCCAAGGCTTTCATTCTGTAAAGGAATCATTCACCCCTTAAAGAAAGTTGTTGCACTGTGTATTTAGTAGAACTATTTGAAGATACATATTTTGAAAATTTTTAAATACAAAAACAAACAAACAATACATATTATGAGCACTCATACACAATTTCTTTAGCGACCTTTAAAAACTAGTAGATAAATTCACATATACACACTAAACTACAATTACAATGTAAGCACAAAGAGCTATTTTTAATATGCCATTTAGTAAAAGTTCTAACAAATTTCAACAAACAATATTTACCATAAACGTAATAATTACTAAGTCCCATTAGCAGATATCAACCGATTGTTTATCGCACGTACCTTTTTTTTAACTTAATCAACTTTATGATAATGTAACCCCCATCTCACCCCTCACACAAATGATTTAATCAATATGAGGAGAAGAATTATTATGCCATAGATAAGGACACGGTCATTATTTAATAGCTATTAAAAAAATAAGCATTTGTGTGCGATGTGGCGAGAAGAAAAAAAACGAATATATAATAGAATTATGCAAAGAAGATAACAGGTGCATAAAGTTCGACACACAGCAACAAAAAAAAACAATTAACTTCGTTATTTGTCTTATACTATACCTGCATATACCTTTTAAAATATGGCAAGACATTCTTATACTGATTAAAAAATTCTAGAGTTTCACAGAAAAAATAACAGCAACAAAAAAAAACGGTTTTGCACTTGAAATGTTATAGCAATTGTTCTGCAGCCTAATCTAGGTGCGTTAAGGCAAAATTTACAAACGAAATATATTTAAGTATATGCAAATACTATAGCATGCGCTAATATTTGTTATATAACAGCAACAGAAAAGCAGTTAAAATGGGTATTTTATAAATATAATTAACTTAGGTGATTCATCAGACTAAAATTTTATTTTAAACCATATCCAGAAAATTGCTTGTATCTCTGTTATTATATTGTTATAGATTCTTGGGGAATGGGACTTTGCCCAGAGGCTGAAAATTACTGACCAGAATCGATTCCTTTGCGGCACTGTCCAAGCAGCTAACTACTTCCGGTCTTAGACCAAGTATTCCCTGGGCAATGACTTTAAAGCAACCGCTTAGAAGTTAGCTAGAGTTAGAAGGCGAAACGTTGAGTAACCTAATCGGCATGCAACCACCGATGCGTCTTAGGAAGTAGGTAACAGAAGTTACTAAAGCTCAACACAGGCTCTCCTAGTGGCTTTGGCAGCCCCAAGAAACTAGGATCGGGAGCGGTGGCCTAATAAGCCACTCTCCTTAAACAAAATTTATTATGAAAACACGGAGAATAAATATAACAAGAACCCCCCCAAATGTTGACGACCCCCGCAAACGATATAAGGACCATGATTTAAGGATATGCACCTGGAATGTCCGAACTCTTTACAGAGATGGTGCCTCTATCCAACTGGCGGATGTCCTCGACAAATACAAGGCTGACATCACCGCCATACAGGAAATGAGATGGACGGGACAGGGATGCACACGACGAAAGAACTGTGACATCTTTTACAGCTGCCATGCAGAAAGACATGAATTTGGATGTGGTTTCATAGTCGGCAAGAGACTTCGACACCTGGTCTCGCGGTTTAACCCTGTAAGTGACCGAATAGCCACCATTCGCATCCGGGCGAAATATTTTTACATCACGCTGATTTGTGTACACGCCCCGACGGAAGATAAAGACGATGAGATTAAAGATGCATTTTACGAGTGCCTAGAGGAAACATACGACCGCTGCCCTGGCCACGACATTAAAATTGTTCTGGGAGACTTTAATGCAAAAATAGGAAGGGAAGATGTTCTTGGTCCATCGATCGGTAAATTCAGCCTGCATACCGACACGTCAGACAACGGGTTTAGGCTGGTTAGCTTCGCAGCGGGAAGGAACATGGTAGTTAGTGGAACCAGATTCCAGCACAAAGATATCCACCAGGCAACATGGCTATCCCCCGATCAAAACACCAAAAATCAAATTGATCATGTGGTAATTGATGGCAGGCATGTATCCAGTGTCATGGACGTGCGTGTGATCCGTGGTGCTAATATTGGCTCGGATCATTACCTTGTTGCAGCCAAGGTTCGCACAAGATTGAGCAGAGCGAAAAACGCACGTAACCAAACACAAAGAAAGCTGGACATCGCGAAGCTGCAAACCCCAGAGATAGCTACTGCCTACTCCGACCAACTCTCCCAACTTTTACGACACAACGCCTCTACTTCTGACGTTCCCGATACACAGTGGCAGCATATTGCGCATTCCATGGCAACCGCCGCAACAACCGTGCTACGATATGAAAAGCGGCGCTCAGACGAATCCTGGTACGATGAAGAATGTCGCATAGCGTCTGAGGAACAGGATGCTGCTTACATGGCAACGCTACAGCCAATTGTAACCCGTGCTGTTAGGGAACGGCATAAGGAGAAAGTAAAACGGGCGAGACAGCTATTTAGGCGAAAAAAACGTCAGATGAAGGAACGGGAGAGCGAGGATATAGAGCGATACAGGGATAGAGGTGAGGCCCGAAAATTTTACCAGAAAGTAAGAGCAAATGGATACGGTAATGGCCTCCCCACCTGTAAGGACAGTGATGGAAATCTGGTCACGGATACGCAGAGTGTGCTGCACATATGGAGAGAACACTTCCAGCAACTGCTGGTTCCAGAAGGCAGCGCACGTGAAGTTATCACGCCAATTGTCGACGACGGCTTAGATTGCCCACCACCAAGTCAAGCCGAGGTAAGAAGAGCAATATCGCGGCTGAAAAACAACAAAGCAGCCGGTGCCGACGGTCTGCCCGCAGAGCTCTTCAAGTCCGGTGGCGAGGAGTTGATAACGAGCATGCACCAGCTCCTGCGCACGGTTTGGCTTAAAGAGTGCATGCCCGACGATTGGAATGTAAGCGTATTATGTCCTGTGCTGAAAAAAGGTGATCCAAGTGTGTGCTCCAACTACCGCGGGATCAGCCTTTTACCCATCGCATATAAGGTCCTGTCGAGTGTGCTATGTGAAAGACTAAAGCCAGTGTTATCCAACCTGATCGGGCCATATCAGTGTGGCTTTAGACCTGGAAAATCAACAACTGACCAGATTTTCACACTTCGGCAAATCCTGGAAAAGACCCAAGAGAAACAGATCGACACGTACCATCTTTTTGTCAACTATAAAGCTGCCTTCGACAGCCCGATACGGCAGAAATTACTTGAAGCCATGGCTGAGTTTGGTATTCCAGCGAAGCTGATACGTCTTTGCGGAATGAAGCTGACTGACACGAAGTCTTCAGTGAAGATTGGCAAGGACCTTACGGAGCCATTCTATACCAGACGAGGCCTAAAACAAGGCGACGGCCTATCGTGCGATCTCTTCAACATTGTGATGGAGATGATAATGAACACGAGTGGCACTATATTCAACAAAAGCCACATGCTACTCGCGTACGCTGATGACGTAGACATCATCGGTCGAAAACTGCGGGATGTGACTGCAGCCTTCTCAGGTATGCAGAAGGAATCAGCGAAAATGGGCCTAACGGTGAACGAGGACAAAACGAAGTTATTAGTTTCAACGAACAAAGAAACTACTCGTTTGGGAAACTGCGTGAACGTTGACAACTATAATTTCGAGGTGGTAGATAATTTTGTCTACCTAGGCTCCGCCATCAACAAAGCAAATAATGTCAGCCTAGAAATCCGGAGAAGAATCCTGCTTGCAAATAAATGCTACTACGGACTAAGCAAGCGGTTCAATGACAGAGCCCTCTCTCGACGAACAAAACTCAAGCTATACCAGATACTAATTCTACATGTCTTAATGTATGGCTCAGAATCCTGGGTTATGACACAAGCGGATGAATCGGTTCTGGCGGAAAAAAATACTCCGTAAAACATATGGGCCCATCATCGTTAACGAAGAGTATCGGCGTCGTATGAATCATGAGCTGTACGAGCTGTACACTGACATTGACGTGGTCCAACGCATTAAGATGCAACGGTTGCGTTGGCTAGGTCATGTTGTACGCATGGACGAAAATGCTCCAGCTCGAAAAGTCTTCGACAATGAACTCGATGGACGGCGCAGAAGAGGGCGACCTAAACTTCGTTGGAAAGACCAGGTTACTGAGAACCTTACAGAACTCGGTGTGACTAACTGGAGAAGAAGCGCAGAAGATCGAGGCGCTTATAATATTTTTCTAAGTGCGGTATATAATCCACTGGGATTGCATAGAAGTACCAGCTAAGTAAGTAAGTAAGATTCTTGTTATCTACATTTATTAAGATAATCTTATTAAATTGTGTTTACCATCAGTGTTCCGTCATTTGAAAACTTGTATTTCTTTTCTAATCATATAATAATAAACTGTTTTAATTTGTATAACAGTTACCATCATCTCATTTGGGTTTTAATTGCAATTATGCTAATTGCAATTATGTTTAGCTTCTCGTCTTATAACATTTTATCTTAGGATAATAATCTTACACAAACTTTCTAACAAAGAACCAAGTTAAAGTTCTACTACTTCACTTATTTTCTCACTTTCTTTTATGAATGATTTGTGCAATTTCATTTTAATTAGTTTGTTGTTCATTTATATGTTGACTCTTGAAGTCACCTTAAACTGCACAAAGCTAGCTAGCTAGCTTTCTTATATACTTTGGTATATAGTGGTGATATGACTATCAGCCGGCAACAGTTGACTTTGACCATACTTAATAATTCTGCAAAGACATTTTTGTTTTGAATTAAAATGCATTTGTATGGAAATAAAAATTTGTATATATATAACACCAAGTTAAGTTTATAGCAGTATATAGATTGTTTTTGCTTACGAAAATAAAAATAAAAACATTTAAAAAAAAAATATTTTATGGCACAGCTTATAAACTTGTTGGTCTATTTAAATGCGTATCATATATATCGTTGAACGTAAGTTAAATTCTAGCAATTGCATGTTTTTACGCCAGATACTGTTATCTTGTATTCTTTATTATATTCTAGATTAGATTTCTAAAATCTAGTCACCAAGCCTAATTGAAAGGAAACTCAACAAATGTTAAAAAGATTCAGAGAGAGATTAGGCTTTGCATTTTATGTGTTTCGTTAGGTTAAAAAATAAAGTCAAAAAGAGGGCACTTGAACTTTGTTAATACCAAGAACAGTAAAAGGTTATTTATTTGAAATTAAAAAACAACTACAATGTTAAAGTCATCCTGGAATTTGTCTCTAGTATTTTGTGTAATAAGGTAGCCCGTAGTAGACTATATTCCAGTTTCCAATAGTGATCTGAGTGGTTGTTAGCCGTTTGTTGATTTAAGAGACAACTGCTCAAAATACCTAAAAGTTAATCTAGTAGCACCACAGGGCGGTGTTCTCTCCCCCTTTTGGTTAACTTTTACCTCTCTAAACTCCTCACAACTCCTCAAGGTGTATAAGTGATTTCTTATGGTGACGAACCAGAATGTTGATGAGCTATGCGATCTTGTGAATGGTTTTCTTGGGGAAATACACAATTACTTTACTCCCACCTGGACGAAGGAGATAAACCTAAATTTAGTCGTCGTAGTCGATGGTGTCCAAATACCGACTGTGAACAAACCAAAAATTTACGGGTTTACCTTCGGTAGCCTGTTTAAGTCCTCAGCTCATGCCACTGCAATTATTTACAAATTGCGAAGTTGGAACAAGGTCCCCAAACTATCCGGCAGCTTTTGCGGTATGGACAAAAAAAAACCTTGTTGGCTACCGACAAAACAATTGACCGGTCAGTGGGTGGCCTTCGATAGCTCATTGGAAGCGATGTAGACTAGCAATTCGAAGGTGCCGGGTTCAATTCCCGGCCGGGGCACTGGGCAAATCAACATCGATGAAAAATAACTTTTCAAATACTTTCGAGTTCTCCAGCCAACAAAACTCATCTTAGATGCTTCCACTACAAAAATCCAGATTGGGCAAGGGTCAAGGAAAAAGGAAAAAGATTGATCAACATCCCATATAAATCAACAAACCAGCTGGTTAAAACTCACAACAACAACACTTAATAATCCTTGACACAAACCTTGTTATCTACAAAGGAACGAAACAGAGTTGCCAACAAATGATCGTATGATAATCGGATTATATGCACGATCGAGTGCCGATAAATTGAAAATTATCACCCCAGTTACCACCAGCTGTTACAACAACAATAACAACCAGTCAGTGGCCAACTATGCTGCTCCAGTGTTGTTGTTGTAAAAACTGAAGGAAGTACCTGGGTTGATAATTCCTTATGCCGATTTAATCGGTACTCGCTCGGACGTCCAAATCCGATTATCGTACGATCATTTTTTGGAAACTTTTTGTATATGAAACGTTTGTGTAAAGAATTGTTAGTTGTTTTTTTTTTGTTTAAAACAACATTTCCCTCCAAAAGATGTCGCTAGCTAGTTTTATTGGTTTGCTTTTCAGATGTTTATAAATCATTTCCTTTTGTTGTTGTTGTAGCAGTATATGTGCCTGTTTGTCCATCAGGTGTTACTTGGTACGCCTTGTATGTAATTATCTACTGCATTTGTTTCCAGGCCAAAAAGGTGGCTACTTCCACTGGGTGGGTCAAAAGAGACCTGGGAACAAGTAGAGTTGGCAGGCAGTTGAAAAGGTGTAATGTGTCGTGTGGTCCCTGGTTGCAAACGGGACAGACGTTCGACGTATTGCCGTCAATTCTTGCCCAATACGAATTGAGGCGGCTACACCATCCAGATCTTAGTTGGCCCAAAACAACTCTCGTCTGCCGCGGTGAAACCTCTTCCTCCGAAGCCACTGATGGAGGGTGTTCTCCAAGCACGACATTCACTCTGTAGTTGTTCACCGCTTCCACGACAGCGTCTGAGTGATTTTGCTAATCCTGCCTGAAATGCACTTTGACCTAGAGGCTCTCTCTCTAATACCGTTGGATCTCACGCTCTAGATCATAAAGGTCTTTCCTGACCTGCTTGGTGGGAGGGAGCCTATCTATAAGGTGTTGGTTGGGATGGCTGGACCGGTAACATCCAAGCAGGTACTGCTTCGACAGAAGGAAATTGTGTCGTCGCACGGGTATGACCTTCGTCTACTCGTGTAAGTGATCCACAGATGACATGAGGCGGCACCCTGTCGCAGTTCTCATAGCGGCATGTCTTCCACTGCGTCTCGCTCACGTTCGGTGACCACACTGGAGCTGCTTAGTTCAGCACAGACCGACCTAACACTTTGTAAGAGGTCAACAAGGTTTCTTTTTCAGTTACCCAAGAGCTGCCGGCAAGCGACTTGAGGACCTTGTTCCTACTTCTCATCTTGTTGCAGATAGCTTTGGCGTGCGCGTTGAATCTGAGGAGACTGTCAAATGTGACACCAAGGTCTTTTTGTCCTTGGTCCTTGCGCAATCTACATTTTTTTGTCTCCTCCGCTGAGTGATACCTTATAGGGAAATATTCAAAGCTCCCAAAATGATGCTCTACGGCGGACTGTAATTGTTGGGTTGCGTCCATCAAAACAACATAAGGAGAAGAAGGTCCTTCCAGTCAGGAAACTTAATGTAAAGCTCACCAAATAGTTCCTCCTGGAATGTTATCCAAACTATACGTTACACAGTTGGAGTCTCCCCCAAAGCATGTCAGGAAGGACCTTCGTGTATACGAGGATAGCATAGAAAGTTATGCGCAGGATCCCTTGGATCGTACCTCGTATACACCAGCTTTGAACGACATTCATAGAAACGCCATCAATACCGCAGTTTCAGGTTAACACATGAATATCGTACTTGGAGGTCGCCAACCGGCCATAGTTGAAATAGAGATAAACGTGCCGCGGAAAACAACTTTTGTTTTGGCACGACTGAGCTTGGAATGGAGCAACAGGCTTAACACCTAATGGTCCCGCATGAACCGTGCCATCCCTTTCATATGCCCAACATGTGGTCCCCATGATACCCACAACTTATTCAACTGCCCAGCACACCCTACTTCACTTAGCCCAATGGATTTAGGGTCTAATCCAGCAGAATAACCTTCGGAATAAAATTGCATTATATAGACCGTGAAGAGAACCTCTACGTTAACGATGAGACCCGTCAGGTATAAATGACAATCTTTCGGATACAGTGGCGGCAGTTCTGGCAAATAATACAATGAAAGTCTCCTTGAACACCAGTGGCATCGAAAAAGATAAGTTTGCAACCAACAGGCAAAAGTGGTCTTGGCCCAACTGAAATAAGATTAGGCACAGTGATGTATAAACATGATGTATACATGTCTCTAAACAAGACCAGCGACTTCTAAACCCGGCCAAGACCACTAAACTAGTTCCCAGTTATGCACATAGTTCAGGTTGCTGTTTTTCCAAAACTGGTAACAGATAAAGCGGAATCTCAGAGACAAATTCTAATCGAGACGAATAATACATAGCATAGCATAGGCGACATAAGCGCTAAAACTACCGACTACTTAGCCACCATAAAAAACTTTCTGCGGGATCGCAAATTATTGTTATCGGTAATTTTTACTTCTTCGACTAAGTAGTTGAGAATAGAATTGGAAATCTTTGTCAATGGCAACCGTATACCTATGGTTTAAAACTCCAAAATTCTCGTGGTCGTCTTCGACAACCTCTTTACCTCCTCCAAGCACGCCAATTACATCAAGGAAAAGATAAAAACCCAGAATGAGGTCCTAAAAGCCATTACTGGCACATCATGAGGCAAAGACAAGGAGACTATAGTAATAACATATACGGCGATTGGTCGCTCAGTGCTCCACTTCTTGTGGAAAGATCCTACAAAGAAAAATCACTTGACTCATTTATCAAATACAAAGTTTTCAGTATAAGCGAATCTGCAAGAGTAAAGTCAAAACAGCCCAGCAAAAAGTTTTGTAATAGTGCCCCCAATCGAACGAAATTTGCATCGCCCCTATAGCAACCATTGTCATATAAGAAATAACATTAAAAAACATATTTGTCAACTGGGGAATAACAATTTTAAAGACGTCCACTGTCTTCAATGTGTAAAATTATAATAGTTCCTTATCTATAAAGGAAACTAAACTCAATACTCATTCATTCAGGAAAAATCTTGAAAATGACATAAGTTAACATATTCTTTATCCATGTTCAGGTATTTTTTTTCTTGGGTAGTAGTGAATTATAATGCATATTATTCTAAACGTCTCTACAACTTATTTGCAGAAATAAATCATTGAAAAGTAATAAATAGTACATGGATTTATTTTAGTCATTACAACTAATTGTTTATTGCATAGTTTTATTCTGGGAATTAAATTTGCAACATTAATAAGAGTACATGCATGTATGCATGTTAGAGTTGTGGACATCTGGACTTTAATGCTTAATAATGATAATTTTTTATAACTGATAATAAAACGCAACAACATCAAACTTTTGTATAACTTTAGTGCACGTAGGCATCGACTAGCTTAATTTGTCTTATTTTCTAATAATAATTTTCTCTGCAAAATAATGAACTTTGTTATTGAATGTATGTTTCTATTTTTTTGCAATACCAACATATATGTCGTCATATCTCTATTGGCCCCATTTACATCAAATAACTTAAGGTAGGGCATGCACATAAAATGTTACGTAATAAATAGTAATTAATTTATAGTTGTGGCTACAAATAAAACCCTAAATGTATGACGGCATTGGAGATTGAAATATTAATATCATATGGTACGAATAAAAACGTAACACAGAAGGATAATTTTATATTGTTTAGTATTTTAGCAAAAAAAAAACCAAATTTAGCACTTTTCAAATGACTTGACCATTGCTTATCTTCCTGAAAGGATTTCTTAAAGTCAGGATAACTTTTGGTAGTCATTATGATAGGCATATTTCCCACTTCTAATATCCTATACAATAACAATATCAAATTTCTATTTGAAATTAATTTTAAATTGTAACTCAGTTTTGTTGTTCTATAACGATAAGACTTAAATTTTGAGCTATTTAATACCTCGCCTCTGACAATTTCCATACATATAACACTATGGATCTATATATTTTACATTTTGTTGCGATTTGTTTTTTTATCCTATTTTGTAATATTTTAAATGTTTTTTTTTAAATAGTGAAAATATTTTAAAATATATATATATACATTTTAATTAAAATTTCGTTTTTGTTATTTTACATATATTCCCATAAAAATTGAGTCTATTGCGGCATCATTACTATCCCGAGTTAAGTCGGTTTTGTTCGGTTTTCGGGAATTGTAAAATAAAATAAAATATTTAATTAAATACGAATTAAATAAGAAAATAATAGGAATATCGATACCATAATTCTAAAGTCTGCTAAGTCAACTTATCATTCTTTCCATTAATTAAAGCTTTTGAATTCAGTTTGCTTCAATTTATGTCCTTTTTAAATCTCTGGATGATCAGTCACAAGGAAATTTGAATTTAAAAGTGTAAATTGTTTTCTGTAGAACTTCCTGTGGTTGTTTAGAAATAGCCCAGTAGGAAGTGTCTGCAAGACGTCCTCAAGGATAGGAGCATGACCATAGTAAATCGTTGATGATATTTAGGGTACCGTCCATACAAATCGTCGACGACATTTTCATACAAGTGTCCGCTTTGTCATGCACGACCTGATGAGCGACAATGTCGGTCAAATTGTCGTTGATGCCTATACAAGCGACCTGTCGCCCACACTCTCATGCACGACATGATAAGTGACAATGTCGGTTAAAATATCGTTGATATAAGCGACACGTTGTCTACACAATCATATACGACCTAATGGGTGAAAATGTCGGTCAAATTGTCGTTGACGCCTATATATGTTTTGAATTGTCATTTAAGCCATATAAGTATGAATTTGCATATACATTGGTGCCATTTTAAAAAAAATTGTGTTTTTAGATGTTTTTTTAGCTTTTTATTAGTATGACGAATCGTTTATACTTTTGAAAAACTACTGACCAAGAGAGAAGAGAAGGCTATCAACTTTAATTCACCTTCATTCGAGATTTTAAACTATAAAATTGCTGATGTTTACTCGTACGTTTAATAAACTAAAAATTTTTTATGTCAGATTCCTTTTATTTTCCCCCACTATCATAGCAACACATTTTCTTTACTTTGATTTTGTTAAATGTGTTTTATTTACGACAACATTAGTATTTTTTCGTTCAGCTTGTCGTGAACCGAGTGTTTTGACGACAACTACATTAATATTTTAAATTTTTCTTCCTTAGATTTTGTTGATTTTGTTTGATGCACGACAACATTAGTATTTTGTCGGTCAGCTTGGCGTTAACCGAGTGTTTTGACGACAAGAACATACAGTTTTCACAGTTTGTCTTGAGGACAGCGTTGACGACTGTTTACGTACAAATTGCTGTTTTCACACCTTTTGTCGTAACTCTATCCCTTCGAATAGGCGTAAGGATCTACTGCTATACAACTTTGCTTTGTATTGCTTGTATAAAATCGCAGTAGATCCAATATAACGAGTAACGAGTTGCCGCGATCCTTCGCGCTCTTCAGGCTTTGTTCGCTACATCGAGCTATTAATCATCTAGTTACTATTGAGAACTTCTCCCTAAGCGGATCGTCATCCTTGCAAGGTATACCTACTCTTACAATTGTTATCGAATTTCCCTAATAAAGCGGAAAACCATTTTTATTATTAACTATTAAATCCCTTGTGTTTTATTTGTTTATTCTTTTTTTCTCGAATCACATCCTTGGGGTTTTTTTGCTACGCAAACAACGACAACGTCGTGTATGATGGAACTTCCTACTGGGAAGGTATCAATTCCATCACAAATCTGGTTTTCTCCATTTTACAATTGGGCTCTTAGTATAGGAGATAAAAATCACTGTCTCTGGCTTCTCACCCATTTCAAGGTGAGATCACAATATAAATCAAAACAAGATCCCAACTGTATATTGGTAATTACCCAACTACTGTATGGTGATCACAAATTAATTTATTTATTTATATTTAAAATTGTAATTTTAAGCCTTGTGGCCGATATTGAGCACCTTCTTGCGATCGGACACCTAGTTTAGGAGATAACTGCACCTAAAGTTGTTTATATCAATATCGGCGGCTTCTAAGCCATTGCGTGTTGGGATCCCAACAATATCTTAGTGTTTCCACAACTATTGTGTTCACAAATCTTATTTGCGATTGGATGCTTTGTTTAGGAAATGACAACAATAGAAATTGTTTTATATTAATCCTTCCTCTTAATTCAAAATGAGAAGAAACAATCATCTAGCAGCATTTTCCAAACAAATTTTCATATTGCTTAAGGAAATTTTGGTAATTACCTAGCATTCTTTGAGATTTGCCCAAATAATATTATATAAGCATAAACTACCTTCTATGCTGATTTGCTTAGAACAAACTGGGCAATGTTCTGTAAAAATTCTCCTTTTTGAAAAACCGGTTAACCGACATTAAACCGGGTATTCGAAATTAGCAGTTTTAAAGAAATCGGCATACGGTTTCGGAGAAAAAAAAACGGTTAGACGGTATTCGGTTACGTTTTTGAACACTCTACTCAGGACCCATACGCTATAAATAATGAAAAATTATGTTAAAATTCTCAAATAAACAGGTATTAACTTTCCAACATTCCCAACAAAATGTTGAACTATGTATAAGCCAATAACATTCAACGTCACAATCACTGTACAACTATGTCTATACATGATGGACACATTTGTGTCTGCGTAATTGATTGATAATGTACGAAGGATTTCTGGTATTAAAAACAATTCTTATTAATAAAAACTTTTTTTATAACAAATTTTTCATACAAAGAAAAGTAGCTTGGAAGACGCTTTACATATATAGCAAAATTACCCATAACCTTCGTTCAATATAACTAGATCGAACTTTTCATAAAGAACTTTCAAAACTTTTCATGTAGATGAGTTTTATGAAAGAAACAATTATCGCCTTAGGTTCCCCGGACCAGCACTCAAAACTGCCAAGTTAGTTTAAGGTTTCACGGGTTTACTTAGAAGAGTTTTAAGTTTTGCAGAAAATGGACAGATCGATGGTTTGAAAAATTATACCATTGTCTTTGTTTTGGAATGGTAAGTTAAAGTTCACTAGAGTACTCACAAATATGGCTTCTTCAGAGAACCCAAGGGTTTACCTAGAGTCCCAAGGCCCCTGCCCCAACTTTGACCTACCACCTACCATTCAAATTGGCGTTTCGCCACATATTCTCCACTTCAGCTCAGAAATATACTACAATAGAATAGTCAAAGTCCTGGCATTGTTAAGTTTAATTCGATATTAGATTGTCTTGATTGTGCAACGGTTCAAAGTTCATAAAACATATCAACGCCAACTTGCTGCGCCATCGCCTTGGAACTCTGATCCTCACGCACTCAAAACACTCATTGTATTCGATAATGTGTCGCAGTGTTATCGCACTAGGTGGGTTAACAGCCTAATGACTGTCGGGCCTACGGTTCATTTGGTGTTAAATTTCATAAATAATTTATTAATTTTGTACCCATTGACTTGTTATTGTACGATTACTTTGCAAAATTTTTGTGCGGTGTCAATTATAAGAAAGTTCGCCGATACTCTCCATTATTGGCAGTCGATGCCGACCAGCAGATATCATATGAAATTATTAGACGGTCTGGTGTGTCTGGTTTGATATCCGCCCGTCCTCCCGTCCGTAACGAACCAAGTTAATAACTATTGTACTTCTATGAGTATTTCAATCGGTCACTTTTACTTTTGGTTGTCCCAGAAAAAACCGCAATCAATTACAACTATGTATTGTTTTTTGTCTCTGTGCAATTGTTTACATTGTTTCGCCTCTTCGTGTATGGAAAATTACAAGAGAGCTTTTTGTAGTTAACTTTTGCATGCAATAAAATTTTTGGTTTTGTGTTTTCTTTTTGGTTTAAAAATGCAAATTCTTGTTTGTTGTACTCACGGTTAAATTATTTTTGTAATCATTAAGTTGGTTGGATGCACTATCGCGAGACATTTTGTTTAATTCTTTTTTTTCTGTTCGAAGGGAAATAAAGAAAGAAAATGAAAAGAATTATTAATATTATTCTGATTTTGCACTTGTCGCTGGTGTTTATTTTATCAGTTTTATTATTGTTCTTTTTTTCGAGTGTATGCGTGTTTTGGACTACGAACCCGGTCAAACAGAAGCACAGAATATAAAATCGTTCACTTGCCGTGTACGTTCGGTTTTTATAGTCTCTGTCTGTCGGTGAAGGTGTGTGTGTTCATTTCGATGTTGTATTTCAGAGATGTGAGTGAAATGACAGCTGTCTTGTTATCGCTGACGACAGTGAACACTAGTGATGGTAGAGTTTCGATAAAGGCGTGGAGGTTCATTGATTATACTGCGTTTCCATTATAGATCATAACACTGGTTTAACTTTGAACACATATAATAACGGAGACACAAAATAACTCCCAAATAAAATAAGTCCAATCAAATAAACTGGTACCAAAAATTAAATAAGTACAGTAGGTAACGAATATAAACAACTCAACAAATACCACAAAATTCTTTCTTATATCCGATTTTTTCTTATAAGGGATTATTGTTAATAAGAAAATAATTTTTTATACGCATATACACGGATAATAGGAATTTGTTTCTTATAGCCTTTTTACACCGGAACGCATTTAACATATTTCCGCGTTAATCCGCATCTTTGATGGATGCGGCCAAATTGCTAAAATTTTTACATGTATTTTGTTGTTGGAAAGATGTTAACATATTTTCGCATCCATGAAAGATGCGGAAAAATACACTAAGTTTATCGAAAAAAAATCCAAACCCCATGGACGGACAAAAAATTTACATTTTTGCCAAAATATTAATAAATGGTTATTTCAATTAGTTAAAACTATTTGTGCTTCGTGGAATACTGCCTCCGTAACAATGTTAATAGGTTTGTGGCAGGAAAATATTGCAGTTTTACAAAGCAAATGGAAAAATGTGTGAGCTAGACAACAGCTGACAATATGCGAAACTGCAGTGTAAAACCACTTTTTAGCATTCCACACCTCTTCAGCTCA
Source organism: Muscina levida (assembly GCA_964034835.1). Lineage (NCBI taxonomy): Eukaryota > Metazoa > Arthropoda > Insecta > Diptera > Muscidae > Muscina > Muscina levida. The sequence continues at coordinate 118,852,080 of OZ035883.1, read as the reverse complement.
AAATGCGGAATGCTTTTTTGGTGTAAAAGGCTATTATATCCGATTTTTTTCTTATAAGGAATTATTGTTTATAAGAAAATAATTTCTTATACGCATATACACGGATAAAAGAAATTTGTTTCTTATACAAAAAAAGTTTCATAACATTTAAATTTTATCGAGAAACGTAGAAAGTTATATTATTTAGTTTCAAAATTTGTATTAGGTATTTAAAATGTCGTTTTCTTTGTTAACATTTTAAAATCCTTTTGTGTTACCTTTGTGGAAAACTAAGAAAAGTAAAGTAAGTAAAACTATGAATTAAAAAATATGATACTTCTTTTTTACAAAAAATATGTTCAGTGTTGCCCTCAATAAAACATATTTTCTTATAGGAACTATTTTTCAGTCGTTTCTGTTTAGCAAATATATCTTTTATCGGTTTTTTCTTATACAAGTTTTTCTTATAAGAAATATTTTTGCTACTAAGACATATAAAAATAACATGGTGTTTTTGGAAATCATTCTTATATGCGGTTTTTTCTTATATGAGATGTTCTTATATCCGTTACATACTGTAGAAAAACTGAACAGTAATAATACAAATAATGGCAAAAGTGCAGATAATGGAGCGGGAGACCAAAAATATAAAACAGTGCCACGCCTTCCAAATACGCCCTAAAACGCGGAAAACAAAGTCATAGTTGGTGCCAATGCCCATGGGACCCTAGGGAATCATAAAGAAGTCCCTTTGGTTCTATGATGACCCCCTTATGTGCGGGTGCTCAAATGAAAGATATTTTCGAGACGAATCTATAGGTGTATTTTTTAACAGCCAGAGGAATTTTTCAGTCCTAGGCAGTCCAGTAAATTTCCCCTTTTGGTGCTGTGGTGAATCTATACATATGTGTGGGTACTTAAATTAAAGATATTTTTGAGACGATTCCAGTGTTGTAAATCTCAAGGCCCTATGGGTCCAAAAATTGGTTTTAAAAAAATCGTTGTGATTTATTTCAGTTTGTCTTAAAACTGACGAAAATAACAAAAATAAACTAACAAACTCGGTCCAGGGGACCCGTTAGGTCTTGAGCCCCATTTTCGACAACGCCAACTTTGTACTACCATTCCGATGTTTAGAGACAATGTCAAAGAGAATGGTATCAGCCCGATTCTGAATACTCGACGGGAGGTAATTCCCGGGGAATTTATTTTTCTCGAGAAAAAAATCCTCCTATTCTCCTATTTGATGTCAGCTGTTTTGTTTTTGTGAAATTGAGGGCAATTCCTCGCTTTCTTCCCGAAGGTGGCTACCAGACGGGGATAGGGGAGATTGGGAAACCAAAGCTTAAATGTTAGTGAGTGATTTTATTGAAGCTTCATCTTTGGAAGCTATTCCTTTCTTCCTTCCCGAAGGTGCCTACCAGACGGGGATAGGGACAGATTGGGAAACCAAAGCTTAAATGTTATGTTAGTGAGTGATTTTATTGAAGCTTCATCTTTGTAATTAAAAAAAAAACTATTTACAGGTGTGTGATCATGAGCTAAAGATACGATACGATGACACTTACCATCCTAGTGCGTGGCAACCTCATTTACTTCAAATTCCAGCGAATTGCGAGATTACCTTGACGAAAAAATCTATCCCTTCCCAAAGGCTGACAAATGTTTTGTACTTTTATCATTAAAATATTAAATATTAGGGAAAAAATTTCATGATGTATTGGGATCTCTTTCATTATATATGTATATATTATATATATATATATCAACTATTAATGCATTAAAGACGAAGGCTATTATGTTTGGTCGTCATACTTCTCATACAGTTTTTAGTCTTTTTTTAGGGTTGAATTTGTTAATAATCATAAATGTTTGGGTATTGTGATTGACAATGTACTTAAATTCGACTCTCAGAGTTTGCAGTATTTTGCGCAGGCTATACTCGACCAACGTTTATTTTCCTATTGAAGTCAAAAGGAAGCTTGCCTGGGCACTTTTAATGCCTCAAATTCTGTATGTGCTTGAGGTTGTGTCAGGAACAGTCAGTAGTAATCTTTTGAAATTAAAACGAGCCATGAACACTATTGCAAAGTTTACTTTTAAAGTTCGAAGATATAAACATATTTCTGAATTTGTGAAAAAGTTTTGGGGCTGCTCATTTATAAGTTTTGTTAACCATTGTAACTTAATGCTTTTCTACAAATTTATAAAAATTGAAGTACCCGTTTCTCTCTGCGCTTTATACAGTTTCTTACACTCCACTAAAAATTTGCAAATAATAATACCTGCAATAATGAATTCGGTGTTTAAGAGATATTACTTGATTTCGTTACATTTGACGCTAACATCGCAATAGAGCCGTCGATGCAAAATTATCGTCACATAAGTAGACAGTGGTGGGAAAAAATAAAAGTCGGCTGGCTTAAAATGGGCGGATCGTAGTTATACACTTGCTTTTGTTTAAAATAAGAGAAATAATAATAAAAATCGGTAACTTTTGTCAAGCCGTCGAGTGTTTCCTAAGTCAGCGGCGAGAAGCTGAGTTTTTATTTTTGTAGGCTTGGAACTTAATTGTCTTGTATGTTATTTGCATTGTGTGTTTGTGTACGTGCGATTGGTTGGCAAAAATACTTATTCGCTTATACTGCGTTTCCATTAGGCGAAAAACAAGTTCCTGGGGGTGTTTATTGTAGAACACATGTTTTACTACATGTTTTCCCATAAATTTTACATGAAAGTATAATACCTTGAAAAAGGTGTTTTGTGAAAAAGAATCTTCGAAATAATGACACAGATTACACTATACCAGAACCTGTTTTCGAGTTATATGAGGAACATCCCGGATAGGTCCTACTATAATGATAATGCCAATGCCGTACGCTTTGGGGAGGATGATAGGATGACATTATCCTAATTTTCACGGACGGCTCAAAAAGTATATATGATAAGAAGAGCTGCCAAGTCGATAACAGGCCTTAAAAATTACCACTAAGCGTACGTAGGCGCAATGTAGAGTATTTGCAAATACAAGAGAAATAGCCAATTTTATGGCTTAAAACTTACAAGTTAGTTTGATTAGCATTAATTTTATTTAATTTTGTAGTTTTCGGTGCTCAAAACTTTTCTATTTTCATTAAATAAGCCAAAATATTACAAAATTATCAAAACACTAAATATTAAAATTTGACGATATCTCAAAAACCGTTTTACTTTTCACATATCTGGGAGCAGATTTGAATTCAGCATGAAGTTTTACATAAGTATCAAGCCTGGATCAAAAATTTGTTGCATTGTGTTATTTGTTCAACATGAAGAAACGAAAAGACTATTGTTAATGTAATTTTAACTTTAACCTGTTTCTTAGCGTCATGTGATTTATAAAATAAGAATTTTGGCGCAATATTGTTACTATAAGTGCAAATAAATGGTTTGTATCCGATTATAGAGATAATCGTTAGTTCTTTTATGCATCATTAATTTTATTGCCCTAAACAGACGTCTAACATCTGCTGAAAAAGAACAGTTTAAAGAACGAATTTAGGTAATAGCGCCGATGAACAAGAAATTTTTTTCTGCCTCTGATGATGATGGTAGATGGTAAGTACATGTAGAACTAGCGAAACAGTTATTCCACATATGGAGTCTCAACTCCTTGTGTGTTGCGTTATCCACACATTATAATTGTAATGTGAAAGGAAATACTATTCTCATTTTACTTTTACTGTCAACATCAACTTTTAATTTTTGTCTAGCCTAGAATACCACAACCTGAACATACTTACGGGGAAACAATCGATTTTCCATCAACTTTACCATCTAATTACCGTCCACTATGTGCCACTATGTAATCTAACATCAAAAACTAAGCACAAAGCTCGTTTTCGTAGTAGTCCCTGCAATAAAGCAATATGCCTACAACATGGAAAAGAGTCAAAAATAAAAATAAAATATTGTTTTTATTTAAGGTTTAAACTTGTATATACTATATCGATTTAGTTTCGCTTTTAATTACTGAAACACATATGAACAATTTCCACATGAATTAAGACGACAAAATTAGGTAAAATTTATGTCCATAGGCACACACCAGTTTTTTATAGTCATGTGATCTGGCCAGACCAAAAGGTTAACTTAGTGATAGAAAGCTTATCGCCCATCCTAGGGTTAACAGTTACGGACATGGAGCTCTCTGGGAGCTTTAATGGCCCCGGCGCCATATATGGTGGGCGTGGCATTTTTTTAAAGCTCCCGTCCCCATATTCTGCACTTTTCATGTCGTCATTAAGATTTTCGTGACATTTGTTTTCCGTGTCTGCCTCCGTGAAAATTAACGTCATTCGCGTACTCTATTCGTACTTATTTTTTTAAGATCTTCGGCTTATCGTTATACCATGTTCACACTACAGTAATTTTCGTAATTCGCGCTCTCATTCGCAATTCAACCCCAAATTACATGCCGAATTACGTAATTCTCTATACAATATTATGAGAGCAAATTACCTTCTTCAAAGGTAATTCATTTAGAATTATGTTGTCGTTGCCTTCTCTAATTTTTATCGGAATATATCGAAACTGCTGTCAAAATCAAAATGAAAATGTAAACAACAAACAAAACCAACTGTCAAATCAAATTAAGTTCAAAGACCGAATTATACCATGTCCACACTACAGTCATTTTTCGTAATTCGCGCTATCATTCTGAATTCAACCCCAAATTACATGGCGAATTACGTAATTCTCCATACAAAATTTTGAGAGCGAATTACCTTCTTTAAAGGTAATTCATTTAGAATTACCTTCTGAATTACGATTAAATCGTTGCCATCTCTAATTTTTATCGGAATATATCGAAACAGCTGTCAAAATGAAAACGTAAACAACAAACATAAACACAAAGTGAAACAAATTTTATTAATTTTTTGATATTCGACCTTTTCTTTAATATTTTCCTTTTTAATTAAGCTAGAGATCGGGGTTTCACGAATTATTAGTACAAATTTAAAAAACCAGGAGTTGCATACAAGCAAAGCAAAAGAAACTGTCAAATCAAATTAAGTACGTGTAGTGTGGACTATAGGTCTGCAAAGAACCATCCAAACACACTTGTTGTATGTAGTTCAATTTTATTATATCTGCTTGTAACTGTTTCGCTCTCTTTGGATTGAGTGCGTATGGAATATTTCTCTTTTAGATAACGATAGAATAGGTATGAGAGAGTGAAAGTACCAAGTATCAAAAATACTTGTATAAATACATACATAACAAACAGATATATCGGTATTCTTGTTATCTGTGCTTGGAATATGTGGGGAGCGTGACGCTGCAAGCATAAAGAATAAAGAGCGAAATTTTGTTTTCTTTTTTGTTAAAATTTGCCACAGATGAAACTTACACCATTACTTTTGGTAACAAGAATAAAAAAATAGTAAGAAAACATCATCAACGCAAAGCGTATGGTCTGGAATATCTATACTAAATGGATATATCCATTTAAAAAAGAGGAAAAACAGTTACTTCACTGAGAAGAACAGATAAAGAGAAAAAAAAGTTTCCACTACAATGAGAACTAGAGAAAGAGATGAGACGCGATCTACTCAATCCAAAACGAATGAGCACATGTTTTGTTCTACTATTTGTTGTATTTGTACCGATAATATCAGGTTCTTACTTGTTTTATCTGCTTGTACAAGTAGAATGAATGGAACGCTGCAGGCCTTTAGTGTGGACAGGGTAATTCGCGTAAGTAATTCAAAGAGCGAATTAGGTAATTCGAGACGTAGTGTGGACAGGGTATAAGGCACGTTCAGTCGCAAGGTTCTGTCGAAAGATTTGTTTGTCGGGAGTGTTATCGATAACGAATTGGTTAGACATTTGGTTGTCGACAACCGTTCAAACACAACATTTCCACGCAGATCAGATAAATCCGTCGACAGATCCGTGTATCTGAACGCGCCTCATGCCTAGTAAAAATTTAAATTAATAGCCTTTTTACACCAAAAAAGCATTTCACATTCTGAGCTGAAAATGCGAAATGCTAAAAAGTGCTTTTACCCTGCAGTTTCGTATATTGTCAGCTGTTGTCTAGCTCACACATTTTTCCATTTGCCTTGTAAAGTTGCAATATTTTCCTGCCACAAACCTATTAACATTGTTTCGGAGGCAGTATTCCATGAAGCGCGAATGCTTTTAAGTTATTTGAATAATCATTTTTTAATATTTTGGCAAAGATGTGAATTTTTCCTCGTTCAATTTGTTTGGCATTTTCTCCGATAAATGTAAACAAACATCGTGGTTGCGGATCAACATTACTGAGAAAAATCGCTTAAATTCATCATTTCAGAGTATAACTCTGTGCATTTTTGCGCATCCTTCATGAATGCGAAAATATGTTAACAGCTTTTCCGCATCTTTCAAAGATGCGGAATAATGCGAAAATATGTTAAATGCGTTCCGGTGTAAAAAGGCTATAAGTCCGACGAATGTCCATACACTAAACTTATGGCACGTTCAGACACACGAATTTGTCGAAAGTTTTGTCTGTCGGGAGTATTATCGATAACGAATTGCTATGACATTCTAGTTGTCGACAGCTGTTCACAAGTCCATTGACAGATCTATGAATCTGAACACTGCCTTGGGCCTTAATAGCCTTTTTACACCAAAAAAGCATTCCGCATCTTGAGCTGAAGATGCGGAATGCTAAAAAGTGGTTTTACACCGCAGTTTCGCATATTGTCAGCTGTTGTCTAGCTCACACATTTTTCCATTTGCCTTGTAAAACTGCAATATTTTCCTGCCACAAACCTATTAACATTGTTTCGGAGGCAGTATTCCATGAAGCGCGAATGCTTTTAAGTTATTTGAATAATCATTTTTTATTATTTTGGCAAATATGTGAATTTTTCCTCGTTCAATTTGTTTGGCATTTTCTCCGATAAATGTAAACAAACGACCTAAATGGTGGTTGCCGGATCAACATTACTGAGAAAAATCGCTTAAATTCCAATTTTCAGAGTACAACTCAGTGTATTTTTCCGCATCTTTCATGGATGCGAAAATATGTTAACATCTTTCCAACAACAAAATACATGTAAAAATTTTAGCATTTGGGCCGCATCCATCAAAGATGCGGATTAACGCGGAAATATGTTAAATGCGTTCCGGTGTAAAAAGGCTATAAGATTTGTTTTTTTCTGTGTGTATGGACTCTCACATTTCATTTTTTTTTATTTTGCAAAAGTATTTCGTTTGCAGTGTATTTTGCTAGATACAACACTGTATGTCAGCTCCAATACACCACGGTGATACAACACTGTGCAGGTGAATTTACGGAAACTGATGAACAGTTGCCAAAAACGGAATGTAATAAAATTTTTATTTATTTAATAAAATCTGTTCTAAGTTTTAATTTTATTGTTTAATTACTACATATAAATTAAGATATACCATTTAACAATAATTTAACACTAACACCTTCTTTGTGGGCTATAAGTACCAAACTTGTCTACTACCTTATTCAAAAGTGTAGTGGTGTGTAGGCACTCACAACAAAACGATATCATCGTTTAGCACCTTTGAATTTATTTCCAATTTCATTCATTTTCTACACGTCGTAGACGTCTCGCTGCTTCTTTTTTCCGAGAGTGTGTGTGAAAAAATGTAGAAAAAGATTAAATTTTTTTGTACAGAAAAAAGAGAAATTTATATTTGCTACCATGAAAATCTGTGTGCAATGCATGATTAATTTCTATTAGAATTAAAGAAAAATATATAAAATTTTGTAGTGATTTTTAGCAAGAAAGCAAAGCTATCGTAGTGATTATCTATAAGAAAAGTGGAAATTTTCATGATAAAGTAGGCCAAATCAAAAAAATCAACATAAAAAACACAAGGAGAACAAGAAATTGAAGGAAAAAAAATCCAACGAAATAACATACAACCAACCAATCCAACACACACACACACATGCACAACCAAGCATACACCTATACGCTAAAATCACACACACACGGACTGCTAAAGCAAAGCAGAGCAACAGAGCTTAAGTTTTAATACAAAAAATTGTATATTTAGTGAAGTAAGAAGAAAAAAGTGAGTGTGTAATGAAAAAGTAAAGTGAAAACATATAATATATTAAGAATTACACAAAACAAAGAAATCCTTCTTTTTCAGAGGAATTTTTAGATGTTTTCTGCGATTTAATTCTCCGTAAAAATACAACTCAATGTCGTTATCGTCGCCGTCGCCGTGGTGCACATCATTGTCATGATTTGTGTTGTGCTTTGTTTTGTAATATACAACACAAGAAGATACACAAAGAAATAAGAGCGATATGTGTGAGGAAATAAGTGAAAAAGTGTTTAAAATATAGGAAATAAGTGAAAAAGTGTTTTTGTTAACAGATAGAGGAGAGAAAAGTGATAAAAAAAAAATTTTTGTGTAATATTTGGTGTTAATTTGTGGTTCTTTGTTTGGATTGAAGATACATTTTTTTGACGTTTACGTTGTCTCCTTTTGGGTAACTTGAAAAAATACCCAAAGCACACACACACATACCAATCCCACAGCGGCGGACGGACGAACGGACAACAACGGCACAATATCAGTTGCTACTGATGGCAATACGAAACGAAACACACAAAAAATTTAACGGGTCCGATGATGATGACTACGACGACGGCGGCAGCGACGGAGATATGTCAGTTTAGTTCACTTTGTATGGTTCTGCCAGTCTGCTTCTTCTTTTTGTGCATATTAAGATGAATTTTTAATCGGGTGAAACAAAAATGTTGTAATTTAACAAATAATAAGAAAAGCAATTCAATTTCCTAATAATTTTAGCTCAAGTGAAGTGTAAAAACAAAGTGAAATCCTCTAAGAGAAAATGTCAAAATTAATATAAAGTGTCTTAAAATTTCTACAAGATCCCATGTAGAGCAGTGTGAAAGAAAATTCGTGTAAAAGATCAATAAAGTTATACACAAATCTCAATAAAATACACAAAAAAAGTGCTGCAAAATCCTTAAATTGTGAAGGCAAAATGTTTATGAACCTTAAGCTGAAATTGAGGAAAAAACCAGATTTAGTGTCATATTTGTATAACCATCTGAATTTAAAAACTTCCTACCACCCATGTACTACAACTGCTACAACACCATCGCCACCGTCGTCTACGCTTGAGCTTTTTTCATATTCTTTATAAACGTCTTCATTGTTGTTGCTGTTGTTAACTTAACCTCCTCTTCGTCTTGGTCTGGCCATAAATAAGAGAGGAGAGATTCTTTTTGGCTGTTGCAGAAGCACCAGAAGAAACAAAAGAAGTGAACAAACAAAAATTCAATTTAAAACCTATGAATTTTTTAAGTGAAAACCCATAAATAGCAAAAATATATATACATACGTATATATGTATACAACAAACAGCAACAACATCAACACCAACATCGGCAAAGTGAAAAAGTCATCATCATCATCAACAACAACAACAACAACGACGAAAAAATTTCTCACACACAACAGAATAACAACTAAAACCCAAGAGTGAAAGAAGAAAATACTGGTTTCCTTTACTTTTTGTTGCTTCGGTTGCTGGTTGTTTGTTGTGTTGTTGTGTTTTATTGTGCTGAAACGACTTGTGGACTACGGCGCGACGTCGTCGTCGTTCGTTGCCGTTGTCGTCGTCGCGGTCGTCCCTATCCTCGTCTACGTCCATGTTGTTGTTATTGTTAACTTTTTACAAACAGCAACAACCAAAGCACCAGCACGACCCATCGTCATCATCAGCACACTGACTGACTGGTTGGCTAAAGAAGTGCGGGGCGGAGTGGCCACCAGCAGAAGCTCAAGAAAACAAGTTGAAAAGCAACCCAACACACAAATAAACACACACACACATAAATACATACCTACTCATCCATAAATTAACTACGTTTTTGTTGTTATTTTATTATAACACAGCCGCAGCAGCAGTAGAAAAAAGCAAAGGCAGTCAGAAAAAAACCCCGCGCTAAAAAATATCACACACACACACACAATACTAGCAAAAGAAAGTGGTGAAACTTCTTTTGGTGTAAAAGTTGTTATATTTCTCCCCACAACCAAAAGAGGAGCAGCAGTTATTGCCTGCTGCAGCAGCAACTTCTTTGTCTTCCTCTTCTTCATGTGCTAACAAATTCCCCGGCAAGGAAAAAACAACAACAACAGCAAGAGAGACTTATGAATATTACAAAAGGATATTTCTTTCATCACTTCTAAGCAAACAACATCTTACGGTAAGTTGTGTATAGTTTTTTTTTATTATTATTATTATTATATACTTATAAGCGGCCCTGTTCCCTTTTTCCTCTAAAAGCCCTCTCTCTATTTTCCAATTGAAAACCCAGTTATCTTACGGATATTCTCCTAGTTCATAAATATCAGTTGGCAGTTGTATCTCACAAATGTGTTGTTGTTGTGTGTTTGTTTCTTCTACATACCTGTCAACTTTACTGGTGGCAGCATTTTTTCTGCTCTGCCTCGGTTAACGTCGTTGTTGACATTGTTTTTTTTCCTCCACGTTCGATGTTGTTGCTGTCATGAATTGTTATTGTACATTTTTCACAGTTGCTTTTTTTGTGTAATATCTCTTTACGTTATTACATATTTAGTAGCAGTAGTAGTTGCTGTTGTTGTTGTTGGCTGTATACACGTTTTTTTTTTCTTTTTTGTAAATCTGCTTTGTGTTTTAGTTTCAAAGTAATTTGATTTAATAGACATTTTCCCCTCTATTAATTAACGTCCAATTATTTATTGAAGCTTTTTTTTTTCTAAACATTTCAATTTTTGTGCGTTTTTACATTACATACTTGTTTCGGTGCTTTGGAAGCGAAGCATGAAGAGATCAATGCGCTGTGCTCTCTCTCTCTTTCTCGCTCGCACGCTGTTGAAAAAATTGGTTTCCATATGAAGTAAATGGTTAAATTGGAATATTTTTTGGGGCAAATTGTTAGATGTAGTAACGAGGAGGGGCGATGTGTTAAGAGTTTGAAATAGGAAACATTTACATAATTAACTAATATTTATATTTGGGTCAAATAATCCTTGCAATCGTATATTGTGATTAAAAAAGCCGCAGAAAGGTATTATGTCTATGCGCATCGATCTTCTGCGCTTCTTTTTCAGTTCTTTACACCAAGTTCTGCAATGTTCTCATTAAAATCGATCTTTCCAAAGGCCGCCCTCTTCTGCGGCGTCCATCGGGTTCATTATCGAAGATTTTTTTTACTGGAGCATTCGACTGTATTCCCGAAAAGTCTGCGGCTGGAATACCCAGCTTTTAACCATTTGCCGCATATGATGCCCACGTCCGTGGGCTTACAATCCACTGCTGTTCCATTACCGCTATGTTGCTGCACGGTTTCACAGGGCGTAATAGCCAATGTCCGTAATAGACGACCTAAGGAACGTGACGTCAGGATATTCCTTTTGGAACTTCATGACATATTTCTTGTGTTTGTGAAATATAATTTTTTCCTACTCAGAGAGCTAAGCGGCATGACGGCCCATTAACCACACAAGGAAGATACAGTATCACCGATCACCGATCACCTCACGGTACTTCTGCTTCTTACACCTTTTCCTTTTCCTGCCAGTTAGATCGCCTTCATTTGTCTAGCCCACTTTTACAATACATATTTGGAGCCCTCCTCTCAGGATTTCCTGATTGGTTGTGGCCAAATCCGTATACGTTAAAGGAGAGACAGTGGCGGGTTAAGGAATTTTTTTTGTCGTATTAGTGCCAGTTTTCGTGCCACAGTCTGGTTCAGACTCCCTTGGAACTTGGGTGGTGTCTCGATGAATGTAACCTCCATGTCCTCTTCAATCGGCAGAGATACAGGGGTGGTTCCACCAACCAAAACTTTCGAGTACAGCACAATATCATTTTGTGAACATTATTATTTTGAAATCCTCCCGAGTTCTTTGGGTTCATCATGCTGTTCCTGGTTAGAGGCTTACAGCTCAGCCAAATTGACCACAGTAGGATAAGCTGAAAGCATCTGAAGCTACAGCTACGTTAATCATGCAAAGTTCCTGGATAGAAGCTTGCAGTTCTGCCAGTCTGATCTAAGTTGTTTTAGCGTCATCAGTCATCAGTATTTTGTATGTTCGTTCGTTTACGTTGTTCATTATTTGTTTGGCATCCATAGTGGTGGGAATATTATAAGCCGTCGTCGACAATTGGCGTTATACCTTACGGTGCCATGCATTCTGGAACCAACAATTGGAGGTAGTGTTTTCTCCACATATATGCAGCACAACCTGCGTATCAGTAACCAAATTACCATCCTTACAGTAAGGGATCCAAATACTGCAACATTTTCCTTTTAAATCTGATAAAATTTTCTTGCTTCACCTCTATCCCTGTACCTTTATATGTCCTCGTTCTCCCGTTTATTAATCTGAAGTTTTTTTCCCCGTTGTTGTTGTTGTTGTAACAGCTGTTGGAGGTAGCTGGGGTGATAATTCTTTATACCGATTTTCAATTTATTGGCACTCGATCGGGCATAAAATACGATTATCATACGATCATTGTAGGCAACTCTGTTTCGTTTCTTTGTAGATAATAAAGTTTGTGTCATGGATTGTTAGGTGTTGTTGTTGTGAGTTTTAGTCGCCAAATTCCACCAAAGATGGCGCCAGCTTGGTTTTGTAGAATTATTTGCGATGTTGATAAATCATTTTAAATTTTCCTTGGTTGGTCTCCCGTTTTACTGTTTTCTTGTGTGGTGCCCTAACAGCTCGGGTTACAATTGACTGTTCCGTTGTCCTGTAAGCCACTTTGTATTCCTCAGACAATAGGCGACATTACTCCTCGTTTGAGCTCCGTTTTTCGTATCCAAGCTCGGTTGTTGCTGCGGTTGCCATGGAATGCGCCATATTTTGCCACTTTTTATGAGATGGAGTGGGCAGTGACTATAATTGGCGTATGCAGCTTCGCCATGTCCAGCTTTATTTGTGATTGAATATCAAATGATCAATTTGATTGTTGGTGTTTTCATCGGGGAATAGACATGAGTCGTTTGTGTTTTATATCTAGTATCTTATCGTAGACTTGACCAGATGATGGCCTTCACCTCACTAGAACATACTACTATGCCTTCGATAGCTCAGTGGAAGCGACGTAGACTAACAATCCGAAGGTGCCGGGTTCGATTCCCGGCCGGGGCACTGGCCAAAATCAACATCGATAAAAAAAAAATTACTTTTAAAATACTTTCGAGTTCTCCAGCCAACAAAAAACTCATTCTAGATGCTTTCACTACAAAAAATCCAGATTTCACAAGGATCAAGGAAAAAAGGGAAAATGATTTATCAACATCTCATATAAAAATCAACTAGCCAGCGGTTACAACTCACAACAACAACACCTAACAAACCTTGACACAAACCTTGTAATCTACAAGGGAACGAACAGAGTTGCCAACAATGATCGTATGATAACCGGATTATATGCCCGATCCAGTGCCGATAAATTGAAAATCGGTAGAAAGAATTATCACCCCAGCTACCACCAGCTGTTACAACAACAACAACTATGCCGCTGTTAAGGCCCTGATCTAATTCCAAAACTCCACAAAATATTCAAACTTTTCATTAACTCTTATGTGGTGGTACCAAATTGACAGACAAGTATAAAAACTCAAGGCTTGCTCTCCGACCGATCTGGCCCCAACTGTTATTATTTGCTACGTGATGTTGTTATATTTCTATTATTTAACCGTATGGGCTATTGCCATTCCTTCCATAGCACTATTGCAAACTGCAACATTTGCTCCACGCCGCCATCTGCTAGAACCGAAGTTCCCAACCGGCCGGCCTCACTTCCACCATCAGATTACCGAAGTAATCTGCCTTTTAAACGTTGTCGCCTTCAGCTGGAGCAAAGCTCCCCATCCGGCTGACCGCAACAAACCACCATCTGCTAGGTACCAAAGGTGCCCCATCCGGCTTACATCAACATTTTTGTAACACAAGATTACCACGCGTTGGACAATAACAAAACATAAATGGAATTGTTATTGCCCGACTTTATGGAAAGAGCTTAAAGAGTCTAATACAGTTATAATCTTTCGCTTTATATTGAAACTAGTCCATAACAATATAACAGTGTTCCTGCAATCTCTGTTACACCCTTGTTAGAGTTTTGGTGCTATCCCTCACCAAGACACTGAGAGTGCAACTCCATACTGTACCAAGAATCCGTAGATGCACAACGAGAGATGCGAGACTCTTAAGGTATCAAGAGATAACCAGTTCCATCAAACTTTTAGTTTACCAGCATGTCTTTTGGTTTAACCACAGGTCAAGGAAGGTACCCATTCGGCCAGGAAAGGTAGTTTTTACGCTATCTTGGGCCCGTGGTACCATCTTTAGACCCCTTGGCCGAAGCTCATAAAGATGTACTTCCTTATTTTCTCTTTTCGCCATGCAGAGCCAGAAAGAGGTCCACTGGGGTTCTCTCAGGTTCGTGGGGGCGATACTCCCCAAAGGTATCCGAAGAGACCCCCTGCGGGACAGGGTATAGACAAATTTTCTTCCGGAAATCTTTATGCTGAAACCTGGCTCCGCTCACTAACACGTTGCTTACCGCAATAGTGCTAAATAGCCTCCCGACGTTGTCGGATGTCATGGAATGCAGGCTGAATTTACAGATCGATGGACCAAGGGCATCATCCGATCAAATTCCCTGGCCCTATCCGTCGTGATGCAGAAATATATCGCCTTGATGCGAATTGTGGCTATTCGATCAATAACAGAATTGAACCGCAAAACAAGAAATGGGTTCGTCATCACTATCTGCCGCCATTCGTTGCCCAGGTGCTTTGAGATAACGTTCAGATTCAAGTTTCACTTTACCTCCCTAAAGGAAACTCAGTCGCATGTCATATGATAGAAAGAGCAGACCAGATATATCAAAAAAAAATAGTGACAAACAGAGTTAACCATTCGTAAGATCTGACTAGATCCACTCAGAAAAATATATAGCGGTTTTCGCACAACAATATACAACATTTTAATAAATATAAGCAGAAGAATTTTTTTTAATAATATCAATGTCAATTGCAAAGGATATCTATCATCTTTATTACAACACATTCATAAAGCCTACAACAGCGATGTCGAATGAATATCACCACTAACTTGCCATAGCGTACATGATTGGGTATCACCATTAGCCCTTTTTATTCACACGTGCCACGGTTTTTCATTTACTAAATTTTATGCTTAGCTTTTTTTTTAGCCGTGACCTCCATACCAATTTTATGTCGTGTCGTTTCATAATAGTACGTCTATTGTAAAAAAAATTGTATTAATTTCGATTTCCCTTTTGTTTTGTGAGTATGTGTGTGTTCTCCGTCTACATCTATTTATAACCTTTGGATTTTTGTACCCTAAACGATGTTGCCATATCTTTAGCAACTCAATCGCACACTATCAGATTGATGATGGTCATGTCACTTCGCTGCTGTTATAATTGCTTTTTAGAAACACGTTTTTAATATTTCCATCAGGAATATTAAATAAATATAACAACAAAAATAATAACATAATCACATTATAGTTATCTCGCCGCATGAACTATCCCCATAAAATAAACAATTCGCTCGAGTATTTCACAATCTATTTCATTATTTATCATGATAGTAATTAGAAAATAAACACGTTGATAAGTAATAAGCAACCTGTTGTCGTATTATAGTTTTATTTATTTAACATTTTCTTAGGGCAAGACAAATATTGTATACATTCATATCTATGTAGCTGTTTCGGTTGGGCCTTGAAATTATTCACGTGTCTGTGTTATTGTTGTTATTTTTTTCTGATCAGATTAATTCTTTGACAGATTTCGATTTAGAAGTTCTAGAATTGTTGTCAGTGTTCCGTTTTGAGGGCGCTAGCAATGATGAAGAGAACAAATTTGTTAAAGATTAAACTAAATGAGAGATAAAGTGTTGTTGGCGTCATTAATCGACGTTTTTGATTATATCGTTGTTATGCCCTGTGTCATTTTTTAGATTTATTTATTTTTTTACATTAACAATTAAATCTTTGATATAAAGAAAATTTGCAACATTTCAAAATATACTAGAATGTTTTTTTTTACAAATGAATATTCTTTTGGTTTGTATAGATTTGTGGAATATAAATAAAAAAATGCATTATATTGGGAACTTTAAAAATTTAAACTCAGAGAACGTTTAGATATAAGAAATTTTCAAAACTATGAAAATTTTTCAAAATGTTAACTGAGTTTAATAGCCTTTTTACACCAAATAAGCATTTCACATTTTGAGCTGAAAATGTGAAATGCTAAAAAGTGGTTTTACACTGCAGTTTCGCATATTGTCAGCTGTTGCCTAACTCACACATTTTTCCATTCGCCTTGTAAACCTGCAATATTTTACTGCCACAAACCTATAAACATTATTTCGAAGGCAGTATTCCACGAACCGCAAATGCTTTTACCTAATTGGAATAATCATTTATTAATATTTTGGCAAAAATGTAAATTTTTTGTCCGTCCATATTGTTTGGCATTTTCTCCGATAAATGTAAACAAACAACGAAAATGGTGGTTGCCAGATCAACATTACTGAGAAAAATCGCTTGAATTCAGCTTTTCAGAGTACAACTCTGTGCATTTTTTCGCATCTTTCATGGATGCTAAAATATGTTAACATCTTTCCAACAACAAAATACAATTTCAGTATTTTGGCCGCATCTTTCAAAGATGCGGAATAATGCGAAAGTATTTTAAATGCCTTCCAGTGTAAAAAGGCTTTTACACTGCAGTTTCGCATATTGTCAGCTGTTGCCTAACTCACACATTTTACCATTCGCCTTGTAAACCTGCAAAATTTTCCTGCCACAAACCTATTAACATTGTTTCGGAGGCAGTATTCCACGAACCGCAAATGCTTTTTACTAATTGGAATAATTATTAAGTAATATTTTGGCAAAAATTTAAATTTTTTGTCCGACCACATTGTTTGGCATATTTTTTCGATTAATGTAAACAAACAACGATAATGGTAGTTGCCGGATCAACATTACTGAGAAAAATCGCTGAAATTCAGCTTTTCAGAGTACAACTCTGTGCATTTTTTTCAATAGCAGAAGTCAATTAGATTTCTAATTGTAAAGGTAAACCATTTTTTTTTGCTAATGGCAACTAATTGCAATTAGTTTTACCATTGGAATAAAAATTTTAATTATCTAATGGGAATTAGTTGAACTAATTCTAATTGTTTGATGAATTAGAAAATATAAACCAATTGCATCAATTGCTAATTCTAATTGGAATTTAACATGTTTGCTTTAAAATATTACAAGAGGACCTTAACATTTAACTTCTCAGGTTTTCACAACTCACTGCACTCACTAGAAAGCCTTACCCATTAATGGTTATTACTGTCTAACTGTCATCTCTACACACACTTCATAATACGCTATGACCTTTACTTATTAACGTATTTCGCATACACAAGTCTGTGTATTTCCAGGCTGTTGCCAGGCCAATACCCAACTTAAGCTCAAATTCTATTTTTGAATAACTCACAATTATTTCCAAGACGTCAAGAAAAAGTCTATTTCGTATATTGTTTTTCGGCTTAAATCTTTGATGTAATATATTAAAATTCCCTTAAGGACTTTTACATGATTATTAGGTTCTGTTTTTGTGCTACATCACATTTTGCCACACGCTTACGTTCACATGATCGCCCCCATATACCTAACTCCCGCCAAAAAAAAAAGTGAAAATTGAACGTTGTATTTTTCGATGCTTTTTGTGCTGTCGTAGTTGTTGTTTTTGTTGTGTTTTTGGCCTTAATTGTTTTGCCCTGACCTCATTTGCTACACTCTTTTTTGCTGTTGCTGCTGCCGCTGCCGTTGTTGCTGTTGTGTTGTGGACTGAATACGATGGGTAAAAGCGAATAATATTGCTGTCGTTGTTGTTGTTGTTGCAATTGCTATTGGATGTAACTTTATTATATTTATTTTAGATCTTTTTTTGCTTTATAGCCATAGCCGTCGTCTTGTTACGAGATTCCTTTATTTGTTGTTGCACACACACACTCACAAAGTGTGAGGGAAAGGAGAAAAAAAAGAAAACGAAAAGAAATGAATAAAGAAAAAAAACTCAATTTAGGTCATAAATTACTTGTTCATTCGTACATTCACACAAATACTCAAGCGCTCGCTCGTCGCACCACACAAAACCATGCACTCTCAAACCTAAATACAAACGAACATACCCCGCCCGTCACACACTAGATGTGTGACATACCAACAACTACAAAAACATATTTTATGCATGAACATTTTGTTTTATTAAAGAAAAAGCGGTAGAAGAATAATAGCCATCAGTAAGCGAAAGAGTAGCAATGTAGATGATAGAGGGGAGGCGGGGGGACTAGCATGGCAGAGAGATATAAAGATTGAGCAAGAGTTAGTGTGTGGAATATCGTATTAGTTGTTGTATTAAGTTACAATGTTAGTGTGGTCTCAGATTACACATTAAAACACACATTGTGGCGAGAGGTAGCGGAAGAGAGTGTTGGCGAAAGATTTAATAATTTAAAAGAATTTTCGATAAGACATCTAGTAGGGTGATATTTGTGCTAATTTTCACTTTCGATTACAAAATCGATAATTACAAAAGACCCAAATTGGCAAAGTCGACAAAGGTAGTGAAATATGGCATGTGCTTACAATGAAGCACTAATTAGAGGCTAATTCAATGAGATATGAAGAGGTTTTAAAAAGTCAATACAACGGAAATTTGTTATAACTTTGATGTCAGTTGAAAGACGTGAACTATACAAGCTATGTAAATATATAAAACAGTACAACATTATTGATTTGGGAATCAATTCTGAGAACTGCACGTGAAAGCAGACCCAAAAAGTTGTCAAGTTACATGCCATAATTCTTTAATATCGACTTAAAGTTAGTAATTATCGTATAGTGGAACTTGTCACGTTTTCGGCTATTTTGTTTGAAATAACTCGAGAACCACTAGTCCGATTTAGCTGAAACAAATTTAAAAAATTATGATATACAATTCCTTTAATCTGTTCATATAACGTTTCCCAACATAAGCAACAGTTTCACTTTACCATTCATCAAATGAATTTGAACTGGGTTTATTTTGTAGCAGTAACAATAAAACTTTTCTACCCCGTCGTGGCGTATGATTTACGTGGAATATTACTTATTATAATCATACGCCACCATATAGTATTTATGTTATGTCAAACAATAGAGCCTAAAACGTGACAAATTCCCCTATACGATACTTACTTAAGTGGCCTATTACAACTTACGTTCGTAGTTCAGATGGTGGCACCTTGCCAACCACTTGGTCCTTCCAACGAAGTTTGGGTCTCCCTGCTCTGTGCCGTCTTTCAGGTTCGCCTTTAAACGCCTTTCTCACTGGAGTATTTACATCCATTCTGGCAACATGTCCCAGCCATCGTAGTCGTTGGATTCTGACTCTTTTAGCTACGTCGATGTCGCGGTAAAGCTCATACAGCTTATGGTTCATCCGATGGCGAAACTCGCCGTCGACACAGGTCCATATATGTTTTCGGAGTACTTTTCTCTCCAATACTCCCAGGTTTTGTATGTCCGTTGTCGTAAGCACCCACGATTCGGCAGCATACAACAGAAGGTGTAAAATTAACACCTGGTACAGCTGTTTCTTAGTATATATCCCGAGATAAGATGGTGCTACTTAAGTGCTACCGAAGTCCGTAAAAACTACTATTGGCTAGCACAATTCTCCGCTTAATTTCTGGCTGACATTATTTTTCTTGTTGACGGAATATCTGAGGTAGGTAAACTTATCTACTACCTCAAAACAATAATTTTCAACGTTGACGCTGCGTCCCCATCTAGAGGACTCTTTGTTCGTCGAAATCATTATTTTTTGTTTTGTCCTCGTTGACCGCTAAAACCATTTTCGCTGACTCCTTTTCTAGCGATGAGAAAACTACAGTAATATCCCGCAGATTTCGGCCAATGATGTCAATATCATCGGGATAGGCTAGTGGCATGTGGCTCTTGTGGAATATGGTGCCAGACATTTTGACACCAGCCTTTCTCATCACCTTCTCCATAACTATATTAAATAGTGTACAGGACAGGCTATCGCCCTGCCTGAGACCTCTTTCCGTGTTGGATGGTTCAGACTGATCCTTACCAATCTTAACCGAGGATTTGGTGTTTTCCAACGTACATCTGCAAAGTTGAATTAGCTTTGCAGGAATACCAAAATCAGGCATGGCCTCATATAGGCTATTCCTTATCGGAGAGTCGAAGGCAGCTTTGTAGACGACAAAGAGGTAGTAGGTGTCGACCAGCTTTTCATAAGTTTTTTTCCAGGATTTGTCGTAGAGTGAATATTTGATCCGTCGGTCTAAAGCCGCACTGATATGATTCAATTAGTTTTTCTACAATTGGCTTTAGACGTTCACACAATATGCTTGAAAGAGCCTTGTACGCAACTGGTAATAGGAGTATTCCACGGTAGTTCTTACATTCACTACGATCTCCTTTCTTGTGTATGAGACGTAACATACTGAGACTCCAATCCCGGGCATGCTCTCCTCTAGCCAAATGTTCTCCATATGCTGATGCATGCTCCTAATCAGCTTCTCCCCGCCAGCCTTGAACAATTCAGCAGGGAGACCATCGGCTCCAGAAGCTTTGTTGTTTTAAGGGCGGGAGATGGCCAGACGTTTCTCGCTCGGGCTCGGAGGTGGACAGTTAATGCCATCGTCATGGATTGGAGCGGGGTCTTCTGGTGGTGGTGTTAGTATACAGTAGATTTCTAAAATGATCTCTCCATTTCTTCAGAACGTTATCCGGGTTCGTCACTAGCTGGCCATCGCGGTCCTTGCAGGAGGACAATCCTGTTCCACGCATTCTCGCCTAAACTCTCTGGTAGAATTTTTGGGCTTCCCCTTTACTTTGAAGCAACTCAGTGCACTCATCCTGCCTCTTCTTCAGTTGCTTTTTTTCGTCTAAAGAGACGTCTCTTCTCCCTGTGCTGTTCACGAACAGCTCGCGTTGCCATTGGCTGCAGTTTCGCCCTGTATGCAGCAACCGTCTTCCTCGTGGCATTGCGACTTTCATCATCTTCTTGCATCTTCTTGAGACGGCTTTGAGTATCCAAGTACGCTTCTCGCAGTCCGTTCTATAGAGTCGGCTATATATTGCCACTGCGAGGTTATATTACCAGGGGTTGGAGCATTCCGCAGCAGTTGAGTAGGTGGGTGGAGTAGGCGTCCGCTACCTCTGTGGTCTGCAGTTTACCGTTTTCCAGCTTTCGTTGTGCCTGGTTACGTACGTTTTTCGCCATGCTTAGCCCTGTCCGTACCTTAACTGCGGTAAGGTAGTGATGAGAGTCAATGTTCGCACCCCTGATCACTCGTTCGTCCAGAACACTCGATGCATGCCTTAGATCGACTACCACGAGATCTATCTGATTCCTCGTCAATTGATCTAGAGATAACCATGTTGCCTTATGAATATTTTTATGGTCAAATCTAGTGCTGCTAATCACCATATTTCTTGCCGCAGAGAAATCAATCAGTCTGTAAAGCGGTTATGTCAGCCTTGTACTCTTCGAGGACTTCCGCCAGTTCGATGGAGGCACCTGGTCTGTACAGTATTCTAACATTCCAGGTGCATATCCTCGTCAACATTTTAGGGGGTCCGTTTTATTAATTTCTTACTTCTTTTCAATGCAATAGTTCAAACGTTAGTGGCGGGTTGCAAGCCCAGCGCACCACATCGCTGTTTTCTCTTCCTGTCAGGATTTTATTACAGCCGCCTATTCTGGATCAGACGCTGACCAGGGTACAATTAATTCGCATTCTAAATTTAAGTTTAAAATTCGTATTTTTTGCAAAAATCGTACTTGAATTACAGAGTATAAATTCTCCATTTATGTATGAAAATCTTAAGAGCTTGTGTGAATCAAGTGACGTGTGTTCTTCGTTGATGCCATTTTCGCACCAGTGTGTTTTGACTTCTCGATAATTTGGTGTAGATTATAACACTTAAGGTTTGTAATGTTAGTAAAAAAGTAAAGCAATAGATAGTTTGGCAACTATCAAGCACCATCTAGCTTAATGTCATCTATAATTAAGAAGTCTATACTTAAGAATCAAGCATCAGCAGGCTTAATGTCATCTATATTCAAGAATTCTATACTTAAAATTCAAACCCAAGCGGGCTTAATGTCATCCATTATTAAGAATTCTATACTTAAAAATCAAGCCCCATCAGGCTTAAGGTCATCTATTATTAAGAATTTTCAAGCGCCACAAGGCTTAATAACATCTACAAATAAGAATTCCAGGCTAGGTTTTTCCGTTCTTGGATCAAGCATTTTGTACCGTGCTTTTGACCCCGCTTGGGAATGAATTAAATACGGAATACTTGATTTTTTTTTGAGTGTAGACTTGAAGTGCAATTGGCAAGGATTACTTTGGGTTTGCCAAGTTAAACCGATCAGAAGCTTTACCTTGCATCACACTCCGTACTCCGTTTTTTGTAGTTCAATATTGAGATTTTAGGCGACGCCGCCGTCTTAAGAGCCCTGCTCGCTATCGCTTTATAAATATCAAAAGAACATAGATTACTAGTTGCTCTCGTCTTTACTTAGATTCCTTATCGTTATCACAATTTCAAAGAGCTGGCATTTGCAATTTTTAATCAACAGACGCTATCATCAGCTTATGTGACCTTCACGAAATAAATAAATAAACAAATTAACACTACATGAGATCATAATAAATGACAATTTAATTATTAACGCATGTAATTTTACAATCAGTAAAAGGATCATCTGCCTTGTAGCCAAATATCCCTAAAGCATATTGCAAAATACAGTAAAAATGCTTTTCAAATTGATGTAGGCATTTGTTTTCAAAACACCCTTTAAATAGCAATCTAATAAAGTTAGATGATGAACGATATAGTATGTTTTACGATGACGAGCACTATTGTTGTTTCGTATAAAAAATAGACTTCGTGCCACGAACAGTCATCAAATGCAAGTAAATACTAACTATTCACATCACGATTTTCATAATCCCGATTAAAGTTTTATTATTTCTTACAATTTATTATTTCTATGACGACCTTCCTTAATATTATTATAGCAACAGAAAAAAAAACTGTGCATCCCCAGACAACTTGAAAACTACAATTTCACAAAAACAAAAAAAAAAAAACAGAACAGCAAACAATCTAGAACATCTTGATATCGAATGCATTCCTATACGTAATCGGCGAAATTTTCGTTAAGCCAACACAGTGTGAGAAAGTAAACAATACGTAAACGTCAACGATGTTATCGACGTTGACGGCAACTGCAGCTGCAGCTATTAGCGGACCATATGAGTAGAAGAAAATAAGTAGCAGCAGCACAAAAATGCATAGAGTTGTCGTTTTATATTGCTGTTGTTGACTTTCTTCTTCTTCTGCCGCTGCTGCTGCTGCTGCTGCTGCCGCTGATGTTTGTGTGCAAATGTTTGATTGATAAGCCTACAAAGTTGCGCCGCATATCACTCTCGCGCTCTGACGCTAAGCACTACGGTATACTACGTAAAGACGCAGATGATAATAAATGAACAACAAAGGAAACTCACAAATGAGCTATAAAAAAATAACGTGTTAAAGTAAAACATGCAAAAAAGCTTAAGCTAAAGAAACTAAAAAGAAAATTAAAGTGAAAGTCTGACTAAATTAAAGTGAGAAGGGAAAAAAAGAGCAAAGCAAATATGAAGAAGTGAGAATGTGGCCAGCCAATGACAGAGAAAAGGAGGTTGAGAAATTGAATTGTAAATTCGTTGTCTTAGGCCTCATCAGTGCCGTTGTCATGTCAGCTGTGTTTGTGTTTATTTGGCTATGTCATAAACGCTATAATTTTATGTAAGTGCAATGCGCCCATTAATACCACCACCACCACCAGAGTTGTTTTGATGTGCTGTGACCTGCTGCTATTATAATTCTGGCAAGGCCATGGTCACATTTTACAAACGGATATTTCGTCATCATCGTACGTATCAGCTGTAGGTTATTTTAACTCAAAATGTTAGCAGTGATCATCGCACCTTGGGTTGAATCAAAGCCAACTCGCTATTAACTCATATTTTCAAGTTATTATTTTCGAATAAAACTTTGTGTGGGGTAAAAGTAGATAAAATTCTGCATCACTAATGATCAAACTCAATGTTGAAAGGTACATACTTACTTTTTCTGCAGTGTGCTGTCAAAGTAAAATTTTTTTTCGTGTTTTCTCTAAAAGTTGTAAAATTTAATTTCGACACATTTCAAGTGCTTTTTTCTCTGTTTAAAAGTCATTAAGTAAAGGTTTTTATGATGGAACCATCAATTTAGTGCATGTTTATGAAAGTTTTGTTAAAATTGTGTTTGTAGAAATATTTTTGGTGATTTTTTTAAAAATGTTCCAATTTTAGAGCATTTCTAATGTTTGATGGAATAGAGGTTAAAATGTTACCAATTGTTTGTTCTAAGAATTTGACATAAAAAAGCCTAAGATGTCAGCTTTTATATTCGAGAAAAAAAACGTCCGCATTCGAATCCGTTTTTTAAATATTTAAGGTTTTCGGTAAATACTGTGTGTTATCTTTAAATATTTGATTTAAGTAATAGTACTTTCATTTTGTGAATTTTTTGTTTTGGCGGTGTTGTTTCATTGATTGTGTCATAAAATGTAATTTAAAGGATATAACCGGTCTAAATACACTATGCAACAGTCATTTGGAACTTGGGGAATGACCAAGTGCGTGGAGTAGGTTTGGTCGAGTACAATCTAGATTTATGGTTCAAAATCCGATTTTTTTGTCTTTCCTCACTTACGAGGTGTTAACTCAGTCAGTTCTAAACGAATTTTGGATTTATTAACAGTTTTGAAAAGGAGAATCTTACATATATATTTATAAAGATAACTTGCAAACGTTTTTTATTATTTGCTTGATTAAGTTAAGTTTAAAGAAGTTTTTAAACACTATTTAACTCCATTACCATAATGTTTATTATTTATAAAAATCTACGAACAAGTGGTTAAGTTATTCATGTTTTTCCAGGAACGCAATTTTCCTTTCCCATACTAATATCAAACAGTTTAAGGAAATATTTTGTTTTGGTGTTGTTGATATTTTTCTTTAGCTGCTTGATTTGAATTTGAGATAGAAAAATGGCGTTCCTCGGAAATCATCAATAACTTAACCACTTGTTCAAAGATTTTTGTAAACAAATATGCGTTTTATACATTACAACATGCACTTTCATAATATAAAAAAATTGGTGTATTCCAATCAAAATGCGCCAAAAAACTTCTTTCAACTGAAAAAATAGTGGAAAATATCTTAAAATTACATTTCTGGGTAATATCGTTGAAAGGTTTCATTTGATCATTATGAAACTTATATATATGCAAAGTACATTCGAATACCTTTCAAATGAGGTATATATCGTTTATATCGGCAAATAAATACCATGGCAAATTATTTGTTAATTTAATGGAGTTTTTTCCACAATTTTCAAAATTCATGCTTAAAAAAAAAATAAAAAAAAATTTCGAAAATTTTCAAAAATATTTTTTTTTCACTCAGGCATATAATTTCTAAAAATATATATATAAACAATAGTCCACCTTTCTCTGAATTAATAGCACGTTTGGGTCTGATTCAACCCAATGTGCATCGTTCGCATATCAAATAAAACTTGGTACTTTGTATATAAAAATCAATAGGTAAATCTGGTTCCGTTGTTGTATTTTACACCGAATCCAGAAATAGTGATCATTGATAGAAAATATTAGAAAGCTTCCTTGCCCTTCAGGGCGCTGTCCATCTTCTCTGATGACTCAAAAATAGACGATCAGGTATCTTCAGTGAGGATCTCAATTACAAGCAACACTTCCGATGTTGGATGACGATTGCAGTGTGTTTAAGGCAGATATCTTCGCTATTATGAAATCTGTGGAGGATATACATTAGGCATATAACTTTTTACAATTTTTGCAAATAGGAAAAATGGCATAGCGCGGTCGAATAGAGCATAAAAAAGCATGAACTCCCATTATTTTATTTTTTTCGAAATTGCAAAAAAGTTTCCGCACCAAACGCAATTACTTTTTTTCAGATCATATAGCCATTCAAGGTTTTCCTACAAATGTTACGTCATCCCATCAGCTGTTTTTGACGTTTTGCTTTGTTGTTTTATTTCTTCACAAATCTGTCAAAGTGATTTCAATTACAGGTTTGCCTACTCGCTGCAATTCATATATCTTCTACTAGTAATCTTAACTGTATTAACTAATAGTACGCAGATATAGAAGTGTCAGCCCAGTTCTTTCTGAGGTTTGTCACGCTTGGAGCGACGTCTGGTTTTCTGATCATACTTTTAACAAAAATAATTTCGCCACCCTACAAAAGTCATTGTCCGGCTTTACAAAAGCAAATTAATGTATTCTCAGTCAAAAAACATCAGATATTCAAGAAGTTCAGCAGAGCAACATCGGCGAAGACCGTGCAATTAAAATTGTGCAAGACATTTTGCCATTTTGTAAATCTTCACATACTTTAAACTTAAAATTTATTTCATATAACAATTGAAAACATTTGTTTTTTAAAACAAAAATATGAAAAAAAATATCTGACTTATTTTAGAAATCGTGTTTGGTGCGGAACATTTTTGAACCCAAATCACCTAAAAAGGTGATATTCATTACTTCATTAATATTTGCTAAAACATAGTAATATGCTAAATTTTTCGTAAAAATTAGTTATATGCCTAATATACAGGCAAGGAATTTGGAGAAAAACGTCACAATTTATGTTGCGGGAGATCCCTTGTTCGATTCCCGGCTCCAGGCATTTCATCGCCGGCCCCCTCTATGTTGTCGACAGCAACTTCGCAGTATAATCGGTATGTCTAGTAAAAAGATTCTGAAACAGTGACGTTCGCATTCGTCGATAAACAAGTAGGTGCCGTTTGTTGCGAATCTAAAATAGAGAAGCATCCCATACCTTATTCATGTGGTGTAAAGAGAAATTAAGTTTTTTTAGTTATCAATAATTACAATCGGACAAAAACAACACACAATGTAAAGATTAATATATTAATAACCCTTCATTTTCAAATACGATAATAATGTTGAAAAGCTAATGGTTACCAAATACTTTTATTTGGTAAACTCAACTGTTAAACGTTTAATTAAACCGTTTCAACCGTTTCAACCGTTTTTTTTTGCATTTGCTTCGCTTAACAACTTTTTTTCCGACAACTCAGCTGTGCCGTTCCAACTTCAGATTGTTGTCGATAACATCATACTTTCAAACATTTCTCAAGGTCATTTTTTATGTACGACATCAAGTATACACTTGAAGAATCATCAACAGATCACTCGACAGAATCGACATATACGAGGGCTGCTATATATATTTCTGGCCTAATAATGAAAATGCGAATATTTGTCATCAAAAATTGTTTTATTGTTTTTCAAAGTATTCTCCAGCCTGATTTATACACTTTTGCATGCGCTCAAACCAATTGTCGAAGCACTTTTTCCACTCCGATTGAGACACCTCCAAAACATGGTTTTTGAACGCTTCAACAGCATCTTCTGGGCACGAAAATCGTTGACCACGCATTTTTTTCTTGATGTGCGGGAATAAAAAGAAGTCATTGGGTGCCAAGTCAGGGCTGTACGGCGGATGACCCATCAATTCGACGTTTTGGCCGGTCAAAAAGGCGCTGGTTTGAGCCGATGTGTGAGAGCTCGCGTTGTCATGGTGAAGAATGATTCGTCTTCTCTTGTTTGTTTTTCGAATTTCTCCGAAGACTTCAGGCAAACAAATTGTGGTGTACCACTCAGAATTGACCGTCCTTCGTTGCTCAAGCGGAACAGTCGCCACATGACCAGTTTTGCCGAAGAAACAGGCGACCATTTGCTTCGAAGTGCTTCTTCCACGAACAACTTTCGTTGGATTTGGCTCGTCTTCGAAGACCCACACGGTCGATTGTTGTTTTGTTTCGGGCTCATACGCATAGATCCAAGATTCGCACAGGTGGTGACGATCTTATGAACATCTTTTGAAGCACCGCGATCGTATTTTTTCAACATTTCTTTGCACCAATCGACACGAGCCTTTTTTTGAGCAATTGTCAAATTGTGCGGGATCCAACGACAACAAACCTTTTTTACGGTCAGGTGTTTATGTAATATCGAATGTATGCTGGTGGGAGAAATGCCCAAGGATGCCTCTATCTCCCGGTATGTCACATGACGATCTTGCATTATTAGTTCACGCACGGCATCAATGTTCTCTGGCACAACGGACGTTTTTGGACGACCTTCACGGAATTCGTCGTTGAGCGAACTGCGACCACGATTAAATTCGTTATACCAGTTTTTCACGGTGCTATATGATGGTGCTTGATCGCCATACAAAGACTTAAGTTCATCGATGCACTCTTGTCTGGATAATCCACGTCGAAAGTTGTGAAAAATGATCGCACGAAAATGCTCACGTGTCAATTCCATTTTTTTAACGGAATTGAATTGTTCAAAGCTCTGTAAGTTTAACAATTCACGATTAAATGACAACACGTTCTGAGTGATGTTATGCTAAAAAATGTCAACCTTTCCAATGGAAATATCAGATTGCACCTGGCAACACTTATTGTTGCCTAGGCCAGAAATATATATAGCAGCCCTCGTATATCTCATGTTCAATCAATTTTGATAGTGATTTAATCAACGGCACATTGTCTTGTTCAAAGACATGTCTCACAGTATGAACCGCTCTCCTCATTACACATTTATTATCGGCCAAAACAAAGGAATTGTGAAATTATTCACATAACTTAAAAAGAAAGTTTTTTGCCTTTAACTGTTTACTAGTCTTGCTTTAATTCAATCTCCATGCTTGAAAAAAACGACATTAAAATTCTACTATAACACAGAGCGAAGAAACAAGAATGAGAAGAATTGGCAAAAATTAAAGAAAAAAAATATACATACAATAAAATAAATTGCCGAAAACATTAATAATTTGTTGTTATTATTGTTTGGTTATTCTGTAGTCAATATGTGCATCGAATCTACAAATACGAACATGTGTGCAAGTACATACGTACATACATATAGATGTGAGTAAGTGTTTGCGAACATACATATATATTGCGATTAACCTTGAACTCTTAAAAAACGTTCAAAATGAATAGCTGGCGAAGCAGCAGTAGTAACAGCAACACGACGGCAATACAATTCACACAACGCATATGAACAACAACACCAATAAAATCTTTTTCGTTTTTTTTTTTTGTTTGAAACAAAATAAGTGATTAACACAATGAAATTAGAAAAATTTTAAGAATCCCCTCCCCCCTCTCATTCACTACATTCAAATATTGGAGCAGCAGAATTCACTCACATTTGTTTGTGGTGTATGTTATCGGTCGGCGGCTTCGGTGATTCACATGGAGACGCAAAAGGAAAATAAGATGTGAGAAAATGTTAGACATAACTGTCGCATGTTAAGAAGGAGCTGTAGGTGTCATTGTCTTTAATTGAAAAAACAATAAACGGAGAAGTTATCATATTGCTGTAAAATTTGTTTGTTTTTCTTTTTGGTAACCGTCGCGGTTTATTGATCTTAACGCCGCCGCTTGTAATTTTTCCCAACTTTGTTCTATGTGTAATAACCTTCGTTTTGTGTGATAAGGGCATTCAACCCTAAGCTCTAGAAACGTTTATGCGTGTTAATGTACAATCAAACCTAGACTGACTGCTTCTATAAAAATTTTGTTTTTTTTTTTTGTGAAATTGTCGTGGTGTTTTCGTTAAGTTCCTGGATTCTGGTGGTAGTTTCTGAGATATAGTTATTGAAAAAAGATTACATATATCAAAAAATGATGAAATAATATATAATTACGGCCTTATTCATAAAAACTTATATTAGGTTTATAAACCATTTTTAAGCAATTTTCGAGTAAACAATATTCATAAACACATCTTCACATCTTCAATTAGTAGGGTTGTCTCTACTTTAAGCATGTTATAACTTGACGTTTGTACAATTTATTGCATATTTATGAATTTGAGACCTTTATTTTGAGTTTTTCGGCATTTTTCCTATTGAAAATAGTTGTTGCATGCATTCATTGTGTAGGAAATTTTCTTCTTAATCATTGCGCACATAGAAAAGTATCTAAATAGACACTTTTCATTTATGAATACCATTTTGAAAAATATTTCTTCAAAATTCTTCAAAAATAATTTGTAAATAATGAAATAATATTCGTGATGTATAAACAAACAAAACAAGGAAAGAATGTAATCGGTATCCGATTATAATTTCAACATGAGGAAAAGAAAATCACATTTTTAAATATAATTTTTACTTTAACGTCTTTCTTATCATCATGAGAATCGTAGTCAATGAAAAATTGAGCTACAATAATGTTCATAGTTATTATAAGTGCAAATACATATTTGGTATCCGATTATAAAGCTTTTGTATCCGATTATAAAGCTGTTTTTTTTACATCAGTAACGACCAATAACAGTCGGCGTTGCCACCTGGGGGGTTACTATGTAACTCGATTCGAAAGTTAAATATTACGAATTTGGATTTTTCCTACCAACTAACTCGAATTCGCAAATACATTTCCTACTTTCGAGTTGCCATATCCGATTATCGGATACTCATACTCTACTTTCGGATATGCATCACTATGTATTTCGAATTTAGATGTCAGAGTCGGTCGAAAGTTGACATTTGTACTCGTTTGATGTTTAGTTAACGGATGATACATAAAAAGATCTTTAAAAAACCGAAACAACGATAGCAGACGCTGAAATGTAAGTATTTCTTAAATATATATATATTGGTTGATATATGTTAATTCAAGTCTTTTTCAATAGGGAAAATACTACGAAAAATTTAAATACCAAGCAAAGCCAATTTGAGATCATGCTCAACTTTATGACGGAGCATCCACAGTTGGCTAAGGGGTACATAAAAGCTGCGGACGCCAAACAAGCCACCAATGATTTCTGGGCATGATTGGTAGAAAACGCACGTTTTTCGTCTTCGCTCATGACGAAATTTATGTGCTTTGAGCACAACACATTCTCTATAGCATTGCACCCACCTTGCCCAAGAAACTTCAGTGTAGCACCCAATTTGATTGTGGGTGTTACACCAGTCGATCTCATGGTTGTTGGCAGCTCCGAACTAATGCTCTCCAGCACATAGTTAAATGCTTCCTTGTTAACCCGAAAATTTCGCACAAACCTGCAAATATAAACACGTTAAAATATGTACACACATACAACATATTTAACAAATTGTTACTTACATTGCATCCGTCAACTGCATAAAGTCATCGCGTAAGATTTTACGTTCCAATCGCTCGTCTTCACTTTCTAACCAAAGGGCAACCGAATCCATTTTTATAAGAAACAAATATTTCTTGTTAACTTTTATTTTTATTGTTTTGTTATTTTTGACATTTTTGCGTAGGAAATGCTGCCAACTTTGAATAATACATTCGAAAGTACTGCCAAAAATAGTTCCAATTAGTGGCAGCACTTTTCACTCGATCCGAAAGTGTTACATGGTAAGAGCTCAAATTCGGATCGAATACAACTTTCGAGCTGTTCGAACTTTCGAATCGAGTTACATAGTAACCCCCCTGAACACATAAAGCTAAAGTGCTGATAAAAAACGTTTATGAATACAATTTCTTATTAAAGGTTTTTTAGAGCTAAAGAATACTTTAGCTAGAGAACGCTTCATACCAACTTTAGAAAGTTTTTATGAATATGGCCATTAGTCTACACAAAATTAAATCTACTTGGGAAAGTTCTCATTAGCTTTAAGATGCTTTCTTTATTTAAGGTTCGTGATGATAGAGGAGAAGGCACAACCAAGGGCACTGACGAGACATTGAGATTAATGTGGAAATTATAAATTTTTTGGTTTGTTGATGTTTTAGCAGCATTTTTTAGATTTTGGACTTTTAAGGTAAAGGTTTTAAAGTATATTTAATGCTGTGTATTTTAAAATGTTCTGATTAGGGTATAGTTTTTAGTAAATTGAACTTTATGTCAGGATTTGTATTTGTGCCTAAAAATAGTAATATTAATAACTTTATAAACAAAATTTTTAATTATAAAAGGGAAGTACCTTGTCGGAATTGCAACACTGCATTGCATATGTTGCACAACACTGATTAGTTGACGCTATTGTTGCAGGTCAGCCAAATTTAATTTTTTCTCATTCACCATTCACCAGCCATTTTTATACTGCGCGTTTTTAGTACCTTTGCGCATATGTTTCATTGTTGCTTTTTAGAACATCTGACGCTTGCAGTGTTGCCGGACGTTGCAATAACGTATGCGATGCGCAGTACATGAATTTTGAATTTTAACTTTCAAAATGACACAGAAAAACGGCGGCCAACTTAATTTTGGGCCGTAGATCACAGTGGCATAGTCCGTTTTAAAACTCAAAAAGTAACAGGTAATAAATAATATGTAAATTTTACATAAATAAAAAATGTTTTTCAAAAAAAAAAGAAAAAAGCAAACAAAAAAATAGTTATACCTATGTATATACAAAATATTAAATCGATTTAAATTTACCCAGCAACAAAATGCTCAGAAATCGGTATGACAGTCGGCAAAATCGTCCGATATCGGATCCGAGAACATATGGTGTGGATGACATGAAGTGTCACCGACGCAGCTTAAGGAAATCTGATGTATGTACGTCATGTCGTACCGACATCCTAACGATTTCTGAATGTAAATCGAAGGAAATTTTGAAAGGAAATCCGACGCATTGTTACATATTCGGACCGATATCTTAACAAATATCTGAAGTAATTCGGATGTTCTTTAAGAAAACATCTTTCGATATCGGATCCGAAATCGGGCTTAAGTCGTTACTAAGATCGTATGGAGTGATTGACACGAAGTCTGACCGACACAGCTGAGGGAAATCTGATGTACGACATATCGTACCGATGTCTGCAAGATTTCTGAATGTAAATCGTAGGAAAATCTGATGCGAAATTGGTTGTTTCTTCAATAACAACATCTTGTTTCCTACGGTACACAGTTCCGAAATCGCTGTGAACTCAATCAAATATGTTGGAGAAAAATAAATAAAATTTCCCTTTAACGAGTCGTACATTATTCTGTACGATATGGTTTGCTGGTTAGTTGGACCGTATGTAATATGACGAATCAAAAATTGTCTTTGGAAAAACTTTTTTTAGACATGGAACAGTTTTTGTAGTTGGTACATAGTAACTTTGCACAGTGGTCCGGAATGCTTGAAATGCAGGCTAAATTCAGAAACTTGTGTAATTGGACTAAAAGCGTCCACCTAGGAGTTTCGGGGGTTGCTAATTACAGTATGGCGCATCCAATAAAGCGATAAATGTATTTATTATTTTCGTACGTCATTTTCTAAAAAGGCATTCTCATGTTTAGTTGTACACGCTAGCCGGGTCACGCATCAATACTGTTATGTTTCAGCAGACATGGGTCAATGGTGGACTCCTTAGAGGAACGGACTATATGGTTCTGTTGTTGGATTTTTACACCATGTCCGGAAATAGTGATCATTGATAGAGTAGATTTAAAAGTTTCCTTGCCCTTCAGGGGGCTGTCCATCTTCACTTATGGCTCAAAAATAGAGTTTGGAACAGGATCAGGTATCTTCAGTGAGGATCTTAATCACAAGCAACACTTCCGATGTTATATGACGATTGCAGTGTTTTTAAGGCGGAGATCTTCGCTATTATGAAATCTATGTGGACAGTCAAGCGGCCTTAAAGGCTTTGGTATCAAAGGTCATAACTGTCGCTCTATAATCTGCGGGAAAATAGTATTCGACTCCGTTAGGAACGAGATAGTGGGTGAGCTAGTGCGGAAACGCACAGCTCTGGGACCCGGCCAATCAGATGGATAAGTGCGACCGTCAATGTGTCATACATATGGTATTGTGACCCGTCACATCAAACGGCTAGCAAATGCATCCTGAGAACATTGCACCGATTATGTGGTATCACGGGATATTTGGCCAGGACTGGATGGTAGACGAACCAGATCACAAATGGAACTAGATAGAAAGTCCATCAGACGACTTATCGGAATAATT
Organism: Muscina levida; assembly: GCA_964034835.1. Classification (NCBI taxonomy): domain Eukaryota; kingdom Metazoa; phylum Arthropoda; class Insecta; order Diptera; family Muscidae; genus Muscina; species Muscina levida. The sequence goes on along the minus strand of OZ035883.1, from coordinate 118,817,836 downwards.
ACAGGACATTTGATGTCAGAGCATTTAAATCCACGTGGGTGATGACCAGGGCCAACAAAAGTATGCAATGCATACTTGCATATGCAAATGCATATTACGGACTTACAGGCATGTTTTGGGGGTTTATGCATATAAATGCATATTTTGGAGATTTTACGTTTAGTTTATTATTTTTTTTTCATACATATTTTTCGCACTATAGGCAACACTTGTTATTTTTTTTAAAGAAACAATAATAATTAATTAATTATTAAATTCTACAAAGGCTGTATTTTTTAAAGTATATGTTTCCGGTTTTAACTTATCGAAATATTATTTTTGTGTTTATACCAAGGATCCATTCCGTCGTCATGAATTTCAGTGAGCTCTATCTAGCGTTGCGTTGCCACCTGTTTCATCCATCACTAATGGGGTAGTTTGCTGAAATCATCAGGATACTATTTTAAGGACGTTAGGAAAGTGGTGGAAAAGTGTAACAGTGAGGAGGCTGAAGCAATGAGTACTTCTAAGGAGAAACATTCAATTAGCGTTTAACTTTTCAAATATGACAAGCGGCATTTTAAAACAGATAGCATTGCGAAGAAAAACTTTACGTTGGAACAATGGGCGGTGGCACTTTTTAAGTCAACACAATGTTGGACCTTAGAAACCTAAGTTTTCAAATAAAACTTTTTCACATATAAAGCACGTAGCCAAGTTTATCCTTATCCTTCTTAAAATATCATATAATATATTAAAAAAAAATATATTAAAATTTTAATAGCGGAAATCATGAATATGTGAGAAAAATTAGTGTGAAAGCGTATACATAATATTTATTAAACATTAAAAGATTAAGTACGCCATCGAATTCAGTACGACTGAAAATTATAAATCAAAATTTATTGTGCATTTTTTATCAGTTTTAAAGGCATTTTTTTTAGTGCTTTTCGTGCTTATCTGATGCGCATATTTTTAGTTTTTCCGGGCATATTTGTGTTGGCCCTGGTGATGACACAGGAGCAATATTGCAGATTTTGCGACAATGAGGAGGAAATTGAGACCATTAAGCAGAAAAAGGAAGCAATTCCTCGGGTAATGGTCCTTTGATAGTCTCACCGAATTGTCATCATGTAGCATGGAGAGTCTGGTAAAGTTTACTGATGGTTTGATCTGGCTTACAGGCATAGGACCATAGTGTCTTTACGTAATCTCACTACTTTGGGTATATAAAGTTGAAGGAGAGAACACACCGGAATTATTAAGGCATTTCTTCTCTCTTTCCTCGTACTATTATTGTAAACTCTTTTATGATATTTTCTTCATATTTCCCCTTCTTAAATCAGGAAAATGGCAATGGACAATAATGGTCTCCGATTATTGTAATGACATCCTAATCCTACCCTATCCATAGAACTTAACCTTTCAACCATTTCCTTACTTAAAGGAACATAGTGCATCAATAAAAAGAGCGGCTATGCCAAACAGTTTCTTTTGTTGAACTGCGTTGACAGACATTTTTAATTGAGTTTGTAGTCCTTCTTCTGAATTACTAATTAAATTATAGGGCAATATTTTTTTGTCTAGTTAAGATTATAACATATATATATGTCAGCTTTTAACCCTAACTTTAATTTTAAAAATCAATAGTTCCTGCCATTAAAAATGCACTGAACAACATTTCTATCTTATACACATACACTACTCGTTTGGAACTCCTAATTTTTTATATTTCTAGTAATATCAAACTCAAACCTTTTACATCATTGACTATTGCAAAAAAAAACCGCCATCTGGCAACACTAGCCTTAGTATTGCTAACTACATAGACTGTGCAACAGCCAACTACAACATTTTAACATTTCCCAATTCTTGGTGAATTTACAATTTGTAATCACATTTTTATTAAAAATCTTTGTTTATTTTCTTTTTACAAAGAACCGAGTACGAATACGATTGCCTTGTGGCAACATTCTAAGAATCTCTCTGTGTGTGTGTAATAAACAAATGCCCAAAGGAGGGCGGCGAAAAAATGAAATACGCACGCTACTTTGAGGTTATTCACTTTGGACGATGATGTGAAACGCATGATAATATTTTCTGTTTGCAACTGATAAAAAACAAGTTATTTTAAGTAACAAACGTTTCTAAATTAACCACAATCTGGTTTGACAAGCATTTTGGGTTTGAATATTTATTAAAAGTAAAAGAAAAAGAAATAAAATACCAAATATTGAAATTTGGCCAGCTGATTAAAATTATCAGTTGGTTGAAGTGTTTAGTTTATGATTAAACATGATGATGAGACCGCAAAAACTGTTTATGTAAATAACTGGCGCAGGTGATAAGTTTGATGGAATTTGAAATGCCAAAACATGCTTGATAAAATTAGCTTACTAATTTTAGTTTAGTTTTTTTTTTTGTGTTTATATTAAATTGTATTTATAGAAATTTTCGTTACAGAATGACTACCTTATTTTGTTTCCGCATACATTTGAACAAAGAAAAACTACTTAAGAGATTTGAGATCGTGGACATGTTAATCCTCCACTATTTTTGTCGACATATATTTAATGGAAAATTTATTTTCATATAGAATATAATGTCACTTGTACGATAATTAGAGGTGAAATGCTAATGCTCTTAGATATTTTGTCACGGCAATCAACAAACGTATTTCAATAGTACAAATACAAATAGCAATTTGAGGCAAAATTCTATAATATTAATAGACTAAATTAATCATTAACTACGAGCAATGATTTAGTGACACGCTTGGCAGTCTGAGCTAATGATGGCTTATTTTTTCTAGGTCATTAGAGCGGCACTTTTGCAAGAGTTTTAAATCAAAAAGGTTGTCGAACTTTTCAATGTGGGAATAAAAAACGATAAAAAATAAATCACTGGATAAAACTTTGTCTAAACTTGCATTCAGACTTAATTTATTTTAAGAAACTGAATAATTTTCAATTAACAACACTAATTATAAATTGTGAATTATATTTATTATAATTATCGATTACCAACAATTATCGATATGTTCCAAAATGTTATTATATTTACTATTAGGTGTACAAATAAGTTTCCGCGGTTTTTTATAAAAAATTAGGAATTTATTGTGAAGGAACAGTACATTACGTTTTATTCAAAGTATTTTCCATCATTTGCCACTACTTTTCCCCATCTTTCTAGCAACATTCGGATACCCCGTCGAAAAAACTCTTCATTTTTTGACGCTATCCACAAATCTACCCAATTTTTGGTGTCTTCATATGATGTGAAGCGCTGCTCAGACAGACCATGTGCCATCGAACGGGAACAGGTGATAATCAGAAGGTGCTAAGTCTGGTGAATACGGCGGGTGGGGTAAAACTTCCCAGTTGAGTGTTTCCAAGTATGTTTTTACCGATGCCGCAACATGTGGACGAGCATTATCGTGTAAAACAATAATTTTGTCGTGTCTGGAGTAGTAATGGGCACGTTTTTCCTTAAGTGCCCGACTCAATCTCATCAATTGTGTTCGGTAGAGAGCTCCAGTAATGGTTTCGTTTGGTTTGAGCAATTCATAATACACGACACAAAGCTGATCCCACCAAATACACACTTGTAATGTAAGTGCAAGTTCTTTTTGCGTTTGGGACGAATCTTCCTCCAATAATACTTCTAATTCCATGTCTTCGTACACTTTCGCCCTTCCACTGCCTTCTTTGTCCTTCACGTCAAACTCACCGTTCTTAAACTTTTGAAACCATTCCTGACAACTTCTCTCACTTAAAGCAGCTTCACCATATGCTTCTAGAAGCAATCGATGCGCCTCAGCTGCAGATTTGTGAAAATTAAAGAAGTAAATCAAAAGTTCCCGCAAATGATGCTTATTCGGCACAAAACTTGAAATTTTTGCACGAAAAAAATTACGTGATGCTGATACGGAATCACTAGTACTTTAAGGTTATGGTGTTGCCGGATGACGAAACTTGGGATGTTACGTTGGTGGGGCTAGAACTGAGCTACCTTTAATGTTGCAAAAATACAAATTGTAACTCTCGCACCAGAAGTCAAAAGGTGAGCATCAGCCCTTTTCCCGCTTAAATAAGCTCTAACACTTCTCTATCCGCATAAAATCTTTGTGATTTTTCTTTCATCCGCCAAACTTATTCTCCATAATTTCTGATTGCGATAAATTACTCGAAGAATAAAGTTTAAATTTACTTCTCTTAGATTTGGTAATTTATTTTGCCCGCTCCAAAGCTAAGAAGAAACCCTCGCATACAGTCCACTCCGCTCACAATTAAGATTTGTGTAACTAACACTTATTTAAACTTCTTATATTCAATCGCGTTTGAATAATTGCGAAAGAAGTACATTTAATGAGCGATAGGTGGCATTTTAATCGTAATTTGTACAAAACACTGTGACATCACCTTTTTTTATAACACCCGATCGAGTCTATATACATAGGTTCGATAGTAAAAGCTCGGTTCGGCGAAATTGGTTGCCATTTTTTGGGCCCCAAAACATTTTGTCCCTGAAGAAAATATAACATTAGTTTTTGGCCAACAATTCCTACAGTTTTGTAAGATATTACTAGAATAGTATTTAAAAAAAAAAAAATACCTACTCTTTTTATTTTTTCAAAAACTTTGAAAAAAAGTCGTTACATACCTGGCACTTGCTTGCAATCGTAAGTTGGGATTATATACTGCACATAGAAAAGTTTTTAAGCGCTTCGATGTTCTGCAATTCTTCTCCAGTTCGTCTCTCTAAGTTTTGCAAGGTTCTCAGTAACTTGGTCCTTCCAACGGAGTTTTGGTTGCCATCTTCGGCGCCGCCCATCTAGTTCATTATCGAAAATTGTTCGTGCCGTAAAATTTTCATCCATGCGTACATGACCTAGCCAATGCAACTGCTGTATCTTAATGCGCCTGACCACGTCTATGTAAATATACAGCTTGAACAGTTCATGATTCATACGACGTCGATACTCTCCGTTAACGATGATGGCCGCATATATTTTGGAGCTGACGCTAGTATTTTTATTGATGGCGGACATAAGAGATAATATCATCTGCTACTTCGAAATAATAGTTGTCTACGTTCACGCAGCGTTCCTTATGAATAGATTCTTTGTTCGTTGAAACTAAAAACTAAGTATTGTACTCGTACATCGGTAGACCTGTTTTTTCTGATTACTTCTGTAAACCTGAGAATGCTGCAGTCGCATCCCGCACTTTTCAGCCGGTGATGTCTACGTTATTATGTGTCGTGAATATCGTGCCACTCGTGTTTACTGCAGCTATATAGGCCTTCGCTTAGTTTTAGGTCTCATCTCGTCGCTGCGCCGACCAAAAACAGTAATGTGTTTTTCAATTACTTTTAAGAAGAGACGAAAAACGTTTTTATTTTTGAACATTTCTTATATATTCTACACATTACAAATGTTAAAAACTTCCAAACCAATCAAGATATTGCAAAATGTATTTAGGGGTCGATGGACGACCACAAGAGCTTTAATAAAATACAATAAAAATTCGAAAAATTACACATGACAGATTTGATCGGCGCAGCGACGATCTGATATAGAATGGCGCTGTAAGATCCTTGGCAATCTACACTTAAGACTTCGCGTCATTCCGCAAAAGCGTATCAGCTTTGCTGGAATACAAGTATTAAACTCAGCGTTATAGTTACTAGGTCTAAATCCACACTGATAAGGCCTGACCAGGTTGGATAATGCTGGGTAATATGCCGAACCGGCTGCAGTTGAAGCACTTACTTGGATCACCTTTTTTCAGCACTGGAAATAATACGCTTAGATTCCAATCATCGGGCATGCACTCGTTAAGTCAAACTGTGTAAATGAGCTGTGTAAACGCAGCTGACGGATGTATGATGTACATATCGTACCGATGTCTGAGTTTTCTGAATGTAAATCGTAGGAAAATCTGAAAGGAAATTGGTAGTTTCTTCTATAACAATCTGTTGTTTTCCGAAATCGCTGATCAGATATGTTGGAGAAAAATAAATTAAATTTCCCTTCAACGAGACGTAAAGAATTTTGTACGATAGCGATAAGAAGAGTTCACATAATGTGCAGACGTGTCGGATATCAGAATTCTGGCAGAGCTCAATTTATGCATGAACTCGCAGAGCTCTGCCGGAACTCCGTCGGCAAGGGCACAGCGCGATACCTCGGTTTGAATTAGTAAGCCGTCGTCAACCAGTTGCAGAAAGCACTTTGCTGTGAAGCACACTGTGCACCTGTAACCAGATTTCTATCCTTGTCCTTATAGGAGGATTTTGCAGCTTCGCGATGTCCAACTTTCTTTGTGTTTGGTTACGTGCTATTTTCGCTCTATTCAATCTTGTGCGTACCTTAGCTGCAACCAGATAAAGACCCGAGCCAATATTAGCGCCTTGGATCACGCGCACATCCATGACACTAGACGCATGCCTTTCATCGATTACCACATGATCAATTTGAGTTTTAGTGTTTTGATCGGGGATAGCCAAGTTGCCTAGTGTATATCTGATTGTGACTATTCGATAACTGCGAGACATGATGTAATATTTGTCCCAGTTCAATCCGGTCTATCTCATGACCTGGATTGCGGTGATGTCAGCATTGTATTTTAGGGTATCCGTTAGTTGGATAGAGGCACCTATTCTATAGAGAGTCGGGACATTCATGATGTACATCCTTAAATCATGTTTCTAATTGTGTTTCCGGAATCGTCAACATTTGGGGCGATCCGTTTGCTTCTTTTTCTTTTGAGTGTTTTCATTGCTATTATAGTACCACAATCCTGGAGGCTAGTCCAAATTTTAGGGTTCGTCGTTTACCAACTGCCGCTATTTATGACAAAAATATCACGAATTAACGTTGCCCAGGAGGTTGTGCATCAGCTTGAGATGAAAGATTCATATTACAAGCCCAACGACATTTTTTTAAAAGGAAGTGGAAATCTGCCGTCAGGCCTTGGTGGAAAGTCGTTCTAGCGGACCTTCTCACAGTCAGATTTTTGAAGGCCTGCTATGCAACTCTTGTTATAAGCGAGGAGCGATATGTTTATTATCTTTTAGCATGTACTGGTAGGCCTACTGCTCAAGGAAACCTTCTAGAATGGGCTTAATTTCCCAAAAAAGGGAAGCCCAACGACATCTTTTAAAAGGAAGTGGAAATCTGCCGTCAGGCCTTCGTGTAAAGTCGTGCTAGCGGACCTTCTCACAGTCAGCTTTTTGAAGGCCTGCTATGCATCTCTTGTTATAAGCGAGGAGGGATATGTTTATGATCTTTTAAAATGCGTTGGTAGGCCTACTACCAGGCATGCTCAATTAAAACCTGCTAGAATGGGCTTATATTTGAAATAAGCAATTTCCTAACTAAGTGATTGAGTTGCGGGGAATCGAAAACATCAGAACTAACTAACATTATCTTGAACTATATTTGTGAAAGAGTTTCAATTTGACTTAATTAAGTCGGTATTTTATGTAGTGCAATTAATGAACGATAGGTGGCGCATGTGTATATCACAATTTATACCTAAAGAAAATAATAAATTAACTGTTCCGCAGGTTTCAAACTGCAGTTGTGGAACTTATCGGTTAACGCTACCTAAAATTAGTCCGATTAGTATATCAAAATTATCGCCTTGATTTATTTAATTAATTATGGGTAGGCAAGTCATGAAAACCTGAGGCAAATTTAGGTATTGATGTGTAACTCATTATTTCCATAGCCAAAGTACTTAAAAAACTTAATTTCCCTTTACAACCCATGAATGAGGTATGGGATGCTTCTTGCGTTGTTGTGAATTAACACGATTTCTATTTTCGATTCACAACAAACGGCACCTACTTGTTTATCGACGAATGCGAACGTCTCTGTTTGAGAGGCTTCTACTACCTTCTACTACAAAGTTGCTGTCGACAACATCAATGGGGCCGGCAATGAAAGAATGTAGATGACTGGAGCCGGGAATCAAACCCAGGATCCGCATCACTATGCCACGGCCGGTCCATAGCCAAAGTTTATTTAGGTTTAAATGCCTTAAAATTAAATTACAATCTTCCCTTTCCCCCTTCCACCGTATCTATCTAGTAGCCACTCAAATTGTAATTTTCCACAATAATCTAAATAATTCATTTAAAATTATCGCTTAATATTAATTTGAAAACAAAATCTATACAAATTTCTGCATCAATGAAAAAAATCACACTTATTTATAATTTAAATGTTTTCATTTAAATTATATTTTTGGTGCCATGATTAAACATCTTATAATTTTGCGATGGCATTGCAGTCACTGCCAAATTCCGCAAATATTTTAAATAATTTGTGTGAATACCTCTATAGTACAATTTCTTACACTTTCACACACATTTCCCTTGGGACATTCCCCTTTTCTGTCGTAAACAAAATGAACTCTGTTGTTTGCTATCATTATTTATTAATTCTCATTTCATTGATTAATAAATTAATTACATTACTTTTGTTTATTTATCACAATTTGTTTTGCTTCATTAATTTCAATATCACACAATGTTTGTAGAACGAACAAAAGACCTGGGCCCCCCTCTGTACATACATTTTCCTGATACATATTAGACGGTGGCATTCCCACACGCCCACACCTCTCTCCTTGTGGTGGTACATCATTTAGACGAAAATTTATGTTATGTTTGCATACAAATTATATATGTATGTATGTATTACTATTAAACGATACACAAAAGCAATTCTCAGAACAATTGATTGTAATGACGGCGGGTGGGGTCAGGCGTAGGATTTGTGATGGCAAGACTATACATACTAAAAGAAAACTACAGAAGTAATTTAATTGGTGGAATTGCGAAACCTGACTGCGTTGCACTAATCGTTTTATAGTATAACTCAATGGTGTGTTGTTTAGCATCTTTTTTTTCTGTATCGTCTGACTATTAAAAACATATTTCTTATTTCACCATCACCAACATGAAGACCAAATGTGTCACTTCCTTTCTTGAAGATTCTCATAAATGTATTACTAATTTTTAGTTGTGTTTTCTTTGCTGTTTTTTTCTTACTAAATATTTTAAATCTTAAAACGTTTTTTCTGCCATCACCCAATTTGTTTTTAGCGTGGGCGTTCAAAAATTGCAAAATATCAGATGATAATGATGATGTTTAAATAACAATTTGATTTGGCGTTTTTTTGTTTTGTGTTTTTTTTTTCAATTTTTTTTTATTTGATTGAGCATTTTTATGTTGTTGTTGTTGAACGAATCTAAACTCGTGTCCACTTTTCTATAAATATTTTGTATTTTTTATTTAGAATTGTTTGTTTTGGTCTGTTATTTGATGGGTTTTTTTTTATGATTTATATCTGAGAATTTGTTTATTTACATTTGTGAAATTATTTTATAGACGCGTTTCTTAATGTCTTGTTGAATTTTATAGTTTTATACGGGGTATAAATAAATTCACACTAATTATATCGTTTTGTTGGATGATAACAGGGCAGCGTTGCCATATTAATGTGTTATTAATTTACTGATTTTTTATTGAATATAATTAGTAATTTATTATTAAATTAATTTTTAAATTTGTACATTTATTAATTTTTTAGTTTAATAATTTTATTATTTTATAATTTAATAATTTAATAATTTTATAATTTTATAATTTTATAATTTTATAATTTTATAATTCTCTTGTTTATTTTTTTTTTCGATCTGTGCAGAATATGAATATGTTTTTCATTGTTCGGTTTAAGATCTATTCTATTATTGCTAATAGAATTTGTTTTTACAAGAGTTGTGTGAAATGGATTATGTTGACAGCTGGCAGGGCAGATAGCTATTTCGGGAGGTACACTGGGTTGGCATTTTATGCCAAAAACAATTTTATGCTATTTTGTCCGATGGACAAAGCATAGACAAGAGCTTGTGTGGATTGTGTTGACGTTGTCTTCGTTGATACCATTTTCGCACCGGTGTGTGTGAGCTTCACATTGATTGTGTGAAGCTTTTAACACTTAAGGTTGTGATAATGAGTGGAGAAGGCACAGCAAACGGCACTGATGATGATGGTTTGGCAACCATCGAAATAGCTATCTGCCCTGCCAGCTGTCAACATAATCCATTTCACACAACTCTTGTAAAAACAAATTCTATTAGCAATAATAGAATAGATCTTAAACCGAACAATGAAAAACATATTCATATTCTGCACAGATCGAAAAAAAAAAAATAAACAAGAGAATACATACACGGGAGGTACACTGGGTTGGCATTTTATGCCAAAAACAATTTTATGCTATTTTGTCCGATGGACAAAGCATAGACAAGAGCTTGTGTGGATTGTGTTGACGTTGTCTTCGTTGATACCATTTTCGCACCGGTGTGTGTGAGCTTCACATTGATTGTGTGAAGCTTTTAACACTTAAGGTTGTGATAATGAGTGGAGAAGGCACAGCAAACGGCACTGATGATGATGGTTTGGCAACCATCGAAATAGCTATCTGCCCTGCCAGCTGTCAACATAATCCATTTCACACAACTCTTGTAAAAACAAATTCTATTAGCAATAATAGAATAGATCTTAAACCGAACAATGAAAAACATATTAATTTTATAATTTTATAATTTTATAATTTTATAATTTTATAATTTTATAATTTTATAATTTTATAATTTTATAATTTTATAATTTTATAATTTTATAATTTTATAATTTTATAATTTTATAATTTTATAATTTTATAATTTTATAATTTTATAATTTTATAATTTTATAATTTTATAATTTTATAATTTTATAATTTTATAATTTTATAATTTTATAATTTTATAATTTTATAATTTTATAATTTTATAATTTTATAATTTTATAATTTTATAATTTTATAATTTTATAATTTTATAATTTTATAATTTTATAATTTTATAATTTTATAATTTTATAATTTTATAATTTTATAATTTTATAATTTTATAATTTTATAATTTTATAATTTTATAATTTTATAATTTTATAATTTTATAATTTTATAATTTTATAATTTTATAATTTTATAATTTTATAATTTTATAATTTTATAATTTTATAATTTTATAATTTTATAATTTTATAATTTTATAATTTTATAATTTTATAATTTTATAATTTTATAATTTTATAATTTTATAATTTTATAATTTTATAATTTTATAATTTTATAATTTTATAATTTTATAATTTTATAATTTTATAATTTTATAATTTTATAATTTTATAATTTTATAATTTTATAATTTTATAATTTTATAATTTTATAATTTTATAATTTTATAATTTTATAATTTTATAATTTTATAATTTTATAATTTTATAATTTTATAATTTTATAATTTTATAATTTTATAATTTTATAATTTTATAATTTTATAATTTTATAATTTTATAATTTTATAATTTTATAATGTTATAATTTTATAATTTTATAATTTTATAATTTTATAATTTTATAATTTTATAATTTTATAATTTTATAATTTTATAATTTTATAATTTTATAATTTTATAATTTTATAATTTTATAATTTTATAATTTTATAATTTTATAATTTTATAATTTTATAATTTTATAATTTTATAATTTTATAATTTTATAATTTTATAATTTTATAATTTTATAATTTTATAATTTTATAATTTTATAATTTTATAATTTTATAATTTTATAATTTTATAATTTTATAATTTTATAATTTTATAATTTTATAATTTTATAATTTTATAATTTTATAATTTTATAATTTTATAATTTTATAATTTTATAATTTTATAATTTTATAATTTTAAAATTTTATAATTTTATAATTTTATAATTTTATAATTTTATAATTTTATAATTTTATAATTTTATAATTTTAATATTTTATAAATTTATAATTTTATAATTTTATAATTTTTTAATTTTATAATTTTATAATTTTATAATTTTATAATTTTATAATTTTATAATTTTATAATTTTATAATTTTATAATTTTATAATTTTATAATTTTATAATTTTATAATTTTATAATTTTATAATTTTATAATTTTATAATTTTATAATTTTATAATTTTATAATTTTATAATTTTATGATTTCTTAATTGTATAATTAATTATAAATTGGGTTTTTTGATTCACATATTCCTCATTCATTTGTTTCTTTACTTTTTTTTCAACATTTTTGTTATTGTGTTTCGATAACTATTTGTGATTACCTCTTAACCTACATCGTCATATCAACTCTCATCTACTATCAACTCTGTCATTCACTTACGGTTGATAACCTACCTCCTTGTCAACATCAAACACAGTTTTCATTGATTATAGCATATGAGAAAAGAGGTTCTCAATCCATAATTACTTTAATCATTAGCATTTTTTTTGTTTGCTTTTATGTTATAATCTCATTAAGAATTATTATGTTTTGATGTTTTTCATCTTTATAGCCTTAAACTAATTAAAAACATATTATGTATTAACTATAGCACAACAAATATATACATATTTTTATGTTTTCTTTGCAATTCAATGTGCATAAAATATTCATTTATAAAATCTTGTGTTTATGTTGGGGGTGTTTAATGTTGTTGTTGTATACCCCAGAGTTCATTCTTGTCATCATCTGGTACTGCTCTGTGAGTGTGAGGTCTGTTGTTGTTTGTTGCGCTTAATGTAATTCCATTATTTTTAGCACTAATTTTTAATTAAATTTTTGCTTTTAAATATTGTCTTCGTTAGAGCGGTGGTGTTTGGTGGTGCCGAGTATTGTGTGAAATCGAAATGTTGCACAAAAAAACAGCTGGCGGATAAAAACGTGCTCTTCGCATGACTGACTGGATTTTGGTGTTGGAGTAACAAAATACAGATGATGACAGGGTGCGGATATGTAACAGGGGATTGGTTGCATTTAGAATTAAGTAATCAGCAGTTTTTAATAAGAAACAATTAATTTATGTATATGTATATGTTGTTATCATATTAAGTTCGTTAAAATATCGTGTCGGGAAGAATGAATTTGTGGTTTTATAGTTTTGGTGAAGTACATAATGAAAGATAATTTGTTTCCTAACAAAATTTGTATTTAATTTTTTAATTTCTGTTTCCAAATTTAAAAACAAACATAATGTGTCAATACTTTTTATTGTTGACCATCGATTAAAATTCAAACACCAATTTCAAACCCTGCCTTCTCGCCTTTTGGTGCATGAGCGCGTGTTGTCTTACTTTTTTTATTTGCCATTTGTCTGTCTTCTGTCTTTCTTCCTACTCGTTTGTTATCTTACAGATATAAACTTATTTTTTCTCGTCATAGAAAAAGTTTTATTGTTTGCGGTTTTAGAGTCGCGTTTTTTCCATGCCGCCACTCTTTACAATGCAAACACTAAAGTGCATAATTTTTTTGTTTGCCAATATTTCCACGTACCTTGTTGCTGCTATTGCTTTATGTATACATTTTTTTTCCTGCTATTGTGTATTTATTATTAAATTATTTGTATATTTTTTGTGCTGTTTTTTTTTTCAATGTCAATAAATGCTGCCATGACCTTTAAAATAAAAATAATGAAATTAGAAAAAAAAATATGTGCAAATAAGTAACAAACAATTTTACTTGACAGCAGCAGCTATGACGACGACGACGACGACCACGTTAAACAACAACGACAAAACAAACAAAACAGAATTCAAACATTTATTTTCAGTCTTTTCTGTCATTTGTACACGTTTTTCTGTTCACTTGCTTGTGATGATATAAATTACAAATGCTACTATGCTGCAACAGCAGGTTAAATAATGGAAACAAAAATGTTGAAAGCGATTTTGTAATGTAATTGACAGAATGCGAACGTTAATGATTTCTTAAACAGAAAATGAAATTTTGATAAATTTTTATTAGTAAATGGTTACATTTTAACTTATATGGAAAATCTGGCAACTTTTTTCTAATGAAATGGTTCGAGGTTTACTCTTTGTCTTGTTTTATTACAATGAAGTTATCGTTTGTACTCAAGAAAAAGAAGAAGCAAGAAGTTACCATTTTACCATCTGTAAGAGGTTGTAAAAGAGTTGCCACATTATAATTGTACAGATCAGTATTGCATGTAAGGTTTTTATAACGGATGTTGCCGTTTATACCAGAATTCTTTTTCTGTTCTAAAAAGTTGCCATTTTCTGTGAGTAAGGGAATAGAAAGAGTTGCTTCATTATATTTTAATCGATCATAACAAAGAGTAGTAGGTCATAAACTTATCTGTATGTTTTATTTTACATGTAAACTACAGTATTTATTTCTATATTACCTTTAGTTTAGTTGTAGCGTCAAATTCGCATGTAATTACCACTATAGTGTTGCAAACATCAGACCGGTTTCTTAAAGCCACATTGCCCAGAAAGTTGCGTAACATTTTAATGAATCCATACAAGGTTAGCAGTTGTTTTTAGCATTTGTTTAAACATAATACATGATAGTTAATTGAGAAAAGAAGGATTAGATTAATTTATGTAGAAATCGTTGTGTGTCACTAATGGATTAGTTTTAAAATAAACAAGAAAATAAGTATTAAGATACGTTTAATCTTTCATAACTGAATGGTTCATCAAGTAAAAAAATAAATAATAAATAAAAGTAATTTTTAGAGATTAAACAGAAATTGCACAGAAAAAATGTATTGACTAATTTATACCTACCAACAATTAGTTTCCAAAAAAATTGTTGATAAATTGTATATTGTACCAGATACTTTAAATTATATCGCTACTGCACTTACAGCAAATAAGAAGAATGTTCTATAAAATAAACTTTTAATTAAATAGAAATTCAAAGCAACACAAACAATTTACGTATGTAATACATCGCTGCATTACCTGCATTATCTTTTCTATAGGAAATTCAAATGAAAATAGAAAAGCAAACAAGCAAATTACATGTAAACTACACAGACAACAGAAAAGAAAATAAAAAAACAGCAACTTATGAAATTTATCATACCTCGTGGCTTTTTAAACATATGAGCGGCACGAGTCAAGCACGGGTTGGCTACTAGTTTGATAACAAACATAATGAGTAAAGGAAACGGAAATATAAAAGACAACGATATGTACTATATATACAGATATATCATGCAATATAGTTTTGTGTGGTCTTCTACTATAGCAGTCCATATATAGACACTAATTTATAAAATGTCCAATGCAGTTGTTATAGTAGAACAAAATTTGCGAGATTTTGTTTTTAATTAAATTTTGCTTTTCACTTTCTAAAATTTGAAAAGTATGAGATATTTAAAGAAAAAATCATTCTATATTCTAAAAATACACTAATGCTCTGTTTCCCTTAAAAACGAGGCAATTTTTAGCAAAGAAACTTTAAACCAGTAAAAAGGTTTCAGTCGGGCAACCGACTTACATATACCCTCACCCTCAGTAAAAAAAAATTTCTATTACATTGATATTATTACTCGAAGGGGCGTGTCCAGACTTCCAGATTTTTTCTCCAAAACTTTATACTGTTATAGCTTTACTAAATACAGAATTTGGGCACGGTCGCGTTAGGTGTAATTATAACTCCATCTCTAATGTGGGCGGAAAGGTACATTTTTATGGGAGATATCATAAGGGGCGTCGCTTGATTTTCAATTTTTTCTCCAAAACTTCATCTTGTTATAACTTCACAAAATACAGAATATGGCCACGATCGTGTCGAGAGTATTGATATAATTACTCCATCTCTAATGTGGGCGGAAAGGTACAATTGTATGGGAGGTACCAGAAGGTGCATGTCTAGACTTCCAGATTTGTTCTCCAAACCTTTATCCTGCCTGAAATTTACTAAATACAGATTTTGGGTACGATCGCGTTATATCTATTAATAATATTAATCGATTTCTAAAGTGGGCGTTACCAAAACTTTATCCTGTTATAGCTTTACTAAATACAGAATTTGGGCACGAACGCGTTGGGTGTATTGATATTATTACTCTATATCTGAAGTGGGCGGAAAGGTACAATTGTATGGGAGGTACCAGAAGGGGCGTGGCTAGACTTCCAATTTTTTGTTTCCAAAACTTTATCCTGTTATAGCTTTACTAAGCACAGAATTTGGTTACGATCGCGTTGGGTGTTTTGATATTATTACTCCATCTCTAAAGTGGGCGGATTGATGTATTTGTAAGGAAGGTACCAGAAGGGGCGGGGCCATGTAACCCATTTGCTACGCCGTAAGTAGTTTTGGGAAAATAATAACTTGTGCAAAATTTCAAAACATTTGGTTGCGCCTTTAGAAATTTCTCGTGCGCACCAGCCGGACAGACAGACGGACTCCTTCTATGTGTTACACTTTTGGGTCGTATCAAATGATAAATACCCTCATCCCTAAGGGTGATGGTATACAAATTCTGCACAAATTTTTGGAAAATATTAATTGGTCCGAAATTAAAATTGCTGATGGATAGAAACTACCGATATCAAATGTCAAAATACTATTACCAAACGTTACAAAGATGGGACAGACCGCCACAGTCGAGTTCGGGTATGTCTGTAAAATGTAGGTCCCGTTCCGTTTGTTGTTCTTTTTCTTCTTTTTCTTCTTTTTCTTCTTCTCACTCCAATTTCCCAAGACCTCTCTGATGGTTTCGGACTGTAGCTCTCAGATTGCTTTGATGATGTTGGCCTTAAGTGCTTGAATCGTTTCAAGATTGTTGTATAACATCGGTCTTTCACCTTACCCCACGAAAAAAAAAGTCCAAAGCGGTCAAATCGCAGCTCCGTGGGCTGCCAGTTGACATCGCCAAGACGACTGATAACACGATTAGGGAATTTGTAAGCAAAATATCGATTATGGCATGACTCGCCTTCGTCCATGAATCAGAGGCCGTCCAAATCCGCGTATTCAATATCAATAAAAAAGATCGGTTAACATGGCTCTAAAATTAATCCATTGGTAGCAGCACGTAGCATAGATTCCCAAGCGCTTCGGTATTTTGCGCCTCGTGTATACATTCTTAATGCACAAAAAGGCCGCAGTCTTCTGTCTATATCATCGGCATACCCGAGCAGCATGTTACTTATTGAAGATGGTTCTCGCAAAGTCTTATCAGCTTAGCGGGGATACCAAATTCAGCTATAGCATCTAATAATTTTTGTCGTATCGGACTGTCGAATTCAGCTTTGTTATCGATAACTGATGGTTGGTGTCGATCTGCATTTCTTAAGTCCTCTCCAGGATTTGCCGTAGTGTGAATGTCTGGTTGGTCGTGGTTAGACCAAGTCTTAAACCACACAGATTTAGGCCCAATAAGGTTTGCTAAGATGTGGTTTAGTCTATAGCATTACACACTCGACAGGATCTTGTATGGGGTGGTTAAAAGGCTGATACCACTGTAGTTGGTGCATACATAAATATAAAATGCTCAGCACATAAAACACTCAGACTCCAATTTTCGAGCATGCATTCCTTTAGCAAAATCGTTTTTATGAGCCAGTGCACCTCAGCACGTTGCCACCTCATCTTCGCCGGCCTTAAAAAGCTTGGCCGGCAGGCAACGACGCCCTCTGCTTTATTGCTTTTAAGATGTGCAATTCCCGTGCTGATCTCGTTTTGGCTCAGTGGTGGACAATCTACACCGTCGTCGATTATTGTCGTGTTTTCATCACATATGCTTCCTTCGGGAACGAGTAGAGTACGTAAAGCTACGTACAGACGGTTGCTAGATCTTACAATATAAAAAAAAACTTAATTTCCCTTTGCACCCCATGAATGAGGTATGGGATAGCTTCTCGCGTTGTTGTGAATTAACACGCTTTCTATTTTTAGATTCACAACTAACGGCACCTTCTTATTTATCGACGAATGCGAACGTCACTGTTTTGAGAAGCTCTTACTAGACACGACGATTGAATCGACGCTTAATACTGCGAAGTTGCTGTCAAACAACATTCGAGGGGAGCCGACAATGAAAGAAAATTGTATTTATTTTTTTCTTTTTTTATGATGACTGGAGCCAGGTTTGAACCTGCGATCTCCCGCATGGTAGTCGCGTGTCTTAACCACTATGCCACGGCCGGTCCCTCTTACAATATCTTCTTACAATATGGTCTGAACAATTTTCATAAAATGTCCAACAACCGTGTGCACTTTAAATTTTGTATGGCAACGTTTCCAGAAAAAGCATTGCCATTACATTGTAAAACAACAATATTGCCAGATATCCGATGATCGTGTGAACCGTAAAATGTTGCCACTATCAAATTATTGTAAGATAATTGCAAACACATTTAGTTTGCAGATGTGTGAAGTTTATGCATCTGCAAAATTCGCCATTTGCAGAGAAATAATTATGTTGGCAACACTGTCCATGTCAGTACATTGCCGCTACATTAGCAGATTTGACAAAATTGCTATTTCTGGAAACCGTCTATACTTAAGCTACGGTTGCCACATCTTACAATATTGCCCGAAAAATGTTCAGAAAATGTCCAACAACCGTGTGCACTTTAAATTTTTTATGACAACGTTTGCAGAAAAAGCATTGTAAAAAAACAATATTGCCAGACATTCGATGATCGTGTGAACCGCAAAATGTTGCCACTATCAAATTTTGTAAGATAATTGCAAACACATTTAATTTGCAGATGTGCGAAGTTTATGCATCTGCTAAATCCACCATTTGAAGAGAAATAATAATATTGGCAACACTGTCCATTTCAGTACATTGCCGGTACATTAGCAGATTTGACAAAATTACTATTGCTGGAAACCGTCTATACTTAGCTTAGCTTATGTTCCCTCCATATTTGGAGCTCACTTTGATTGTCCCTGGCCAGATTAACATCTCTGTCTTTACATGCAGGGATCTCCGTTCCACTAACTTAGCTTTTTACTTTTCAGTAGAACTTTCGGGCTTCACCTCTATCCTTGTACTTTCCATAGAAGCCTATTTTCTTCCACAGAAGCTTCTTCTGACTGTTTTCTTTTAAATCTTTAAAAATTATTTTCTTTCCATCAATTTCACATGAATTATATCTGTTCTGCAAATTGAACAAAAAAAAAACACAATTTTATGGATTCTTACAAATACGGAAACGTTTTGTAATGAAATTAAAATGAAAATATCTAAAAGGCGTGCAAGATCTTTTAATTTCTTATCAAACGCCACTAAACTCTTACTTTAGAAACAGTCAGCGAGCGACCACATGTAAAGAACAAACTCAATTAGCATTTGTTTCCATAATCAAAGTGCAGTGTATTCCAAAAAACTTTCAGAAGCACAAGCACAGACGTACATACATACATTGAAACCGGTGGCACCCAGCAGCTTCCAATAAACAACAATAAGAAAAAACTACTGTCAGCCAGCCAGTCAGCTAAAGTGGAGAGGAGTGCAATCTCTTAAAACACTTGAAATATTTTAAAAATAGAACAAACACACACGGCCATCACAATCGACGTACATAGTACGTCGTCATTTATTACAACAATGTGCTTTTGCTTGTGTGGCTGTGTGTGTGTGTGTGTTTGTAAATGCTGTGTACATTTGTTCGCTCTTCGTTCTGTGTCTGATTTCAATTTTTTGTATTCTTTTAATTTTTGTTATTTTTTTTCTAATTTTTTTTTTTTTTGCTTTCTTTGTAAGTTGGTCAAACATGTGACACAAACGTACAAACACGAATTACCAGATTCCGACGAGTAGTCTGTCTATCACCAGTCAACTCTCTATAAGAAGCTATAGAGTTGACTGCTGTCGTTGCTGCTGCTGCTGCTGCTTCGGGCTGTCAGTGTTGGGAAATACATACTTTAGTTGTCTGTGATGAACGCGACGTCGCTGTTGCCGTCAACGTCATGATTGTGTTTGCATTTAACTAACCTAGAATAAGGCAAAAAAAAAAGAAGCAGAACGACAACAACAGCAACAATATGCCAACTATTATCGGTGAACCTCAGTCACAGTCAGCTACAACAGCAACAATTTAACTATGTACACACAAGTTTATACATACAAATCAAGAAAACCCCGAACGTCGTTTATATGTACATATATATATATATGTAAGTTTGTACGTACACACATCTACACAACAGAGTGATGTAAGAAAACAAAGCAAAATTTATAATATACCGACATACATAACAATACAAATGTACATACACATGAGATAATATACATAAAACAAATACAAAAAGGAAAACAAAAATAAACAAGCAAAACATAGTGTAGGCGATAACCGATATGATATTAAAACTATTTGTTATAATACAATCTAAAGATCGTATAACTACCTATCTTATCTATGCGCATATCTCCCTCCGCACTCTCAATGAGAAATAACAAATAATTACAAGTTCAATATTTTGGTCGTGTGTCGGGCAGGATAAGCTTATAAATAAAGTAGTTTTTTTTTATTATATACATACTTATGGTAGATAGATGTGGTAACTCTATATACTGTTAAAAAATTATGTTTGTATCTATGTGTGGATGGTAGGAGTGTTTTTAAAAACAGCTGACGGTATAATGTTAGAATTAAATTTATTATAGGCTGTATTATAACGGTACTATGACAATAAGCTGTTGTTATTGACAACTTAGAGTTACTCCCATTGACACGAAATTAGGTCGCTATTAAGACTTGTTCACACCATAAAGGGTTAGAATTTTAGAATTTAATGAAATATTTAAAAAACCAGTACAGAAATTTCGGGACCGGACGTGGCATAGTGGTTAGAACACGCGACTACCATGCGGGAGATTGCAGGTTCAAACCAGGCTCCAGTCATCTTAAAAAAAAAAAAAATGTTCTTTCATTGTCGGCTCCCCTCGAATGTTGTTGACAGCAACTTCGCAGTATTAAGTGTCGAGTCAATCGTCGTGTCTAGTAAGAGCTTCTTAAACAGTGACGTTCGCATGCGTCGATAAACAAGTAAGTGCCGTTAGTTGTGAATCTAAAAATAGAAAGCGTGTTAATTCACAACAACGCGTGAAGCTATCCCATATCTCATTCATGGGGTGCAAAGAGAAATTAAGTAAGTAAGTACAGAAATTTCAGTCAGATAAACTGACTGATAAATACCATCACCCAATATAGGAAATTGTTTAAGACTTGAGCTATTGAAATTAATCGACTTTTAATTAAAATGGAGAAACTCAGTAAGAAAGTTTTAGTCGGGCACCCTCAGTAAAAAAAAAATTCTATTATATTGATATTATTAAAAAAAATACTTAATTTCCCTTTGCACCCCATGAATGAGGTATGGGATAGCTTCTCGCGTTGTTGTGAATTAACACGCTTTCTATTTTTAGATTCACAACTAACGGCACCTACTTGTTTATCGACGAATGCGAACGTCACTCTTTGAGAAGCTCTTACTAGACACGACGATTGACTCGACACTTAATACTGCGAAGTTGCTGTCAACAACATTCGAGGGGAGCCGACAATGAAAGAAAATTTAATTTATTTTTTTTTCCTTTAAGATGACTGGAGCCAGGTTTGAACCTGCGATCTCCCGCATGGTAGTCGCGTGTTCCAACCACTATGCCACGGCCGGTCCCAGATATTATATTATTGATATTATTACTCGATTTATAAAGTGAGCGGAGTGGTACATTTGTATAGAAGGTACCAGAAGGGGCGTGTCTAGACTTTCAGATTTTTTCTCCAAAACTTTATCCTGCTTGAACTTTACTAAATACAAAATTGGGCACGATCGCTTTAGGTCCATTTATAATATTAATCGATCCCTAAAGTGGTCGGTACCAGATGTGTATGGGAGGTACCAGATATGGCGAGGCTAGACTTCCAGTTTTTTTCTTAAAAACTGTATCCTGCTATAGCTTTGCTAAATAAGGAATTTGGGTACGATCGCGTTGGATTTATTGATATTATTACTCCATCTCTAAAGTGGTCGGAAAGGTACATTTGTATGGGAGGTACCAGAAGGGGCGTGGCTAGACTTCAAATTTGTTTTTCCAAAACTTTATCCTACTATAGCTTTACTAAGTACGGAATTTGGATACGATCCCGTTGGGTCTATTGATATTATTACTACATCTCTAAAGTGGGCGGAGTGGTACATTTGTATGGAAGGTATCAGAAGGGGCGTGTCTAGACTTTCAGATATTTTCTACAAAACTTAATCTTGTTTACTACATACTGAATATGGGCACGATCGCGTTGGTTGTACTGATATTATTACTCCATCTCTAAAGTGGGCGGAGTGGAACATTTGTGTGGAAGGTACCAGAAGGGGCGTGTCTATACTTCCAGATTTTTTACTAAATACAAAATTGGGCACGATTGCTTTAGGTCCATTTATAATATTAATCGATTCCTAAAGTGGTCGGTACCAGATGTGTATGGGAGGTACCAGATAGGGCGAGGCTAGACTTCCAGTTTTTTTTTCTCAAAAACTGTATCCTGCTATAGCTTTACTAAATAAAGAAATTGGGTACGATCGCGTTGGATTTATTGATATTATTACTTCATCTCTAAAGTGGGCGGAAAGGTACATTTGTATGGGAGGTACAAGAAGGGGCGGGGCTAGACTTCAAATTTGTTTTTCCAAAACTTTATCCTATTATAGCTTTACTAAGTACGGAATTTGGGTACGACCCCGTTGGGTGTATTGATATTATTACTTCATCTCTAAAGTGGGCGGACTGCTACATTTGTATGGAAGGTACCAGAAAGGGCGTGTCTAGACTTTCAGATATTTTCTACAAAACTTAATCTTGTTTACTACATACTGAATATGGGCACGATCGCGTTGGTTGTACTGATATTATTACTCCATCTCTAAAGTGGGCGGAGTGGAACATTTGTATGGAAGGTACCAGAAGGGGCGTGTCTATACTTCCAGATTTTTTACTAAATACAAAATTGGGCACGATTGCTTTAGGTCCATTTATAATATTAATTAATCGATTCCTAAAGTGGGCGGTACCAGATGTGTATGTGAGGTACCAGATAGGGCGAGGCTAGACTTCCAGTTTTTTTTTTTTTTCTCAAAAACTGTATCCTGCTATAGCTTTACTAAATAAAGAATTTGGGTACGATCGCGTTGGATTTATTGATATTATTACTCCATCTCTAAAGTGGGCGGAAAGGTACATTTGTATGGGAGGTACCAGAAGGGGCGTGGCTAGACTTCCAATTTTTTTCCAAAACTTTATGCTATTATAGCTTTACTAAGTACGGAATTTGGATACAATCCCGTTGGGTCTATTGATATTATTACTCGATTTCTAAAGTCATTTGGTTGCGTCTTTCGAAAATTATCGTGCGTACCAGCCAGACAGGCAGACGGACCTGGCTCAAACTACTTAAAAAGTCATGAATCGAACTTGGTTCAAAGAAGCCTAGAGTCTAAAGTGACTCCTTCTATGTGTTACACTTTTGGGTCGTATCAAATGATATATACCCTCATCCCTAAGGGTGATGGTATAAAAAAACATCGATTGATAA
Organism: Muscina levida; assembly: GCA_964034835.1. Lineage (NCBI taxonomy): Eukaryota > Metazoa > Arthropoda > Insecta > Diptera > Muscidae > Muscina > Muscina levida. The sequence continues at coordinate 118,794,382 of OZ035883.1, read as the reverse complement.
CAAATTTTGCTTTACGAACATACATAATAGATATAGTTTTTGTTACATAATATTTAAATAATATTCCATGAAATTGCACAAAATTATAAAGACAAAACTTTGACGGTCGATAATCAATAATGCTAAAAATTCAGCGGTGGCAATAATGTCAGTTCTATTAGTTATAACCAGACCGATTTTAGTTGATCGAAAGCTGAAATATGCGCTCAGGAAGTATTTACATATGTGATCGATAACTATATTTCTACGAAAATATAAAGGTCAAATATACACTGGAGAGCAGAAAATTATACGCTCCACTCTAATACATTAATTTTCAATATGTCTCGTCGGAGTGTTTTTATTTTAAATTTGCTGTTTGTTTTAATAAGAAAAGTGTTATTTCGTTATCAAAAACCGCTGCGTTTAATTTCATGATCACCCCATAATGTAAAGAAATGCCAAAAACATAAACTTAACTAAATACAATTTTGTTGTTGTTGGATGTAAAAGTGTAATTTCTGATTCTCTTTCATTCCTCATATTCGGTTTTTGGAATATGGCCCCTTAAGTATATTTGCATCGAAATACGGTGGAGCGTATAATTTTTCGCTCTCCAGTGTATCAAGTTAGTATCGGGAACATGATATTTATGGTATTTTCGGCGACTCAGCTTAATATCAGCATTTCCGCAATGTATTGATGATTCAGTTGCATCGGCAACTAAGGTTCGTATCAGCAACTAGCGGTCTTATTGATGTTTGGTTTTGTCCGCCATTTCAAGTTAATTTCATCAACTCGGGAATGTATTAATGATTCGGTTTTGTCGATGATTCAGGTTCATATCAGCAATGCGGGATCGCGTTGGTTATTCGGCTGTCTAGCTTCGTATCTGCAATTCGGGATCGTGTTGGCAACTCAGGTTTGTCTGTATCTTGGGACTGGCGTTCTTCGGCAACTTAGTCTCGTATCTGCAGTTCAGGATCATGTTGATAATTTTGGTTTGCCGGCCATTCAGCTTCGTGACAGGAACTCGGAATCGTGTTGATAATTATAGTTCTTCGGTTATACAGCTTCGTATTTTGAGTTTAGGATCGTATTGATTAGAATTTCTCGACCGAATTATTAATTGTACACGAAAGAGTGGCAGCACCAAAATGCTGCGTTACTAATTTTCTACAATGCTGCTATAACGAAGAGCATCCGATCCGACGAGAAAACCGACCTAAAACCCTAAAACCTAATTTTCATTTACACCACCTGAAAGAGCTTTTTGGCGTTATTGTGAATTAACATGCTTTTTTATACTCACAACAAATTTGAGAAGCATTTTTTTTAGACGTACTGATTGACTGTCATAGTGGTTAGAACAAGCGAGTAGCATGCGGGATAACCGTGGTTCGATTCCCGGCTCCAGCTATCTACATTTTTCTTTCGTTGCCGGCCCCCTCGATGTTGTAGACAGCAACTTAGCAGTATAGTGTCGATTCAATCGGCATGTCTAAAAAAAGTTTCTTAAACAATGATGTTCGCATTCGTCGATACATAAGTATGTGCCGTTTGTTGTGATTCTAAAATAGAAAGTGTGTTAATTGACAATAATGCGAGAAGCTATCCCATACCTCATTGATGAGGTGTAAAGGGAAATTAAGTAAGGTAAGATTGACTCGACACTATACAAAGAAGTTGTTGTCGATAACATCGATGTAGAATGACAGAGGCAGGAATTGAACCACGGATCTCCCCCATAATGGGGCGTGTTCTTACCACCACGCCATGGTAGGTAAACCGTCGAAGTCTAGTTTAATCTACCGGAATTTGATTCATCAGAATTAAGTTCAGTAAAACCTGTCGGAGTATAGTCAAACTAACTGAAATTTAGTTGACCCAAACGAATTTATGTTCAGCAGGCCGAAGATCGATTAAATCGATAAGGAAGTTGCTGTCGACAACATCGATGTAAAATGACAGACTGTAGAATGACAGAGACAGGAATTGAACCACGGATCTCCCCCATATTAGGGCGTGTTCTTATCACCACGCCATTACCGGTAAACCGACCAAAGTGTGGTTTAACCTACCGGAATTTGATTCATCAGACCTAAGTTCAGTTAAACCTACCGGTGTAGAGTCAAACCAACTGAAATTTTGTTGACCCAACCGGATTTATGTTCAGCAAGCCGAAGACCGATTAAATCGACTAAAGACGAAGTTCAATTAAACAGACCGAAGTCGGGTTAAACCAATCGACAATGGGTTCAACTAACCGAAGTTTGAATATATTTCCTAAGAAGGGAAAGTTCAATAAACTTGGCAATAAACATCGCTGCTACAGCAACCGACCCCTACGAAGCAAAATAATTTAATGATATTTACATTGTACAAATTGATCCCATGTGAATGGTTTTTGACTGCATATCGCTTGTCGCGCCCATGCGTTTTTCGTGGCAATTGTCGTCTCTTGATTTCTAAGATGGCAATATTATTTGCGGCAGTCCCAAGGTAGTCAAAATATCTCCCACTTCAAAGTCATAAGTACCAACTTCCACCGTCCTTTATGAGTAGACTCTAGGCTATTTGTTCACATTTATCAGCAGAGAAACTTCTGCCAACTGCTTCTCAATACTTAAAAAGGCGGCAGTAACATCCCGCAGTCCTCGTTACCCGCAGTACACATATATATCATTGTCGAACGCAAACAGCATGTCTTTCCTATAGTGATCCGCCTGATTATCTCTATTAAAATGCTAAAGACATCGCATGACAGACCAACAACCTCACTTAGGAGAATATGGCTCTGTCAGATTTTTCCCTATCTTCCCTGAAGGCTTCCAGCTTAAAAGGTTTGCCTGACTCGGTCATAGCAACCAATAGTTTTTATTGCATCGGACAGTCGAATGCAGCTTTATAGTCGACAAAAAAATATGGTAGGCGCCGATCTGTTTTTCTTTGGTCGGCGTAGGGGTTTCTAAAGCAACATTAATAATGCCCAAACAGGTTAGCTAAGATAGGCTTTACTCTCTCATAGCACTCTCAACTGGATCTTATATGCGTTGGGTTAAAGTCTGATGCCGCCACAGTTGATACACACAGTTAGATCAGCATTCTTAAGCACATAACCTTGAACACTCAGATATTGCCTTACTGACATCGATTTGTCTTGATTGTGAAAAATGTACTTCGTCAGTGATGTTTGGCGTGATTTTGTCACTTAGAAAAAAAGTTTCCTTCTTATTTGCAACACATTTCTGATGTAACAGGTGGGGGTATCTGGCCCAAAACCCATACATCGTTGGTAGAATGGACTTTACCTCTACCCCCCACAGTTACATCAGAACTGGGGGTTTAAGTGAGTTAGTTCGTTAAAATAGGCATTGGTTATCTCGGTGATATGCTGGCTTGCTTCTTTGCGTTCCGATCTTAGCATAAAAATACATGCAGTAAAACAATTTCAATGACATGGCCAGGGCATTCAGGCATTAGTGTTCTCGTTCTCTGTTCTTGTTACAAGTGATGTAAAAATATTTCGCCTTGATGAGAAAAGTGGTCGATCACCTACAGGCTAAACTGCAAGACCATATGTCTCAAGCTCCTATCAACTTTAAATCCCGATTGAAATTCGTGTACTCCTACATGGCTGCTTAAATGATATCACAGTTATTTTGTCTTGTTCATTCCTATTTGGCGATAGTGTCAGTCGCCTAAATATTCGCCAAGGATTCGAACATTCCAGAAGTATATCCTTACGTCATGGTTCTATAAGGTCTCTTGTTGGCGATCCGCTTGGGGGCCACCGCAAAAAATTTCTGGTTGTTCCCAAGTGAATAACTATCAGAAAGCCAATCATCTCCCAAATGTCAGAAATTAACTATCGGCACCAGGTTCTTTTAATAAGATCTGCGGTTCCAAGTTCAGAATTTAACTTGCGGAGACAAAAACCACTTCGATTAACATAATTCTGTTAAGCAGTTAACAGAGCTCTGTTTCATATTATGGAGTGTGAACCGGCTTGTGAATATCACTTTAATACATAATAAAAGTCTAAAATCATAAAAAAAATCTTGGTTGCATATTGTCAATCTAGAAACCGCTAAATCAGAACATAAAATTTTAATATTCGGTACATATATCTAAATAACTTTTGATCATTTAACAGAAACCGGTTACAAAGGAATTTCCAAAAGTGATGCAATAAAATTTAAAGTGTTGACCTAATTTCAGACGCATTAAATTTGGCAGCAACGTACTTAAACAAAAAAAAACTAAACATTTAAATTGGCAAAAAATTTAGCAGACATTTAAGAAAACTAGTTTATTATATTCTATATGAATATGTGTCCATTCCAAGAGAACAGAAATATAATATGTTAAAGAAAATATTTGCTAAAACACAGCGTACATTTTAGCTTTCAAAGTTTTAAAGACATTTAAAAGTCATTAACAGTCATTTAACTAACCTAACAACTCGTATACAGGAAATCTTTTACTACATAATTAAGATTTTCATTTTCATTAGCGCTCGAATAAGAAAATATGGCAATACTTGCAACTTAATTTTTTTCTACATCAAGAAATAGTGTGTAAAAAAGAAACAGCAATTAGTAATCTGTAGTTTTCAACAAGTTTGTTTTTTTTTTACTTCTAAAGGTAGCCAAGACATTTTAATTCATTTACCAACAATAAAATGTCTGAAAAATGTGATAGATTTTCATTAGCAGCGCCCCATAATTGGTTACGCACATACACAAACTTGTCAGTCAGTCTTTGACCTAAATGTTAGTGCGACGCATAACTAGATATGGTACTCATGAACGTCATATGTCATGCTCTTATATAGGAAGGCGACAATGTTATGATTTAACTTAGTTACGAGTGTTTTTTTTTATACGAAATGACAGCAAAATTAATTTGTACGCTACAGCTATACATGTAATGGAAAAAAAATTATTTAACGCTGATTATTCGTCTGCTAATTGATGGAAATTTTCAGGTTAATCTGATAGGTAACATTTTCATTATATATGTATATGAAGACAGACAATTAAAGTTAATGTTGTTTTTATTTTGTTTTTTTTTTTTTTATAGATTTTATAAGTTATACTACGATGATTTACTTATTGATTACTATTAACATATATGCAAGTCCCGAGGTGTGAACACATCAAATATTTACCAAATGCGTTTCGCTACCTTTGATGTGACTCATTAGGTTTGTTTAGAAACTCACAGCAAAGGGAGTGTCTATGAGCCAACGGTTTGATTAACGAAACTTTTGTCTAATGTGAATACAAAAAAAAAAAAAAAACAGAACTATTGGCGCTTTTTTTGTACCACATTGCCAACAGCGTATAGTTGTTAATACTCGTAAAGTCAATCTGTTGTTTAACAAATGATTTGATAGAAATAAAAAAAAAAAAAAAGTTTGTAAAGTGGAAATCACTTTACGAGTTAAATTTGACAGGCTTCAATTCCTCCCACGTTCTATAGCGTCAATTTGGCCTCGACCGAATTGCTTTGGTCCAAATAAGCGAATAACAAACATAAGGTGATAAACTTAATAGGTTAGAGAATTTTTGGAACATAACATAAATCTGTCAGATTTATCTGACAATGCTATCTACTCTTTCTGGAAAAAATATGCTACTTCACCAAATGGCGGAACAACTTAGTAATACTTTTAAACATTTTTGTCCTTAAATGTGGAAAAATGTTAAAAACATATTTCTAATTTGTTCGTACTAAAATTTAAAAATATTTCTAGCTAAGTTTGTTCGTTCGAAAATTGTGTAAATGTAGCTGGGAACGTTTTCAACTTTTCGTGCGACCAACTTAGTACTGATTCGTCAACTTTTATTCAAATATCCCAGGAAGATTAATTAATTTAAAATTTCTATGCATTGCATTGCTATTCAAAATCAGAATGTTTATTTAATCATGCTGTCGAAGCAAGATTTTTTGCTTCCTAAACAACACGTAGGCAACAATACAAACTACCGCGTCTTATTAGTTTAAAAGAAAAACTCGATTTTTTAATTTTACAATTTTTTTAATGTTGTGCCGGTGATAACTTTTTGCGAATGAATGTAAACAAACGGGGATTCGTACAAAAGGTTTTGCATTTGACCCATATAGGCAGTGTTGCTTACTATACAACATTGCTTGTTTGACAAATCGTTTGCCAAACATGATAAATGTTTAAACAATGCAAATAACTAAGCTGACCTAAATGAAAGCGCTAAATGTACGATCATTTGACAATGTAAATGTAAATTATATTACAATAAAATTAAAATAATGTAAAAAACATAATTCAAACATAATTCAAATTAATATAATAGATTTTTTAACTACTATTCAACAATTTTTAAAGGCAATACTTCTTGTGCCGTTACACCGGCCCCGCTGCAAGGTTCTTCATCCATTAATTCATTGATACCTTGCGACTCATTTGAGGGTAATAATGCCAACTTATGAACGGGTCGCCTATAAGTACCGTTGGCCGTTTTTACGTTGGCGACGCGAATTCTTCCGTCTTTGCTGACCTCTACTGCGACGATTCTCCCTATTAGCCATTTCTGAGGAGGAAGGTTGTCCTCGTGAACTATAACGATGTCTCCAACCTTGAGATTGTCTTCTGGGCATGTCCATTTCGTGCGAGCTTGCATTCCCCTCACATAGTCCTGACGCCACGCATCCCAAAAGTGTTCCTTGAGCGATGACAGCATTCGAAACCGCTTCAAGGAACCTTCCTTGCTGCCTAAGTCGTCTACGCCTGGCAGAGCTTTGAGCGAGGACCCGATTAGCAAGTGCCCTGGCGTCAGAGCTACTCCATCGTTGGGATCTTCGGTTATTGCGATTATTGGCCTGGAATTTAGCACGGCCTCGACGTCTACTAAAAGCGTTGTTAACTCTTCGTACGTTAGAAGTGTGTTGCCTATTGTTCGCATCATGAGATACTTCGCAGATTTCACCGCCGCTTCCCACAGTCCTCCGAAGTGCGGTGCTCGTGGGGGAATGAACTTGAACTCTATTCCGCGATCTGCGCTGGCTTGGTGTATTTGCTTCTGATTCTTCTCGCTCCACAGTCTGGCGGTGCCGACGAAATTTGTGGCGTTGTCGCACCATATCTTCTTCGGAAGACCCCTTCTGCCCACAAATCTGTTTAAAGTAGATAAGAAAGTATCAGTTTGTAAGTCAGACAAAGCTTCTAAGTGCACCGCTTTAGATGCAAAACAAACAAATACAGCCACATAAGTTTTTACAGGTGGCCTTCCTCTTATTCTTAAGGATGTCATTACTGGCCCACACAAATCTACACCACATACCCAAAATGGGCGACAACTGGTCAGTCGATCTTTTGGCAAGTCGCTCATAATTTGTGAACTCAACTTTGGCTTAAATCTGTATCACAGCATACAATTATTAACTACTTTTCGCGCTAACTGACGAGCGTTTATGACCCAAACATTTTCCCTAGATATTGCAATCAAAACTTTCGGAGCTGCATGACAATTTGAGATGTGTAAATGAGAAAAATATAATTGAACGAAGTGTGAGTCTTTGGATAATAAAAGCGGAAATTTTTCATCATAAGGAATCGGTGCATTCCTTAGACGACCTCCCACACGTAATAAAGACACACTTAATCCATCTTCAGCATAATTTTGAATAAAAGGATTTAACTTTTGAACATGACGCTGTTTGGATATTGATAATTTAGCCAAATTGTCAATGTCGCTTCTAAATTCAATATTTTGAATAATTTGCACGATTTTCAAAAACGCAAAATTCAATTCTTTGGATTCCAACAGTTTATTATTTCTGCATTTATTTCTTACATTTCGTATAAATCGTAAAACATATGCTACTATACGCACAACCTTTTTATACGACGAAAATTTTTCTACCATCTGCAATATAGGATTTCTGAAGGGAATTTCTGTATTAATTAAGGCTAATTTTGTCTTTTTCTTTTCAAGTGCCAGAACTTCTGGTGACAAATTACAATGAGCATTAGTAGGCCACATGTCTGAGCTCAATTTTAGAAATCTTGGACCTGAAAACCATATTGAACTTTTTAATTCTTCAATATCACAGCCTCTAGACACAATATCAGCTGGATTTTCTGCCGTAGGCACATATCGCCAATTGACACTGTCAGAATTTTCTTGAATCTGTGCTACTCGATTGCTAACGAACGTACTTAATGCAGATGGATGAGTTTTTATCCAATGTAGTACGATCTCCGAATCACTCCAAAATGTTATTTTATCGAAGATGTATTTGATAAGATTCGGCTTTACCATTGACCATAATTTTGTTAATAAGTGCGCAGCACATAATTCCAGTCGTGGTAATGTTTGTACCTTCCGTGCAGGCGCTACTTTCGACTTTGCTACTAGCAATCGGCATTTTTTACCATCGTTATCTGTGGATATTATATAAATGCAGCAGCCATAGGCACGCATTGAAGCATCAGCGAAACCATGAATTTGGACAGTATCATTAAGTGTTGTACCAACAAATCGTGGCACAGTTACGGCATTTATTTGAGACAAAATCGTTTTAAAATTAGACCAAGCTGTATCTAAACTCTGAGGAATAGATTCATCCCAATCGAGATTATTTTCCCATATTTCTTGAAGAAGAATCTTAGCCCTTATTATTATGGGAGCCAACAATCCTAAAGGATCAAAAAGACGGGACGAAATAGACAATATATTTCGTTTCGTCGCGGGAAGGTCTTTAAAATCGGTTTCCAATTGGAAACGAAAGGCGTCTTCACGAGGTGTCCACTTAATTCCAAGAGCTCTTATTGAGTCCGAGTTACAAAAGTCTAAAGGCATTACGAGCTCATCGCCATTATAATCGCTACAGTTTGAATGCCATTTAGCTAATGTAAAACCGCACGAGCTAAAAATATTTACAACTTCTTTTTGTATTTGAATTAATGTCTCGATGTCATCTGCACCTGTCAACAAATCGTCAACATAGAAGTCTGTGGTGATAACATTTGACCCAAGAGGATATATATCTTTAAATATATCACTAATTTCTTTCAAACATCGAATCGCTAGGAAGGGAGCAGGTGATGTACCATAAGTAACGGTATTCAGCTCGTAAATTTGAATTGGCAAAGTCGAGTTTTCACGCCATAAAATGAGTTGAAACTTGCGATCGTGTTTGTGTACCATGACTTGCCTGTACATTTTAGTAATATCGGCCGTTATTGCATACTTGTTTAATCGAAATCTCAACAACGTTGAAAATAAATCATTTTGAATGGTTGGGCCAACCATAAGAATTTCATTAAGTGATATATGAGTTGACGTTTTACTTGACGCATCAAACACAACTCTCAATTTTGTTGTGGTACTTTGAGCTCTAATCACACATTGGTGTGGAATGAAATAATGGGGTCCACTTGGAATTTTATTATCCGCTACTGACATGTGACCTAGAACTAAATATTCTTTCATAAATTCGAAATACATCTTAGCCATTTCAGGATTCTTTGATAGCCTTCGTTCTAGAGATAGAAATCGACGTTTTGCTGTTTCATATGAAAAACCTAAAATACTTGGATCTGTTTTAAATGGAAGCCTAACTTCGAATCTTCCGTCAAATATTCTTCTAGTATGTTCTTTATAATGATTTTCACACATAATTTGTTCCTCTGTAAGTCTATTGCAACTAGGAACTTCTTCTATTTCCCAAAACTTCTGCACAATTTCATTTAAATTTGATATACTGGGTTCATTATTTATTATTGACATCTGGCAGACCCTTGCCAGTGAATTCACGAAGGTTCCATATCTGCCTGACACTATCCAGCCTAACAAAGTCTTTTGAAGTTTCGGCAATGATGGGCCCAATTTGATTTGACCTACTGACAAAATGTCAAAGAAAATATCTGCCCCAATTAAAATGTCAATTTTTTGGGGTTTGTAAAAATGGGGATCAGCTAATACAACATTGTTTGGTATGCCAAATTTCTTTAATTCCATTTTCTCCACAGGCTGAAAGCCTGCAATGGATTTCAATATATTAAATTCTGCGTCGAACTCAAATTCATTTACGCAAGATTTTATAACCGCGTGCACTTTTTGCTTAACATTTCGACTACTATCGCCGACACCAACTATTTTAAGATAAGTGTCAGTCCGTTTTAAAGACAAACGTTGAGCAATGTCCTCAGTAATCAAGTTTGTTTGGGAACCAGAATCTAGAAGTGCCCGCACCAACTGATATTTTCCTCGCTTATCTTTAATTTTAACAACTGCTGTGGCCAAAATTACCTGCTGATCTTGTTCGTGAACATACATTGTCGTTGCATTGTGAGAATTTCGCACATTCCTTTGAATATCAAAACATTGGGCTGAACTATTGTTATGTATAGCAGCCAATTGATCGCGTTGTGCTGAACTAGTTGTAGCAGCTGTGTCATTGTTACTTTGTGCTGAACTATTCGAATGATTAGCAGCAGAATTATGTCTGATTAACTCTTCGTTGTGGAGTAAGGAATGATGAGGTCGCTGACAATGATTACATCGTGCTGAACGACACTTTTTAACCGAATGGCCAAGTTTCAAACAATTTATACACAAGCCTTTTCTCTTTGTGTATTCAAATCTCTGATTAACATTGAATCTAGAAAACATTGGACAAGAAGCTATAAAATGCTCTTTGCTACTACAAAGTGTACATTCTTCAAATTGCTCTTGTGTACAAGAAAACGAAAAGCGTTGAGATTTATCGTCTCTGTTATTGGGCTTATTCTTATTAGACTTATTTGCTGTCTGCTCATAAGATTTATTTCTATCCTCGTTGACTTCTAAAAATTGACAACGTCTAATTAAAACTGAAGCGCAATCGCTCCAATTTGGTAAAGTCTTATAATCCAGCTGCTCATCCCATTTTGCTTTTGAATCAGAATCTACCTTCGATAATACTAAATAAATAACCATGGCATGTGTAATATCTTTATCTGTACCAAGACCGCGTAAAGAATCTAGCACTGCAGATACAGTGTCAATAATCTGTCTAAGATCAGATGCACATGGCTTATTTATCTTTTTTAAATTGAATAGTGAAGAAATATGGTCTTGGAATATCAAACACTTATTATCGTATCTTTCCGCAAGCCTTTTTAGCGCATTTTCATAGTTTTCTTCATTCACTTGGAATGCTTTTACAGTGCGAAGAGCGTCATCCTGAAGACTTGCCAACAAATGATTAAATTTTTCAATTTTCGTCAAAGATGGTTCATCGTGCACTAAATTGTTGAAACAGGTGATGAAATTTTTATATTCTGAATACTTTCCGTTAAATTTAGGAAGTTTCAGATTTGGAAGACGATTTGCTGGTGGCAATGGAAGAGCCATTGAATAATCATGGGATATGCTAGTACGACGACCACTACCCAATTGCGCTAAAATTAAAGATTTTGTACTAATACAAACTTCTTCCAATTCCCCGCGCTTATTGTCTTCAGGCGACAGTTTTTCTATTTCGGTTTGATACGCCATTAATTGTTTAATATAGGAGTTCAAAATCTCCAACCTGCATTCCAAGTCGATATGGTTTAATGACGCGGCTCGATCCTCTAGTAATTTCTTTATTCTAGTTATATTTCCTTTTGCTGAGGCCCGTTGCCTTATTAAAGACGCAAGAGCATCTTCAATGCTCTTGTCAGTATCGGAATTGCTCATATTCACGTTTATATTTTTAATAACAAACTCAAGACTTGTATTCACGTTTTATTTTTCCAATTTGAGCTAACTCTATTTCTTTCCCCGTTATTTTACAGTTTAGAATTACTTGAAAATTCGCGAAATTTGTAATCTTGACAAATTTTTCACAGAACAGGCAGAATCTTTAATATACTTTCACCAATATTGAGATTTAAAGACGGATTATCGAGACAAATTGTTAATTGCGGACTGATAAACGAATGCAGGTTTGCAAGACCGATAGATTTAAGATGAGTGTATTTAATTGTGTTAGAATTTTAGTCATACAGCAATAAGTGTTTCAATTCAATTGTAAATATTTCGTTATAAATAAATAATAGTTACAACCTTTGTATCATTCATGATATTCACCAATCTGTTGACTTGAGTCCACTGTAGTTTCCTAATGTCTGCAACCACACAATACAGAATCGTAATTGCACCAGTATCAGCGATTTACAGCAGCACAAAAACACCAGCAACAGGGATTCACAACAGCAACTGAATTCACAGCAGCAACAGGGATTCACAACAGCAGCAGGGATTCACAACAGCACACCAGCACCAGCTCCAGTAACACAATCCACAGTATCACTTTACGATACCAATACAAAATTCGTAGGTGCTCTTCATTTGTTTTTAATTTTACTAATCGAGCCCCACGTTGGGCGCCAAAATGTCGAAGCAAGATTTTTTGCTTCCTAAACAACACGTAGGCAACAATACAAACTACCGCGTCTTATTAGTTTAAAAGAAAAACTCGATTTTTTAATTTTACAATTTTTTTAATGTTGTGCCGGTGATAACTTTTTGCGAATGAATGTAAACAAACGGGGATTCGTACAAAAGGTTTTGCATTTGACCCATACAGCTTATAGGCAGTGTTGCTTACTATACAACATTGCTTGTTTGACAAATCGTTTGCCAAACATGATAAATGTTTAAACAATGCAAATAACTAAGCTGACCTAAATGAAAGCGCTAAATGTACGATCATTTGACAATGTAAATGTAAATTATATTACAATAAAATTAAAATAATGTAAAAAACATAATTCAAACATAATTCAAATTAATATAATAGATTTTTTAACTACTATTCAACAATTTTTAAAGGCAATACTTCTTGTGCCGTTACACATGCAATTACATAATTTTTAATGTCATCTTATACAATCATATATAATGGATCTTAAAGTGTCTTATTACTTACTTACTTACTTAGCTGGTACTTCTATGCAATCCCAGTGGATTATATACCGCAGGTAGAATAATATTATAAGCGCCTCGATCTTCTGCGCTTCTTCTCCAGTTAGTCACACCGAGTTCTGTAAGGTTCTCAGTAACCTGGAATTTCCAACGGAGTTTTGGTCGCCCTCTTCTGCGCCGTCCATCGAGTTCACTGTCGAAGACTTTTCGAGCTGGAGCATTTTCGTCCATGCGTACAACATGACCTAGCCAACGCAACCGTTGCACCTTAATGCGTTTGACCACGTCAATGTCAGTGTACAGCTCGTACAGCTCATGATTCATACGACGCGGATACTCTCCGTTAACGATGATGGGCCCATATATTTTACGGAGTATTTTTCTCTCGAATATCGCCAGAACCGATTCATCCGCTTGTGTCATAACCCAGGATTCTGAGCCATACATTAAGACAGGTAGAACCAGTATCTGGTATAGCTGAAGTTTTGTTCGTCGAGAGAGGGCTCTGTCATTGAATCGCTTGCTTAGTCCGTAGTAGCATTTGTTTGCAAGCAGGATTCTTCTCCGGATTTCTAGGCTGACATTATTTGCTTTGTTAATGGCGGAGCCTAGGTAGACAAAATTATCTACCACCTCGAAATAATAGTTGTCAACGTTCACGCAGTTCCCCAAACGAGTAGATTCTTTGTTCGTTGAAACTAATAACTTCGTTTTGTCCTCGTTCACCGTTAGGCCCATTTTCGCTGATTCCTTTTGTATACCTGAGAAGGCTGCAGTCACATCCCGCAGTTTTCGACCGATGATGAGTAGCATGTGGCTTTTGTTGAATATAGTGCCACTCGTGTTTACTGCAGCTTTTCTCATTATCATCTCCATCACAATGTTGAAGAGATCGCACGATAGGCCGTTGCCTTGTTTTAGGCCTCGTCTGGTATAGAATGGCTCCGTAAGGTCCTTGCCAATCTTCACTGAAGACTTCGTGGCAGTCAGCGTCATTCCGCAAACAAAGAATCATCAACATTGCTGGAATACCAAACTCAGCCATGGCTTCAAGTAATTTCTGCCGTATCGGGCTGTCGAAGGCAGCTTTATAGTCGACAAAAAGATGGTACGTGTCGATCTGTTTCTCTTGGGTCTTTTCCAGGATTTGCCGAAGTGTGAAAATCTGTTCAGTTGTTGATTTTCCAGGTCTAAAGCCACACTGATAAGGCCCGATCAGGTTGGATAACACTGGCTTTAGTCTTCCACATAGCACACTCGACAGGACCTTATATGCGATGGGTAAAAGGCTGATCCCGCGGAAGTTGGGGTACACACTTGGATTACCTTTTTTTTTAGCACAGGACATAATACGCTTACATTTCAATCGTCGGGCATGCACTCTTTAAGCCAAACCGTGCGCAGGAGCTGGTGCATGCTCGTTATCAACTCCTCGCCACCAGACTTGAAGAGCTCTGCGGGCAGACCGTCGGCACCGGATGCTTTGTTGTTTTTCAGCCGCGATATTGCTCTTCTTACCTCGGCTTGACTTGGTGGTGGGCAATCTAAGCTGTCGTCGACAATTGGCGTGATAACTTCACGTGCGCTGCCTTCTGGGACCAGCAGTTGCTGGAAGTGTTCTCTCCATATGTGCAGCACACTCTGCGTATCCGTGACCAGATTTCCATCACTGTCCTTACAGGTGGGGAGGCCATTACCGTATCCATTTGCTCTTACTTTCTGGTAAAATTTTCGGGCCTCACCTCTATCCCTGTATCGCTATATATCCTCGTTCTTCCGTTCCTTCATCTGACGTTTTTTTCGCCTAAATAGCTGTCTCGCCCGTTTTACTTTCTCCTTATGCCGTTCCCTAACAGCACGGGTTACAATTGGCTGTAGCGTTGCCCTATAAGCAGCATCCTGTTCCTCAGACGCTATGCGACATTCTTCATCGTACCAGGATTCGTCTGAGCGCCGCTTTCCATATCCTAGCACAGTTGTTGCGGTGGTTGCAATGGAATGCGCAATATGCTGCCACTGTGTATCGGGAACGTCAGAAGTAGAGGCGTTGTGTCAAAAAAATTGGAAGAGCTGGTCGGTGTAGGCAGTAGCTATCTCTGGGGTTTGCAGCTTCGCGATGTCCAGCTTTCTTTGTGTTTGGTTACGTGCGTTTTTCGCTGTGCTCAATCTTGTGCGAACCTTGGCTTCAACCAGGTAATGATCCGAGCCAATATTAGCACCACGGATCACACGCACGTCCATGACACTAGATGCATGCCTGCCATCAATTATCACATGATCAATTTGATTTTTGGTGTTTTGATCGGGGGATAACTAAGTTGCCTTGTGGATATCTTTGTGCTGGAATCTGGTTCCAATGCTGCAAAGCTAACCAGCCTAAACCCGTTGTATGACGTGTCGGTATGCAGGCTAAATTTACCGATCGATGGACCAAAAACATCTTCCCTTCCTATTTTTGCATTAAAGTCTCCCAGAACAATTTTAATGTCGTGGCCAGGGCAGCGGTCGTATGTTTCCTCTAGGCGCTCGTAAAATGCATCTTTAATCTCATCGTCTTTATCTTTCGTCGGGGCGTGTACACAAATCAGCGTGATGTAAAAATATTTCGCCCGGATGCGAATGGTGGCTATTCGGTCACTTACAGGGTTAAACCGCGAGACCAGGTGTCGAAGTCTCTTGCCGACTATGAAACCACAACCAAATTCGTGTCTTTCTGCATGGCAGCTGTAAAAGATGTCACAGTTCTTTCGTCGTGTGCATCCCTGTCCCGTCCATCTCATTTCCTGTATGGCGGTGATGTCAGCCTTGTATTTGTCGAGGACATCCGCCAGTTGGATAGAGGCACCATCTCTGTAAAGAGTTCGGACATTCCAGGTGCATATCCTTAAATTATGGTCCTTATATCGTTTGCGGGGGTCGTCAACCTTTGGGGGGGTTCTTGTTTTATTTATTCTCCGTGTTTTCATAATAAATTTTGTTTAAGGAGAGTGGCTTATTAGGCCACCGCTCCCGATCCTAGTTTCTTGGGGCTGCCAAAGCCACTAGGAGAGCCTGTGTTGAGCTTCAGTAACTTCTGTTACCTACTTCCTAAGACGCATCGGTGGTAGCATGCCGATTAGGTTACTCAACGTTTCGCCTTCTAACTCTAGCTAACTTCTAAGCGGTTGCTTTAAAGTCATTGCCCGGGGAATACTTGGTCTAAGACCGGAAGTAGTTAGCTGCTTGAACAGTGCCGCAAAGGAATCGATTCTGGTCACTCCCAAGTGAGTGACAATCAGTAACTTTCAGCCTCTGGGCAAAGTCCCATTCTTATTAAATATAAGTTATTTTTAAATTTTTTCGGGATATTAAACTTTATCCCGCAAATGCTTGCCGACTTCATCTTATACGCATGTTATTGCCTTTAAAAATAACAAACAGTATCACTTTAATGATTGTGTGATATCTTTTTCACATTAGTCTTTATTATGTTCCTAAATTATTGACTTCTATGTATATTGATATTTAATTCATACTTTAAATTGTTTTCCCTAGACATTGTTGTGTTATCCCCCTCATCAAATTGACCTTATTTAACCCCTCAAAACTTTTTACTTTTTGTGCGCACACAAAGACAATATTTGTAATTCTATCTAATTGCTGTAAAGACGCTGACAAATATTTGCCTATTCTCTTACAAATGCTCTTAATTCCCTTCTCTGTGGACGTTGACACTAGACATGGTTGTTTCTTCAGTGACACGCGTCAATGAACAACCTTGAAATCTTAACTTGTAACAACAGACGACGGACGTCCGTTCCTTAAAAGTGAAAGCATTTACAAATTGTTTTAGTATAAAATAAATTCTACAAAATAAATGATAGATTGAGATTTGTGGTTGCAGTGCGCTCTGCTTTTAGTGTAATCCCCTGACATAATAAATTACCATTTCTAAGGAATTGAGGGCATCAAAGGCCCCTCCCTGACGGCGTAACAGAAATTATAAGTTATGAGGGTGAAATAAGGGTTGCCAGGCATAAAGTAAGATACGGAATTAAGGTACACAAAAATAATTATTTAATATTGTTGGAAAAAAAAATTGGAAATAATTAGGATGCAGTGAAAACAAATATACCAAATATGCTGCATTAGGAAAATTAGAAGCAGAGGAATATATAGGTCGATATCGCGAAATGACTACATTCTGTGGCCCGACGCATTAAGTATTAAAAATATTAAAAAATTAAAATTCTGAGTGCAAATCGTCATTACAATGGCGTGTGTCCGATCGTTCTGTGTTCAGAAAACACAGATTTTCATTAATATTTCAAAATATATACAGTGAAACTTCGATATAACGAATCTAGAGGTGACCGAAAAATACTTCGTTATAGCTATTGATTCGTTATACATATGCATTGTGAAACCTTGGTATAACGAAATTTAAAGAAATACGAAAGAAATTCGTTATAACTATAGTTTTTTTTGTCCGAATTCTATTTTACACGAAAATACTAGTATAATAATAAAAATTAACTATTTAAGAGGTAAATAAAAAATTAAGTTTTTATTATTTTTTTATTTTATTACATTTTAGTAAAATATTGTGTAATTTTTGTTTGTTTTTTCTCGTATAGAAATTGATTTACGCTTTAATACACTCATTTTGACAAAGAACCAAAACAGAACTGACTATGTAATTTGTGGCGCTTTACATATTAACCTGCAAAGACATTTACCTTTCGTTGGTTTTAAAAGGGAATTCCCCGTTTTGCTTAAAATGTAATTTTGCTTTATGCTTTATTCTGACTTCGTTGTATGGAGACTATAGTTCAAGACTTCGTTATGTAGAGGCCTTTGATAATGACTTACACACTTAAAATGTTATATGTATGTATTACTCAATTATAATTTCGTTGTATAGAGGCTTTTGAAAAAATACTTCGCTATATAGAGGCTTTATAGATCAGAATTTTTTCGTTATAGCTATAGAGCATTTTTGTATGAAAAACTTTGCAATAAAAAGGTTTTTTCAAGGGTCTCAGCTAAAAATTCGTTATATTGAGTTTTTCGTTATAACGAAGTTCGTAATATCGAAGTTTCACTGTATTATAAATGAATTACATCATGTTATTCAAGAAGAATGAACCAAGTCAATTTTAATTTCATAAATATAATATTATTTTAAAATTTATGATTTTGAGACATATTAGCCCGTGGTCAATTGATTTCGTCATTCCCCGTGGGCCAATTTGTTTATTAAGAAAAAAATGCTTTAAAAAGGTTTTTCGATTAGGTGTAAACTATTGGAACCGGCCGTGGCATAGTGGTTAGAACACGCGACTACCATGCGGAAGATCGCTAGTTCAAACCTGGCTAAACTAGTCATTTTTAAAAAAAAAAAAATTCTTTCATTGTCGTGTTAATTCACAACAACGGGAGAAGCTATCCCATACCTCATTCATGGGGTGCAAAGGGAAATTTAGTTTTTTTTTTAAGTAAACTATTAATGTAACGACAATTCTCGTTAGTTTTAAAGATAATTCTTCTTCTTCTTTAATGGCAGCAACAACAGATCGTTATCCCTCCAAAAGTATTCCAAGCGCTTCGGTATTTTGCGCTCCGTAGATAGTTCGTCACACCAAGCCTAGTTAACAGCTCTTTCACCTGGTCCATCCATCAGAGTTTTGGTCGCCCCCTCATGCGCCGCCCATCGAGTTTATTGCCGAAGATTTTTCGAGCCGGAGCATTTTCGTCCATTCGTACAACGTGTCCAAGCCAGCGCATTCGGTCTAATTGAACGCGCTTGACTACGTCGATGTCGTTGTACAGCTCATACAACTCATGATTCATTAGGCAACGGTACTCGCCGTTAACGACGACCGGTCCAAATATTTTGTGGAATATTTTTCTCTCGAAGACTCCCACAATAAATTGGCCCGCTTGTGTCATTACCCAGGATTCTGCGCTGTAGAGCAATACAGGTAAGATCAGAGTCTGGTAGAGCTGGATCTTTGTTTTTCGAGAGAGCGCTTTGTCGTTAAATCGCTTGCTTAGCGCATAGTAGCAGGAGGTTTGCGATCAACACTCGTCTTTTGATTTCCAGGCTGTCATTATACATTTTGTTTATGGCGGAGCCAAGGTAGACAAAATCATCTACCGCTTTGAAGTTATAGTTGTCAACGTTTACGCAGCGTCCCAGGCGAGTGGACTCTTTGTTCGTTGAAACAAATAACTTGATTTTGTCCACGTTTATCACCAGACCCACTTCAGTCGACTGCTTTTCAATGCTCGAAAAAGTAGCAGTAACATCTCACAATTAGAGTTTCTCTTTTTCCCGGACTTTTCATTTCCCGGGAAACCGGGAAAAATTTTTGCCTTTTTTATCGAGTTATTAAGTAGTCTTTTACTTGATGCAACATTTGCATTTGTGATGGCACCGGTTAAAATATCCTCAAAATGTCTTTCGGTACTAATGTCACAAATAGGAATTTTCTTTAAAAAGTCGTGTATAAATAAGCAGTATAAGAAGCAGTTTGAAATAAGTTATTAGCATTCTTATAAAATACTGTTGGATCTTTAAGATACTTCACTAAAGAATTGAGTCGCTTGTCTCTTCTTTCTTCAATTCGCTTCTTTAAAGCTTCTAAAATTTGCTCTGCCCAATTGGTTTTCAATTTCCCGGGAATCCCGGACGAATTTCCCGGGAAACCGGGAATTAAAAATGACCGGGAATCCCGGGAGAGAAACTCAACTCGCAATCCACGTCCAATAATATCTATATGATCAGCATACGCGAGCAACATGTGACTTTTGAAGATGGTACCATTTCTGTTTACTGCAGCCTTCCGCATGATCATTTCCTTTCCGATGTTAAAGAGATCACAGGACAGAGTATCGCCATGTCTAAAGGCTCGCTTGGTCAATTTTCACTGAAGACTTCGTGTCAGTCAGTGTCATCTCTCAAAGTCGAATTAGCTTCTCGGGGATACCAAACTCAGCCATAGCATCTAACAATATCTGTTGTATCGGACTGTCGAATGCAGCTTTGTAATCGATGAACAGATGGTAGGTGTCGTTCTGCATTTCTTGGGTCTTCTCCAGGATTTGTCGTAGTGTAAATATCTGGTCGGTGGTGGATTTACCAGGTCCAAAAAGCTACACTGATAAGGTCCAATCAGGTTCGCCAGAATGGGCTTTAGTCTTTCACATAACACACTAGACAGGACCTTGTATGCGATGGGTAAAAGGCTAAACTCGCGATAGTTGGTGCACACACACTTGGATCGCATTTTTTAAGCACGCGACATAGGACACTTAGATTACAATCATCGGGCATGCACTCCCTGAGCCAAATCGGCTTTAGTCTTTCACAAAACACACTAGACAGAACCTTGTATGCGATGGGTAAAAGGCTAATACCGCGATAGTTGGTACACACACTTGGATCGCCTTTCTTAAGCAGGGGACATAGGACACTCAGATTCCAATCATCGGGCATGAACTCCCTGAGCCAAATCTTGTTTATGAGCTGGTGCATGCATGTTACCAGCTCATCGCCACCGGCTTTAAAAAGCTCTGCTGGAAGTCCATCGGCTCTCGCAGCTTTATTAGTTTTAAGCCGTGCAATTGCCGTGGGGATCTCGTTTTGGCTCGGTGGTACTCCATGGTGTTACTTATGATAATCATACGCTACCATATAGCATTTATGTTATGTCAAACAAAAGAGCCTAAAACGTGACAATTTCGCCTATACGATACTTACTAACTTCAAAACGATATTAAATTATTATGGCATGTAACTTGACAAAACGAATAATGCAAAACTTCTTCTTTTTGGGGATACTTGCATGTGCAGTTCTCACAATTGAGTCCCAAATCAATGAGTTGAAAATTGTTGTACTGTGCTATAAAAAGGTTAAAATATACACAGAAATAAGATACAATTTTTTTTTATTATTATAAATTTCGAACCTTTACCTTGAACCAAATTCATCAAAACATGGGAAACAGTAGTTATCGGGTATAAGAATAACTTTTATAAGAAAAAAAAACGCATATAAGAATGTTTATGTAATTTTCTTCGAACATGAATTGCTTATAAGAAAAAATCGCATATAAGAAAGAAATTTCTTGTATTTTTTGAGTTTCTAATATCCGTTATCTACTGTATTATATTTTTTTATTATTATTTTTTTTTGTATTTTCCAATTGATAGAGCCTTATATTTTCATAAGCTTTAAATAACTCCGTTTGTATTACAATCAATGGCATTAACATTAATGGTTTTAAAACCATTCCATTTAACAATTATTGTTGCCTTTGTATGCTACTCTTTCTCAATCTCACTCCTGGCTCTTCGGACTTCTCAACACACAATCTCTCTAAACCAATAGCATATTGCGGTAAACCCTTAAGCAACACATTGTAGGTATCCCTTTTATAAGTAAATAAATTATAATACAAATTGTTTCCATTTTATCCTTGTCAAAATAGTCGTAACCATTAGCTCTCCCTGAGAAACAACAAAATAACCTTGTAATTCTTCGCACACTTTATCACTCTTCCTTTTATCCTAGTCGCATGTGGCACAGCACAGCGCAGCGCACACCTTACAACAACTGCCAATGTAAGACCTCCGCTAAGTTGCAAAATAAGATATATCTACATATATATATATATATATATATATTATTTATGCCAAAAGATTCACCGTTTTGCTCGCTCGCTCGCTCGCTCTCTTTCGCTTACAAAATAAATAACGAAAGCGCGTCTAGCTGTCTAGGACGCGAAATGATACATTATTTTGACAAGAATCTAATCAAGAATGTGTGTCTGTGTCTAAGTTTTTTTTTTTGCGTTGCGTTCTTTTGGTTTTCAATCCATTTCGAATTGATTCATGTCTGAGCAATAAACGTCATGTGTTGTGTCGGCGGCTGCGGTTGCTTTGTTTAGCATTTTCTCATTTTAAAAACTGATACACAATATCTACTGATACGTTCGTTGCCTATTTTTACACAAATTTCAATTTGCCAATGTTTATATTATATATACTTACTTATGTATGTATGTATGTATACAATTGAATGTTGTATTTACTTTGCTCTCGTTTTGTGGATGTGTGCATATCTCTCTTACGGGGGGTTTTTCTACAGTCAGCGTCAATTAAAAGTACATATGCAACAATTACTATTACTATGAAGTTGTATTTGAAAGTTGGGGAATTGTGGGAAAATTGTTAAATTCTTTATTCCATCTAGAATAACACCAAAAATTTTTGTAACAAAAAACCTAATCTATGACACAAGGGAAAAAGGTATTTGTTGTTTAAGAACTGAATATTGTTTTAAAGGTAATTTGGGACGCTGAATCCAAATCTGCACTTGGTTTTTTTTGTATCAGCTCGACTTTTCGCGATATACCGTTTTGTCCAAAACTAAGGTACTTCCACTACAAATATTAAAATAACTTGGAAACGGTTCACCATATTCAATTAAAAAAAACACACTTAAACTAGTCAACAAAATTATCTTTAACCCGTGCCTACATTGTTTTTCATTTGGCCTAGTAGTTTCAGAGATATCGTTGTAGTTTAAAAAAAGAAAATTTTTTTTTTTTAAAAAATGCATAAAAATATAATGCAACAAAAATCACAGTGTTGGTCTTAAAACATTTAGTTTAATATAGTTTGAATCAAATGAGCTATATTTCATTAAAATGTGTACACAACTTTTGAATTTGTCAACAATTTACTGAGTTAACTAAATTTACAAATATCGCGATTTCCATACAGAAAAAACATTTATTAATATGTTTGTGAAAGTGTAACTCGAGCAAACCTAATGAAAATTTATCAGTATTAATATTTTTCGAAACGAACTTATGGAATTGTAAATGGGCGTCTATTCCCACCCCTTCTGGTACCTCCCATACAAAATTACCTATTTTTGGATAATTAATATATCTTCCATAGCTGCCAAACAGACTACCGGAGGGTATTTAAATTTGGTCAGTTTATTTATCCTGCAAAAGTAGACAAATCCTAAAAAAATCGAAACCGTTGCAATACCACTTCTGGTACCTCCCATACAAATGACCGAACTCACCACAATGGTCTTACATACATACCTTTTTTATAAGTACACTGAATTCAGTCAAACCATGCGTAAGTTTTACGGTTATGAAAATATGAATCAGGAATGAATTTGCACTATATCGGATCACCCCTTCTGGTACCTCCCATACAAAATGACCTATTTTTGGACAATTAATATTTCTACCTGAACTTCCAAATTGACAACTGCCGATTAATTAAATTTGGTCAGTTAATTAGTATTGTAATAGGAGGCAAAACTATAAATTAAACTATAAATAAATTTTCAAATTTGTCATGATTTTTAAAAATATACAATTTTATTTTTTTTTTGGGTAGAAACAAAAAAATGCGAAAAATCTGTTATCACCGGACTTTATATAACTCATTCCATTTTCAATCGATTATTATGTACATACATGTTTTAGAAAGCTTTTTTAATATGATATTCAATAAAGCTAATAAAAATAACAATTTGCCCCCAACCGATAAACTGTAATTTTTTAGGTTTTTTGAATAAAACAGCCGTTGCTCGGTCATTTTTTTTTGTGATATTAAAAAATTTAATTTTTTTCAAAGGTAACAACGATATCTTTAAAAAAAAACAAAATTTTAAAATCCGGCTTATGAAAAAAAAATTATGATTTTTTGAACTATAATTTTTTGGAAAATAGGCGAAAATACGATTAGTACCTGTAACTTAAAAATTCGAGCTAATGGAGAAAAATTGAGATTAGATTTAAATTCAGCGACCTCAAATTAGTAAAAAAAACAGCTATAGAATTCCAAACAACACTCAAAAAGTTCAATTTTGTTCCCTTGTGTTATAATCGTGTCTTAAAGAAGTCATCCGATGTTGTTTGGCTGTCATTTTTTTTTTCAAAATGAAAAACTTCGATTCTGTTTTTTGATTATGTTTATTTGAATTACGTCTCGCTGGAGAATGGGAGTTGCCTTACCCCTTTTTAAAAAGTCGTTATGTCGGTTATATTATTAAACCGATTGTAATAATATTTTTATAATCTACAAGGTGGGCCAAAAGATGTCATCCGCTGTTGTTTGGCTCTTATTTTTTCCTAAAATAAAAACTTTGATTCTGTTTTTTGATTATGTTTATTTGAAATTTTAGAATTTTATTGGTTAAGTCGAGAAGATGATTTTTGCCAAATAGGCGGCGTCACAATTGTTTGCCATGCGGGCTCGTTTTATGACATTTTTCATCACTTCGGCAAAAACTTCGGACGACAGATTCTCACACTCTAGTCGAATGTTGTTCTCAAAGGCTTCAAGGGTTTCGGGATTGTTCACGTAAATACGGGACTTCAAAAAACCCCAGAAAAACAATCTGGAACGATCAAAAATAAGAGCATCTTCCAATAGGATGACTTCTTTTGGTTCACCTTGTAGTACAGTTATTCTATGCTGTAGTACATCCTATTCTTTGTTAATTTTCTTATTTGTGTAATAAACTAGATAATTAAATAAAAACGGTTCATTTTTTATTTATTTTTTACATTGTTTTTATATACCTTTTTTTTAATATTTCACTTAATTTAAATTCACGCATCAATTATTCCTACCCCAATTGGTCAACATCGCTCTAAAGCCATTTTGTCGCTCTGATTAAGACATATTCTATCCATTAGTATCCGAAGACCAAACTTAACATATCTTAGCTCACCAAAAGTAGGGCCATGACATAGAAGATGTTCTTTGATCTACTTTTTTGCAGCTCAAATGGATGTGGGAAACTAAGTACATGAAGTCAACATCTACTAGCTTATGTAGCGAAATGTTATATTCTTCTTCTTTAATGGCAGCAACAACAGAAATTTATCCATCAGTAGCCGCACGTTGAAAAGTATTCCAAGCGCTTCGGTGTTTTGCGCTCCGTAGATAGTTCGTTACACCAAGCTTAGTTAACAGCTCTTTCACCTGGTCCATCCATCGGAGTTTTGGTCGCCCCCTCCTGCGCCGACCATTGAGTTTATTGCCGAAGACTTTTCGAACCGGAGCGTTTTCGTCCATTCGAACAACGTGTCCAAGCTAGCGCATTCGGTCTATTTGAACGAGCTTGACTATGTCGATGTCGTTGTACAGCTCATGATTCATTCGACGACGGTACTCGCCGTTAAAGATGATGGGTCCAAATATTTTGCGTAGTATAGATAGATCCGCTTGTGCCATAACCCAGGATTCTGCGCTGTAGAGCAAGTCAGGTAGGATCAGAGTCTGGTAGAGCTGGATTTTTGTTCTTCGAGAGAGCGCTTTGTAACAGCGGTTTGCGATCAATACTCGTCTTTTGATTTCCAGGCTGACATTATTATTTTTGTTTATGGCGAAGCCAAGGTAGACAAAATCTTCTACCACTTTATAGTTATAGTTGTCAGCGTTCACGCAGCGTCCCAGACGAGTGGACTCTTTGTTCGTTGAAACAAATAACTTGGTTTTGTCCTTGTTTATCACCAGACCCACTTCAGCCGACTGCTTTTCAATGCTCGACAAAGTCGCAGTAACATCTCGCAATCCACGTCCAATAATATCTATGTAAATCATCAGCATACGCGAGCAACATGTGACTTTTGTTGAATATGGTATAAATTCTGTTTACTGCAGCCTTCCGCATGATGATCTCCATTTCGATGTTAAAAAGATCGAACAGGAAAAACTATCGTCTTGTCTAAAGCCTCGCTTGGTAAAAATGGCTCTGACAGATTTTTGCTAATTTTCACTGAAGACTTCCTGTCAGTCAGTGTCATCCCGCAAAGTAGAATTAGCTACGTGAGTATACCAAACTCAGCCATAGCATCCAACAATTCCTGAAATGTGATATGTTATATGTTTCAGCTAAATCGGACTAGTGGTTCGTGAGTTATGTCAAACTAAAGAGCCTAAAACGTGACAAATACCCCTATACGATACTTACGAACTTAAATTATTATGGCATGTTACTCGACAAAACAATTGATGCAGAACTTCGTTTTTTTGGGGCTTCTTTCACATGCAGTCCTCAGAATTGAGTCCCAAAATCATGTGTTGTACTGTGTTATACATTTGCATACATAAGTTTTTTTAAGTACACTGAATTCAGACTAGTTATTCGCAGGTAATACGGTTATAAAATCTTGCTCGGGAATGAATATGGACCGTTTCGGTCATACCTACCACACAATTTTCAAAGGCAAAACAGTTTAATTATCTTGAGCAAAATTTCAGAAAACGTAATTGAATTGTTTTTAAAAATCTGACTCAGTAATGAAGAATATGGTCTGTTTCGGTCAAACATCTGTGGTACTTCCCATACAAAATAGTCTTATTTTAGAAAAGTAATATTTCTCCCAAAATTTTCCAATAGAAAACTTGGAGGATTTTTGAAACCGGTCGTTTTCATACTCTTGCATTAGTAGGCAAAATCTAAAGAAACCAAAACATTTACTACATCCCTTTCGGTACCTTTCATACAAATGACCGAAATCTACCATATAAAGGGTGCTTTAATTGTAAGGGCCGATGTTGAATGTGACCCACATCTAAACGTCAAGTTCTTTTCTGCATTTCATTTGACATTTCTCAATTTCAGACTAACTCAATTTAAACCATGAAAAGATACACAATCGAGCAGCGCGTTAAAGTTATTCAGGCTTATTATGAAAATGAGCGTTCAAATTAAAATGCATATAGTGCATTATTGCAGAAAAAATTGCTGCTGTTCGCGATAGTGTGGCTGAAGAGCCGTCCACCTTAACTAGTCGTAGTGCCTAACAATTGCACCTCTCACGCTCGTCGTTGATGAACATTATGCATAAAGACTTGCATTTACACACTAACAAGGTGTAATTGACTCAAGAACTAAAGCCTCTTGACCATTCCAAACGTCATCAATGGTCAGAATGGTGGCAAGAAATGGTAAAAGTGGATGATCAATTTTCGAAGAAAATCATCTTCAGTGATGAGGCACATTTTCACCTCAGTGGATTCGTCAATAGACAGAATTGCCGCATTTGGGCGAATTATAATCCAAAGTAATTGTCGCAAAACCAATTCACCCACAAAGAGTGACTGTTTGGTGCGGTTTATGGGCTGGCGGCATCATCGGACAGTATTTTTTCAAATTAATGCCGGTCAGCAGTTACTGTGAATGATAACGAACTTTTTATGGTCCGAATTGGAAGATATGGATGTTGACCATATATGTGGTTTCAACAGAACTGTGTCACTTGCCACTTAGCTAACGAAACAATGGCTCTTTTGCGCGACAAGTTTAATGGCCGTGTTATCTCACGTGGTGGCGATGTCAATTGGCCGCCATGTTCATGTGATTGACACCGTTGGACTTCTTTCTTTTTGGAGTATTTGAAAGAAAAGGTGTACGTCGATAAGCCAGCAACAATTCAAAAGCTAAAGGATAACATAATTCGGCACATTAACGGCATAGAACCTTATGCAATCAGAGCCATCGAAAATTTGGATCGGATGGAGGTCGCGACGACCGATATTTTGTTCCATACATAACTGAGCCATACCAATATTATCATAATAGGAAGAAATGACAATAATTTCATAAATAATTTGTGTTTTATTCAAAATCAACATCGGCCCTTTAAATTTAACCACCCTTTACATTTCCATAGATATGTTTGTTGCAAGTGCACTGATTTCAATCCAATTTCGTACAATAAAAAAAAACTTAATTTCCCTTTGCACCCCATGAATGAGGTATGGGATTGCTTCTTGCGTTGTTGTGAATTAACACGCTTTCTATTTTTAGATTCACAACTAACGGCACCTACTTGTTTATCGACGAATGCGAACATCACTGTTTGAGAAGCTCTTACTAGACACGCCGATTGACTCGACACTTAATACTGCGAAGTTGCTGTCACCAACATTCGAGGGGAGCCGACAATGAAAGAAAGAAGAATTTCGTACAATACTAACGTTAATTAAAAGTTGACTTACGAATAAAAATGGACCACGTAGTGCTGCCGCTATTGGTGTCTCTCATACAAATTAGACTATTTCTCAAATTTAATGGCTCTAAAGCCAAAAGGATTAACTTCAGTTATGGTTTTTTAATTTCAATTTGAAGTCAACGAAGATTTCAAATGTCTTGTATTAAAAAAAATTCTCCAATTAAAAAATTAACATTTCGTTAAATTTCTTATATCATTAAATTTTTTACATAATTTGTTTGTAACTTGTGTGTACATAAAATTTCACTCGAGGTCAATACCCGGATTTTTTTTTTTTTTCTATACCTTCCTAGTCTTACTCATTCCATGCCTTTAAACCAGCATATTTATTTAGCCTCCAGATAAATACGTTGTGATGATCGCGCACTTGTCATCGTACACATATAATTTAAAGCCATTTGGCATTGATGACACTTCCTGGGTAGATAAGCCCGGCCAATGTGTATTACGATATTTTTTTAACGCAACCTAAACAAATATTGTAAATTCAAATAGAACCTACACATTTTTGACAACCTCTGTATAATATCGTATACCAGAATATAATTTTTCGCTTTCATATTGTAATGGGCAATTACAACAACAAACAACGTTCTAAACACAAAGTATACATATTACATTCAACCCATTTAAAAAGAAAAAACCATATTACGTTCCAAGGCAGTCGGTCCAGTCCATTGCCTTTTAGCCAAACCAACAACAGCAACGCCACCGCAGCCGCCTGCCTCACTTTTCTGCAACGGCTTTATTGGATTTACGAGAAAATAATATTTGACAGTAATAATGACAACAAAAGATGAACTGACGACGTAGACTCCTCTACAATGGTATAGAAGAGAACCGGGTGGGCTATGGTGCGCGGTTCGTTCACATGCATAATACTTTGACGACGTTGTATTTACAGTTCTTTGCCCCCGTTTTCAGAAATGACGACACTGCCATCGAAAGCAGCTCAATCGCTCGTTGCTCCCGTTACAGTGACCCCAAATAAGAGTGTGTTCGTTGTTGGTATATAAAGAAAACGGTATGAAAACAATAGCGCCTAATGTCAATAGCATTAGGCTCCTTCTGCAAAAATAACAACACATGCGATATTTTTTCCTTCTCTCGGCAGCAATCTAATAAAACAACTTTTTTTGGGTATCGTATAAAAATCTGCCTCTCCCCTTAGCCATTTGTTTGGAATTTGGAATCTCTTATCTTTTGTCGTCGCCGGATTTGTTTTGATATTGATAAGTGTGTGTGTGTGTGTGTGTGCACACTTCTATACAAGAAAAAGTAATGCCGTCCATCCTTGTGTTATTTCATTGTATATTTTTGTTAGTCTGATACCATCTAGTATTTGTGCTGATTTAGGTTTGACTTTATTGTGTTTTAATTAGAGCGTTAAGAGAAGTTTATGGCCTTGCCAGAGTTCAAATGCCCCTAAACGTGTGAAAGTACGTACATAAGTATTTAACTGTGTGTGTGTGTGTGGGACTATGGGAATTATTCGGGCATCCAAATAACGCAACAAAATAATAACACATACATAATAATAGTACATACCTACTATATTGTTAAGTGTTAACAAAATACTCTACAACGTAGATCACTTTATCGTATTAATGCTTCACTTGCCAAATTGATTAACTCCATAAAACATTAAGCTAATATGGTTTTTTTTAAACTATTGTTTTATTTTAAAATCAAATAATCGATGTAAGAAATATTCGGTAAGCTAAGTATAGACGGTTGCCAGATCTTACAATTTTGTCAAATCTGCTAATGTACCTTACTTCATGTACTGACATGGACAGTGTTGCTAATATAATTATTTCTCTGCAAATTGTGAATTTACCAGATGCATAAACTTCGCACATTTGCAAATTAACAGCCTAAAGGTACGGTCAGACTAGTCAAATATTTGACCAAAACATGTTTTCCCCTATTTGCCCAAAATATTGTCAAAGCAATACAGAGTTGATTTTGTGTGCACACTAGGCGCATTTGTTTGCCACCTTTTGTTTGATCAAACACGTATCAAACTGTGTCAGATGGACATTTGGGAAAACATATTTGCCCTGCGGTCACACTTGAACGAATATTTGCAACAAATTGTTGTTTGCCGGCAAATAAATTTTGTTTTCTCAAAAACCTTCACCAAGCCAACAGAAAATATTTATTTTTTTCTGAAATTTTTTTAACAGTTTGAAACAAAATAAAAATATTTTGGTTAACTGTGATGCGTATTTTCTTTTATCCTCATATTCTCTTCAACTTCAACCTAATTGGTGACGGTTTGTTTGTGATTTCAATGTATTTATTCTTTGTTTTGTCTTTCGAACAGATGTTCTTGCTATAAGTGTGGTCAACACAACCTTTTTTTAGACGACATATTATTTTACTTATGTAGTTTCTAGTGGAAATTACATTGACAATTTAAAACATCGATCAATCTATGAACCCGGGGTTTACCCTGTTTCAAAATTTACATATTCAAAATATAGGTTTAGAATTTTTTGGCCGAATCTAGTTTAGGTTCCAACGACTGTTTTGGTAGGGTAAAACACATTTTTTAAGAGAAAAAAATTAATATATATGTTTCGAAATTCGAACTATTGGATGCTAATTTAAATGTTAATTAATTAATAACCAATTGTATTTAGAAATAATAGCGGCGAGTTTTTTGCCTGTGGCACTTAGAGCTTCGAACAACGTTTTTTATATTATTTAGGTGTAATAGGAATGAATGCATTTGTTTTCATTGGGTATTCATAATTTTATTGCTTTTGCCATGCATTCTGGCATTCAACAACAGTAACTTATGCCGTTGCTATTTATATGCATCTGTCAAGTTTTTAAGTGCTTTTAGTGCCGCTGGTAGGCTCTATTAGAAAGAAGGTCTAGTTTACATGGAATAAATACTGAAACAATTTTATTCTGCCACAATTTATCCGTGTTGAAGGCCTTTTTTTATAACTGAATAATTTTTTTGTTTCGTTTTGCTTTATCTCATTTATTTTAGACATAAATAATAAGTTTTTTTTTTAATTATAAAGAGTAGTATAATTTGTAAAAGATTTTAACATTCGGCTTCGGCCAAAAAAAAAATTCCTACGGTCATGTTTTTTTTTTATAATAATGTCAAGCATAGTTTTCGTCAAACTCACAATATCTATGACATGTTTTACTGAAATTATGTGGATTGACAACAATAGGCATATTTTTTGT
Organism: Muscina levida; assembly: GCA_964034835.1. Classification (NCBI taxonomy): domain Eukaryota; kingdom Metazoa; phylum Arthropoda; class Insecta; order Diptera; family Muscidae; genus Muscina; species Muscina levida. The sequence goes on along the minus strand of OZ035883.1, from coordinate 118,763,204 downwards.
GAGTGCACTCAAAGCATAAAATAAGGAACTCAAACCGTTCCCTGATTGGGACCTGTATGTTCTTGAATTACTGCTGGATTAGTCTCAAAAATTTGTTTCATTTAAATACACCCACATAGAGGATCTTCATAGATCCCCTTTTTGACACACATGAGCCCCGTAGCGGGGGTTGTGATTTTTTGACTTCCATATTCTACAATTTATCACCTTTATTACGGGCTTTCGAGTGTGACAACCGATATTCGTTGGATTTGCTTTTCACGGTTAAACTATAGCCAATTTATCTTTATTATACCATAATTAGTCGCAGCTTACCCGGTTTACAGTCGATTTGAGATAATTAACAAATTCCCTTTTAATTATGCATAAAATTTTATAACAGTTCCACAATATTACCAAAATATATTTTATATTCACCATTTCTTCCTTTTATTTTATTTATTATTATTTAAATTGGCGATATTTTTCTTCACTTTGTTAATTTCTGTCGGTTAGCTGACAACACCGCTGATAACAGCTGTTATTTACCCTTGTTTGCTCTTACAAAACTTTTGTAAGATCAAATAAATGTTTGCCCAAAAAAGAGGAAAATATTTGCTCTTTGGTGGTCACACTTTGGTCACATTGAGCATATTTTTATTTGAAGACAAATAATTTTGTTTGACCAAAATCAGCTGTTTTGTTGTTTGCCACACATAAATGTTTTGTGGTCAGACTGCGGCAAAGAAATATTTGACGGTTTTCGTCAAATATTTGCCTAATCTGACCGCACCTTAAGCCACTATCTCAAATGTTGACGTTCGCATGGCTTCTACATGACAAACAGCTGATTTCGAAGCCATCTGTGCGAACACAAATGTCAAAAACACTCACTTGTGTTTCTGCTTTCGTGTGATTGCGGGATGTTACTGCGGCTGTTTCAATAATTGAAAAGCAGTCGGCGGAAGTGGGTCTGGTGATAAATGAGAACAAAACCATGTTATTTGTTTCCAGAATCCTGGGTAATAACACAAGCGGATCAATCTATTATGGGAGTCTTCGAGAGAAAATACTTCGCAAAATATTTGGACCCATCATGGTGAACGGCAAGTACCGTCGTCGAATGAATCATGAGCTGTATGAGCTGTACAACGACATCGACGTGGTCAAGCGCGTTCAAATAGACCGAATGCGTTGGCTTGGACACGTTGTACGAATGGACGAAAACACTCCAGCTCGAAAAATCTTCGGCAATAAACTCGATGGTCGGCGCAGGAGGGGGCAACCAAAACTCCGATGGATAGACCAGGTGAAAGAGCTGTTAACTAAGCTTGGTGTGAAGAACTATCTACGAAGCGCAAAAGATCGAAGCGCTTGGAATACTTTTCTACGTGCGGCTACTGATAGATAAATTTCTGTTGTTGCTGCCATTAAAGAAGAGGAAGAATAGTATATGGAACCGGCCGTGGCATTGTGGTTAAAACACGCGACTACCATGCTTGGGATCCCGGGTTCGATTCCCACCTCCAGTCATCTACTTTTTTCATTTATTGCCGGCCCTCTCGATGTTGGCGGCAGCAAGGTCACAGTATAAGTGTCAAGTCAATCAGCATGTCTAGTAAAAAGCTTCCCAAACAGCGACGTTCGTATTCGTCGATAAACAAGTAGGTGCCGTTAGTTGTGAATCTAAAAATATAAAGTGTGTTAATTCACAACAACGCGAGAAGCTATCTCATACCTCCATCATGGGGTGTAAAGGGAAAATAAGCTTTTTTTGTAAGCTCTACATATATACAAATTACGTGTATGTACGTGATCGCAAAACTCAAAAACTACTGGACCGATTTTGACCAAATTGTATATGCATACTCTATGAGCCGTGAGTAGTGCTTCTGTGTAGTTTGTGTTTTTGCATCGTAACTGTGGCAAAACAACGTTTGCCCGGGTCAGCTAGTATAACATATTAATTTACTCATTTTTTTTTTTGTTAAATTTTTATATGTCGCCAATATTAATGATTTCTTAGGAAAATATAACGGCTTTAATGCAAACCAATTTTCTTCTTTATTTGTTCTTATTTTTTTAAATTAATTTTTTGTATTGTACATATATTTTTACAGACTAAACTGAATTTTTTAAACGATTTACCTATACTTTCCGACAATTCGAAAGGGATATCATTATTTTTCTGATTTTCACAGTTCTTCAAATCTGTTAAATATGGCCAAAAATATTTGTTTTTAATAAACATTTACAAAATAAAGAAATTAAAACATAACACAGTACAACGCATGATTTTGGGACTCAATTCTGAGAACTGCACGTGAAAGTAGCTACAGAAAGAAGCTGTTCTGCATAATTCGTTTTGTCAAGTTACATGCCATAATAATTTAATATCAATTTAAAGTTAGTAAGTATTGGAAAGGGAAATTTGTCACGTTTTAGGCTCTTTTGTTATATCGTGGCGTATGATTATCATAAGTAATATGCCACGAAGTAAAATAGTTTTATTGTAACTGCTATAAAATAAACCCAATTCAAAATCATTTGATGAATGGAAAAGTGAAACTGTTGCTTATGTAGGGAAACGTTGTATGAACAGATTAAAAGAATTGTAATTCTTTATTTTTTTTTAATTTGTTTCAACTAAATCGGACTGTTTCTTCTAGAGTTATGACAAACAAAAGTGCCTAAAACGTGACAAATTTCCCTATCCGATACTTGATAACTTCAAATCGATATTAAATTATTATGGCATGTAACTTGACAAAACGAATGATGTAGAACTTTTTCGTTTTAGGGCTACTTTCATGTGCGGTTCTAAGAATTGAGTCCCAAATCAATGAGCTGAAAAATGTTGTACTGTGTAAATAAATATAAACCTACTTGATTATTTAATTTCAATATCACTCAAGAACAGTTTCAAGTACTCATTCCAAAAATATTCTATGATTTTACAACTTTATTATTTCTATTTTGCGCATGATTTTTTTTTTCGCCAATATTAAAATTTATTGTGTTTGTTATTATTAAAATTTGTTGTAGCTTTTCTTTTTTGTCCGACGTAAAAGAAAAGAAAAACATTTGTTTTGTCATTACCCCGTTGTTCATTAAACGCAAAACGCCTGGTCAAAAAAATGCCTTAGAGAGTATGCCGTTGGTTTGGCGGTGTTGCCACTAGGCTTTCTTATTTCCCAGAGCTTCCACTTGTTTTTTTGTTTTTGTTTTATTTTTTGTTTTTGTTTGTTTGCTGTCTTCTTTAGAGCTTTAGTGTGATTTTTTGCTGCTTCTGCGTTGTTATTGTATTTATATTGTTGTCCTTTTTTTTTGTTTTTTGCAAGTAGCGAAAATTTATAGACTTGTGTGTAAATGCTTTTGTTGCTGTTGCTGGTGTTTTATCACACACACACATACAATATTTTTGTTTTTTTTTTTGTATTTGCAAATCGCCTTTGTTGTTATTTTCCGTTTGTTTTGTTTGCGTTTTCATTCCAAAATCTAAAGGGGTAGGTCAGGGTAGCAGCAACGAGTAATGAATGAATGAATGACGACGTCCAACCATGATGATGATGATGACGATGACGATGTTGGTTGTGAAGGGGGAGACTGACACACTGTCTGGCTGTTTGGTGTTAACTCACTGGCATTTGGCGGCGGCGGCTTTTTGGTTTGCTGGAACTGTATATTGTAGTAGCCTAACCAGAGTCAAACGTGCCTCCTCCTGACACTACATGCAGTGACACTAGCAGCAGCCACAAAAATGTCATTGTCTCCGTTTGCCAACCCGAGCAGAGAGCGCCCAAAGTCATTGAACAGATAATTTTATGGGATTTCTCAAAATGATTTATATTTTAATGTTTTAATAAAATTTTCGAGTTCAAAAACCTGTTGTCTGGGCATAATTTGTATTGATGAGATGACTGAGGTTTACACTATGGGAGAGTGTTGAGAATGGATATTTGAGAGGGTTAAGCACATATATTTGATTGATTTAGGAAATAACGACGTTAAGGTATGGGAAAATTGCAAAGTTTTTTCTTATTTTAACATTTTGGGAAATGTTTAAAATTTTGGGCAGAAATCTAATGCTCTATTGCCGCAATCATTTCGTAAATGAAAAAAAAAGATAAATTATTTTTCCTTTCGTTAGCTTAATTGTTCATGCAACTCTTGAAGCGGAATATTAAGGCTTGTGATCTAAAAGAATTTCGAAAAAAAATTTGGATTTTTTGAAGATGGGTATGGGGTCGCTGAAATAGATTTTATCACAAAAATGAGGTTATGGAGAAAAAAATTTTATATTATTTTTTTCTGGTGCTTTTTGTTCATACAACTAAACAATTCTCTTCTTAAGGATCCGATCCCACGACAAAAAAATTATTGGTGTGAAAAATTATTATATTGAGGACCACTTTTATGGTCTTAAAAGTGAAAAATTATTTTTCCCAGATTTCAAACCTCGATAACTTGAAAAGTTTTCAACATTTTTTCAGGATGTAAAATGCGTTGGAAAGGTCTTTAAATTACCTTTCATTCGGTACATAGATTTATTTCTACTTGTTGGAATAATATAAGCAAAAAATTAAAGTTTGAGAAATTTTTTTTATTTATCAAATTTTATGAAAATTAAGAGAATTTCGTTATGTTTCGTTCTTGGTTAAGTATAAAAAAAAAACTTCTAAAATACATTGCTTTAATAAAAATATCAAAAATTTAATTCATCAATATATTAGTATTCACATACAAAATCAAAAGATATTAAATAAACAAAATCAACATATTTAATGAACAAATTAAAATTAAAAAGTAAATTTTTATCTAAAATTACAATACATTAACCATTAAATGTAGAACAACTGTGGAAGTATTTTCATATTGGTTTCTTAATAGCTTTTTCAAAGACATTTTTGTTAACATTAGGTATAATTTTTTCGATTGTTATCAACGCTAATCAATAAGTTTTGAAAATTATCCTCATTCTTTGTAATTTTTTTGTTATATATTGTAGCTGACGCCACGCCTTTTTCTGATAAATCATTCACAACACATAGTTTTTCTGGTTTTTTCTTTGAAGAAACAAAATCATCATCATTTTCCCATAAAAGTGTATCTTTCGAAAAAAAAGGAAGTGGGTAATTTTAATTTATCAAAAACCCTTTTACTGTTTGAGGTAACAAAATTATGCATTATGAATTTTGTTACATTTTAAAAAGGGCCTATTTCAAATATTTTAAAATTCAAATAGTGTGAATTTAAAAATAAAAAATAATGTTGTTGTCTTATTTTTATTTTTTTTTTAACATTTTTCACAAGTAAGATATAAACTTATATATACCAAAATAAAGGTATCTAAATTATCTTTCTAACGCATTTTAAATCTTGAAAAAATCTCGAAAACTTTTCAAATTATCGAGGTTTGAAATCTAGGAGAAATAATTTTTCACTTTTAAGACTATCAAAGTGGTCCTTAATATAATAATTTTTCACATCAATAATTTTTTTGTCGTGGGATCGGATCCTTACGAAGAGAATTGTGTAGTTGTATAAACAAAAAGCACCAGAAAAAAATAATATAAAAATTTTTTCTCCATAACCTCATTTTTTTGATAAAATCTATTTCAGCGACCCCACGCCCATCTACAAAAAATCCCAAAAAATTTTCGAAATTCTTTTAGATTACAAGCTTTAGTATTCCGCTTCAAGAGTTGCAAATAGTTTTTTGTGAAACGCTCTATTGTTCATTACTATTACTATTGTTAATTACTATTTATTTTTATAATTATTAATTGTCGAATTTATCTTAACATCAGCATTTTGCTGATTGAGACACATTGACCATACAGATCTAATTGTATGGATGATTTATGTTTGATTTAGTTCTGAAACTTTTCCACTGCTGTTTGGATATACATACATACATACATATGAATACATTTTGTTTAATTTAACCAGCAGTCTTATTCTTCAATCCAATTTTTATTGAAAATTTACCTAAGTTATTTTAATCGTATTTACCTTAATCCCCTTATCGATATTTTTAACACAAATCCGCCTGATAAAAAGTTAAATTATCCATTTCCCAGTTGATATCTTTTACAACTTCCTCCAATTTTCCCTTATTTTTAAAACTTAACTACAATCTCTCATTACCACCTTCCATTGAATTATAAACAATTCTAACTTTTCCTTTCCATTTCTCTCTTTCCAGATACTTTAAACATCTCTATCCATTTATAATATAATGGATCCAAGTCGACATCACGATTTCATAGGCAGCAATGATGAACGTTCAAGAACCACCACCACTACCTACTACAATAATAGTCGTGAAGTACCCGATATGTCAACACAGCATCATTACTATGGCCCAGCGCCGGGAACGGCCGTGCCACCACCCCCACCACCTGCCACGCGTAATCTAAATAACTCAAGAAAACCTCCCTGCGACTGTACGACCACACCTAGTGGTGCCAATATTACCTGTAATGGTTGTCGTCTCAACACCCCCGATGACATGTGGCCACCGATGGGGGCGACGTCGTCAACGAACTCTGCCAACGAACAACAACAGCAGCAGCAGCACTCTCAAAGAGGGCCCGCCGGAGATTACCGACAAATGATGGTGAACGAGGCCTCGATGCGTTCTTCAATACGACAAAGTCCCATGTATATGCAACAGCAGCAAGTGCCGCCTCCTCTGCCATTACAACATCAACAGCATCAGCAGCAGCATCAACATCAACCGCCGCCTCCGCAGCATATGATGCAACACGGGCCCCCTCAGTCGTCTCAGTCGTTAGTGCAAACACATCCATCACATGTAGCAAATAGAACAAACAGCTATTGGCCTCAGAATCCTTCATCGTCGTCGAGTGCTCAACCATATGGGGATGACCACTTGGCTGGACCAATGCCGCCAGGAGCACAACCCACAACTCAGACACAAATTGATATTAGCATTACGAGACGTTCGGCCATGCCCTCGGGTGGTTCCATGGATGGCGCTATGTATGGTCAATACAAGTCGGCCTCGATAACAGCGACGGCCACACATCCATCACATGCGAGTAGTTCCTATCCACCACCTGCTTCGTCGTCATCGAATCACATGTTACATCAGCGGAGTCTAAATGCAATGGGCGGGCCGCCAGGTCCCACGTCAGGCGCTCAAGCGGGCTCTCATTATGTCACGAAGGAACGCATTTATGAACAAACAAAATACTCGTCTACCACCACTACCACTAAGTTTGCTTACAACTCAAGTACGTCCTCCTCTGCCATCTATGATAGTCACCATCATCATCAGATGAGTAGCCAGGCAATAATGGGTGGTAGTAAATCTTCCATGCCGCCTATAGACCATCATGTCATTAATCCCAGCAATTTACCTGCGTCCAAGGATCAACATCCAAGTCCTAACTACGCCCGCAAATGTCCACAAATGTATACGCCCGAAGCGGAACAAAGTACTGCGCACCATCACCACCTGTATATGCCAACACCTCAGTTTAGTTCGGATAAGTTTACAACAAGAGCCTCACCCCAACAGGCGCCCGATTATACAAAACTAAGGGAGAGCCCCCTGCAATCCTCCTCGACGACGAGTGTTAGCCCCTATATGGGAGACAAATATACTAATCACATAACACCGCCGTCACACCTGAGAGAGTCGCCGTCACAGTATGTGCAACAGTCTTCTGTATCTCGAAATTCCACCCCATCATATTACAACTCAAATCAAAATCATCCATCCAAAGTACTCCCACCGGAAATGTCGCCAATAATAATGAAGCAATCACCACAGGCCCAATATCAGTATTCAACCAAAAATCCTCTACAACCACCACCACCATTGCCACCGTCCATCAACACGCACCAAATGCACCATCAAGTCCCTCCAGGAGCTAAGGCCAATGCCATAGTGTTAGCTCCCCCCGGCAATCCTCCACCACCGCCGCAACGTTATATCATTGAAAATGTTAAACGTGAAGATCTCGAAATCTATGAAAATCCTCCACGCAACTCGGGAGGCGGTATATATTTGAATCCATACAACACCCCACCGCCTACGGGGGATGCCTGTTGTAAAGAGGTGGCCCCGCTGTCCGCCTCTTTGTCGCCATTCACCACAGGATCTGCGACGCCCAACTATCGCGTAGAATCTCCCCAGTACTATGCCAGCAAGTATGGCAAATTGTCTATGACGTCTGAGACGCCGAGCAAGCATTCAATAATTCAACAAAATACTCCTCCACCCAGTCGGGCCCCTAGCCAGCGAGGTCATCAACAACCCGTCTATTACTATGAAGGTAACCCTCACAGTGCTCCATCGCCGGCGGCAGCTACAGCGGCCTCACCTTCGCCCTCCTCGTTGCTAATGCCGACGACAACTATGTCACAGACGCAAATGCACCATGCGGGGGAATATGCCACCCCAATGCAAGGAGTTGGTGGTGGGGGAGGACCACCTCCGCCGGGTCATTCAATGCCCCAGCTGTACCCCACCCAGCCGTCAGCACAACATCAAGCCACGACATCGTCCCTCAGGAATACAGAGCTAATTGTGGCGACGCAAAATCACAACCCTTACGAGCGGGTAATATCTCATCCCCACAGTACTCAACAGTTGCAGCAGCAGCAACCTGGGCCAAAACATCATGGTATGCAGCCCAGTTCGGCGTTACAAATGCCATCTGTGTCTGCTACAGGATCCCCTCATCATGCTGCCAAGATACCTGTCGCAAATGCCGCAGCTACATCCAAGCAACAGAAGCCCAACTATCGAGAACTGATCAACCGTACGCTGGCCATGAGAAGTGCCACATCGGAGGAGGAACTCAATATGCAGATTATAAAGAAAACTTTGAATGTCGACACCCAGGGCATAAGAGGACCTCCTGGGTCGGCTGCACCAGCATCACGTATAGGGTCTGCTACGCAATCTCAATCTATGGGTAACAATGAAAGATTGCCAATGCCGGTAAGGGATCATGTACGATCAGATAATATTCCAAGTCAAACGGTAGCCAAGCCATCGTCGGCTACTTCGTCTTCTTCTGTATTGGTTTCCCATAACGCGGCGTCGTCATTGCCTCGCCATGAAACATCACGTATTGCTATAAAACAAGAAGATGATAAGCCCTCGTCATCTTCCTCTTCCAATGCCGCCGCACCTCTCACGACTGCTTCGTCTCCCCTTGATCTCTCAATGCGTACGGTAAAAACAAAGGCTGATTCAACAGAGTACAAATATCATCATCAACAACAACAACAACAACAACCAAGACATTTAACCCCCAAGTCTTCTTCTAACGAAGGTCGCTACACTTTACCTAGAGTGGATTCAACGCCAATATTTTCAGTTCATGCCTTTGAACCGGCCGCTAGTGCAGCCAACGACAATGCTGCCGCTTCTCCGCTTAGACAAAATTCCAGACACAACTCGTTGGACCGCCGTAACTATACACCTCCCACGCAACCTCATGTACAATCGCAATCCGCCGGCCACACTGGACCTCCCAATTCATATCATCCTCAATCTTCCTCGCAATATCCAACTCAGCGCAGAGCAGCTGATACGCAGCATACAGCATCTAGCGTTCCTCCACCTCACCTTAAAGCCTGTTACGAGACCTCGTGTGTCATTAAGACGGCTCCAAAACCTGCGCCAATGGCCATAAATTCAATGGCTCAGGCGAGGCCGAGTGTTTTGGAGTCGAATCCTTATGCCAGTGTTAAAAAAACAGAACAAAAAAGAATTGTGGAACCGATAGCCGCCGTGGCTGCGTCGTCCACCCAGAAGGCATTGGCTGCTGTGGAAAGATTACCACCAGATACTAGTATAATGCCCTTGCCGCCAAGAAATCCGTACCCTGTGCAAAGAGTAGGCATAGGACAACCAACTGCCGCTCCCCTCCTAAGTAATTCGAGTGTTCCCTCCATGCCACCAGCTTACCTACAGGGTTGTGAGAAGAATCCCAACTTCAGGAAACGACACATTCAGGAGTACTCCAATCAAATGTTAGCCGGGGAGCCAACAACAAAACAGACACGCTTCATCGATGTGCCGCCCCCGGAGGCGGTGGTAAACAAACCTCAAATACCCATGAGACCTGCTGATATTTCTGTGATTGCTGTGAATGATGTCTCCCACTTGGAAATGGAACGATTAAATAAAGCCAAACAGCCATTGGAAGTGTTGGTGCCCCACATTAGTACAGGATCAGGAGTGATAGCTTCTACTGCTACCGTACAACCAGCTAAGGTTATTGTCAATAATCATATACAATCGTTGCCCTCTCCTACCGTGGTGGTAGTGTGCAAACAGGAACCTTTGACGCCCACCGGAGAAGTGTCACCCAAAACGGAAATTGTTACCACACCACCTGTACTGCAACCCGTCACCAGCACTATCACCCAACCACCGACGAACTCTGTCATGCAGCAGCAGCAAGTGGCTTCATCAAGAATAAGAACCAAGGCCGAATTGAAAGGCTTTACTTTTAATCCTCCCCCAATGCAACAACTACAGATACAACAACAACAATCGGAAATCAAGCCTCCCGTCGTAGTTCCTGCATCTTTTGCCATAAAACAAGAGGAGCTGCCAGCGATTAAAATAAAAGAGGAGCCAGACGCAAAAGTAGATTTGCCAGCCATAGAAGGATTAGAGGATGATTTCTCCGAGAACAAACTGCTTGACTTTGGTTGTTGGAGCAATACGTGCAATAACTTTGTGGAACAGCTGCTGACACGTCCGGCCAAAAAGAAACCCTTTGCAAATGTTATCACCACAAAGACCTTCAAAGATATCTCCGCCGCCTCCGACATGGTGGTAACATCCACCGATATGGCAACCAACAAGCCAAAAGCGACGGATAATCACTTCTCTAATATGGAATCGGCTGATAACACACGCAGTTCGTTTACTCGCTTTGATGGAGCGATGGAATCCAGTATGACTGTAAAATCTTCTATGAATCAAGATTCTCGCAATTCGCCCACATCCAGTTTGGTACCGAAGAAACTCACCAAATTGGAAAGGGAAAAGAAAAGGTTTCAACAAGAAAAGCGTTTGGCTGAACGTTTACAAGCTAAAGATCTTTCATCCGAGTCTGAAGATGAATTGGATAAGCGCAAGACGGAGCGTTTAAAGAAGCCGCCTATGAAAGCAAAGAACAAATTTAAGACCACCAAAGGTAGTGGCAACGGGCACTCTTCCTCTACACAGGTAGCTGAAACAAATCATCGCTTCTCGGACTGTGGCAGCGATTCTTCAACCGGAACGGAGGCAGAATCCACTAAATCTATGCCAAATCTTAAAAAGGAAATGGATGAGGAAGGAGATAAGGGAAAGCCGCCAGTCATCAAGGCTGCTTCAAAAAAGGACAGCGAAGAGAAAACGGAAAATGTTAAAAAAGTAAAGGAAGAAAAAGAAGAAAAAATAGAAATTAAAGAAGTCGCCAAAAAGAAGGAGTCAGCGATAACGGAGAAAACAAAGGAAGAAAAGATCGATAAAGTGCCGGCGGATAAAGATCGCGAAAAGTCCACATCGATAAAACAGGAGCCGAAAAAGTTATTTGAGACCAGCTCTTCTAGCTCTAGTGAAACTACGGACGATGATGACAAGGATGAGGATAACAAAGACGAAGACGACAACAAGGACAGCAAAGAGTTCAAGACTTCCGGCGGCGACACCAAACAAATCAATCATTCGTCCAAATCAAAGTTCACAAAAGTTGGTCTAAACACCATGACAAGATCAAAACGAAAAAAGGAATTAGAACTCCAGTTGGCCAATAGCAAAGTGCTGAGGAACGACAAAGTCATAAGAAATTCCACCACCAAGATTAAAAGGAAGTATGTACGCAAATATGGCAACAATGTTAATAGTTATTTGGAGTCTGGAGGTTTGAGTCGTGAATCGGGAGTTATGAAATCGACACGGTTGAAAGCAAAACTCGAGCGAAAGGGCAGCAATGCGTTGGTATTACTTAAAAAGGATAAAAAGGTCGGTAGACCCAACAAAGTTGATTCAGGGAAAATTTCTAAACACGAAAATGAACATGACCCCAATGTTTTGGAGCTGTATCGTTTCAAACGGGCCCTGAAGGTACCACCGAGCCTTATAAATATCAAGCACCCAGGATCTCATAAAATTGCCGCCTCTCTGCCTGATCTGGAGAGGCATGCCGAAGCTTTAGAAGCTTATGCCAAGAAAAAGAAGAAGTCAAAGGGCTCTGACAAACTAAAAACAGGCATTCGGACAACAAAGTCTCCCATCAGAGCCGATCTAGATGACAATCTAGAACATGGTGAGCCGCGATCCATCATTGATCTGCTGCACTCTAGAGTAACTAAAGCCTCTGGTCTTAATGTCAACAACAAATCCACTACTACCACTGCTGCGAAACCGGCTGCCAACAAGACCTGCACCAGCTCCATCTCGAAGGCGTATAATACAAACAATTGCGGCATATTTAGTGAAACATCTCAGACTACGGAGTCCAGCGAACTTCAAATGTTGCCGCCTCTCAAACAAGATTCCGCCGAGGATGAAGAGGAGGACGACAACGATTCGGCCAATGGTGGTTCGGCTAAAAAACGGCATTTCAGTATATTTGACACCAAAGTACTGCCCACCAAGACACGAACGGAATCGAAAATGCAGCAGAAACGAGAGAACATACGTGAGATATTTGTGGGCGATGATCGTCCCGCTTCGGCTCCACCAGAGATGACGCAGGCACCCGAAAACCTAGGAGAGAAAATGACTTATGAACAAAAGTACGAACAATTCTTGCAACAAATGAATATTGTGATAAGTGCCGACAAGTTTGGAAGATTTGGACGATCAGCGGCCGCCCGAAAACTTATAACACCCATCGGACAGGCGGGCTCTGCGTTGCATATCAAACAGGAGGAGGGCGATACGGAGAGCACAAGTGTCATGGATCCCGATGAACCAAACGAGGACCAAAAGTCCGAGTCGCACGTCAACCAACTACGTAAGAAACGTGGCAAATATCTAAGACGTAAAGGCAGCTCGGGTTTTGATTATATACGTAAAAAGAAGAAGCCCACACCAGCTTCCAATGTCTCGGGCACACCCCATAATGGGTCCACTAATTCTGCCTTCAATCAGTTTGCCATAAAAGCCGAAAAAATGGAACTGGACGAATACGAATATAAAATGAAAACCGAAGATGACGTAAGCCGCGAAATCCAAAAATGGGTACTCAACAAGGGCGTGGGCCAGAGCACAATGCATAAGGCGGCGCGTCAGGGATACATAGATGTGATAGTGTATTGTCTGGATCGTATGGGCATGAATCCCGATCAAAAGGATAATGCCGGCTATACGCCACTGCACGAGGCCTGTACCAATGGTTGGTTGGAAATAGCACGAATTCTCTTGCAATATGGTGCTAATCATTCGGCAGCGGCACACTCGGGTATAAGGCCACTGCACGAGGCTAGTGAAAATGATCATGAAGAGATAGTGCGACTGCTGTTAGCCTATGGTGCTGATCCTCTATTGGCTACATATTCAGGTGAGTATTTAGTGAGGCTTAGAAGGTGGTCAAGGCAACAACGGTTTTGTAATTTTAACATTGTATTTTAGGTCAAACTCCCTTAATGTTAGCTTCAAGCACAACAATGCGTGATATTTTAAATAATCATTTAGTAGATGTACAAAGTATGATGGGACCTGATCGTAAGCCATGGAAATTTAATGGCCCATGGGAAATATATGGTAAGTACGAAATATTTGTAAAAACTTATGGAATGTACAATATTTTAAATTTATAATTGAAATCAAAGAGCTGATTATAAAGACCAATGGAAAACTTAAAAAAAAACATATCAATATCGTCCGGATCACCCGGGTACCTAAAAAAATAAGAGCCAGTATTGAACCCCGTCTGATCGCCAGGGCAAAGCAAGTGCATAGCATATATTCTATGGACTAATTCTCCTTAACATTTCCACTACTTCTGTAGAAATCACTAGTCGCGGAGTTATTATTGTAGTCCTGCAGGTCCATGGCATGCTTCTGTGGCCTATCTGGTATAAGTATGGTACTTATTGTCGAACAGTCGTTAAACCATAGTGTAGTCAACGATTCATACTGTGTTAGGCATCATTTTAACCATAACCGTTGTTCGACTATTCCGACTGCTCTCTTAGTCTAACTGCCGTAGCTGTGGTTATAATGTCCAGGTGTATCACTTACACACACAGATTTCCCATTCGTTGGACTTTGTCTAATATACCGATAATTGTATAATGCATAACAACCAGTAAACATTGCTATGTTTTAAGCCCCATTGCTTACCTTTGCAATTGCTTCAATACCCCACAATGAGATAGGTTCCACAGATGCGGTCTTATACCTACTGGTGAACAGATCCAGTTCGGTCTTGTTTGGATTTACTCCATAGTAAAATAGTATCTGAGTGTACTCAGAAACCTTCTCCTAACTGCTATTGTCACATCATCTGCATATGCGACAACCATGACACCAATCTCCTCAAGGGAGAACAGATAACCTTTCAGTGAGAAGATCCATAGTTAGGGGAAAACACACCACTTTGGTTTGTACCCAACTGACAAAGCTATTTACGTCTGACGGCCCTAATTTGTCCCTGATACGTATCTTTGTAAGAAAATCGTTCACAAATTTCCTAATGCTGACGCCCACTTGATAGTGGCATAGCCACTATATCTATATCTATATCTGAAAAAACTACCGTAGCATACTCTTTGGCGGCCAGGGCTGTCTCAGTGGAATTGCCCTTGCAGTAAGCATGCTGCCTGTCCGACAATAACTTTCCAGTGTTTTCTGAGGAAGCGATGGGAGGAGTTTCCCGCTTTAGAAATACCCATGCTATTTTGAAGTTGGTTACAATTTCTATGGCAACAGCCGAAGGTTGACTTCACGCGGTGCTGTCCGTCGGTATGCAGCAGCAATTCTAGCGATTCCTCAATCACCCTGAGGTTTCATGAGATAAATTACCGTGCATGGTGTGCATGGACAGTATTTTCCTTAGCCTTGTAGCTTTCCATTAACTGACACCTAATTAATTGTTTTCTAAAGTCTTATTAGAACTTTTCCCATGATGTAAGAATGTTTTTCTATTGTTTTTATAATAAAATCTGGAATGTGAAAAATCTTAATGAAAAATCGATATGTTGTCGTTAATTTATCTTCTATTATTTTTTTTCTACCTTTACAGATCCTTCAGAATGTGGTTACAATTTGTTTGAGGGTGCACCCAATTCGATATGTGATATGAGCCGAGCTCTTTTACGTAAAGGTTCTTTAACCAACAATCAAATGTTGCAAAACAAAAAACTACAACAACAACAAATGCTCACAAACAACACGACGACAACAACAACAGCAACACCTGTCAATACCAACCAATCGACAACCGCCGCCAATAACTCCACCACCAATACAATTTTAAACCAAAACTCACAAAATGGTCCAACCGCCGCCACCAGCAACAGCGGTAGTAGGGGCGGCAACACCGGCGGCGTTGTAAGTAGCAGCAGTAACAGCACCACCAACCAACAAAATAGTGCAACTAGTAGCAGTGGTGGTGGAGGTGGTGCAATCGTGGCCAAAGGAATTGATGCCCTTATGCCGCAGCCAAAAGGGGAGACAAATACAAAGACTGTTATGGACGAATGTGCAGTAGTACTTGATAAAATAGATCGATTTAATGCCGTGCGACAAAACAACGATAGTAGTAGTAGTACTAAACCAGAGATACTGGTGGAGAATTCTGATAGTGATGGAGAAATGTTTGAATTTGAAGAGGCGGATATTTTATTGCCACCACTGTATTTACTCAAGGACGAAGGCACCAATGAAAAATGGGTACTCTTAAGTGATTTGTGCAATTTACTTAAAGTGAAATCAAAGGATACTCTATTGAATAAGGTAAGAAAAAAAAATAATAATAATAGTCAAGTTGATAATAAAGTAACAAATGGGATTTAAATAAGTATGTTAGTAAGATGTCAACCCAAACGTCGAAGTAGACATAAAAACAGATCATTATTAGATTATGTAATTGAACAGGATAATAAATATGTCTTACTATGAGAAAGATGTTTGAACAACTAAGGATTTTAAATTCATTAAAGAATTTTAAACGCTTCTTGATGTTAAAATTTCTTTAGAACTGAATTCCCAGGGAACTAATTTCCCTGGAAATTCATTACTCACGGAAATAAGAGCCTCCCATTCTAAACAAGAGTTCAAGTATTCGAAGCATGCTGTTTTCTTTTGACAAAAAAATTACAAATGTACTTTTTGAAACCATAAAAGTACTTTTTGGCACAAGATTTGTTTGTTGTTATACAAACTTATTTTGGTAAAAAAAAAATTCTTTTTGGTACATTAAATGTTCCTCTTGATACAATAAAAATACGTGTTGGTATATTGAAAGTTCTTTTTGGTATAATAAATATACTTTTTGGTACAGTAAAAATACGTTTAGGTACAAAAATTTGCCCTTACGTTACAATTCGTCAGATTGTAATGAGTCAAAATATCCATTTTTTACATTTTTTACCTTTGGAATTAAACAATAAGAGAAATTTTTGGTGCAAAACAAAAAGGTACTTTTGGTAGATTGAATTTACTTTTTGGTTAAATAAAATTACTTACTTCCTTAAGTGGCCCATAACAACATACGAACGTGGTTCATAAATTTGAGGCCTGATGTATTAAAGAATTCCACACGCTTCGGTCTTCTGCGTGTGTTCTCCAGTAAGTCCTACCAGATGGTGGCACAACGCCTACCTTCCAACGGAGTTTGGGTCTTCCTGCTCTGCGCCGTTCTTCAGGCTCGAACACCTTTCTCACTGGAGCATTTATATCCATCCTGGCAACATGTCTCAGCCATCGTAGCCGTTGCACTCTGACTTTTTTAGCTACTTCGATGTCGGGTAAAACTCATACAGCTCATTGTTTAGCCGATGGCGAAACTCGCCGTCGACACATATAGGTCCATACTTTTCTTTCGAATACTCACTGCTTTTGTATGTCCGTTGTCGTAAGCACCAATGATTCGGCAGAATACAATTGAACGGGTAAGATTAGCACCCGGTAAAGCTGTTTTTTAGTATTCCGAGATAAGGTGGCGTTACTAAAGTGCTGCCGAAGTCCGTAGAAACATCTATTGGCGAGCACTATTCTCCGTTTGAATTATTGGCTGACATTATTTTTCTTATTGCAGAAGATCCGAGGTAGGTAAATTCATTTACTACCTCAAAACAATAATTGTCAACGTTCACGGTGCATCCCCATCGAGAGGACTCTTTGTTTGTTGAAATCATTATTTTAGCTGACTCCTTTTCTAGTGATGAGAAAACTGCAGTTTTCGGCCAATGTTGTCTATATCATCGGCATAGGCTAGTGGCTTGTGGCTCTTTCTCATCACCTTCTCCATAACTATATTAAATAGAGTACAGAACGAGCTATCGCCTTCCTTAGACCTCTTTCCGTGTTGAATGGATCAGACTGATCTTTACTTCTTATGTAATTGTATGCAATTGGTAATAGGCTTATTCCACGGTAGTTCTTACATTCACTACGATCTCCTTTCTTGTATATGGGACATAACAGACTGAGACTCCAATTCCCGGGCATGCTCTTCTCTAGCCAGATGTTCTCCATGTGCTAATGCATGCTCCTAATCAGCTTTTCCCCGCCAGCATTTAACAATTCAGCAGGGAGGCCATCGGCTCCAGCCGCTTTGTTGTTTTTAAGGTGGGAGATTGCCACACGTAACTCGCTCCGGCTCGGAGGTGGACAGTTAATACCATCGTAATAGATTGGAGCGAGGTCTCCTGGAGTGGTGCCCGTATCCAGTAAATTTCTGAAATGATTTATCCATATCTTCAGAACGTTATCCGGGGTCGTCACTAGCTGACCATCACTGTCTTTGCAGGATCGCAATCCTGTTCCACGCATTCTCGCCTTAGCTTTCATAAAAATTTTTCGGGAGCAACTTCGGAGCAACTCTGTACACTCATCCTGCCTCTTCTACAGCTCCTTCTTTTTCCGTCTAAAAGGACTAGTTGCCACTCGTCTCTTCTCCATGTGCCGTTCTCCAACAGCTCGCGTTGCCATTGGCTGCAGTTTCGTCCTGTATGCAGCATCCGTCTCTCTCGTGGCATTGCGACATTCATCATCGTACCAGGTATCTTCTTGAGACGGCTTTGAGTACCCAAGTACGCTTCTCGCAGTCCGTTCGTTGGAGTCGGCTATATATTGCCACTGCGAGGTTATATTATCAGGGGTTTGAGCATTACGTAGCAGTTGAGTTAGGTGGTTGGAGTAGGCGTCCCATACCTCTGTGGTCCGTAGTTTACCGATGTCCAGCTTTCGTTTTGACTGGTTTCGTACGTTTTTCGCCATGCTTAGCCAGTGTTCGCACCCCTGTTCACTCTTACGTCCAGAACAATCGATGCGTGCCTTCCATCGACTACCATGTGATCTATCTGATACCTCGTCAAATGATCTGGAGGTAACCATGTTGCCTTATGAATATTTTTATGGATATTTTTATAACCATGTTGCCCTATGAATATTTTTATGGTCAAATCTAGTGCTGCTAACTACTATCTTTCTTGCCGCAGAGAAATCAATCAGTCTGATGCCATTGTTCGACGTTTCGGTATGCAGACTGAATTTTCCGATGGTAGGCTCAAATGCGGTCTCCCTGCCTATTTAAGCATTTAAATCGCCTAGTACCATTTTCTAGGCTCTCGTAGAACTCGTCTTTGTCCTCATCGCTTTTCTCTTCTGTCGAAACATGGTCACAGATAAGTGTTACGTGGAAAAACTTCGTTTTAACTCTTATGGTGACTATACGTTCACACACCCGGTTGAACCTTGAGACTAGGTGTCGCAGTCTATTGCCAACCACAAATCTACATCCAAACTCGTGCTTGTTCGCATGGCCACAATAGTAGATGTCGCACGTCTTCATGCGCGAGCACCCGTGACCCGTCCACCGGATTTCCTGTAAAGCGGTTATGTCAGCATTGTATTCTTCGAGGACTTTCGCCAGTTGGATAGAGGCACCTGGTCTATACAATATTCTAACATGTCAGGTCCTTAATTCGTTTGCGATCGTCGTCAACATTTTGGGGGTCTATTTTATTCTTTTCTTACTTATTTGCATTGCAATAGTTCAAACGTCGGTGGTGGGTTGCAAGCCCAGCGCACCACGTCGCAGTATTCTCCTCCTGCCAGGATTTCGTTACAGCCGTCCATTCTGGGTCAGACGCTGACCAGGGTACCGGTCACTCTGAGCAGACGTGCCTGGGTTTTAGGTTTCGCCCCTCACAGTTAGCCGTGCTCAGACGGGTGTCAATGGCACGTTTCCAGGCGTCACTACGTGGAGGTATTCCGTCCGCAGTAGTACCACGCATACGGAGCTCTGTGAGTAGACTTTAAGTGCAATTGGCAAGGATCACTCTGGGTTTGCCAAGTTAAACCGATCAGAAGCTTTACCTTTTATCACACTTCAGACTTTTTGATATAATAAAAGTATTTTTTTGTACAAGAAAGGTTCTTGTGATACAGTAAAAGTATTTTAGGTAAAACATTCTTTTTGATACAATAAGCGTACGAACATTGGAAGTACTTTTTGGAACGATAAAAGTACTTTTTGGCACAATAAAGTTACAGTAAAAGTACCTTATGGTACATTGCAAGTACTTTTTTGCCCAAAAATTTACCCTTTTGTCCATTGAATGTACTTTTTTCTACAATAAAAGTACTTTTTGGTACAATAAAACACTTTTTGGTACAGTAATAGTACTTTCTGATACAATTAATGTTCTTTTTGATACAACAAAAATGCTTGTTGGCAACAAAAGAGTTAAAAAAGTGCTTTCTGGTATTAAGTACAATATATGTACTTTTTAAAAAACTAATTGTACTTTTTGTTCCAATAAAGGTTTTTTTGATACAATAATACTACTTTTGGGTACAAAAAAAGTTGTTATATCTAATTTTGTCATCAAATTCTCCTTTTAATAATAGATTCTCATTTTCAAAGATCGTTTAGGAAATGAAAAAGCAAAAAGAGAAAAATATCCGGGTGAGATTTTATTTAATATGTAGGAATAGCGAAAAAATTCCCAGGCATTTATTACACAGTAGCACATTTTCCTACTTCAAACCCTTGAACCAATTGAAACCCACAAAATCTGAAAGGCTATGATAGTAGAAGAAAAACCCTAACTGGGTATTGAATTATTAGCTAAGGTTTTCTTTTAATTCATTTTTGAAGTTTTCGACTGAAAGGAAGATTTTAGTAGTCTTTATCTCGTGAACTATTCTAAATATAGCTTTTCTCTCTTCAGCAAATTTTTAGCTTTTAATCAGATCTGAAAATTTTGCTTGAGATAAAATCAAGAAAACAACAACATCTTACTCAAAACAGCAAAACTGTACAGAAATCACTTTCATTTGTACGTATATCGAAATTAAAAATGCTATGCTTTTTAAAATGAAATAGATACAAAATAGAAATAAATCAAAAAACAATAAAAATCTATGATGAAATTTTACGATTTTTTTACATTTTTGTTGTTTTGAGTGAGATTATGTTGTGTTTTTGATTTTATCTGAAGGTTAAATTTTTCGATCTGATTAAGAGCTAAATTTTGAATAGTTCACGAGATATAGCCTTAAGAATCAGTACATGATTTTTGAACTTTCAAAAACCTTAGCTAATAATTCAAAACCCAGCGAGGGGTTTTCTTCTACAATCATAAGCTTTCAGATTTTGGCGGTCTCAATTGGTTCAAGTTTTACTGCTGCACTGTGTTATTTAGAATCAAAATGTAATCAAAATATGTTTTTGAAATTTTAAAAATAACAAACGGCTTTAATTTTGTATTGTCATAGGAGGAAAGTATTTTTATCTTTATATTATTTATTATCATTAAAATTATCTTTTTTAGACTTTGCAAGAAGTCTTCACAGTAACAAATATAATAGGTTTAAGAATCAATGAGGAGTGTTGATCAACTATAGTAAAACAATTTAATTTGCGTAGGGAAAAATACTAGTTCGGAACTAGTATAATAGGGCAGTCAACTAGTTCACCTTCCATACAAGCAACTGTCGCATTTAACATGTAGTTGTCCTAGGATTGGGGAGAATTGTCCCTTTTGTATTAGAATAAAACTAGTTCAGAATTTCTAGTCGAGCGGTAGTTGGTTGCCTCCTTTGAAATAGTTTGGAACTACTTCAAAAAAGGTTAATAAGTACTAGTATTATTGTAGAAAAATTTGAGGTAGTACCGTCTAGTATTTTAAATACGAAACAAAACATATACGACGATCAATGTATATTTTAATGTGGGTGAAATATACGATATTGTAATATATACAACAATTGAGTATATTTTTTTCATCTAAAAGTCATTTAGTATCATTTGTCTGTTCGAAATATAACATTTGAAATTATTTCAAAACTCTCTTTTTCTTATTCATCAGCTTAAAACGTTTAACTATCAAAATTCGATAGTTTAGGACTAGTTCATTTTGAGAGTAGTTCACAATTCCATACTTTTGGACTAGTATGTTTTTGAACTAGTTTTACGGTTCCCTACTGGGTAACTTCTATAGACGTATTTGATATGTTGGATAAAAAAAATTGCTCTTATAGCTTTGCCTTAGATGCTAAGAATATGTTTGTCCTTACAAATGAGATTTAAGATTTGTCTGTTGACTAATTGTACCCTTTCTTTTTTCTCGCTCGACTACAATGACATTCTTTACATGTGAAATCAAAATTCTGCCATCAATTATAACATAGTTAACATTGCATTTTCTTGACCCATAAATTGCTGTTCCTTCGTGCCTTCGTCGTTGTTGGTCATAATTGGTTGACACACAACAATGGTGCATTGTTTCAAGTGGAAAGGAAATTAATCATACTGTGTGTGTGTGTGTGTGTGTGCATTAAGACCTTAAAAAGAAAATATTCTCAAGTTCATTACTTATTGTGTTTCTTGTTCTGCCGTTCGAAAAATAAGAGCGAGGTAAACGTTGGCATAAATAATGAAGAAACAATTTGTATGCATGTTGAATATTTAATGTGACTGTTGTACGGTGAAGTAGTACATTGTTATTGATATCGTGTATAAAGTATTTTAATGCAAGTAGTTTCAATTTACAACAGGGCAATTTTTCTTCTACAAAAAAAAAATGTTGACTTTGATGCAAAAAAGGAAGTCAAGATAACCTTTGATATAGGAGAAGGCATTGTTTGACATATTTTTTTTAAATGGGAATGTGTTTAATAAGTCAAAAGTTTGAAAATTTATAATTTCTTAAAAGAATAATACCTTTTTAGCGAACGATTTCTCGTAAGTAAAGAGAAAATTGTAGAAATTAATAAATAAAACTAGTTCAGCTAGTTATATTCTACTGCCCGGTAGGGAATCGTCACTCTAGCTCAAAAATATACTTGTTAAAAAGTATGGAATTCTGAACTACTTTCAAAATAAACTAGTTCCAAACTATCGAATTTTGAACCAGTCAATTGTTATTATTTTATTAATAAGAAAAAGAGACTTTGACATAATTGCAGAAGTTATTTTTCGAAATTTTACCAAAAGCAAATGATAAATGATTCTAAATAATTTTTAGATGAATAAAATATATATTTCAATTATTATATTTGATTATATTATCTTATTTTTCATCAACCTTCAAAGATATTTTGAACGTCGTATATATTTTTTTTCGTACCATATTTAAAATACAAGTACAGTAATAGATCAAATTTTGTAGAATAGTTGTTTACGCCTGAAGGTGGCTGCATTTATCTTATAATCTTCTCCGATTTTCCATCGTCCATCCCTTTTTTGGTATTCGAGAACGTTGTTCCGTCAAACTGATTGTAACGAGTAACTGATATTGCTGAATTAAGGCCGCCCTTCTCCATCTTTTCTTTGTCATATTGTATTTTATTATTCGTAATCCAGAGCTCTCCGGTAAAGGTAATATTCGCCTAATAAAGCCAATATATTTTAAAATTTATTTTGAAAAACCTTAATTCCTCCTGTGTTTTTATTTATCTTTTATCGACCCTCCAAAACCATTTGCCCGTGCAAACAATTTTACTAGTTCTTAGTGTAGTATCAAATTAACATGTAATTGGTAACCCTTAAATCTATGTTATTGATTTCTTATTCTATTCTGTTAACCTATCGGTTATTTCTGTTTATAACATTATAACCTTATGAAGTCGTCTTTTAACTATCATCGAGATAGGAACACTATGGATTAATTTTCAAAGTGAATTTAAAATAAAGGAATTAAACATATTATAAAAACGCGTGTACGCTTTTTATTCATAGACACAACACTTAGCAATCTTTTTTGAAGTAGTTCCAAATTAGTTCAAAGGAGACAATCAACTACCGTCCGACTAGAATTTCAGAACTGGTTCTATTCTAGTACAAAAGAGACAATTCCCCCCCAAGCCTAGGATAACTACGTGTTAAATGAGACAGACAGTTGTTTGTATGGAAGGTGAACTAGTTCACTGTCCTATGGATAACTAGTAATGTACTAGTTCCAAACTAGTATTTTCCATACTTTGTGGTTACTAGTGTGTTATGTGAACGACTAAAGCCCATTCTGGCGAACCTGATTGGACCTTACCGGTGGGGCTTTAGACCTAGTAAATCCACGATCGACCAGATATTGACACTACGACAAATCCTGGAGAAGACCCAAGAATTGCAGATTGACACCATATGTACCATATGTTCATCGACTACAAAGCTGCATTCGACAATCCGATACGACTTAAATTGTTGGATGCTTTGGCTGAGTTTTGTAACCCCGCGAAGCTAATACGACTTTGCGGGATGACACTGACTGACACGAAGTCATCAGTGAAAATTGGCAAAAATCTGACAGAGCCATTTTCTACCAAGCGAGGCTTTACACAAGGCGATAGTCCGTCCAGTGATCTCTTTAACATCGTAATGGAAATGATCATGCGAAAGGCTGCAGTAAACAGAAATGGTACCATCTTCAACAAAATTCACATGTTGCTCTCGTATGCTGATGACCGAATTGCTTGGAATACTTTTCTACGTGCGGCTACTGATAGATACATTTCTGTTGTTGCTGCCATTAAAGAAGAAGAAGAACGGTGGTTACAAATTCGATTGTTTAGAACTAGTTAATTTTGGAAGTAGTTCACAATTCCATAATTTGGAGCTAGTACGCATTTACACTTTTTTGACAAGGAACAACAGGGTTGCGAACTATAATACCATGTCGGAAAAGATAATCGGCCTTATTCCCGTTGTTGTTGTTGTAACAGCCGGTGGTTAGCTGAGGTGATAATTCTTTATACCGATTTTCAATTTATCGGCACTCGATCGGGCATATAATCCGATTATCATACGATCATTGTTGGCAACTCTGTTTCGTTCCTTTGTAGATAACAAGGTTTGTTTTAAGGATTGTTAGGTGTTGTTGTTGTGAGTTTAACCGCCAAATTCCACCATAGATGACGCCAGCTGGCTTGTTGATTTATATTTGATGTTGATAAATCATTTTCCTTTTTTTTCCTTGGTCCTTGCGCAATCTGGATTTTTGTATTGGAAGCGTCTAGGATGAGTTTTGTTGGCTGGAGAACTCGAAAGTATTTGAAAAGTAAATAATTTTTCATCGATGTTGATTTGGCCAGTGCCCCGGCCGGTAATCGGATCCGGCACCTTCGGATTGCTAGTCTACGTCGCTTCCACTGAGCTATCGAAGGCCACCGCCTTATTCCCGTAGTCGCCGTCGACGCAAAACTACGTCGTCTTTTGACGCCGCTGTAAAATCGGTATTCTAGTAGTCGTTTTCGATAACTATCGGTAACTATTGACACAAATTTGGTATTCTGTAAGGAAATGTGACGACGACGTTGAATCGAAACGACTCTGAATCTGTCGTCACAGTTGTTGGTAACGACTTGAAACAATTTAAAGGAATAATTTTAGTTTTTGTAAATTTAAAAAAGGTTTTGTTTAATGACGTCAAGAATAAAAAAGTCGGGTACTTTCCTCATCGCTGTAATCTGAATAGGAGAAAAATATTTTTTCAAAAAACACAATAAAAATCAGCTGATGTACAAATGTTACATCAGCTGTTGTTATTTAATTGATGTGACGACAATGTTTAATCAAAGTGATGTTAACATAAAAACGACTACGATGTCGACGATGACAATGGGAATAGGGGTGCATGTTTTCCCTGTAAAGGTTTGGATGACCGGTTAGTTTGAGAAGTTTTTACTAAACTTGCCCATTGTTTATAGGAAATTGCCTTCAGGCAGCGGGTAGCCAAAGTATTTAAGGAGTATAAAATATCTGAAAGCGAAAAGCTCCTCCATATCTAATTCATGTAATAAAACGGAAATTTGTTTTCGACATTCTTAGCCAGTAATATTATTTATAATAAATAATTTGATTTCTTAAGTTTTTCACTCTCCTTAATTTACTCAATTTCCATTGTCTTCTTTTTTTTATTGCAGATCTATCCATCATCATCTTCTTCCGTAGCATCATCAACCGCTCACAAAAGTCTTATGCGTGAATTAAAAATGTCGGATTTCCTGGAGAAGGCGACATGTTTACAACTTTTGTGCGCCGGTGAAAAAATAAATATATGCGCATCAAAGGTTGTGCTCATCAAATACAACGAGAATGTTAGAAACTTATTAGGGGTCAAAACAATATTAATGAAATTTTAGAAGTTAAATACAACGTCAGCAAAAAAACAAAACAAACAATATTATAAATAATTGAAAAATAAAACAAAAACCAACACAATTAATAATATAATGATAACAATAACATGAGAAACACAAAATTGCTAAACAAATTGAAATTGAAATCGGAGAAAATAAATCTATACAATATTGAAAATATTTTAGTTTATAAGCTTTAACAATGAAATGAAAACACAGTAAAATTTAATAAAAAAAAAAATCAGAAACTTCATATACATACTTATATACATAATAAAATATTTATATATACACGTATATATATCTATATATATATAAATATAGTTTTTAATTTTTATTGTAGCCCAGATTTAGCTAATAATAACAATAACAACAAATTCATTAATTAAGATAACAAATACAACAACAAACAATTTAGATATAACAAATAAAATATTTTCTGTATTATTGTGTGTTTAATACGTAAAATTGCAACACACCCTAAACAAACAAACGAATGTGCATATATTATTTTATCATGTTTTTTTTTTTATACATTATCTATTATGTATTCTATTTTATAAATATACCTAGGCATGCATCTAAAAACAATTATATTTAGTTGTAAGAACATTTAATTTGTTTTTAGTTAAATTAAGTTATGTATTTAATAAAAACAAATGCTAGTATTAAATTTAAAACACTTTAAAATCAAAAAAAAAAACACATTATTAAGTGAGAAAAGTTAAGTGACAGACAGCAAAAATGTAGGTCTTTTTTTACATATAACGATAATTACATATTAACAAAACAAACAAACAAAAACATAAACAATGATTCCTGTGTTCTTTTTTTAAATCGATTTAGCAAATGTCTCTTATGGACTCACAATCTTAGGCGCGTTGGAGTAGGAGGGGTCCTGTGCATAAATATTATATTTGTATTTTGTTTTAAATTTGTTAAATATATATTTAGTAATAATGTTTCCTTCCCTCCACCACAGACACCACTCCACACAATTAAAGGCAATATGAACTTTTTAAAGTTGATTTTTTAAGTTATTTTTTTATATATATATGTATATCTAAATAACTAATTTAATTAATATATATCATATATATTCAGTTTTTATTTTGTAACTATTTTAATTTCAAAATTTATTTATGAGAACATGTGAATATTTTTTGTTGCTAAATATCTTGTGAACAAAAACAAAAAAGATAAATCAAATAGATTTTGAAGATAAAAAAAAAGAAAATACATAATATATCTTTTATTTCGTTTGCATGGGGTATTTTGAGTTTTTCTGTTTTGGTTAAGGGGGGGGGGGGGGGGGGGGGGGTATGTTTTGCAGACTTTCATCATTTAAAGAAGATTTAATTTTGCTCTGCAGACAAGCAGTTAAATCAAAACAATAATCTTGATATTATTTGTAATTATTTCTGTGTGTGAAAGTCATAATTGCCACTGGTGTTGTTGATATGCGAGTGCCTCTTGAAGTTTTCTGTTTTGTTTCTGGGGTTATCTTTTTTATGGTAAAAATTATCATTTTTTTCATTTCTTTTTTAAAAGTCACATTCTTGAAAGGTTTGCAAAATTTACGGACTACAAGTAATATTTTGCCGTTCTAATTTTCGATGATATGATTGAGCATTTCGAACGAAGACACGTTGGAGACGCCAAACCTTAAAATTAACTATATTCGGCCTTATTCCCATAGTCGTCGTTTTGTGACGATGCTGTAAAATCGTTATTCTCGTAGTCGTTTTCGATAACTATCGATGACCATTGACACAAATTGGATAATCTATAAGGAAATGTTACGACAACGTTGAATCGAAAGGACTCTGAATATGGCGCCACATTTGTTGGTAACGGCTTGAAACAATTTGAAGAAATAATTTCAGTTTTTGTAAATTTAAAAAAAGGTTTTGTTTAATGACGTCATTGGTGCAAGGATTTCGGAGAGAAACAGTTCCGTCTAATATATATTCGCTTTTCGGATTTGCATGCGAATCCTTTTCCTTACTTATTTTTCTGATTGTATTATTGTACATGTGATTTTTTGTTATTATATTATTATTATTTAATCAAACTTTCCACAGCAAAATTCAAAAGAAACTTACCACATCACAACAAAAGAACATTCACTTATCAATTCAAAATAGTTAATGACAATTTTGTTGTTGTTGTTGTAACAGCTATACTATTCAAAGTTTTACAAATTTAATCCGGGGGTTCTTCTTCAATGTCCAATCCTAAAAATTGGGCTACTTCCACTGGATTGGTCCATAGATCCAATGGGCTAAGTGGAGTAGGGTCGGCTGGGCAAGTTAAGATGTGGCAGGTATCATGGGGACCCTGACCACACGCTGGGCATATATTGGGGATGGCACGGAATATGCGGGACCAGTAGGCATTGAGCCTGTTGCTTCATCCCGATCTGAGTTGTGCCAGGGCCACTCTTGTTCTGCGTGGCAGGCTTGTCTCTGTTTCGGCTACAGGGGGCGGGCGACCTCCAAGAACGACATTCATGCGGTAACTTGAAACCGCGGAATAGGTGGCGTCTCTATGAATGTCATTCAAAGCTGCAGCATATGAGGAGTGATCCAAGGGATCCTGTACGTGGTTGCGTATATTATCCTCTAATACCCGAAGGTCCTTCCTGACATGCCTTGGGGGAGCATCCATCTGTGTGATGTTGAAGTTGGGATGACTCCTCCGATGACATCCCAAGAGGAACTGTTATGTCAGCATGACATTGTGTTCCTTAACAGGGAGGACCTTCGTTTCCTCATGTAGATGATGCTCAGAGGTTATCTGCATGCAGCCCGTTACAGTCCTCAGGGCGGCATTTTGGCAGCTTTAAATATTTCTCCACTGGGTATCACTCAGCGAAGGAGACCACACTGGGGCAGCATAGTTAACCACTGACCGGCCAATGGTTTTGTAGGTAGCCAACAAGGTTTCTTTGTCTTTACCCCAAGTGCTGCCGGCTAGCGCATTGAGGACCTTGTTCCTACTTCGCAGTTTGTGCTTAATTACAGTGGCGTGAGCTATACAACTATGACAATTTTGTAGTTTTTGTTTGTTTTGATCTTCTTAATAATAAAAAAAAAACTTAATTTCCCCTTACACTCTATGAATGAGGTATGGGTTGCTTCTCGCGTTGTTGTGAATTACCACGCTTTCTATTTTAAATTCACAACAAACGGCACCTACTTGTTTATCGACAAATGCGAACGTCACTGTTCGAGAAGCTTTTTACTAGACATGTCGATTGACTCAACACTTATACTGCGAAGTTGTTGTCGACAACATCGAGGGGGCCGGCAATGAAAGAAAAATGTAGATGACTGGAGCCGGAAATCGAACCTCGGATCTCCCGCATGGTAGTCGCGTGTTCTAACCACTATGCCACGGCCGGTCCCTTCTTAATAACACAGTACAACATTTTTCAGTTAATTGATTGCCAACACAATTCTGTGAACTGTATGTGAAATTAGACCCAAAAAGAAGAATTTCTGCATCATTCGTTTTGTCTTCTTACCTGCGATTTGAAGTTAGTATCGATTTGAAGTTAGTACTATCGTATAGGGGAATTTATCACGTTTTAGGCCCTGTTGTTTGACATAGCTCGACAACCACTAGCCCAATTTAGTTGAAATAAATTTTAAAAAATTAAGAATTACAATTCCCTTAATCTGTTTTCCTATACAAGTAACACTTTCGAAGTTAAAAATGAATGTATGAAGGGAAAAAATTATTTTTTGCCTAAAAATTTAAATTTTTTTTTTAAAAATACATAAAAAATCCAAAATGGAAAAAAGTTTCAAGTCTAGTTATTTTTTCGCAAAGTCACATAACCTATGAGCAAAATGAGACAAAGATCATAAAAATCGATGCACGCGTTTCGCTTTTATTCGCAATTGAGTAAAGGTATGAATTTCAAAAATTTGCTCGAGATATGCACAACATTATTTGGAGAAAACATTGACACCTTTTTCATGATTCTGAGAATTAAAAAAAAAGGAATAAACAAAAGGTTATTTGATTTTTATGATTGCGGTAATAAATGTACGTGGATAATTAAACGGAAAGTGGACCTTTTTATTATTTGGGTTTTTCCGGTGGCTACCTATATGATTTTTTTACAGAAATTTAAATTTTAAGGCTAAAAATAATTTTTTCCCTTCATACATTCATTTTTAACTTCGAAAGTGTTACTTGTATAGGAAAACAGATTAAGGGAATTGTAATTCTTAATTTTTTAAAATTTATTTCAACTAAATTGGGCTAGTGGTTGTCGAGCTATGTCAAACAACAGGGCCTAAAACGTGATAAATTCCCCTATACGATAGTACTAACTTCAAATCGATACTAACTTCAAATCGCAGGTAAGAAGACAAAACGAATGATGCAGAAATTCTTCTTTTGGGTCTAATTTCACATACAGTTCACAGAATTGAGTTGGCAAATCATGTGTTGTACTGTGTAATAAACCATTATAATATGGCAATCACAACAACAATATTATACAACAAACTGTTATGATAGCTGACTCTTCGCAAAATCATCTGCACAGCGATCAGTTCGCAATGTTCGCCTGGAAGAATAACTGATTCTTCACAAAATCATTTGCAAAGCGTTCATTTTGTGTTCGCCAGGAAGAATCGCTGAATCAGATGAATCTCAGATTCTTCGCAAAACCGTCTGCCCAAATGAATCATTTTCTAATGATCGCCACGACGATTTAAACAAAACAGGATTTCCTACAGTTATTGGATGTATCGATAGAACCCATCTTTTCACTCCGGTTAAAGAAGACCAGAATCGTAATTACAACCTCAAAGGATTTTTTAGTATCTCTTATGTTTTTTTTTAATTTCCTCACATTTTTTCCAATCCCGCCCCTTCTTGGTACTCGAAATCTTCAATCTTGAAGTCAATACACAAAATCCTTTTTGAAATTTACCAAAAAAAACTTTATTTCCCTTTGCACCCCATGAATAAGGTATGGGATAGCTTCTCGCGTTGTTGTGAATTAACACGCTTTCTATTTTTAGATTCACAACTAACGGCACCTACTTGTTTATCGACGAATGCGAGCGTCACTGTTTGAGAAGCTCTTACTAGACACGACGATTGAATCGACGCTTAATACTGCGAAGTTGCTGTCAACAACATTCGAGGGGAGCCGACAATGAAAGAAAATTTTATTTATTTTTTTTTCTTTTAAGATGACTGGAGCCAGGTTTGAACCTGCGATCTCCCGCATGGTAGTCGCGTGTTCTAACCACTATGCCACGGCCGGTCCCACGCTGTAAAGTCAGTATTCTCGTAGCCGTTTTCGATAACTATCGATGACAATTGACACAAATTGGGTAATCTGTAAGGAAATGTGACGACGACGTTGAATCGAAACGGCTCTGAATCTGTCGTCACAGTTGTTGGTAACGTCTTAAAACAATTTGAAGGAATAATTTTAGTTTTTGAAAATTTTATAAAGGTTTTGTTTAATGACGTCAAGAATGAAAATATCGAGTACCAAATAGGGGCTGGTTAGGAAACAGGAGATAAACGGTTCCGTCCAATTTTAAGGGGCAATGTGAGAAAATTGGAAGAAAAAACTTAATTCCTTTGGACCGCCTTTTAGAGATACCAAAGAATCTTATGCGGTTGTAGTAACGATTCCGGTCTTCTTTATTTGCAGTGAAAATTTTGATACGGGTTCCATTGACATATTCAATGACTGCAGGAAATCTTGTTTCGTTTAAAAAATCAAATTTAGCTTCCGATTTTTCATCTTCAGTCATTTCTAATTGTATCCATTGTGGACAAATGACCTCTCTAATGCATTCAGTGTTTCGACCGGAATCTTGCAACTACTGGCTGCACTTACACTTAGGTGGTAAGACCACTGTCCTAGGGACTTTAATATTGCTGACGACTTAATTATGACTGAAACAGATTTCATGAGTCCACTTTTCATTATAGGAACTATTTCTTCTAGCATGTAATCCAATGCCGCCTTATAAATACTTAAGTAGATCTCGAATCTAAAAAATAAAAAGTTGGGAGGCCGGCCAACAGTTAACCACAAATCTGGCAAGTTTAAGATATCGGACTTTGTCGGAGTATTTTCCTTTCCATTATAAGATAATTCTTGCTTTTCTCATCGCTTGAATCTGTTTCTGACACAAAAATATTTTTTCATGAAACACAATAGAAATCAAAAAAAATCAGCTGATGTACATATGATACATCAGCTGCTGTCATTTCTTTCATGTTATCGATTACATAGTAGTTACAGAATACCGAAATAGCATAGATGTGACGACGATGTTGAATCAAAGAGATGTTGACATTAAAATGACGATGATGTCGACGACGACAACGGGAATAGGGGTGAATGTCTCGTATTTGTTATTATTTGGAGGTCATAACTGAAGTCAATTCACACAACTTCGTCGTTGAACAACAAAAACTATTCAATATGATTTAACGCTTTGTTTTCTGTGTACGAGTGCGGGAGCATGTATCGCTTTATGTAATGCAATTCTTAGGATGCAGTTTTCGTAAATTTGTGCGGGTATGGTTACTCTTTTTCTTTTTCAAACTAGAAAACATGTAGGAGTAAGCAAAGACAAACACTATAAAATTATAACAAAGTAATATTGAATTATAGCAAGGTGGATAGGAAATCAAAATGTACTGATTTGACAGTAGATAGGGGTTATGGGTGGATAGCGTGTAAATCAGCCTTATCTCTACCTCGACCAATTCAAATCGACGTAATTCCTTTGTTTGGAACAATTTTGCTAAATTTTGTAATCAACTTTTTTTTATTGTTATATTTTTTTATTTTAAAATGTTGTATTTTGTTTTACTTTTTTAAGAAAATATTATATTTTGTTATTTAAAAAAAAATCTATGTAATATTATAAATTAGCCAACAATTGGCTTTATATTATAATTAACAAATTTGAAATTGGAAAGTAGCTCCTTCCCATTTTTTAAACAATATAAAATCATCTGATCCTGGAAAGGACTTATTGCTTAGCTTATTCAATTCTTCAATTGCCTGGATTTAAATATACTTTACATTTTCTAAATCGATTTAAATTAGTAACACATTATCTTCAATTAAATTTCATTTAAAATTTCTGATAAGATTAGAAAAAATGAAAGAAAGAACGTGATAAATACGGTGCTATACGTTAGATGTGATGAGTGTGTGAAAGCAGCGACAGTGATAAGATCTAATTATGGTGTAAAGTAAAAAAAAAACCGATATTATTTAAAAAAAAAATGTTTTATTTAGATGGAAAAAAAGGCGAACCCGATAAAAAGAAAATATTCAAACATTTATTAAAAAAATTCAAACTATATTTCATATTGGCAAAAACTAAAAAAAAAAACAAATTAAATTTTATAAAAAAATTGTCTTATAACAAATAAAATTTTTAATCATATAAAAATGTAAAGAGTTTGATCTAAAACCCAAACCGCAAATGGTTGTCCTTTTGAGTTTATTACATACAAAAAAGTAAATCCACAAACACCATTGTTAATAACTGTAATGAACTGTAACTGTAAACTTAATTTGTCGTAAATGAAAAACGAATGAATAAAAACTGTAACTAATTTGTGTATGATAATAATTCTTGCAAACAAAAAAAAAAAACAGCAGATGTGTTTTTAAATTAATACATTTAATTTAAGTCTTTTTATATGTACGTACTCTGTGTATTTTCAATTACATTTTAACAAACCCATAATTTAATCTGAACTTAATATAATTAAAACAAACAAAAAAATAAATTAACTAAATTATTATAATATTCAATTATATATTTTAAGCGACAAACTTAGAATTTCAACTGAAAATTATCTATTGTGTATATGTTCATATGTGAGTTCGCCAGTGAAAAAAAAAAGTGCGTGGAAAATATGTAAACGAAAAACAAAAATACAGAGCAACAACAACGGATATCGTTGATTGTGACCAAGGTTTTGAATAAAAATAAATAAATGAATAATATAAAAACAAAAGAAGAAATAACAAATAATACAAAGTAAAATTAATAAATATTATTGAAAACAAACAACAACAAAAATAAAAATTATTTTCATAATCTATAAACAGAAGACAGTTTTATTTTTGAAAGGCATTAACAATTAAACAAAGTTGATTAAAAAAAAATTTTAATAATTTTGGAAAAACTGGTGTTGAGGCGGAGGGAGAACGATTCTTTGACTACAGTTCAACTAACAAATTATGAGTTTATTAATAAGTTTTTTTTTATTAAAATTTGTATTTGTTTTATCGTAAAGTTGAAACATTTCATATTCTATTTTATTTTAAATAAAAAAAAAATCCTATTCTATTTTATTTAAAATTTTTAACATTTACAAACTATTAGCAGAATGATATATATCTATTTAACTGTTTCGGATTCGGTAACGAATCCTCATCATCAGACTTTGTTATAATGATTGCAAATGTTTTATCAAGTCTTATGCGCCAGAATCTCACAACAAAATGAGAATTCATTCTTGAGTGCATAGACACGAATAATTTCACAACCATTCACGATTTGCTTAACTTCTTGTTTGTTTGTGTATGTTGAAAAATATAAAGTTGAAACATTTTTGTACTCTGTTTTATTTTCGATAAAAAAAATTTCGTTTCTAGTTTATTTCAAATTTCTTACATTTACAAATTATTAAAAAAATCGAACTTTGAAAAAAAATATTCACATGTTTTTATTTAAAATTCTTATTTTCTAAATTAATGCACACATTTTAATTTAAAAAGAGCAAATCAGCGCTTAAATCCTGCTGCGCCTTTTTCTGAACTAATTCAAAGGTTGTTAATTTTTATTAAAAAAAAAATTTAAAAAGTATTAAAATCAGTAACTTTCGCAAAAGTTTTAAATAATTTTTAAAATATTAGAACAAAACAATTTTTTTGGCACATCTTTTTCCTTTAAATTTTTACATTTATTCAAAAATTATTTAAAAAAAAACAAATTTTTGAGAAGAAATACAAAATTTTCTGATTTTCAACTGATCTTATCTGAAGTTTAAGTAAAATTACTAGTTTTCAATTGCTCTTTTAAGAATTATTTTCTTAAAATTTTTTTTGTTAAATTATCGTTAAATAAATTTCGATATGGAATTTATATCAAGTTCTAACCAGAGTGATATTCTCATAATTAACAGGCAGTCTGTATATATGTTTCGGATTCGGCAACGAATCCTCATCATCAGAATTTGTTATAATGATTGCAAATTGTTCATCAAGTCTTATGCACCAGAATCTCACAACAAAATGAAAATTCATTATTGAGTGCATAGACTCGAAAAATTTCACAACCATTCACCATTTGCTTAACTTCCTTCTTGTTTGTTTGTGTATGTTGAAAAAAAAAATATTAAATTCAGAAATTTTGTATTTGTGTTTTGTTAGTCGATCTTACAGTACATTATATTAATTTACGTTAAGTGTATCGAAATGATACAACAAATTCGGCTCAAGATCAGAAAAGTGTTCTTTATTTATTGTTTGATATTTTTGGTCAAATTCAGTGTGTCACGCACTAGGATGACGCGTTTCGAACTCCATGACGAGTTCATCTTCAGATTTCTTAAAAATCTCAAATAATTATTAAATTTGTAAAGTATTTGTAAATTATTAAAAAAAAAAATGTTCAAAATAAATTTTTTTTTTGGTGCATCTTCTATATGTACTTCTTTAAATTTATAAACAAATATAATTTTTTTTGGAAGAAACTAAAAAATTTCTGCTTTTCAATTGATCTTATCTGAACTTCAAGTAAAATTGCTCTTTTCAGAATTTTTTTTTTTAAATATTTGTTAAATTTTCGTAGAATAAATTTTTTCGAAAAAATATAAAAATTAAATTAATATATTTTCCGCAAAAATCTACAATTTTTAGAATTTTTTTCTTTTGTTAATGATCTTAGCTTGTTTAAATTTTCACAATTGTTAACAAATTATTAAGAAAAAGAAATTTTTGAGAAGAAACCAAAAATTATGTATTTTCAATTTGGTCTTATCTGAATATAAGGTAAAATTACTGATTTTCAGTTGTTTTTTTCCGATTTATTTTCAATTAGTCTTTTCTAAAATTCTCATTTTTAATGTAAAATTCAGAATTTAATTGTTATTTTTTTTGAATTTCAAGAAGAATGTCTGATTTTCAATTGATACTTTTTGAATATCATGTTCAATTTGTGAATTTCATTTGACCTCTCCTGAACATCAAGTAGAATTTCTGAGTTTTCAATTGGTCTTTTCTGAATAAGAAATTCTGATTATCAAATTAAAATTCTGAATTTCAATCAATCTTTTCTGAATTTCAAGTAGAATATCTTATTTCAATAAGTGTTTACGTACAAATTGCTGTTTTCAACACATTTTGTCGTAACTCTGTTCGTGATCCAACCTATTCCTTCAAATAGGCGTAAGGATCTACTGCTATACAACTTTGATTTGTATTGCTTGTACAAAATCGCAGTATAACCAATATAAAAAGTAACAAGTTGCCGCCATCCTTCGCGCTCTTCAGGCCTTGTTCGCTACATCGAGCTGTTAATTACTAATTCTTGTTGCAGATCAATCCTTGCAAGGTATACCAACACAGAATATTCGAATTTCCCACTAAAGCGGAAAACCTTTTGATTAATTAATATTAAACCTCTTGTGTTTTATTTTGTTTATTCTTTTTTCTCGCAACACTTCCTTAGGGTTTCGTTCTTCTACGGAAACAATTGGTATGTTCTGAATTTCAATTGGCCTTTTTCTGTTTCCGCAATAACAAATTCGTAGTCTAGATTACGATATAAAACAAGCCTCCAAAAAAACACCTAAGTTCAAACAAATTTGTAATTTCTCTAAATTATGTGTCTTTATTCTTCATTATTCTAATACGGATGTAATCTCTGTCCCGTGTGCATCATCGTCAACGAAGCTTGGGGGCCAACTGAGGGTGGTGGTGGAGGGGGCGGCACGCCATGTGTGGCATATGGTGGCGGTGGTCCCATTATGTGAGCCATGGAAATACCGCCACCCGGATTGGCTTGCAATGAGGCTGTCGCATTTAAGCCCAAATGATGAGCATGAGCATGATGTAGTCCGTCGTGATGAGTATGATGTGGTGGTCCCAATGTACCTGTAGTCGTGTGATGGTGATAATGATGCGACGGCGGTGGTGGTGGTGGCGGCATCGGCTGAGTGTGACCTAGCAGAGGTAAATTTAACATATTATTTGTACCATGAGTGCGAAAGTGTACGCTCAAACTGCCAGCCGATTCAAATTCCTTGTCACAGTCGGGACATTTAAAGGCATCATTGACCACTGTGTCCACAATCTCCTCATCTTCGTCATCGCTGCGCTCTGCAAGATTTGGCATCGTGTGCAGTTTCCTTTTGTGTGCCTGCATATCACGATGTCGACTAAAAGCCTTGCCACACACATCGCAGTGGTGATTTTTGATTCCAGTGTGGGTTATCATGTGTTTCGATAAATCGCCAGCGGTATAAAATGATTTTTGGCATACCGGACAATGTTGATCGCGTATTCCTGTGTGAATTTTTAGATGAGCTTGAAAATTTCCCAAGGCCGAGAATTGTTTAGAGCATATTTCACACTGAAAAGGTTTGTCGCCTGTGTGTGTTCGTTCGTGTATCTGCAGGTTATATTTCTGGGCAAAACGACGAGGACAATAACGACAGGCGTATGGCTTCTCGCCCGTGTGAGTGCGTATGTGCATTTGCAGTTGGGCAGCACATTTGAAAGTTTTATGGCACTCGTAGCAGGTTTGAGGAAGTTTTGGTATTGGTTTGGGACCTC
Source organism: Muscina levida (assembly GCA_964034835.1). Classification (NCBI taxonomy): domain Eukaryota; kingdom Metazoa; phylum Arthropoda; class Insecta; order Diptera; family Muscidae; genus Muscina; species Muscina levida. Next base: position 118,725,561 of record OZ035883.1, on the reverse strand, counting down.
GTTTTTTATGCTCTTCGGGGGGCTTACGTTGGTAGCGGGAACGACGTTTGCTAAAACCAGACCGTTAAAAGTTAAATTAAATAAATATAATGAATATATACATACCTTTTCTTTTTCACCGTCCTCGCATCCTCATCTTCTTCATCCTCTGAATCCGATGAATTGCCCGTAGTATAGGCTGTTTGTGTTTTGCCCATTAAACTAGGCCAGTTGGCTTCGGTATTAGTTTCTGCATCACACACCCTAATAATAACAAACTTTGACAAATGTTTTTCCATTTGTTCCAGCAGCATTCAAACTCACCCATACCCTCGATCAGGCAAACCCAAATACTGCCTAAGTCGTATATCGGAATTTTCACATTCCTGCTTGAAATGATAGGCGACTCCCAATCTGTATATGCAATTATTGCATATCACCTCAGGCAGTCCATCCTTCTTGTAAACCCGAATCTTGGCACACAGCATCAGCATTGTCGAGGGCATCATACTGAACTCGGTGCTGTATATGGAGGTGAGGGCGCCTTCTTTCAAACATACCCGACAGATTTTGTGCAGATTGTAGTCCATTTTGGAAATGTACGTCTGGAAACTACAAAAAAACGTAAATTTCCTAGAGAAATTGAACTGAGAAAAATTTTTGTGGGTATTTTTGTTTACTAAAATCAGCTGTTACTTAGGGTTGCTGTAGCCTTTGGTGAGTTTGCCAGCTGTTAGCATAGAGTATGCAGATCGAGGAGAGCCCTTCTTGCTCTGCTATAATTGCTTTGCAGGAAATTAACTTAATAAATTGAAAGAAATTATATGTCATATTGCTCAATTTGATTTTGGTGGAACCATTTGTATGGAGACAAATAAAAATAAATATGCTTATTGGCAAAGTAAAAAGAAGAAACTAATAACAATCAACAACAAAGTTAAATTGCAACGTGTGTTGATAATTTTTACGACAATATCGTTATGTGTAATAGCCTTTTTACACCGGAACGCATTTAACATATTTCCGCGTTAATCCGCATCTTTGAAAGATGCGGCCAAAATGCTAAAAATTTTTCATGTATTTTGTTGTTGGAAAGATGTTAACATATTTTCGCATCCATGAAAGATGCGGAAAAATACACTGAGTTGTACTCTGAAAATTTAAATTTAAGCGATTTTTCTCAGTAATGTTGATCCGGCAACCACCATTTAGGTCATTTGTTTACATTTATCGGAAAAAATGCCAAACAACATGGACGGACAAAAAATTTACATTTTTGCCAAAATATAAATAAATGGTTATTCCAATTAGTTAAAACTATTTGCGCTTCATGGAATACAGCCTCCGTAACAATGTTAATAGGTTTGTGGCAGGAAAATATTGCAGTTTTACAAGGCAAATGGAAAAATGTGTGAGCTAGACAACAGCTGACAATATGCGAAACTGCGGTGTAAAACCACTTTTTAGCATTCCGCATCTTCAGCTCAAGATGCGGAATGCTTTTTTGGTGTAAAAAGGCTATAAGAATGAGCAAGGTCTGACCAGAAAAAGTAATGATGCCACACTCTTCAATTAAGTCCCAGAATAATAAAATTCAGGGGCAAAATTGACGTCATAAATTTTAATATGCTCTTTTTTTAGGAAAAATCTCGCAATGTAGAATAAGAATTAAAATTTTTAACGGCGTCACATATGTGAAAAAAAGAAAAACGAAAATAATGGCAGCAAAGCCCAAAATAGTGGCCCGATAGGTTCTTTAAAGACCCCATACTAAAAGTAATGGTTTGACCTCCATTATTCCAACCATGCTATTTCAAAGGTGATTTTGGGCCATATTAAACCTAATTGTGTAATAATTTATGTGAAAAAAATGTTTCTAATTGAAAAATTTTAATTAATTTAAAAAAAAATAAATAAATTTTAAAACAAAAAATCCAAAAAATATCCACATTATTCCTTAAAATAGTTTATCAATATTATTGCTTATAATAAAATGCATTTTTATTATAAAAAAAATCATTTCCTAACCCAAACTAAATTCAAAATGTACAATTAATTTTTTTTGGTTCATTGTTGGAATCGTTGCGATAATACTTTTAACATAAATATCTACGCATAAGGGTTTATATTAGGATCCAAACTTTGGCTCCAATTTTAAATCCCATGATTTTTTAAATCTCCTAATTTTCCTTAAAAGTTTTAAATTTTTTGAATATAATCAAGAGTTACACCAAAAAAGCATTTTGCCCGTCCATGTTGTTTGGCATTTTTTCCCGTAAATGTAAACAACGGTGGCTATGTTAAATGCGTTCCGGTGTAATGCGTCACGTGTGGCGCTATTTGCTAATTACACCCAAAAAAAATAAGTAGTTGTTAACGACTAAAACCTTTGCTATACAAATTTTAAACAAGAATCTTAATTAAATTTCTCCGACCCTTTTAATTAATGACAATTTCAAAAATTTACATTCTTCTTTCTTTCAGCTAATCATAACGTTTCGTACTAAATAGTTGAGATTAACTAATTCAAAATCAACTACGTAGCGATTACGTTCTTTTTTGTGCCTTTATTTTAAAAATAAACAAGAAATAAAAAATCTTACAAACTTAAACATAAAAATTGGAGAAAAAACATTTAAATAAAAAATATAAGTTTATGATTAAAATAAACAAATCGCAAACAATAAAAAAAAATACTAAAAATAATATAAATAATATAAAAATAGTTGAATTCTTTTCAAAAATTCAATATTTAAATTTTCAAAAACTCAGTTGCTCTTTTCAAAAATTTCATATTTAAATTTTCAAAAACTCATTACAAATTTCTAATTAAAAAAATAATAAAATTAAATTTTTGAACTCTTTTCAAAAATTCAATATTTAAATTTTCAAAAACTCATTTCAAATTTCTAATTACAAAAATAATAAAATTACAATAAAAAATCGAAACAAATTTGCATACATAGTTCAATTTACTCCAATTCCATTACTGTCGTTACCAGTAACGAAGTCTGCGTTTTTTTGGTAACTTATACGCGCTTAGCCATACAAATGTTATGTTAGCTAAACGGGGATAGGTTGTTCAAAAAAGTAGTGAAAATAAAAATGTGACCAAATTTTTTATTGCATATGAAAACAAAACATAAAAAGGAAAAGAGAGCGTCAAATAAAATAATTTTCATTTGAATGATTTTTTTTACAATGAAATGTTATTTTACAGCTGATTTTGTATGCAAATCCTAAAAAAACACCAGTTTCAAATTGTAACATAAGATCGCTGCGGCACATTAGATACTTAGAAGGGTCATGTGAATCATTTTCATATTTAAATTACATAATTTTTCGAAAATATGAACACAAAATGCAATCTACTATTGATACAATATTTTCGAATGAATGAAAAGAGAACAAAAAATTATTTGACATAAATAACTGTGCTGCCAAGTAATTTATTTTCGTTAACGGCAAAGCGTTTTGTTGGTATCCTATACCGGTCTCCGGTCTCAAAACGGTTTCACTATGCTCATTTAATATAGATTGACAGTTTTTTTTTGTACATGAAAAACAAACTTTGTTGCTAAATACAAGAAATAAAACAAACTTTTGAAAAAATATTTGCATAAGTAAATAAATTTTCTTGAACGTATCACACATTATTAAATAAATTTAGTTTTTCAATTAACCGTTTATGTGACTTCTGTTCAAAAATTTTAGCTGGCATTGCTGAAAAAGAATTGTATTTAACTTTTAAGCGTTCAGTTGACCTTTTGTTTAGCTAAGTATTCTGTTAAGCTACAAATTTTCAAAATAAAGATAAAACAAATACTAAAATATTAAAATTACACAAACTCGTTATTTAAATGCCAAATTAAAATAAAATTAATAAAATTTAAATGAAAAAAAACTAAAACTAAACTAAAAAATATTTTTTTTGAAATGCTTTCATTTTAAAATTTTTTGTTTAAAAACAGACTGTTTCCATCGCCATATCCACATTTAAAAAAAAACTAATTTTTTAAAAGTTATTTTAAAAAGCATAACAAATATTGTTAAATATACTGACCAAAATAGAGCCAAACATTTGTATTCATATTAATAACTTAATTCTTTATCATTTATAATAAATTCATAGGCTTTAAAGAAATACTTTACAAAATATTACAATGTCAGTACTTAAAACATAGTGGCAACTCTTTTTTTCGAAGATGAAAAACATAGACCAAGACGTTCGTCGGCCGTAACAAAATAGTAGAAAAGTTACATATGCCCTCATCAACATGAGCGAGATAGCCTAATTAGAAATCATGTAGTAACATGCAAAGTAATATTGAATTATAGGAAGGTGGATAGGAAATCAAAATGTACTGATTTGACAGTAGATAGGGGGTATGGGTAGATAGCGTGTAAATCAGCCTTTAGGCAGTCTGTGTAATTGCTATTTTAATTAGTCAAAAAAAATTGCTGTTGTTTTTAGAATTGTTTTGCAGAACAACGCTAAAATGAAACCGCTTTCGTTTTTGGTGCGCAAAATGCCTTTATACCGATTATGCTCTGTTTTAAAGCTGAATTGTTTTCAGACCAAATCAGTTATGTGTGCTTTTTCAAAAAAAAATTTATTTAATTTTTTTTAAGTTTTTGTGGTCGTCCTTCGACCCTTAAATTCCTTTAGCGATGTCTTGATTGGTTTGAAGTTATAAATATATATATTTTTTTTTATAAACAATAGAGTGTTTTGGTCGGCGCAGCGAAGATTTATTTATTATTTATATACAAAACCTATAAGGCCAACAACGTATTACTGGTACAAAATTAGTTAAATATATATTTATTTCGCAAATAAAACTGTGTTTATACGTCGGCCGCACCAACGACATTAATGTTAGTTATAATGTAATCAAATAGTTTTAATAAAATTCAACTTTTAGCCAATATCACAAATACCTGCGCTTTCTATTATCAAATCATCTCAAAATCATGATACGCCTCCCCTGGACAGTTCTAATGTTTCGTTCCACATCGTTCCCCGTATGTCAACAGTGTTGCAATTACGAATTTACAAAATAAAGTGTAGCAAGTGAAAAAGAACTGCTGAACGAGAGGGAGAAGAAAAACTTTCTTACGACTTTGTGAAAATTATCGCAAATAACTTAAATAAATTACGAAGCAAAAGAACAATGAAAATGTTTAAACATTCGTGCTGTTGAGCGGTCAACTTACAAAGTTAATAATTCGACATCTTTTCGCGAAGACCAGCTGCTACAAAAAGAAGAAACAATTCATCAATTTTTTTTTTGACGTACGTACGTACATATACAACAGCAAAGACGCAGTCTACCACCAACAACAGAGAACAGAGGCAGAGGAAAAAAAAGTACTGAAGAAGAAAATTTGTGTGTGAGCGACGCAGTTGTAGAGTCGTTTGACGAAATTCTCGCCCACAAAAACAAAAGAAGCCCCCACTTGGAATTTATACACATTGGTTGGAATCATCGTACAATTTGTTTTTTGTGTGTTGTTTTTGGTAGCAACAGGGGGGATACTAATTATCACAGACTCTCTTAAACGTCGAGGGTGAAGGAGGAAAACTAAGTATTATTTTGTCATAATTACGATTACGATTTCACACAAAGAAAACCATGAGCAGTAGCGCTGATGGTTCTTCTATACGCTTTAGCGACCACACACTGGACAAGGCCACCAAGGCCAAGGTAACGCTGGAAAATTACTATAGTAATCTTGTGACCCAATATGGCGAGCGTAAACAACGTCTGGCCAAGTTAGAGGCTCAGCTGAAAGATGAAAGCCTAACAGAATCACAACGTCAGGAGAAACGCCTACAGCATGCCCAGAAAGAAACCGAATTCTTACGTTTGAAACGTCTGCGTTTGGGTGTTGAAGACTTTGAAGCGCTCAAGGTAATCGGTCGCGGTGCGTTCGGTGAGGTGCGTTTAGTGCAAAAGAAGGACACAGGGCATGTGTATGCTATGAAGGTTTTGCGTAAGGCTGATATGTTGGAAAAAGAACAAGTGGCTCATGTAAGAGCAGAACGTGATGTACTCGTGGAGGCCGATCATCAGTGGGTCGTTAAGATGTACTACAGTTTTCAGGTGAGTCACTAGTAATTAAGAGAATTTGATTGTGGGCTATTATGTTAGAAATCAGAAAATATAATAGCTTTCTTTTGTTTGAAAAAAAGCTAATATTTTATTTTAAAATCTGTAAGGAAGATAAATAAAAAAGAGTCCTCATTCTCAGTGAGGATTTAATCCTTTAAACTGCTCTTCTGAGATATTGAAAATCGACTTTGGTTGTTATGACTTGTGTCCACAACATCCAAAAGATCAACCAAAAAGAAGATTATATGCAAATTGTTGTTTAAAAATTAATTTGATTTGTAATATTGTTTAAAAGGTATTAATAATGCTGTCGCTTTGTAAAAAAATCTTTACAATACGACATTTGAAAGGGGCTGTATTTGTAGGGACCGTTTGTGTTATGATGATTAGACAAGCGACCTTCATACGGCTGACATGGGTGTGATCGCTGTCGCCGTTATCTCAATTTAATTGATCGGCTGCCGCCACTATTTTGAACACAGCAACTTCCAAGTAGTCGAGATAAAGGACAAGTCTAGTAAAAGCGTCTCAAATAACTGATGTTCGGATTCGATTTTTTGATAAATCTTACGAATTCTTGGTTTTATTTCGAATAAGTATGCAATCTTTCGAGTTTTTAAATATATGAATTCACAAGTTTTTAGAATATGGAATATAATTCTTATAACCAATTAATTACTTGGATACAAAAAGACTACTACTTACCTTTACCACAAACCAATTTTTATACTCAGATTATAATATTTCTGGAAAGGATTCTTCAACTAGAAAAGGAAGCAAAAGTTAATATGTTTTACTGTATCCAAAATTATTCCCCAAATAGCCTGAAAGATCAGAAAGTTAATTGTTGGGCAATTCATCGCCACTTTAAAGGATGACACGCTTCAATCTCTGTGTCAAGCCAATAGTATATTGTTCATGAACTATGAATTTGTTAACTACTCCCAAAATGTACTTGTTCCAAACTATTGAACTTTTTGCCAATAGTTTGTAAATATATAAGTGACAAAAAACCTTTAAAAATAAATAACAACATATTTCGCAACTTTACTGAAAGCATTATAAGAATGTTCTGACAAACTATTGAACTTCCAAACTATTGAACTTTTAGCCAGTTGTTTGTAAATATATGACTGACAGAACACCTTTAACAAATAATAACAACATATTTCGCAACTTCACTGAAAGCATTATAATAATGTTCTGACAGTTAAAATGGACTGACCTCTTTTCGAGTGGTTTCGAACTAGCTTAGAGGGAAAATTTAATTCCTGTAGACCTGGATATTTATTCAAAGAATTATTTTAAACATATTGTAAATAAATAATACAAAAAAATATGCAATTAAATACCGGCAAACTATTACTTTTGATCTGGCTATATTCTCCAGAATGTTCAATTGGAATTCAAGAACAACAATTGAAATTCTAATATTCCTTTTAAAATTAAAAATACATCAATTGAATTTAAAATTTTCCAAATTTTACAAGGCCTGTTACTAGATTCCTTTAAGAAGGAAGGAATCCTTTAGAAGGAATTAAATGCTCAACATGTTCACAATGCCATAGTTAAATTCTAAAATTTTAGAAGAAATTAACAATTCCATAGTACGCTTGAAGAAACCATGCTGCAAAAAGTTGCAATTCCTATATTCTTCTTCTTCTTCTTCAATGGCAGCAACAACAGAAATTTATCTAACAGTAGCCGCACGTAGAAAAGTATTCCTAGCGCTTCGGTCTTTTGCGCTCCAAAGAACGTTCGTCACACCAAGCTTAGTTAACAGCTCTTTCACCTGGTCTATCCATCGGAGTTTTGGTCGCCCCACGTCAGACCGACCCACATCAACCGACTGCTTTTCAATGCTCGAAAAAGCTGCAATAACATCTCGCAATCCACGTCCAATGATATCTTTATCATCATCATACGCGAGCAACATGTGACTTTTGTTGAAGCTGGTACCATTCCTATTAACTGCAGCCTTTCGCATGATCATATCCATTACCATGTTAAAGAGATCGCAGGACAGACTATCGCCTTGTCTAAAGCCTCGCTTGTTAGAAAATGGCTCTGACAGATTTTTTGGCAATTTTCACTAAACACTTCGTGTCAATCAGTGTCATCCCACAAAGGCGAATTAGCTTCGCGGGGATACCAAATGCAGCCATAGCATCCAACAATTTCTGTCGTATCGGACTGTCGAATGCAGCTTTGTAATCGATGAACAGATGGTAGGCGTCGATCTGCATTTCTTGGGTCTTCTCCAGGATTTGTCGTAGTGTGAATATCTGGTCGGTCGTGAATTTACCAGGTCTAAAGCCGCACTGATAAGGTTCAATCAGGTTCGCCAGAATTGGCTTTAGTCTTTCACATAACACACTAGTCAGGATCTTGTATGCGATGGGTAAAAGGCTAATACCGCGATAGTTGGTACACCCACTTGGATCGCCTTTCTTAAGCACGGGACATAGGACACTCAGATACCAATCATCGGGTATGCACTCCCTGAGCTAAATCGTGTTTATGAGCTGGTGTATGCATGTTACCAGCTCATCGCCGCCGGCTTTAAAAAGCTCTGCCGGCAGTCCATCGGCTCCCGCAGCTTTATTATTTGTAAGCTGTGCAATTGCCGCGCTGATCTCTTTTTGGCTCGGTGGTGGACAGTCTACTCCATCGTCGAAAATTGGTGTGATTTCAATTCCTATATTAACTACATCAAACTATAGTGTTTTCGGACTTTCGAACCAACAACAATTTTGTTTTAAACTAACTATTACACCATAGTAATAATCAAATCGATGTATGGATATAACATTTATTTGGAATACATTTTTTATCTCTAAAATGTTATTCTATAGATGTATAAAACAATACACATTTTCACAAATGTCAATATTCCCTCCAAATCTCTAATAAGTTGTTTATTTTCGTTTCTGGCCATTAGCTACAAATGTTTATAGAAACAACGAAGAAGAATTGTGCAAATGTGGAAAAACTTAAGTTTTTTTTATATATCACCTAAAGATAAGTTCGGCATCCTATAAATACAAATTTCTACAGAAAATGTTTATTAAACTTATATTTTGCGCTGAATGTATTTATGGTTCAAGGAAATTGTATGCAGTTATATAATGAAATACTATTTTAGAACATTTAAATTTTTTTCTAGCTCTAAAGGTTTATAACAAGATGGAATTTTAGTTATGTAGGAAAACTCGACACCTTTTAATCCACTTTGTAATTAGTTTTAATATGCACCTTTTCTTTTTTACCCGTCATATAAAATTCTTGTGACTTTAAGTTCATTGAACCTATAGTTTGTTATCGTTTCTCTTAGCCTCAGCATTTAGCATTTCTTACCTCTTTATGCAAATATTGATCCAAAACATTTGTCATCTCGCATCTTCATTGTTGTTGTGCTGTTGTCGATGTTTGCTCAAGTTAATATGAATAACAAGGCCAGTTCATACATATTTTTTTTTTGTTCTTTTCAAATCAGCCACACAAACATTTGGATTTGTTTGGTTGTATTTTGGGTGTTCATTCAAATTACAACAGAATGAAACAGCACCCGTAACCTATAATAACGACTCTATGACTCATATACAGATGTTTAAACATACAAATTTGCTTTCCATATTGTTGAGCAGATATGAACCAATTCATCATTCAATGATTTGTGCATGCAATAATTTACAAAAAAAAAAAGAAATTTTAAAACACACAAAACAAATACAGTACTGATCTTTGTATATTTGAGATTGCCCCTTTATAAAATGAGGATGATGATGGTGAAGATGATGACGATGATGAGTTAGTTGTCGATGTTTTTTGCAGTTGTTTCCTGGTATATCAGCTTTTGTTTTGTTTGGTTTTTTTGCTTTGCTCCATCAAGATAACGTGAATAATTAATTGACAAAATGGCCATAATAAAGTCGTTGATAAATTAGTTAAAGGGAAAGTAAAGACAATAACAAAGAATTTCTCTACAACAACTGCTCGGGCGACTATTATAACTGTTATAACATATCTGTAACACTTATCCACACTATTAAGGCGATTGAGATTATGATAAGCAAATCTAGAAGCAAATCTGATGTCATTCGTTTGTGTATTTGTTTATTATTATTAGTTTGATGTTGTAATAGATAATTAAAAGCAAATTTGGTAAATAATTCAAAAAATCTTTATTCTGTTCTTAACAAATAAATATAATTGCTTTGCCTATGATCTTATCAATATCTGATGATGTTTTCTTCTGAAAAAATTTTGCCTTTTAAGTAAATGACCTTTGATTGTGGTGTTCAAACACTAAAAACTGCAAAATAAAAATTTTTTAATGTTGCACCAATAACGCTGTGCAACAGCTAATCTGTGAGGTGAGAAATTCTAAGGTACTACGTCAGTATAGTAAAACCCCTAAAAGTGTTGTTTTATAGAAAAAGGCGATAAATGACAACTTTTTGAAAGTTTAATTGATAAAATAAGTCCAACTTGATTTTTTTTGCATGAATACTTTAATATAAATTATCACAATTCTGTTAAAGAATGATGTAAGAAATTATCTATGGTTCTTGAGTTATTGCGGAAAAACTAAGCAATAGAAGCAAAGATATAAAAGGTCATAATAGTTTGTCCTGAGAACGTCAAACCCTTTGGTGGTTTAACTATACTGGCGTAGTACCTTTACCCTGTCTTAGAATTTCTACCCCCCAGACAATGACCCCTAAAATGTTCCACAGTGTAATTTATCTTCTAACTAACAACTGGCAGTTTTATTCCTTAAACCTGAGTTATTCTAGATTTATCAGATTCTTTTTATGGTGCGCACGATAACTTTCGAAAGACACAACCAAATGTTTTGAAATTTTGCACGAGTTAATATTTTTCCAAAACTACTTACGGTATTGCAAATGGGCTACATTGCCCCGCCCCTTCTGGTACCTCCCATACAAATACATCATTCCGCCCACTTTAGAAATCGAGTAATAATATCAATACACCCAACGGAATCGTACTTAAATTCTGTACTTAGTAAAGCTATAATAGGATAATGTTTTGGAAAAAAAAATTGGGAAGTCTAGACACGCCCTTCTGGTACCTCCCATATAAATGTACCACTCGGCCCACTTTAGAAATCGAGTAATAATATCAATACACTCGACACGATCGTGCCCAAATTCTGTATTTAGTAAAGTTCAAGCACACCCATACACATCTGGTACCGCCCACTTTAGAAATCGATTAATATTATTAATAGAATTAACGCGATCGTGCCCAAATTCTGTATTTAGTAAAGTTCAAGCAGGATAAAGTTTTGAAAAAATTGGGAAGTCTAGACACGCCCCTTCTGGTACCTCCTATACAAATAAACCACTCAGCCCCATTTAGAGATGGAGTAATAATATCATTACACTCGACACGATCGTGCCCAAATTCTGTATTTTGTTAAGTTATAACAGGATAAAGTTTTGGAGACAAAATCTGGAAGTCTAGGTGCGCCCCTTCTGGTACTTCCCATACAAATGTACCACTCCGCCCACTTTAGAAATCGAGTAATAATATCAATATAATAGAAATTTTTTTGTTTTACTGAGTGTGAGGGTACATGTAAGTCGGGATACCCAACTCAAACTTTCTTACTTGTTTTTTTTTTTCAATATTTACAGAAAAGGGCACAGAAAGGATGTTTCATGCAGAGTTCGTATAGGGTAGCTCGCATGACGTTTTTTCCCAATAATAGGCACTAAGCTTTGAGCCAGGTTCGTGAGCTAGCTCCCAAAGTTGGAGCAGGTCTCGCGACCCTAGAGCTCATTTGAAGTATTAAGACCATTTAAAATATTGAGGAACTGGGTCCCGAGCCAACTCTCATATAGGGAGACTGGAATTTTGAAGCTCGTGACCCTGGAGCCAATGCTGTTTTATTTATGCACTCGAGCGGCCAGAGAACCGAAGTTCCGAGCAATAAACGAGCTTTTTGAACAACGAAAGTACTTTTTTAAAGCAATTATTGTACTGTTTTGGTTCAATAAAAACATTTTTGGTACAATAAAAGTACTTTTTTGAAGAATAGAAGTATTAATGAGTACAACAAAAGTACTTAAACATTTAATGCGCTTTTTTGATTTAATAAAAGTACTTTTATACTTTTCTTTAACATTTATTGTTTCAAAATAGTACTTTTATTACACCAAAATGTACTTTTATTGCACCAGAAAATAATTTTATTGTACAAGAAAGTAATTTGTTGTTCTACAAGACCCAGAGTACTTTAATGCTATTAAAAAGTACTTTTAGTGTACTAAAATGTACCTAAATTACACCAACAACACATTTTATGTTTTAAAAAAGTACTTTTTTTTGTTCCACAAATTACTTTTAATTATACCAGAGTACTGTAATATTATATTAATCACGAAATCAAATTTCCAACATAAAACCGATGTTATGAGCCTAATGTCTAAATCAAATCAAATTTTTTAATATCACAAAAAAAAATTACTGAGTAAAGGATCTTTTATTCAAAAAAAAAAAATTACACATTTTAATTTTCTTCACGCTGAAAGTTAATCGGTTGGGGGCAAATTTTTCTTTTTATTAGCTTTATTGAATATCGTATTAAAGTAGCTTTCTATAACATGTATGTACATAATAACACAGTGCAACACATAAATTGGTGCCGCCTTCGTACCCAGCTATTTTTGAAGTATATACCGAGACTAAAAAAATCCCCAAAGGATTTGGCCCCATTACATCGAAACATTTTTTTATGGATACTCCAATATTTTCACCGCCATACGATTTTGTGACCATTTTTAGGGAGTCCATATTTCATAAACTGTTCGGAATTTTTACTTTTCGTCTTCGGCAAAGTTGTAGATCTTAACCAGAGCAAAAAAAGTCTCAAATAGACCGACCCAAAAAAATTGCATCTAGTGCATGAAAATTGAGAAAATATGAGAAAAAAGGCTATTTTTTCATGATATTTTCACCATAAAATTATGACTATAACAAGTAATATTCCACATAATTCATACGCCACGGAGTACAACGAAAAATATTTTGTGTGGAAAATATCATAAAAAAATTTCCTTTTTTCCCATATTTTTGCAATTTTCATGCACTGGATGCAATTTTTTTGGGTCGGTCTGTTTGAGACTTTTTTTGCTCTGGTTTAGATCTACAACTTTGCCGAAGGCGAAAGGAAAGAATTCCGAACAGTTTATGAAATATGGACTCTGTAAAAATGATAAAAAAATTGTGTTGGGGTGAAAATATTGGAGTATCCATAAAAAAATGTTTCGATGTAATGGGGCCAAATCCTTTGGGGATTTTTTTAGTCTCGGTATATACTTCAAAAATATCTGGGTACGAAGGCGGCACCAGACGATGACCTTAGAAATGTTGCACTGTGTAATCGATTGAAAATGGAATGAGTATGCTAAGTTCGGTGATAACAGATTTTTCGAATTTTTTTGTTTCTACCCAAAAAAATTAAAATTTTGTATTTTTAAAAATCATGACAAATTTGGAAATTTATTTATAGATTAATTTAAAGTTTTGCCTCCTATTACAATATTAATTATCTGACTAAATTTAATTAATCGGCAGGTTTCAATTTGGAAGTTAAGGGAGAAATATTAATTTTTCAAAAATAGGTCTTTTTGTATGGGAGGTACCAGAAGGGGTGATCCGATATAGTGCAAATTCCTTCCTGATTCATATTTTCATAACCGTAAAACTTACGCATAGTTTGACTGAATTCAGTGTACTTAGAAAAAAGATATGTATGTAAGACTATTGTGGTGAGTTCGGTCATTTGTATGGGAGGTACCAGAAGAGGTATGGCAACGGTTTCGGTTTTTTTTTAGGGTTTGTCTACTTTTGCAAGATAAATAAACTGACCAAATTTAAATATCCTACGGTAGTCTGTTTGGCAGCTATCGAAGATTATTCATTATCCAAAAATAGGTAATTTTGTATGGGAGGTACCAGAAGGGGTGGGGCTATTCCGCCCATTTACAATCCCGGAAGTTCGAAAAATATTAATACTGATAAATTTTCATAACGATCCGTTAGAGTTTGCGCTAGTTACACTTTCACAAACATATTAATAAATGTTATTTCTGTATGGAAATCGCGATTTTTGTAAATTTAGTTATATCAGTAAATTGCTGACAAAATCAAAAGTTGTGCACAGATTTCAATGAAATATTTTTTTTTATAAATTTTTAAAAACAATTTTTTTTTTTTTTGTAAATTTTTTGTTTTTTTTTTAAACTACAACGATATCTCTGAAACTACTAGGCCAAATTTAAAACAATGTAGGCACGGATTAAAGATAATTTTGTTGACGAGTTTAAGTTTTTTTTTTAATTGAATATGGTGAACCGTTTTCAAGTTATTTAAATATTTGTAGTGGAAGTGCCTTAGTTTTGGACATAACGGTTAATCGCGAAAAGTCGAGCTGATACAAAAAAACCGAGTGCAGATTTGGATTCAGCGTCCCAAATTACCTTTAAAACAATATTCAGTTCTTAAACAACAAATACCTTGTTCCCTTGTGTAATTAACCTCTCTTTTTTTGCACTTTCTACCTTAGGATCCTTCAAATTTATATTTAATTATGGAATTCTTGCCCGGCGGTGATATGATGACGTTACTAATGAAGAAAGATACGCTTTCCGAAGAATGTACACAGTTTTATATAGTCGAGACAGCATTGGCTATTGATTCAATACATAAATTAGGTTTCATACACAGGGATATAAAACCTGATAATTTACTATTGGACGCTCGTGGACACTTAAAGGTAACACAAAACAATACAGCAAAAATAATTTAACATTTTTAATATTTATACCATAAATTGAAATTCAATTACAGCTCTCTGATTTTGGTTTATGTACTGGTTTGAAGAAATCACATCGCACTGACTTTTATAGAGATTTATCACAGGCAAAACCATCAGATTTTATAGGCACATGTGCAAGGTAAATAATGCAATTACATTATTTATTTTTAAATTTTAAAAACAAATTTTTTGTCTCTTTTTTTTTTTTGCTAGTCCCATGGATTCAAAGCGCCGTGCGGAGTCTTGGAAACGAAATCGAAGAGCCTTGGCCTACAGTACTGTAGGCACACCCGATTACATTGCTCCCGAGGTCTTCTTACAAACCGGCTATGGTCCCGCCTGTGATTGGTGGTCATTGGGCGTTATTATGTATGAAATGCTTATGGGCTATCCACCCTTCTGCTCAGATAATCCACAAGATACGTATCGCAAAGTAATGAATTGGCGTGAGACATTAATATTCCCTCCTGAAATACCCATATCGGAAGAAGCTAAAGAAACAATTGTCAAATTCTGCTGTGAGGCCGATCGTCGACTGGGTTCACAACGTGGCCTAGAGGATTTGAAATCGGTACCATTCTTCCGCGGTGTTGATTGGGAGCATATACGCGAGCGGCCAGCGGCTATACCGGTTGATGTGCGCTCCATCGATGACACGTCCAATTTCGATGAATTCCCAGATGTTTCATTAGAAATACGTAAGTAGATACGTAGGCTATTTGTATAATATGTGGGAGAAGATAGTAGTGGTAGATATCAACGTTAAGAGACCCAATTACCTAATATAACATGTGGGTCATGATTTAAAGAAAATCAAGCTGCATTTTTGATGGGCAACATATCTATGTTACATGCAAAATAGAGACACAGCAATGAACTGGAAATGTTAAAAATCTGTATCAACACTAACACTACATTACGCCGTACATCTGATCGAGGGTCATCAAAAAGTTTATACTTTTTAGAAAGTATAGACCCAACATAACAAAATTGTACACTCGGGTTTTTCTTAATTTTAGTCAATTTTCAATTTAAAAGTACATCAATGATTTAGCTTTTTCGTGCAAGTTGTGGTATTAAAATATGTGTACCAATTGACATGACTGAATGTACGAAACAATTAAATTGAAAAATATCTTTTAAAACTTTTATCCTTAATTCCAGAGAATTTTTTTTGGCATAGAAAAGTCTTTGTCATGTCCGAAATCTTTTCTCTGACTCTTCTTTAGATAAGTATTAGTAAAAAATATAAGTTCGACGTTTTCCAAATTAAAAATCGTATTATTGATTAGCCACATCCACAATTATGACTATCCTTTAAAAAAAAAAGTGTATACGAGTATATTTGCATTGGTATAGTTTCTTTATCATACTTATCATTATTCATATTTATTTAAATAATCATTCTAATATCTCCCAATCATATTTAATATGTTTTCTCTATCTCTTTTTTTCAGCCTCAGCTCCCATGCCACAAGGCAGTGAAATCGCCAAGGATTGGGTGTTCATCAACTACACATTTAAACGCTTCGAAGTACGAAATTTAGAGTGAGGCTTAGCTTTCATTCGTTTTTAAATTTATTTCGTTTTTAATCATCACCTTTTAAGTTGAACTTATTATTACTAACATTGCCCTCTCTCTCCCCCCGCAAAAAAAATAAACACAAAAAAGAAAATGCAAAAGATAACTAATAAATGGAAAATACTTACATATTTATGCCAGAACGTAAAAAAAACCCCAGAAAACAAAAACAAAAACGATAACGAAAAGAAAACTGAACAAATTTAATACATTATTAAACTAAATTATTGAATTGATGAATGGTCTTCTCTATATATATATATATACTTGCAGCAAATAACAAACATAAAAACTCACTGTACTGGTTTATATTAGTTTTATGTTAGAACTTTTAAGAGAGAAAAAAAAGAAAAATTAAAAATTTTCCCCGCCCTTAACAATAAAACAGCAACAAAATATCATTACATTCAACTCAAAGAAGATGAAAAAAAATATACAGAAAATAAGAGTAACTAAAACTTAAGTACAATAATTTTATTGTATCTTTAAATGTTTATTTGTTTTTTTTTTTTGTTAAAATTTTAATAGCTGACGTTTATTTTGCAATTCTTTATAAAAAAATTAATATTAACACAAATCAAAATTTATTTTTTTTCTTGTTTAAGCCGTATATATATAACAAATCTTTCAATTATTGGTATATAATGAATATATACATATATATTTTTCATTAAATTAAATTTAAAACACAAGGTAGTTCAAATAATTACAATTTCCTAAAAATTTGTGATTCTTATATAAAACACACACGTATACACTCACAACAAATCCTCGTCTTGCTCTCTATCACTGGGTCGTTCCGACCCCATAAATGCCTCTTCTTTATTAATTTAGTTGTTGTTTTTAAATTTTCCGTTTGTTTTTGTTTGAAAAAAAAACTTAACGTTTTGCTTTTGTTTTTTCGGCTAACCCATTAATAAAAAATTTAAAATTGTCATACGCCGTTCTGTAAGTAAGCTGATAGCTATAAGGAAAATATCTATGACTATCTGTGTTATAAGAGTCTTCTCCAAGTGGATAAATTTCTTAATATTTTAAAATCGTCATTACTAAAATCTTTATAGTACATTTCCCTAATTATATTTGATATACCAGGAAAAGGTAGTAAAATGTTGCTTAGAAAAATATTTTTACTGTAATTCGCGGTTGCTTTAAAAATTTTGAATTTTTTGTTATAGAAAAACAAATTTTCATAAGTTTTCTTAGTATTTTTTCCCTAAAAGTACTTGACATTCTTTACTTATTACTATATAATATTCATTGCATTGATAAATGTAAAATTTCTTACGAAAACTCAATGTTTGCAAGGAATTTTTATCGATTTTGTTAAGAATATTTGCATTAGTATATATTTTTGTATAAAAATACTTGACAACCTTTCTTAACATACACATGACATATGAAATACCCAAAATGCTACAAAATTTTTGAAATTCGCTAATAATTTTGATAATAATTTTGTCTACTTCTTTTAAAAATAATTTGTACAACAACAAAAAATCATTCTTATGGAAACTATTCATTTTAGATGTGAAGTAGTGATTTTTAGAACAGTAACGATTTTCTAAGACAAGGCAACCGCTTTTTACTTTTATAAAGCAGGTAAAAAAGAAAATTTTTGACAAAAAAGATAAAAATTCAAATATTTTTTTTTTGTCAAAAATCTTCTTTTTTTGTATAAACAAAATTGTAAAAGTGTTGTTTTCTATAAAAATTAAATTTAATACTTTCAATAAATGACAACAAATTTAAATTTATTTTATGAAAAAGTACAATTTATCGTACTAAAAAGTACTTTCTATATCTTTCTCAATTTTTTTTTTGAAAATGACATGTTTATCTGTTCCCTAAAGTACAGTTTATTGTATCACAAAGTACAATTTATCGAACCAAAAAAATACAAGATATTGTACCAGAAAGTATTTTGATTGCATCTAAAAGTACTTTTATTGTACCAGAAAGTATAATTTATTGTACCAAACAGTCTTTAATAGTAACAAAAAGTACTTTTTATCTATCACTGGTAAATGTTAAAGTGACAAAAAGTACTTTTTGTAAAAAAAATCTTTTAAAAGTACTTTTGGGTACAACAAAGTACTGTTTGGTACAATAAATTTTACTATTTGGTATCAATATAGGTCTTTTTGGTACAATGTAAGTTCTTTTTTGGTACATCTAAGGTACGTTTTGTTACAACAAATGTACTTTGCGGAACAAAAAAAAAGTACTGTTTTGAATATTGAAAAAAAACTTTTGGCGCAACGAATGAACTGTTTGTAACAACAAAACTACTTTTTGGTACATTAAAAATACTTTTTTTTTTACAAAATATGTATTTTCTTTCTGGAACAAGAAAAGTACTTCTTGGTACATTAAAAGTACTTTTTGTTAGAACGAAAGTTATTTTTGGTATTATAAAAGTAATTTTTGATGCAATCAATATACATTTTGGTACAATAAAAGTACTTTATAGTGCAATAAAAGTACTTTTAGAAAAAATAAATAAATGTACTTTGTGAAATAAGAAAAGTACTTGTTGTACAATAAAATACTGTTTGGTACAATAAATTGTACTATTTGGTATCAATAAAGGTCTTTTTTGTACATCTAAGGTACGTTTTGTAACAACAAAAGCACTTTGCCGTACAAAAAAGTACTGTTATGTACAATAATTTGTACTTTCTCGTGCAATAAAAATACTTTTTGTTACAATAAGTCCTTTTTGGTACTCTGAAAGCACTTTTTTGTGGTACAATGAAAGTTGGTTTTAAGTACAAAAATAATAATAATAGGTACAATAAAAGTTTTTTTTTTGGTACAATAAAAATACTTGTTGGTACAGTTAAAATACTTTTTGGTATATTGAAAAAACTTTTTGGTGCGAAAATGTACTTTTTGTACCAACAAAACTACTTTTTGGTACACATTTAAAATACTTTTTTTTAACAATAAATATTCTTTCTGGTACAATAAAAGTACTTTTTGGTACAATAAAAGTACTTTTTGATGCAATAAAAGTACTTTATAGTCCAATAAAAGTACTTTTTGATGCAATAAATATACATTTTTGTCCAATAAAAGTACTTTATAGTGCAATGAATGTACTTTTAGAAAAAATAAATAAATGTACTTTGTAATATAAGAAAACTACTTGTTGTACAATAACTGTTTGGTACAAAAAATTTTACTATTTGGTATCATTAAAGGTCTTTTTGGTACAATGCAAGTACTATTTTGGTACATCAAAGGTACTTTTTGTTACAACAAAAGTATTTTGCGGAACATAAAAAGTACTGTTTTGTACAATAAATTGTACTTTCTGGTGCAATAGAAATACTTTTTGATACATTGAAAGCACTTTTTTGTGGTACAATGAAAGTAGTTTTAAGTACTATAATAATAATGTTAGATACAATAAAAGTTCTTTTTGGTACAATAAAAATAATTGTTGGTACAATTAAAATACTATTTGGTATTTTGCAAAAAAAAACTTTTTGCCACAACAAATGTACTTTTTGTTACAAAAAAAGTACCTTTTGGTACATTAAAAATACTTTTTTTACAAAAAATATTCTTTCTGGTACAATAAAAGAACTTCTTGATACATTGGAAGTACTTTTTGGTACAATAAAAGTAGAATAAATATACATTTTGGTACAATAAAAGTACTTTTAGATAAAATAAATAAATGTACTTCGTAAAATAAGAAAAGTACTTGTTGTACAACAAAAGAATTTTGTGGTACAACAAAATTATTTTTTGGTACAATACAAGTATCTTTTGGTATAACAAAAGTACTTTTTTTAAACAGACTTTTTCCTAAAACTGAAGAACATTTTGTATTTTTACCATCCATTTTTATACGTAGAACTCCATTGCAATTTGTAAGTGGAATTATTCCCAACAATTCTCATTAAATTCTACTCTTAATTTACATTCGTAATATCTACTTTCTTCCGGAGAATAGTTTCTTATATTCGCAGTTTGTTTAGAAAAAGGGAAAGAGTAAAAATATCCCAGGGTAATTTTATTTAGAATGGGAAACTTGGAAAGCTTAAAAAATATTCCCCGGGAGTTGTAATTCAGTATCAGGATGAATATGAACCTTTTTCTAAGAAGTTTTTTACTTTTATTTAACAAATTCTTTTGGATGAATGTGCTATAGGACTAACTGAAGTTCCCCTAAAGAAAAGTATTTACTATTACAAAAAAAAAAAAAAAATACAAGTAACACACAAACAATATAAATTTGACCTTATAAAAGCCTAATTTTTTCCTTTGGGAAATAAAAACCTTTCTTAGAAACATATTGCATACAATGCCATACTGTTTCTTTTTCTATGGAAAAATATAAGTTTTAAATTTTCTTCAAAAACTACATGAAATATTTTCCTTATGCCTAATGTGTCAAATTTTTTAAAGGTATAGCATGCATGCTTATCACTTTGTGTCTTTTCTTCACACACATGCAAATTCAGCTTATTCAAGGCAGTAACACAGACCTTCCGCTTTTCTTTCCTCAAATAAAAAAAGCTTACATCTGAGTTTAGCCCAACCTTTGCTAGAACTAACTATTAACCGACCATATCATTATTAATCTTATAGCCATCATGATTACTACTACTGTATCAGTTTACCAATAGTTTGATTATTTATCATCCTTATCCTCTCTGTCTCTCTCTCTCTTCCCCTCTCTACAACAATAGCTCCCAATGCAGTAACGCAATAAATAAACAATACAAAAGAAACTCGTAACACAACAGCAGCCAACCACGTCATTAAGTAAATATTTAAATAATATCAACAATAATAATAATAACAATACAACAATACAAAATTCAGTTAAGTTTAGTTTTTTTTTAGCCTAAGATCACAATATGGTGAGTTGTGTTTGATTTTAAATGTTAATTTTATAAAAATTCCAAATTTATACCATTATCACATCACTGATGATCTTTGTTACAAAAGTTCTACTTAACTTGAGCGGTAGTTTAAAAGAAATTAAAGAAAAACGAAACAAAACTTGTTTGTTTAAAGATTTTACTTTTACAGCGACAACTTTACGTTTGTCTTTAAATTCAGCATGTTTTGTAGTTTTTCTCCTTATTTCAGAAACTAAAAAATAATATCTAAATTATAAAACAAATAATACAATAATAACAACAAACATCAAATTAAAATTTTAAAATTTGAAAAATACTTAAAATTAACGAGAATTAAAATAAACAACAACAAAACACAAGAGAAAAGATAAAGAAGAAAACATATTTTTGGTAATCAATAGGAATACTAAAAAATAAATTTTAAGTAAAATAATTAAATAATAATGAGAACAAACAAAAAAAAAAACACAAAATAAACGCAATAAATGGAAGTGTGCATAAAAAAATATAGCTATTATGACAAAAGTGTTTTAATTTTAAACTAATGAAAGCAAATGGGAAAATGATAAGTTTGGGAAAGGAAGTGGAAAAGATTACAAGATATTAAAAATATTTATAACTTCCTAGTAGGGAATCGTCAAACTAGTTCAAAAGTATGGAATTGTGAACTACTCCTGAAATGAACTAGTCCTAAACTATCGAATTTTGAACTAGTTAAACGTTATAAACTGATGAATAAGAAAAAGAGAATTTTGAAATAATATCAGAAGTTATATTTTGAAAAGACAAATGTTTCTAAATGACTTTTAGATAAAAAAAATATGTTCAATTGTTGTATGTATTTAATTATAATAACGTATTCTTCACCCACATTAAAATGGATTTTGAACATTGTTTATGTTTTTTCGTATTTTCGTATTTAAAATAATAGTACAGTACTAGCTCAAAATTTTCTAGAATAATACTAGTTCTTATTTATCTTTTTTGAAGTAGTTCCAAACTAGTTCAAAGGAGACAATCAACTACCGCCCGACTTGAATTTCTGGACTAGTTCTATTCTCTTCGAAAGCGACAATTCCCCCCAATCCTAGGATTGGGACAGTTGCCTGTATGGAAGGTGAACTAGTTCACTGCCCTATGGAGAACTAGTATTATACTAGTTCCGAACTAGTATTTTTCCCTACTTGGTTATAACCCAATAAATGGTGCAAATAGAGCTGCCAAATGAGAAGAAGATAATCGGATTTCATGTCTATTCCAATATCAATTAAACATCGTTTAAAAACTATCATCGTAACTACATGGCTTTCGTAATTTGGAGCGGTTGGAGCGATTAACAATCCGAAGTTGCCAGGTCCGTGGTTTCTTATCAAGGTACTGGTTAAAGGAAAACAAAAAATAGTTCATACAGTGTTGTTTGTTAGTGTTAGTGATTAGTTATCAATTTTGTGTAAGTGTATCAAATGATACATCAAATTGGCTAAACGATCAGAAAAATCTTTTATTGTTTGATATTAATGATAAAATTCAGTGTCACGCACTAGGATGACGCGTTTCGAACTCCATGACGAGTTCATCTTCAGACCCCTTTGTGACGAACTGATGCTCTATGGTACATCATCAGCTGTATATATATCTACCATTATGTCAAACATGTACATGCGAAGTAGATATCAGCCGAAAATGTCCTGCCTATAATAAACATATTTTGGATGCTTCTACTAAAAACGTAGACTGTCAGATTGCACAAGGATCAAGAAAAATAGAGGAAACCAAAATAAAAAACATCAAAGGAATATTGTGCCGCCATGATATTTACAAAGGAACATGTAAAGTTGTCAAAAAAATTGATGATTCAGGTTCGTCGGCAATTTTGGTTCGAATCAGCAACTTATTGATGATTCGGATATGTCGTTAATTCAGATTCGTATTAGTAACTCATATTGATGATTTATGTTTTTCTGTAACTCAGGTCAAGATTAGCAATTCGATAACCTATTGATGATTCAGGTATTTAGGCTCGTGAATTTAACTTACTTACTGACTTAAGTGGCCAATTACAATTTACGAAACGTAGTTCATAAATTTGAGGCCTGAAGTAATAAAGAATTCCACACGCTTCGGTCTTCTGCGTGTGTTCTCCAGTTAGTCCTACCAGATGATGGCACATCGCCTACCACTTGGTCCTTCCAACGGAGTTTGGGTCTCTCTGATCTGCGCCGTCCTTCAGGTTCGCCTTCAAACACCTTTCTCGCTGGAGCATTTACATCCATCCTGGCAACATGTCCCAGCCATCGAAGTCGTTGGATTCTGACTCTTTTAGCTACGTCGATGTCGTGGTAAAGCTCATACAGCTCATGGTTCATTCGATGGCGAAACTGGCCTTCGACACAGATAGGTCCATATATTTTTCGGAGTACTTTTCTCTCGAATACTCCCAGGTTTTGTATGTCCGTTGTAGTAAGCACCCATGATTCGGCACCATACAACAGAACAGGTGAAATAAGCACCTGGTATAGCTGTTTCTTAGTATTCCGAGAGAAGGTGGTGTTACTAAAGTGCTGCCGAAGTCCGTAGAAACATCTATTGGCTATTCTCCGTTTAATTTCTTGGCTGACATTATTCATCTTGTTGACGGAAGATCCGAGGTAGGTAAATTCGTCGACTACGTCAAAACAATAATTGTCAACGTTCACGGTGCGTCCCCATCGAGAGGACTCTTTGTTCGTCGAAATCATTATTTTTTGTTTTGTCCTCGTTGACCGTTAAACCCATTTTTGCTGACTCCTTTTCTAGTGATGAGAAAACTGCAGTAACATCCCGCAGATTTCGACCAATGATCAGTGATGCCAGAAGACGGCAAAAAAATATGCTAAAACTCAAAAAAAAAGTGCAATTTGGAAAAAAAATATGCTAAAAAGTCCCAAAAAAAAGTGCAATTCATAAAAAACCAGTGCTAAATTTTTTTTTTTGTTAAAACATAAGTTTTTTCAAATTTTATGTTTATTAAACATTTACGGCCGTATTCATAAAAAGTTATAAGAGGTTTATAAACCATTTTTAAGCTTTTAACTAAACTTTATAAACTTTGGGCATTACCACAGAAGGTGGACCTGTGACCAAAATAAAAAGGCAAGTAAAGACAATTACTTAAATTTTATTAAAATAAAATGCGCAAAACCTTTCTTATTTTCATTTATTATTAAACGGACTGCAAAATTGCATCAATGATCTGGTCACATCTTTGAGTTTTTAATATATACTTTACATATATACTGATGATGTAAGTACACTCTTATCATAAAATATTTGTTACAACAATAAATAACTCCAATGAGATATAACATGGGGCAAAGAACGTCACTTCTAAAAAAAAGCAAAAAACGGAGATACAAATCAAAAAATACTTTTATCTTACAAAAAGGATAAGCTAGTATTTTGATTCAAGTGGATTTTTAATGTACAATTTACTCCCAACAAAACCCCATTAATCGCTTATGTTGCTATTTTAGGTCAACCTATTTATCATTCCGGCGAGATGTGAGGAAAATATAAAATTTGTGGGAAAATAAAAAATAAAAGACTCAGTTTTTTTTCCGCAAAGCTTAATTTAGTGCCGAAAACTTAAATTTGGACAGAAGTGTCTTAAACCTGAAGTCCGTACACTTCCAATGAGATATAACACGATATATTATCTCTATGATTTGATGGTGGAATCATGGAGCAAAGAACGTCACTTCTAAAAAAAAAGCGCAAAACGGACTAAAAAAACGAAAAATCATTTTATCTTAAAATAAAGGATCAGCTAGGATTTTGATTCAAGTGGATTTTTGATATACAATTAACCCCTAACAAAACCCCATTTACCGTTTTTGTTGCCATTTTAGGTCAACCCATTCGTCATTCAGGCGAGGTGTGGCTTAAGTATTATATAAAAAGATAAAGAAGTAATAAAAAAAATTAAGTTTTTCATTGTTTCTCATCTCATTTAAACGTACACGTACGACTGTCACATATGTCACAATGGAATTACCCATATATATATATACATATTCCATAAAATAAAGTTCAATTCAAATTGAAATTATTTTAATTTCTGCAGACATCCAGTTTTAGAATTGCCTTTTTATTAGGTTCATCCATGTACAGTGAAAAATGCTATTTCTGACAAAAAAATGCTAAATTCAACATTAAAAATAACAAAAAATCGATGAATGTCAAAAAAAATATGCTAAAAAGCATTTAGCATTTGGATTCAAAAAAAAAGTGCAGCAGGCAAAAAAAAAATGCTAAAAAAGCATAAAAAATGCCAAACTGGCAGCACTGCCAATGATGTCTATATCATCGGCATAGGCTAGTGGCATGTGGCTCTTGTGGAATATGGTGCCAGACATGTTGACACCAGCCTTTCTCATCACCTTCTCCATAACTATATTAAATAGTGTACAGGACAGGCTATCGCCCTGCCTGAGACCTCTTTCCGTGTTGAATGGTTCAGACTGATCCTTACCAATCTTAACCGAGGATTTGGTGTTGTCTAAGGTACATTTGCAAATTTAACTGGGGATACTAATTCAACACTCACTTATTGTCGTCGTCGTTTTTATGTCAACGTCTGGAGTGTGATGCAAGGTAAAGCTTCTGATCGGTTTAACTTGTCAAACCCAGAGTGATCCTTGTCAATTGCACTTCAAGTCTACTCACAGAGCTCTGTATTCGTGGTACTACTGCGGACGGAGTACCTCCACGTGGTGACGCCAGGAAGCGTGCCTTTGACACCCGTCAGAGCACGGCTAACTGTGAGGGGCGAAACCTAAAACCCAGGCTCGTCTGTTCAGAGTGAGCGGTACCCTGGTCATCGTCTGACCTAGAATGGGCGGCTGTAATAAAATCGTGGCAGGGGGAGAAAACAGCGACTTGCAACCCGCCACCGACGTTTGAACCATTGCAATGAAAAGTAGTAAGAAAAGAATAAAATGGACCCCCAAAATGTTGACGGCCACCGCAAACGATTTAAGGATCATGATTTAAGGATATGCACCTGGAATGTTAGAACACTGTATAGTGCCTCCATTGAACTGGCGGAAGTCCTCGAAGAATACAAGGCAGACATAACCGCTTTACAGGAAATCCGGTGGACGGGACACGGGAGCTCGCGCATAAAGACATGCTACTATAGTGGCCATGGGGACAAGCACGAGTTTGGAAGTGGATTTGTGGTTGGCAAGAGACTGCGACACCTAGTCTCAAGGTTCAACCCGGTGTGTGAACCTATAGCCACCATAAGAGTCAAAACAAAGTTTTTCCACATAACACTTATATGTACCAGAAGAGAAAAGCGATGTAAAGAAAATATAAAGGGTCCGCAAAATAACTTTTTTTTTGAAAATTCCTTAAAAAAAAACTACTGAATGTTTTCTCAAATTTTTTTATTATTTGAAAGTACAATCCTTTCGGTTAATAATGAAAAATAATTTCATTCAAATGGCTGCCTCGGCTGACCATGCAGTAGCCTACACGATCGGTCCAATTTTTAAGCACATTATCGATTGTGTGCAGCTGTATTTCACCAATGGCTTCACGAATATTCTCCTTTAAAGCGTCAATTGTCTCTGGCTTGTCGGCGTTACACTTATCTTTGAGGGCACCCCACTAATAATAGTCCAACGGTGTCAAATCGCAGCTCCGAGGTGGCCAAACGACATCAGCTCTGCGGCTGATAATGCGATCTTCAAAAACAGGGCGCAAAACATCGAGTGTAGCTTCGGCTGTGTGGCACGTAGCGCCGTCCTGTTAAAACCAAATGTTGCCAATATCCTCCTCTTCAATTTTTGTGAACAAACATTCGTTCAACGATCGCCAGTGACTGTAACGGCCACTCCTTGCACATTTTTGAAGAAAAATGGCCCAATTATGCCTCTGGACCAAAATCCGCACCAAACAGTGAACAATGACATCAGACTGATGGATTTCTCTGCGGCCAGAAATATGGTAGATAGCAGCACTAGATTTGACCATAAAAATATTCATAAGGCAACATGTTTTTCTCTAGATCAATTGACAAGGAATCAGATAGATCTCGTGGTGGTCGATGAAACGCACGCATCGAGTGTTCTGGACGTACCAGTAATCAGGGTTGCGAACATTGACTCCGATCACTACCTTACCGCAGTTAAGGTACGCACAAGGCTAAGCATGGCGAAAACCAGGCACAACGAAAGCTGAACATCGGTAAACTGCGAATCACATAGGTATCGGACGCCCTCTCCTACCACCTAACTCAACTGCTGCGGACTGCTCCAACCCCTGATAATATTACCTCGCAGTGACAAAATATAGCCGACTCCATAGAACGGGCTGCGAGAAGCGTACTTGGGTACTCAAAGCCGTCTCAAGAAGATGCCTGGTACGATGATGAATGTCGCAATGCCACGAGAGAGACGGTTGCTGCATACAGGGCGAAACTGCAGCCAATGGCAACGCGAGCTGTTCGTGAACGGCACAGGGAGAAGAGACGAGAGGCAATTCGTCTTTTTAGACATAAAAGAAGGAGCTGAAGAAGAGGCAGGATGAGTGCACTGAGTTGCTCCGAAGTAGAGGGGAAGCCCGAAAATTCTACAAGAGAGTTAAAGCGAGAATGCGTGGAACAGGGTTGCCCTCCTGCAAGGACAGCGATGGTCAGCTAGTGACGGACCCGGATAACGTTCTGAAGATATGGAGAGATCACTTTAGAAATTTACTGGATACTGACACCACTCCAGAAGACCCCGCTCCAATCCATGACGATGGTATTAACTGTCCACCTCCGAGCCAGAGCGAGATACGTATGACAATCTCCCGCCTTAAAAACAACAAAGCTGCTGGAGCCGATGGTCTCCCTGCTGAATTGTTTAAGGCTGGCGGGGAGGAGCTGATTAGGAGCATTCATCAGCTCATGGAGAACATCTGGCAAGAGGAGAGCATGCCCGGGGATTGGAGTCTCAGTCTGTTAAGTCCCATATACAAAAAAGGAGATCGTAATGAATGTAAGAACTATCGTGGAATAAGCCTATTACCAATTGCGTACAAGGTCCTTTCAAGCATATTGTGTGAACGTCTAAAACTAATTGGACCATATCAGTGCGGCTTTAGACCTGGCAAATCTACGACGGATCAAATATTCACCTTACGGCAAATCCTGGAAAAAACCCATGAAAAACAGATCGACACCTACCACCTCTTTGTCGACTACAAAGCTGCCTTCGACTCTCCGATAAGGAACAGGCTTTATGAGGCCATGTCTGAGTTTGGTATTCCTGCAAAGCTGATTCGACTTTGCAAATGTACCTTAGACAACACCAAATCCTCGGTTAAGATTGGTAAGGATCAGTCTGAACCATTCAACACGGAAAGAGGTCTCAGGCTGGGCGATAGCCTGTCCTGTACACTATTTGATATAGTTATGGAGAAGGTGATGAGAAAGGCTGGTGTCAACATGTCTGGCACCATATTCCACAAAAGCCACATGCCACTAGCCTACGCCGATGATATATATATCATTGGCCGAAATCTGCGGGACGTTACTGCAGTCTTCTCATCCCTAGAAAAGGAGTCGGCAAAAATGGGTTTAGCGGTCAACGAGGACAAAACTAAAATAATGATTTCGACGAACAAAGAGTCCTCTCGATGGGGACGCAGCGTCAACGTTGAAAATTATTGTTTTGAAGTAGTATATGAGTTTACCTACTTCGGATCTTCCGTCAACAAGAAAAATAATGTCAGCCTAGAAATCAAGCGGAGAATATTGCTAGCCAATAGATGTTTCTACGGACTTCGGCAGAACTTAAGTAACACCAGCATATCTCGGAATACTAAGTAACAGATATACCAGGTGGTAGTCTTACCCGATCTGTTGTATGCAGCCGATTCATGGGTCATACAAAACTACAACGGATATACAAAACCTGGGAGTTTTCGAGAGAAAAGTATTCCGAAAAATATATCGGATTAACCATGAGCTGTATGAGCTTTACCACGACATCGACGTAGCTAAAAAAGTCAGAATCCAACGACTTCGATGTCTGGGACATGTTGACAGGATGGATGTAAATGCTCGAGCGAGAAAGGAGTTTAAAGGCGATCCTAAGGACGGCGCAGAGCAGAAAGACCCAAACTTCGTTGGAAGGACCAAGTGGTAGGCGACGTGCCATCATCTGATAGGACAAACTGGAGAACACACGCAGAAGATCGAAGCGTGTGAAAATCTTTATTACGTCAGGCCTTAAATTTATGAACCACATTCGTAAGTTGTAATTGGTCACTTAAGTAAGTAAGTAAGTATTTACTCAAAACCTCTGGTCCTATACTAGCTTGACATACTTTCTAAGGAAGATTCCTCAGGTCACTATCAGCCCGATTCTGAATACTCCCCGGGAGATAATTCCCGGGGAATTTATTTTTCCCGGGAATAAAATCCTTCTATTCTAAACAAACGGGGAGAACAATAAAAGGGAGAGAGAATTTCGGTTTTCGAAGTCAGCTGTTTTGCGTCAGCTGTTTTGTTTGGCTAACAATTTGTAAATAATTTTTATGAAGTTTTTAATGTAATAAAATGAATATAAACAACAAATACCTACAAAAAACAATCTAAAAACGTTCAGTGCTGTTTTTGTGATGATATCCAAAGCAGAAAGATCTTTGCAATATCCCCGCTTGTAAAATTGAGGGCAATTCCTCGCTTCATTGCCGAAGGTGGCTACCAGACGGGTATAGGGAGTGTTTGGGAAACCACAGCTTAAAAATTTAGTTTAGTGAGTGATTTTATTGAAACTTTATCTTAATAATTAAAAAACAAACTATTTCCTGGTGTGTGATCATGAGCTAAAGATACGGTACGATGGCACCTACCATCCTGGTGCGTGGCAAGACTCATTTACTTGAAATTCCAGCAAATTGCGAGCTTAACTTGATGAAAAAATCTATTCCAAAAGGCTGACAACTGTTTTGTACTTATGTATATCAATTAAATATTAAATACTTTCATTTTTAGTACAATTCCCTTGAAATTTGTTGGCGGAATTTTCCCCAAAATTTGTCATCAATTTCTCCCTTTTATTTACATTCGTAATACCTACTTTATTCCCGGGGAATTTTTCCTCACTTTCGAAGTTCGTTTAGAATAAGGGAGAAGGGAAAAAATTCCCGGGGAGATTTCGTTTAGAATAGGGGAACAGGGAATAGGGAAAAAATTCCCGGGGAATTGCCATTCAAAATCGGGGCGTATATGTAGGCTGAAATTTCTCATTTATATTTTGGCCTGACCTTACCATAGTAATTGTTATAAGACAGTGTCCTTATCTTTCTTTCCAGTTTAAACTTTTTAATACCCCTAACACTTACTCACCTTTATGTCCTCCCGAAAATGCCATTGCTTATTAAAAATACCATCAGCGTTTTACCCAATTAACACACTAAAAATTGTATGTATTTTTCCACAATTGAATGATTTTTTTTTAGTTTGTTTTATATATATTTTTTATACGAAACCATTACAGACATGAATTAATAAAGATTTCAAGCCGTTTCCATCGGGGACTACATTTAAAATGCCAAAAAAGAATCTTAAAAAACAAGATTTCAAGTAGGTGTGAGTGTGACTATTGTGGTGTTGGTGATTAGATCGAAGGGGATGGAAGAAGATAAGATCTTTTACCATTCGTTGCTAACCTAAAAGGTTTAACACTGGTAAAAATCTTAATTGATGTTCATGTCGAGTCTATTTTGTGTGTTCTATAGGTGGTTTCCAAGAATTTCTAAACAAAAGAATTACAAAAAAAATTGGTTAGCTTGTCGGTGTATTTCATTGAATAGGAATGTTTATGTATGATTGGGCGTAGGTGTTGGCAAATTACGAGAGCGGCAATATGCAATGATACACAGATTTCAAATCGTACATATTTAACAAATCTAAAGGGCCAAAAAGCCATTTGAAAGTTAATTTTCTATGAAAAAATTACTATAAAG
The DNA here is from genome assembly GCA_964034835.1 of Muscina levida. Classification (NCBI taxonomy): domain Eukaryota; kingdom Metazoa; phylum Arthropoda; class Insecta; order Diptera; family Muscidae; genus Muscina; species Muscina levida. The sequence goes on along the minus strand of OZ035883.1, from coordinate 118,694,148 downwards.
ATATTAAATAAAAAAAAAAAATACAAAAAAGAAAATTAATCTAAGTAAAATATTAAACAATTATCTTATATGTGTAATTTCCTTATTATTTTTAACCAATTAACCAATAAATTTGTTTAAAAAATAATTGGAATAGGAGACATGGTATGAGACTCAATTCCTGAAACAATATAGTCCATTGTGATTTGGATTCGTTTTATTTGCATTAACCTTATATAAAGATTGAGAAGATATATTGCCCTACTAGATTTTCGAGCTCGCGTTGCTCCGCCGTCTCTTACACGAAAACTATTTTTAAGTGATTTGGCGTAACTTTGTCTGGTCTGGGCGGTGAGACCAGTTACTTTCTTTCTAGTTTGCAAATTGAAGATTATAAGATCAATATTCAATTAATGGTTTGAACAATGGTCTTTGAATCTTATGGCACAAACAATCTTGACTTAACTTAACAAAACTTAACAGAAGAGATCAGCTGATGGAATCTACTACATACATTTTGTATAAAAGTAGTTACTTAACGTAACATAACATAATTTTGGAACCAGCAGAAAAGAGATTTCTATCAAGTTTCTAACGTTTGGCGGCAAGCAGCTGATTTATTTTGGTACTGTTGTTTTGTTATTTGCAAAGTTTGCTGGGATTTTTGGAATATGTATGATGAAAAGTTAATTTCTCTTGTGCAAAATTATACTTTTTTGTACGATTAGACATCGACATCGTTTAAACATGTGTCTATGTTCCTTAAGTCTCTTAAGTTGTCAAAAATAACTACTTTTGCACTTTGATACGTTCTGTTATGTTAAGTTCTGTTTCGTTAAGTTAAGTTATCCTTAAAAATGTTTTACACCTTTTTATCCTTAAAAATACGAATATTGAAAATTTCCTTTGCTCCCCGCATTTTTTGTATAAGAAAAATATTTATTCCAATTTTTGTGATTGTACAAACCTAAATTTTTTTGGTTTTACCTTTAGTCGTGTGGACTGGGCGATGGTAGCATTTTACTGTTTTTGTGCCTAAAATTAAGAATTTCGTAAACAAAACACGTCATGCAGCTCTAATTCGGTAAGAAGCATGAGCATATAGAGTATGATAGCTTCAGACGTACACGTATGAATTTCCAAAAATTTCTTTTTAACTGATGTCTAACTTACAAGGTGTACAATCACCCCATATTTCATCATCCTATCTACAGCCGTTTGGTTAGCACTCTGATGAATCACCGAGTCAGTCAGTCACCAAACAATTTTTTATTTATAAATAGATGAAGACGAAATTGTAACCTTCGATCAGTGGGCGGATGTGCCGGGACATGTTCAGATTTTTTTTTAATATTTTCAGACAACATTTGTTATAGATTCGTTAGAATATTTTGAATGTAGTTTACACTACTGACATATTATGTTGGCTGTTTTTCATGTGCATTATTTGAATAGATCAGAAGCTTTAAAGCACACTATACACTGACAGACAAGTCTGTGAAATATAATGTCTGCCCAGACTTATCTTTAGGGCCCTTTACACTGGCAGACTTGTCTGGGAGACAGAAAATCCCTGTAAACATCTGCCTTCACCAGCAGTCAACACGAACGGTGTACCGGAACATGCCCAATATTTGTATTTTATCTTCACAAAAATTAGTACAACACTTTTTGAATGTTAATATCTTAAAATATTTCTTCATTTGACTTTTATTTGCATATTCTAACGTTTAAAAATGTTTCCTATTTTTATTTAGAAATTTTTCTTTGACACGAAAGACATGTGTCAGACATGTCTGCCCAGATTTATGAAAATCAAAATCGTTTTGATTTTTTACAGACAAGTCTGCGCAGACCGAATACATCGCCCTAGACTGGGGGATAAGTCTGGGCAGACATTATATCTCACAGACTTGTCTGCCAGTGTAAAGTGCGCTTTTCAGTTTAAGCCCACTTTATACTAGCAGACAAGTCTGTGAGATATAATGTGTGCCCAGACCTTTCTCCTAGTTTAGGGCGATGTATTCGGTCTGCGCAGACTTGTGTGTAAAAAATCAAAACGATTTTGATTTACCTAAAACAGGGCAGACATGTCTGCTAATGTAGGGGCAGGTTCGAGAGACTTTTTTGATGTCAAAGAATATTTCAAAATAAGAACAGGAAAAATCATTGAATTCATTAAAAATATATACAAATAGAAAACAAATAAAGAAAGCTTTTTACAAATTAATATTTTAAAAGGGTTGTGATAATTTTTTGTAAAAATAAAATATTAACGCCAGGCTGGTTCAAAATTAAAGTTTGACAGATATGTCTGTAATGTAAGGGAGAAGACGATCATCTGTTTACACGAATTTTTTGTCTCCCAGACAAGTCTGCCAGTGTAAAGGTCCCTTAACTCCACAAAATGGAAAGTAGAGAAAATATGTGATGTTTGAAAAATTGATTTTTTTTACAACTACACCTTTTCCAATTGTAATTCTGAAAAGACCAATTCAAAATCAGAAATTCTACTTCAAATTCGGAACGGAACAATTGATAATCAGAATTTCTATTTGAAATTCGGAAAAGAACAAATTCGGAAAAGAAATTAAGAAATTCAAATTGAAATCCAGAAAAGACCAATTCAAAATCAGAAATTCTACTTAGAATGCAGAAAAGACCAATGGAATATCTGAAAATCAACTTAAAATGTACAAATTCTAATTGAAATTCAGAAAATATCAATTGAAAATCAGAAATTCTCTTTGAAATTCAGAAATGAAAAATTAAAATTCAGAATTTTTTAGTTGAATTTCTAAATTGAATTTCAGAAAGGACAAATTGAAATTTATAAATTCAAATTGAAATTCAGAAAACGCCAATTGAAATTTGAAAATTCTACTTGAAATTCAGAAAATACTAATTGAGTCATTTTTTAATTGAAATTCAGAAAACGACAATTGAAAATCAGAATTTCAATTTGAATTTCGGAAATGACTAATTGAAAATCAGAATATTTAATTGAAATTCATAAAACGACAATTGAAAATCAGAAAATTTATATTGAAATTCAGAAAAGACAAATTGAAAATCAGAAATTCTACTTGAACGTATGCATTTTGACCTTTTTCTCCAAATGACAAGAAATGGGAAACAGCATAGTAAACCTGCATGTAGTGAGCGCCATATTTGCCGCAGCTGAATGCCATCGAGATTATGGAACAAGTCTAGAATATAGACACTCGACGTACAATTTTAATTTTTTTCTTAAGTAGTAGGGATTTCACATATTGTGTTGGGGACGGACATAGTTTAGGAGATATCGCCCCTTAATATATATATCGTTACCTTAATATAGAAAGGCCCCAACTCATAATTTTTTGAAATCGTGTTTTTTGTCGATTCTGACAGAGCACCATCAGATACACCTTCCATAAAAAATTTACGGAGATGCGTTGAAAAATAGCGAAGTTATAAGCTAATAAAAACTGCATTTTAAATGTTTTTGTATCTGGTGTGTTTCTTGTTTTATTAATTTTTTTCCTCCTCCTGTAAACTTCGTTTTTCATGAGTTAGGGCCTTTGTATATTAAGGTAACGATATATATATATATCTCCGATATCTGATGACGTATGCCCTTGGTCATCAAAATCGGATAAAAAATACTTCAGCATTTGCAGCATTTGGTGAAAAAACCCAATTTATTTTTATTGATATTCCTATGTGACTTGTTTATTGAGTTATGTTTCGGAGGGCAAGCAAAACAACAATTACTACTACTCTCAAGAAGAGGTATCTGTACTTAATTGTGAATGTAGCGTTTATTTTTCAACCGATTTTGATGACCAAGGGCAAAAAATTTTTGTAACATATTATTCTATCATGTCATAGTCTGAAACCGGAGTAATTTTTACGGAAACACGAAAAAAAACTTAATTAAAGGCAGCGAAAACTTAAAAAATCATTAAAATTTTTACAAAAATCCAACTTTGAAGTGCCATAACTTCGTCATTAATGATTGGATTTTAATCAACTATGGGTTTTTTAAGAAATAATTTTAGTATCTTTTATTTTTGTCACAGTTCAGTAAAATCGGCGAATTTAAGCCAGAGAAAATAGCATTTTAGTAGACCTACCTTTTTTCAAAGCACTAAAAATGGACCATATCTCAAAATCTGTTCTACTTTCCACAAATTTGAGAGCAGATTTGAATTCAGCGTGAAATTTTACATTAAAATGTATTATTAAATGTCCCGGATACAGAAACTTTTGAAATTTTGTGACATAGTGTTATTTGTTCAGTCGTGAATCACCCCATTATTTATTTCCCAGGTATTATTTCAATATTCAAAAAAAAAAAAAAACAAAAAAATAATTAAAAAATGTATAAACGAAAATGTAAAAAAAATGTAAATCCCATGGTAACTTTTGTCGCACCCGTACCTACTCAATATCAAAGCAGCCACTTGTTGACTTTTTTTGATAAATAAAAACTTTATATTTATCTTATCATGGTTTGTTTTGGCAAAAGTCCAAAATAGGGGCCAAAAAAGTGACCTCTTGGGTTCTATGATAAACCCCCATTTGTGGGTATTCAAATGAAAGATACTTTCGAGACGTTCCAACGGGTCTCCTGGGCCGAGTTAGAGCCATTAAAATTTCCGGGATAAACCAAAAAAAAATTTTAAAAAAATCATGGAAAAATTTATGGAAATAATTGAAATATTCTAAAAAAAAATAGAAAAACTAAAAATCGCGCGATTTAAAAATATTTTTTCTGAAATACCCCGTAAAAAATTAAAAAAATGGGGAAAAATTATAGAAAATTAAAAAAATTTAAGGAAATGAATTGAAAAATTCTATAGAAAAATTAAATGTCATCAAAAATGTGTGAAAATTTTAAGTTTTTTTTTAATTTTTTAGATTTTTTTTTTTAATTAAAAAAAGGAAATTGAGAAAAAATTTAAGGAAACAAATGGACGATTTCAAGAAATATTTAAAAAATTCAAAAAAAAGTGCAAAAAGATATATTTGAAAAAGGAAAATTGATAAAAAAAAGGATAAAAGTGGAAAAGTTGAAGAAAAATTTTAAAAAATATTTAAAAAAAGCTATGTTTTGTAAATTTTGGATTTTTCTTGTTGCTATATCCCTTTATCGCTCGATTTTTTTAAAAATTATTTTTTTTTTTGGTATTTCCCGTAAATAATATATTTTTTTTGTAAATTAGAGTGCGATTAATAGCGCCTCAGGAAAAAAATGTACAATTTTATTTTTTTTGGTATATCCCGGGAAAAATATATTTTTTTTTTGTAAATTAGAGTGAAAATTGATATATTGGGATTAATAGCGCCGTAGGTGTATCCCGGAAATTTAAATGGCTCTTACTCGGTCCAGGAGACCCGTAGGAACTTAAAAATAACATCGTTGGATTCGTCTCGGTCATCATAGAACCGAAAGTGGACCCTTTTTGGACCCCCTTCCCCATGGGCCTGAGCGCCAACTTTGACCTACCATTCCGATGTTTAGGGACCAAGACGAAGACAATGGCAAATTTTTTTTTAATCGGGCTTCCGCCCCGTATTCAGCACTTCAGGGCTGGGTTTTTTTTTTATAAAAAAATGGTCTGGTGGCAACTTAAGAATAATCTCCACCAAACTATCGATAATTTTTGATTAAAAAATACGATTTTTTCTTTTTAAATTAGATGTAAAAATACCGGCTTTCTTTTAAAAATTAGATATATCTTCTATGTGAAGTAATGACTCAGACAAATTTACTATTAGTGAAATTTCTATTTATAGGCTAAACCAGTCGAATATTTATTTATATAAAAAAAATTAACACTTTAGTTTGTACAGTTACCCACAAATATATTTAAAAATTATTTTTTGAAATATTGCCGAAAGCAACATATACACTTTACTACTATTTTAAATTTTCTAGTAAAGAACAAGTTAAAAAGTTTGAAGTGGTTCCAAATTAGTCCAAAGGAGACAATCAACTTTTTTCCGTCTGGGATTTCTGAACAGGTTCTATACTAATATATAACGGACAATTGCTTTCAAGCCTACGACATCTCCATGTTAAATGAGACAGTTGTTTGTGTGGAAGTTGTGAGTTTACTGTCTATGGAGAACTAGTATGAAAGTAGTTTCGAACTATTACTTTTCCTATTGGGGCTGTTGAAAATTTAGTGATTTTTTTCTTCTGCTTCGTTTACATAGCTTTTGCAAAAAAAAACAATATACTATACAAATTAATAAATAGTGAAAATGTTCTCAAGTTTGATTTTTACATTTCACTTTGAAGTATCTGATATATCTATCTGTATCTCATGGGATGTTAAGCCAAAATTTTCCCTTTAATCTAACAGATAAACATAAGACGTAAACATCTATACAAAAAGTTGTGTTACAAATTGGTCTAATAATACATATATGCATATACATTGACGCCTGTATATCCATATCATAAATTTGGTGATATGTATATGATTAATCAGTTGTTATGTGTTTGCAGAGAAAAAATTAGCCATATTAGTACTTTCTTTTAACTCTAAAGAATCCGTGACTACCGACATTTTGAAAAGTTTTAAAAATACAAAAAAAAACATAAAGTTACTCTCTTAATCACTGTGTGATTTATAGGATACATTTACAGCAGAGCATATGAGGCTTTTGAAGATGACAACTGTTTTTTTTTTTTTTTGCTAAAAATTTAGAAAACGCAAAAATTATTATTATTGCCCGCAAGATTGATCGTTATCCGTTTTTGGTCAGCATCCTTTTCTTGTCCATATCATAGCAATCTCTTTTATAAACGATCAAAAGAAATTTATTCTCTCTCTATTGCGTTCATTATCATTTTTTTCGTGCTATAGATAAAGATTCCACCAGAATAATTTTATTTTGTATACACATTAAGCCGCTAAAGGATTTCATTTCTATTAAAGAAAATCGATTTTACAAGGCATAGACTGTGAACCGTGCCATATTGCCGCTCTAGATTTCATATTTGCGGTTTTTAATTTTTGAATATGATTTCACACTCTGAAGACTGGTAACCATGCAATATTGCCGCCCTGGATTTCACATTTGCGGATTTGAGTTTGAATTTGTTTTGGTGGTTTGAATAATTTGGTGGTGGTGGTCTATAGATTGTACAAGTAGTATTCCATTCCATTCTATTGGCGCTTGTATTGTTTGATTGGTATTCAAATATTTGAAATCTTTATTTTTTTTTGAAATGTTGTAACGGCAGTAGGTTTCTGTTGTTGTTGTTGTCTTGTCTTGTTTTGTTGGTTTTATATCAATATTATATAATTAATATTATAATTATTTATTTTGCGATTTTGTTTGTTTTTCGTTTTTGTTTTGTTGTTTTTTTTTATTAATATTATCCATAAAATAATAATAAAATGTTAAAAGTTTAACTATGTGCTTACAATCTAATGAAAAAAAGATGTATGTATGTATACATAGACGAATATGTATGTAAATTTTTTATGCAAGGTTTTTTCTCCTTCTGATCATCTGCCATCTCCAGCAGCGGCCGGTCCGTATTTTGAAATTCGGTTAGCCATTGCCGGAGTTCATTACATATTTATATATATAAATTCAGATTGAAACTTGTTTCGATCTGGATTAGGGGTTTACGGTTTATATGTGATTCGCTGCTTGGTTCTTGGGATTTTTGTTTTGGGTAGTTGCATCAATAGGTCGACAGGCATCCTATGAAGAACTGTCTTTCGGGAGGGAGGGAGCGGAGTGTCAGCTTTATTCTATTGCGGTCAGTTTAATCAATTTCATTGTATGTTTTTATTTGAATGTCTTTAGGGGAGGGGGGAGGACGACTCTTAGAAGGTTCAGTTTAGGTCTATTTTAAAAATGGTTTTGCTTTTTTTTGTTTTGTTTTGTTTGCTGCTGTTTTTTGTTTGTTTTTGTTTTGTTTACGATTTACGGTTTACGATTAATGCTAATTGTTGGTTTTTGTTTTACTCAAACGTATAAAGAATTTAAAATTTAATTTTGTTTGTTTTTTTTTGTGTTATTTTTTCGAATTGTTGTGGTTGTTGTTGTTGCTGTATATACAATCTATTGTTGAATTCATTTAGGACTGCTCATCCACTAGGAGCATTATTTGTTGGGTTGTTGTTGGTGCTGGATTCCGTGTACATTCCACTTGATGGGCATTCCAATCTTTTCGTTGACAGAATTCTGAACAATAGGGAGTCTTTCGGCATAATGAACATTCCGCCAATGCTTCACGATTACAATTGGCGCACTGAAAATAAAGGAAACGGAAAGGAAAATTTCAAATATTTGAAACGGTCAAAACTATTGATGTTTGATGGCATAGATATTACTATTGAACATAATCTATTCAAAGAGATGTTTATCAAATCAATGTAGGTCAATCTCTTTAACAATTTGTTAATATACCCAGTAGGGAATCGTTAAACTACCCAGTAGGGAATCAGCAAACTAGTTCAAAAGTATGGAATTGTGAACTAATCCCAAAATGAACCAGTTCTAAACTATCGAATTTCGAACCAGTTAAACACGTTATTTTGAAAAGACAAATGATTCTAAATGACTTTTAGAAGATAAAAATATATATTGCAATTAGTGTATGTATTTAATTAAAATACCGTTGTTTTCACCTACTTTGAAATTTTTTCCGTATTTTCGTATTTAAAATACTAGAACAGTACTAGCTGAAATTTTCTAAAATAATACTCGTTTTTATTAACCTTTTTTGAAGTAGTTCCAAACTAGTTCAAAGGATACAATCAACTACCCCTCGACAACAATTTCTGAACTAGTTCTTTTCTAGTACAAAAGGGACAATTCCCCCCAAGCCTAGGACAACTACGTGTTAAATGAGACAGTTGCTTGTATGGAAGGTGAACTAGTTCACTGTACTATAGAGGACTAGTATTTTACTAGTTCCGAACTAGTATTTTTCCCTACTGGGTAGTTCGAAAACGAACTAGTTCAAAAGTATGGAATTGTGAACCAGTTCTAAACTATCGAATTTTTTGATGAATAAGAAAAAAAAATGTTAAAATAATGTAAGAAATTATATTCTAAATTACACAACAAGCATAAGAAAAATGCTGTTAAATTAATTTTAAATGAAAAATTATTGAAAAATTTCAATTATTGTATTTAAATATAATATTGTATTTAAAATACTATTGGAATACTCTCTCAAATTTTTTAGAATGGAACTAGTTCTAATGCTTTAATTTTGTACTAGTTCTCATCAATCTCTTTTGAACTAATTCTAAACTAGTCCAAAGGAGACAATTAACTGCCACCCGACTAGAATTTTCGAACTGGTTCTATTATATTCCATCTATCCTGCAGACAAGCCTAGTGGCTTCGCGGGGCTAAACAAATATGTTAAATAAAATGAAAATTTCAAAATTTCAAAATTCTAGTACAAAAGGGACAATTCCCCCCAAGCATAGGACACCTACGTGTTAAATGAGACAGTTGCTTATATGGAATGTGAACTAGTTCACACTCTTTGGAGAACTAGTACTTTACTAGTTTCGAACTAGTATTTTTCCCTATTGGGTAAGTACTGATTGCTCTTCAAAGAAGAATAATTAACGGAGAGATGTAGACCGCTGATTTCCAGTGTAGAATAGTTTATAATTTCACTAAAAATAGAAAAGTCTAAATTTTGTTCACTTCTGAGCGTATTAAAATATTAATAAAAAAATTTTTAATATATAATTTTAAAAATAAATAAATGAACAAATGAATAAATTAAAAGAAAAAATTATTAATAAATTTATAAAAATACAACCAAGCGACCAAGTAATAAACAATAAACAATATGATTGATAAAATCATAAATTAATAAACTAATAAACGAATAAATTTAATAATTAATAAATTATTAAATTAAATTAAATAAAAACTTAAAGAATAAAAAATCAATAAAATAATACATTAATAAATTATAAAATTAATATATTAAAAATAATAAAATTAATATATTATTAGATTACTGAATTAATAAATAAATAAATTAATAATTATTAAATTAATTTATTAATAAATAAATAATTTAAAAATCAATAAAATAATACATTAATAAATTTTAAAATTATATATAAAAATTATATATTAAAAAACTAATAAATTAATAAATGATTAAATTAAATTAAATATAAAACTTAAAAAATAAAAAATCAATAAAATAATACATTAATAAATTTAAAAATTAATATATTAAAAATAATAAAATTAATATAATATATATACATATATATATATAATATAATATATATTATAAAATTAATATAAAATTACTATATTATAAATAATTTAAAAAATTAATAATTATTAAATTAATTTATTAATAAATAAATAATTTAAAAAAAATAATAACACTGTGATAGTTTTTGACAAAAAATTTCGAAGATAAGGCCGGACTCGACGTTTTTGCCCTGAATTGGAAACGAGGTATCGAACTGCATCATTAGTTTTTTAAGTTACAATAAGTAATGGGACAAGGGTAAGTACCCAAATGGTAAATTGGGTATTTAAATGTAAATACCCAGGTATTTACTCAATTTACTCTTATTTATTTACTCTACGTAACAACGAGTATTTGTTATTCAAATGAGTATTTACCCGAAATTAGATAAATACCCGTTAATTCACAACAACGCGAGAATCAATCCCATATCTCATCCATGGGGTATACAGGAACATTAAGTTTTTTAATCCCCTTAAAAGGTTAAATAGATTATCAACAAGCTTTGGGTGGGTTCTTGGAGAAGCTTGACCTATTTAAAACAACTTTTTCGAAGAAGACATATCCGAAACCCCAGCTATAGTTGGCGAAAATCGATTTAAGCTCATAAACTTTAAAAACAAATTGAATGAAACCGTCATTGTAACTCGAAAAGCTAATGATGCAGTTCGATTCCTCGTATCCGAATTAGGGTAAAACCGTCGAGACCGGTCTTGTCTTTTTTTCGACTACCACACACACTGTAATTTAATAAATTCATAATTATTAAATTAATGTATTAAAAAAATAATAAATTATAAATTAACAAATTAAAAAATTATCAGATTATTTAATTAATAAATCAATAATTTATTAATTTATTAAAAAATACAAACTTATTAAGTATCATGTTTATGTTTTAAATTTGTTGGTCTTAAAATATACAATAAATTTAATTAGTTAATTTATTAAATAAAAATTAATTTTATTAATTAATTAATAAATGCAAACAATCTATTTATTTATTAATATAACTTATAAATAATGAAATAAATGTATAATCATATATGTATAAATAAACATATCCGTGTTCTCTGACTTCCCCTAAGTCCAAATAACAATTCATAAATGTTGACCTCAGTCAATTATCAGTAAGAGACCCTGATGGTAAAACAGACAGCGAGGTAACAAAATTTTATTAATTTCTAGGATAAAGTAAACTTGTTCTGAAAACTGTCACTTTTATCTTTCCGTTTTATATATATATTTTTTGTTTTTACTGTTTCTTCTATAAAACCCGACAACATCCCAATAACTTTCCCATTTTAACCCAACTTGTATTCCCCTTAATCTTACCTTTTTAGCTGATATTAATTCGTTGCCATGTAATGAACCCGATATATTCGGATCATCTATGTCCGTGTGAACTTGTACACGCATCGCTGCCACCGCAGCATCACGTTCCTTTTGCAGTATTTCTATTTTGCGGTCATACGTATTCTTAAGTTCGGTTAGAATGCGCTTAAAATCGTTGGTGGCCTTAACCATTGTGCAGTAAACGTTCTCTAATGTTTTCATTGTTTGACTATTATCTAACAATGCAATTGACCCCGGATCGTTGATGTTAACCACAAATGTCTCCCTATCATATGGGTTGCCAATTTGCGTTTGATCAACCAACTCTGTTGATGTGTCTAGGCTATCGTTAAGTGTTGGCCATGGTTCATCCTTGGAGGTAATATTATCTTCGGTTAAAAACATATTATTATCATCGACCACTGTTGCCTGTGGCGGTGGTTCCGTATTATTGACAACATTATTGTTTGTGTTACGTTTACGTTTTGGTCCGGGATCACCATCGTCACCTTGATTTCGCTTTCGGCGTTTATAGGGTGTAAATAGACGCACGGGACCCGATGCTGCAAAAGAAAAATAAAGAGATTACAATGAGAAAAAATAATGATTAATAAGATAACAATTACAGTAAATTACAGCAAAAAAGAAAAACTGTTGGAGGTGAACGAAAGGAAAGCGCAAATCGGAAAAGATTTCCATTTGCTTACGGTGCAACGGAGAAGTATTTCGTGTTTCTAAAAAAAGGGCTTTTTATTTATTTATGCAAAACATTTTCGTTGTGACTTGTAATTTTTGAATTACTCTTTTTGATTGAAGACCTTAATACGAAATAATGGATTTTATAAACCTAATAAAGTAAGTTATTATTGAATGCCTTAATATTTTATTTAGAATTAGGATTTTATTTTTTCTTTTTTATTAGACTAAATATTTGTATTTTTTTTTAAGAAAAGTATTATAGTTTATTGATTCACTACAAATTTTCTTTATATTTACTAGCGCCGCTTACCTTTCTTATAGTGCTTTCTGAGAATTCTATCACACGGCCGGGCTTCACGCTTCTTACCCAAGGGTTTTAAACTAGCATTGGCCACTGCTACCGAAGTGGCTTTATTTTCATTTTCATCTACACTTTTCTCCCCCTTAACTGGCTGCTCTGTATCACCATTGGCTGGAGCACGTGTTTGCTTCTTATAATCTTTTATTATTTTTCCAATAGAAGTATGAGATTTTTTAAATATCTGAGCTATATCTCTATAGGACACAAGATTCTGATGCATATCCATAATGACTTCTAGCTGAGCTAGAGAAAATTTGGTAAATCTGGACATTTTTTAATACAAAAAAAAACTTTAAAGATTACACTTGAGCAACTTGTCGAGTTTGGAGTTGTAATGGAAACTACTTTGTGTAAAGTAAAATACTGTACTCGTACATGTACAAAATTTTGAACATTGTAAACAATTTGACATTACTTTTGAAGATCGTAGGCATTTTACCGTTTTGCGAGTCAGAAGTAACGGTATTTTATATGAAGCAAGATGTACACAAATTTTGCTCATTTGCGAGAAGATCGAATTTTGGACGCCACTCAGTGAGAGAAATATCATTTTTTGATATGTTTTAGATTTTGGTGTGGCCCATATTTCCTCATCATATCTCAAAATCGCGTTTTTTTATTTTATGCCAATTTTGCACAAGTATGTCAGCATAATGATGTGTGTACAACAATTGCTGACATTCTAAAATGGTACAAATTTGGGACGATAGTCCAATATTTGTATGTATTTCTTGACAGAGTTTCTGAGATGTTTTATGTTTTTCTTTTGTTGCAATTTCTAAAAACTCTAGGTTATTTGTTAATGTTTCATTTTGCAATTATAAGATTATTTTTTAAAATTAGGGAAGTATGTTCCTAAAATCTTTACATTCGATTTTTTTATATAGAAAATTATTAAAAACTATTAAGTGATGGAAGATAAATGTTAACTACGAATAATAAATGTAGCAAATTACACAATGCAACAAATTTTTTATCCCGTCTTCTAAATAGTTGATCCTTATGTAAAATTTCATGCCGTTTATTCTTCAACCGATTTTGATGACCAAGGGCAAAAAATTTTTGTGAGATATTATTCTATCATGTAATTGTCTGAAACTGGAGCAATTTTTACGGAAACACGTAAAAAAATTAAAGGCAGCGAAAACTTGAAAAATCATTAAAATTTTTACAAAAATCCAACTTTGAAGTGCCATAACTTCGTCATTTATGATTTTTTTTTTTTGTTTATGTTGTTTATGTCGTCACAGTTTGCAAACATCGGTGAACTAAAACCAGGAAAATTGGCATTTTAGTAGATCTACCTTTTTTTAAAACACTAAAACTGGAAATTTGACCATATCTCAAAAACCGTTCTACTTTTCACATATCTGAGAGCAGATTTGAATACAGCGTGAATTTCTACATTAAAATCAATTATGAAATGTCCCGGATACAGAAACTTTTGAAATTTTGTGACATAGTGATATTACATAAATTGAACATTTGCAAGATGAGAATTTGGTCGGTGGCACCAAACTCTCAGAGATTTATCGATCCAAAGTGATTGTTCGAAAAGGGTATAGGAAAGGAAAAGACAGTGATGAAAAGTGATTGATTAAAAGCTATAAATGCTAAACTTAGAGCGATCCAAAATGTCCAAAAACATAAGTATGTAGTAAGAATTTGTCAAATTATTAGTAATGCGCGAAGTAAAATGTCTCTTTGTAGATAACTAAGACACTTAATTTTTGTAACAGATAACATAATATGTATATCAAATTTTTTGCACCAATGGGTCCACAATGCACTAAACTTTTAATTAAATTAAAGGAAAAATACAGGTGTTTAAGTCTAAACGTCCTTTTTCCTGCCCACATTTACAAATTTACAATCACTCAATACTATCTGTTATAAACAAATTTCTGTGTCAACTTTGTTGTGTAATCATACAGATTATTTAACGCTGATATCGATAAAAACTTTCGCCGCCACTTTCGCCATCTTGGTTTATATCCTGCAGTAGACAAGTTTAATACGAACTTTGCTACGAAGAGCATCTACGGCTCCATCCTAAACATACCTACTTTTATTACTAGAGCATCTACGGCTCCATCCTACCTTTTTTTATACAAGGGTTCTACGACCCTTTCAGGCTACCAACATTGATTCACACAAATCCTTCATACGAAGGTAATATGCAAAATAAACCCTATTGACAAAAGCAACAAAACACTAACATTTCACTTGAATTATTATTTCTCCCCTCAACCTATGGAAATACATCCATTACATCATTGCCCCGAAAACAAGAGGCTTAAAGAACTTTGAAAGTCCTTAAAAAATGCAACCTAATTAAAAAAAAAGTATTTGTTCAAATCGAAGAAAGTTAGTTGTTTTTATTACCATGAAGGATGCATTTTGTCAAAAGTCTCCAAGTTCACCACTTTTGTCGATTATTTTGGGTGACTTTTTGGTGACAATGTCAACGAATCGTCTACACTTTGTACCCTTTATGCACTTTAGAATTTTAACATATTTTTTCTTTTGCTTTTATTACTATAATCTTGTACAAAATTCCAAAGCATTATTAAAATGTACTAGTAAATAATTGGTTCCAATGTTCCCATATGATTCCATTAGAACTACATAGTCAAAAGGTTTATTGGTACTAGTTCATTCTCAATGTAAAGCAGAGAGCATTGTGCATTGGGGTTGTTGTAGTTGTAACAGCTTTTACTATTCAAAGATTTACAAATTTTAATCCGGGGGTTCTTTTTCAATGACCAGTCCTAAAAATTGGGCTACTCCCACTGGTTTGGTACATAGATCCAATGGGCTAAGTGGAGTAGGGTGGGCTGGGCATGTGAAGATGTGGCAGGTATCATGGGGACCCTGACCACACACGCTGGGCATATATTGAGGATGGCACGGTATATGCCGGACCAGTAGGCATTGAGCCTGTTGCTCCATCCCGATCTAAGTTGTGCCAGGGCCACTCTTGTTCTACGTGGCAGGCTACATGCAACTTGTTACAGTCCTCAGGGCGGCATATTGGCAGCTTTGAATATTACTCCACTGGGTATCACTCAGAGAAGACCACACTGGAGCGGCAAAGTTAACCACTGACCGGCCAATAGTTTTGTAGGTAGCCAACAAGGTTTCTTTGTATTTTTCCCAAGTGCTGCCGGCTAGCACTTTGAGGACCTTGTTTCTACTTCGCAGTTTGTACGCAATTGCAGTGACGTGAGCTAAGGAGGTAAACAGGCTGTAAAAGGTGACCCCCAAAATTTGTGGGTGGTTCACTTTTCGGTATTTGGACGCCATCGACTACGACGCCTATATTTATGTTTACCTCCTTTGTCCAAGTGGTAAATAATGTTGCTAATGACTTCGCCAGTGAGAGTTTCCAGTTGCGTCCAGTGAAGAAATTATGTAATTCTCCGAGATAACCATTCACACGATCGCAAAGCTCAACAACGTTTTGACCCGTCGCCATATAAGATTGTCCCTCTTTCTCGTCCTTCCCTGGCTTGAGTACCGGGATGACTCTACCCTTTTTCCAGGCATGGGGTATTATTAGGTCAGATACTCGACTCCCCGCTCGCCAAGATGTATTAGCATCAGCATGGATTTTCCATCGCGTCCAATCGCCTAGGATAGTTTGGCTGCATTGATGGCCTCTGAGACTTCAGAAGGGGTGTAGGGTTGTGGTATGTCCGAGACTGGAAGGTTGTGAAGTTTGCAAACAATACTTCGTTTCCCCTTGCCTCTCTCTGGGTGCTCAATAAACTGCCGGCAAAATGCACTCGAGCACTTTACAGGGTCGGAAGAGGTGATGTGTGTGCATTGGAGTAAATTTAGTCGGTAGTACTGGTGACAAAATCAATAGTGAATTAATTCATTTTCGAATAAAACAAATGAACCTCTATGTGATCCTTCCTATCAATGGTTTGCAAAATTACGTTAGTATCTTTGTTCTTTTATCTGGATGAGTTTATTTTTTTGTCTTAGAACCATGTGCATTCAATTGTTTCCATTTTTGGAAGAAGCATTTAGAAATAGTTTATTATAAGCTACTGACGGGCAGATAATCCAGTCTGTGTTATTCCTAACCTTTCATTGCGAGACTTTGTCAGATTAAAAATTGTAGAGTTTAGAAATAGTTTGCCCTTACCGATACCCTGAATGTCTTCAAAGCCCCCGTAACAATGTGGATCTCTTCAACTGTTCAAACAGGTCCACTGATTTGCGCCCAGTAGACCTATGGTTGAGACCGATTGAGGTGGCACGTTATCTCTGGCTGTAATATCACATATTTACACAAAACACAACTAATTAATTAATCTCTAATATCTCTCCAGGAAAGAACACTCGGAAACAGCTGAGCTGCATCAACAACAATTACTATACTACTATCTCAAATTTTGTCGAGATGAACTATGTATTTCTAATGCGACAATTTTGTACTTGTTTTTATCATTCCGAGTTTACATTTTTTCTTATCGATCCAGAACAAAAGGTAGAACAACAGGAAAAGGAAAACAGTTGTTCAAGTACAAATGACCACTGACTGACATCGTGAAATTAGAAATTACTGCTTTCGGACGAATATCCTGTTTTAGGAAGCTTACACCGGCAATTCGCAATTCAATACGATTACATTCAATATGTATATATATTTGTAATAAGTTATTCTCTAATTTTCGTACATACTTTTGAGAATCCAACTCGTTTAAAGTAATTTCAGCATCACATGTCAGATCAAAATAGAATGTTTTGGGTATTCTTGAAGTGAAACTTATGTATCTCATATAGTTGATCTTAAATATGATCAATCATTTGTCAATACTCTGCTATCTTCAAAAAAAAAAAACAAAGTAGTAATCGTTGCAAGCCATAGCATTAAACAAGACCCTTTAAAAAGGTATTTTATAAAGAGTTACATTGTAATACTTTTAAACATTTTTTTTTTAAATCCTGTATTTACTTTGTTATATAGCTGTATATATATACATATATCTTATTAATTTTTATATATATTTTTTTTTTTAATTATACTCACCAGCTTCATCATCACAACACACAGTACAACTGCAATTCGTAGCGTGCGGTGTCAATGTGCCCTCATCGATAAGTGACTGCAGTGATTTTCCACCATATTTTATAGAGCGCTTCCAATCTTTACTCGAACCACGGCCACATGTCTGCTCAAATTCGCTAGGCGTCAACCATTTATCTTTGTACTTAACACAACGGCCCCGGCCGCCTGAACCCAATTTGCTGCGATACAATTCAGCGCTTGTAGTCTTGCACCTTATGGGAAAAACTTCCATTTGCGATGTTTCTGGCCAACTGACACCCGATCCGGAACCACATCCTGAACCAGGGCCACCATGGACCACATGGTCACCGGTAACGGTGCTGTCATGACTGTTATTACTACCCGAACCGTCGTGATTGAGACCAGAGCCGAGACCACCGCCGGGATGCGTTGTATCACTCTGCTGCTGTTGCTGATGTATGACAATGGTTTTTAGATCGCCACCGACATTGCTCACCACGGTGCCACTGGAGATGTAGCCGTTGTTGTCGACGCACAGCATCTGTTTGAAATGCGGTAAATGATCGGGGGTAATGACATTGAAAGCCGTGCCGGCAATCATGGAACCAATAGGCAGGGAAACGGGCACCGAGACAACACCACCGCCACTACCACCACTGTTCTCGTTGGACGATGTAACCATATGCACTTTAGCTTCCAACTGCTTACGGATTTAAACGGAATATTGCAATACACAAATGTTGCAATATAACAAATACCATCAATGCAGCAAGGAAAAATGAAACAAAACAAAAAAAAATTGAAAACCAATTAGAAAAATGTATACATTGTAACTAACATGAAATGTATTTGATCGTTAGTTAGTTTTCATGGAACGCAAAACAAAAACAAAAACACACATGTTAATAAAAGAAAATATGTACACAACATTTATATGTGCAACCCACAATTAAAAGCGGGCGGCCTGTCAAACACGTCTCATACACATTTGCATCCATGCAAAATGGAAACAATGTATTGCTTCCTTGCACACACTTTTCTATAAGAAAATAGCAAATGTTGTAAGCATTAAAGGAAACACTATTTGCATGAAAATATTTTACTGCAGGTTAGAAGATCATAAAGAACTGTTTATAAACATAATTTAAAGTGTTTTTTTTTTATTAAAAAGGCGGTGAAAAAGCTCTATATAGTTCTGCACTGTAAATTGAGGTCAAGTCGAAATCAAATCGTATGTATTTATCGCTTAGAAATAAATTATGATGCATTGTTTTACATGACATTAAACCTGATATCTCATTCTGTATTGTGTTGTTTGTGGTATTCTATTAAAATTAACTATATTCCCTTCTTCTTTAGATAAGTGCCCTTTTAGGGTTGGGGCTAAAAAAAATGAAAATAACGGAAATAAGAAACGGTTCGGATCCCTTTGGCACCATGTGCTCGTGTATGATCTGAAAGTGGAATCGTTCCAAAAGTCCCAACACATTCTGCTTTTTTCAAAATGATTATACTTTTAACTTGAGACGATGTTCTTCAATGATAAATAAAGAAGGAAAAAGGAGTTTCGAAAGCAAAAGTAAACTTAGATAAGTTTTTATATCTGATACTTTAGAAAATGGGTAATATGATAACATAGAAATAGGAAAAGCTAAGTCGAAAATCGATGTTGGACCTGTCTACCATTTACACAGATTAAATAATTAGCAATATAACAAAACAAATATTTTGAAGACAAATTTTACTATAAAATGCTCGAGTTAAAGATCAAATGTTTAAAAGCTCTTATTTAATGGGGCTTCAATGAGGCCCTTGTTTACTCCATCAATCTCTATTTTACTGCAAGTGAATGCCCATTATCCTAAGGTCCCTGAAATAAAGTGACAACATATTGCGAAGATAATTCGTCTCTGCCGGTGTACCCTTACAAATACCAAATCCTCTGTTCGGATTGGCAAAGATCTATCTACACCATTCGATACGACGAGAGGTCTTAGACAGGGTGATAGTTTGTCATGTATACTGTTCAACATAGTGATGGAGAAGGTATTAAGGAAAGCAGCGGTTAACATGTCTGGCACCATATTTAATAAGAGCCACATGCTGCTCGCATATGCCGATGATATCGACATTATCGGTCGAACGATACGAGAGGTAACAGCTGTCTTCTCATCTGTTGAAACGGAGTCAGCGAAAATGGGTTTGGCAGTGAATGAGGACAAGACGAAGTTTATGGTATCATCTAACAAAGTGTCCACCCACCACCACCGTATCTCGAACCAACAAAGTCCAACTGTACCAGGTACTAATTTTACCGGTCCTGTTGTATGCCTCCGAATCTTGGGTGCTTACACAGCAGATGCAGCTCATCTGGCGGTGTTTGAGAGAAAAATACTCCGCAAAATATATGGAGGTGGAGGAATCACTCACATTGCTTGGTAGGACTGACTGGAGACGGTGCGCACAAGATCGAAGCGAATGGAAATCTTTAATCATTTCGGCCTCTGACTTAGACACTAAGATATAAATATATATGTGGTCAATTTGATTTAAAGGCTAATAATAATAATATATGGGACATTTTATAGCACCGTGGCAACAACTGTAATGTGGTATAAAGCCCCGATCAGATGAAAAATTTCTCATAGCCTCTGGAGATGGGATTCCGCTACATTTTTACATGGGATGTAAGCGCACGCTATAAAGAATAGATTGGCATGCAGAATTGCCTGTTTAAGTAGAAGAAATAACAGTGGAAAAAAGGAAAGGTCAAGTATATGGAATGTTGCAGACTAACAGGTGGAAAATACAAAAGTACAAAAGGTAAGTAAAAAGTAGGGGTAATGGTAAAATAGATAAGCTAAAGAAAGAACTCTAACTGAAATTGCTAGTTTCGTAGGATTGAAAGTGAGAGGCAAATATGCTAAATACTAACGATGGCTTAGCTTAAGAATCATAATTCTAGGCGAGCATATAGCCAGCAGTAATCACTGTAAATGATTGTAAGGCGACATTAGATTCGACTTAGAACATATGCGAACATAGAAAAGCCAATTGTTATTGTCTTAAAGTTAGGTTGGGAAGTAAACCAAGAAAGACGACATGAACAAATCGGAACAAAAAAGACAAATATAATAAGTATGTAGGAGATACTCAATCTCTTCATCAACCAGTCAGTCCTCACCTACATAAAAGGAATGAGGCAGTCCAGGTAATAATCTTTCAATATGGCTACAGTTTATGTTCTGGACACTCAAACAGCAGGCGCTAAATATTTTAGGTATATCCTTTACACCTACATGCAAAAACAGTATTGCTCAGATGACTGCGTAAGCGGTATCAAGAACGCTTTTGGATTGTTTGACCGAAAAATGGTTGGTATTAATACGATTTCATAGCCTTATGGGCCGCCTGACTAGCTTTATAATTTGTATCCCCTTAAATAAAGCTATAAAATCCGTCCTTTGCAGTCTCAGCTGACAAAACCTAGCCCAGAGGCCTTCACAGTTGTCATTAAGCCTAAAGGACTAGTACGGTTTGTACATGTTTGGCCATTGGGTGTAACAAAACATGATTTCCCTTCTTGAGTGATAGGTTCCATGGTAAGACACGTTTAGATAATTCGATATACCGCCGAGAGCTTTCTCTCTCTAAGGAATGCAGTAAGATGCCAGCGTTCTCCTCTTGACATTATTTGAGGTATTGGTTACGGTTGGTATCACTACGATTAACATTGTAAATAATCCTTGATCTGTGGCCTACAGTACCCCAACTATAGCCTTTGCAGGCCGATTGCCAATATGTAGTATATTTCCTTTAAAATACTCCTGACAATGATAATGAGGATAGCTGCACTACAGGCGCCAACTTCAACAAATGGTGTCATAGGGCGACAATTGCAGTGATAACGAGGAAAGCTGCACTACCGGTGCCAACTTCAACTAGAGGCATCATATGTCGAAAATTGCGACATGTGACTGTCCTTGTCGAATCTATTGCTATAAATTGGAAACAAACCAGAATTAACAATTATTTCTATTTGTGGAATTTTCCTATTAGTGATTTCTCTTACTACTTTATATATCCTTATCGCAGCTTTTCAACCTGCAAACATGAAGCAAGCCCAACACTGCATTTGGCAAGATTTGTGTATGCATTAAATTTTTGCATGTCGACTTTGACCAAAAAAGACATTTCTAAAGAAACGTGTTCCCTTGATAGCTTCCCTTCACAACTTCAACCTTTGGCAAATTCTCCAAAAATGATATAGTGCCCCTGGCACTCTGTACAGCAACAAGGGCCAAAGGTTTTTGCAGTTTTATTTTTCTTTATACATCTCTGTGCATTCAATTGCCAATTACTTTTGCTTACAACAATTAACTTTTGACAGTGTGTTTACTGTTACATTCTGTGTTTGCAGAAATTTTCTTATTGGAAAGTGTCTTTCTTGGTCCTATATGAACCGCAGAATACTTTTATTTTTTTTTTTTTTGACGCCAAAACAATTTTCACCAAACTTCACTTTTTGCCTCGCGCAAAATTGTTTACACGTCTGACGCGCGTTCGTTCACATCATATTCACTTTGCAACACAGTTCCACCATTGGACCACACGGAATAGCACTTTGCCCACTTGCCACTTGTGCTCTGACCGTCCGACCGCTCTTAAGTGTGTTTTTCTGTATTTGTTTTTCGTTTTCTTTTCTATTTTCGCGTACGCACCTGATGGCCGGAACTCTCGAGTATAACTTCTTCTTTCACCACATCACGCGCCTCATCACTGAGCACGGCTAATTCTTTGACATCGCGTATTCTACTTAGATGCATCTCCGTGGAGTCCTGTTCCATAGCTTAATTTCCGAGTTTTTTGCCAGTGTCTGCTTTGCTCTGGTTATTCGTTTTCGTTTTTTTCTTTCTCACTCTTTTTGCTGTGCTCCGTTCGCTCTGCTCCTTTACGTTTTCTTCTTCTGCTTACACACACAAAATAACTACACAAGATTTTTTTTCTAAAAATTTGCCGTGTAAAAAAATTTTAGGCGGTTTTCCCAATTGAGTTTTCACTAAACGCATCCACTGTCTCACTTATCAACTAATTAGCAAATTGTAATTCCAGTCAATTTGATTCGGTTTGCTGCGTTTTTCTTTAACTTTAAATCACATTTTGCTTATAAATAATAATAAAAAAAAGTGAATTTGTAGAAAAAATATTCATCTGAAGGAGATGTGTGACATTTGTGATAACAACTTTCAATTAACACATTAAAAAGTTCTGTTCGTTTTGTTGCAAATGTCACATGAAAGGAGAAGGCAGAAAAGCTTTTTCACACAATTCCAATTGACAACTAACAAAAGGGCAAATGTCAGTGTTGTATTTTGGGGGCTAAGGCAAGTACATAAATAGCATCACTGTCAATAGAGATGCGAGAGTGCACTTGAAAAAATTATGAGGTGTTATTTGGCATCCACGCTAAAGACAAATAGGGATATTGAATATTATATACATATTAAAGATAATAGTTATTAGACATTTATTTTCCAGCATTTGTTGCTATGTTTGAAAACATATTTCGCCGTTTGAAATATTCCGTGTTGCCGGATGTGGTGTTTGTTGCCTTTTGACGCTGTTATACATTAAAAGTAAATAAAACACTCGAAAACAATTTGGAAGAAAATTGTATGTATCGCTTACATTTGGTTTTAATTAAAATGTGAAAGCAAAACTAAAAAAAAAACAACATATTTTTGATAGCGTATGCTTGTAAATTTTTTTTATCAAATTAAACAATACTGGGAGTCAATTCTCGTTCTTTGAAACGGCGTAGTGGATAATTTTTCTCATTTCACGTGAAACCATTTCGACATTTTATAGTACTTTTTATCGAACATGTTTTCCAAACACAACTCTGCGACTTCAACTGGAACGCTCAATAGGAAAATGAATTGTTATTTGCAAAAAAATATTGTAATTTCCAATATGCACTGTTTACTAACAATTATTGAACTTTTACATACATTCGCCGAATTAACTTCGATTTCAATTGGAACGCTCAATTGGAAAATGAATGAAGTTATTTGCATAAAATTTCCAATATGTCGGAATTTTCTTTAACTTTGAGATTATATCAATATTTTGGTTTCTAAATGATGTTAAGAATTTAGATTTCTTACAAATTTCTTATGTTCCAAAGTGAAATTATTCAATAGTTTACTAAAAAATTAGCGCTGTTTACTTATAATTATTGCTTTTTTTACATACGCACGCCGAATTAACTTCGAAAACCAAAACGCTTCAACCATAGTGGAAACGGGTTGAGGTGTTTAAAGTTAAACAAGTGTTTTGAGTAGTAGTGGAACGAACTCCGGCAGTAGTGGAAACAGACCTTTAAGCAAACATTGCACAATTTTATATATCAACGAACCTAACGTTTATTGCAACTAAATTTCAGACCTCGGTTAGCCAGCTAAACCCACTTTTACAACATTTTTACACAACAGTATATACAAATTTAAAATAAAATTGCATTCAGCACTTTTTATATTTGTACAAATTTAATTAATTTATTTTCAAATACAAGTAACAAATAATTTCCTTAAATTATTTATAGGTTTTTGAATTTTCTTTTTGTACTTTGTGTCAATTTTAATATAATTTAAAAATTTATTTACTAATGTTTTTGAAAATTTGGAGTTAAGGCAATTCTTATAAAATTTGTATTGGTATTTAGAACAGAATTATACAGCAAAACATATTGTAATGCCTTAAAATTAAATTGATGTTACAACAATTTTGACTTTTGTTTTATTGCAACTGAATTTTGGGCTTTATTTGAAATACTTTTTTCATTTATGAATTAATTGATTAACTTTATTAAATATATTTAAGTCGTTGTTGTAAATATTAAATTTATTTGGTAAAATTATATTTACAATTTGGAAATCTCCAATGTTTAACTTTATTAAATTCCTTAAAATTTCTTCTAACAATTTAATTTAATTTTAATTTTCTTTTATTTCATAAACATAATTTGAAAAATGCACTTAAATTTTATTTAAAAATTAAAGCTTTACAAATATGAGAAGTGGACAGAAATTGTTTATATAAAAAAAATATTTTTTAGGTTTTGTAGTTTTAACAGATTTTTTTTAGGTTTATTATAATTTATTCTTCAAAATTATTAATTAAAAAGTATATAAAAACTCTAAAAATTCGTATTCTAACCTAGAATTTAATTTAATTAATTTTCAATTTTTGTAGTTGAAAAGTACAAATTCCATTTAATTATTTAATAGCTGCAACGGCGGCTTATTATTGTTTACACAAAACGTATTTATTTTAAATAAGTGCTGTATGTGAACAATACTCATTTATCACAGATTACGCACATGTGTGTATAATTTCTTATCTATGTAAATCAAAAATAACGGCGAATTTAATATTGATTGATAAAGTTATTCTTAAACTCTTGCACGAAAAACTCATCACTCATCTTTTTTAAATAATCTCATCCCTATTTCAAACTTATTCCATTTTGACATTCCAATAACGTGTGCTTCGGAAGCATTCTATTCATGTTTTAGCACACAGAAAAAAATACTTCTAAGAAATTATACGCAATTCAAATTTTCGTAGAAATTAAGTGAGATCGCTCATTCATCAGTTATATTTTTTATTAAAAAAAGCCAGCTGTTACAAATTTAGAGATTGGTTTTAACTTTTTTTGACGTGTTTTTTTTTAGTTTTCATATGTAATACAAATTTTTTTTACTTTGCAAGAGCAATACACGGCCCCAATTGAGAAATTTTTTCTTAAAATTTACAATAGACGTACAAAGTCTGAACTATAGTTTTTGTAAATATTCCAAATTTTAAAAAGAAAAAAATATATAAATACATAAAATTCGGCAAAATAAAAGTACTAAATGAGTCTAACTCGGACCAAAACTATGGACCTAAAAATGCTATAGTTTCGATATAATCTTAAATTTAATTGCAACATATAGAGGGTTATAATAGGATTCAATGGGCCCCTAATTGGGCTCGTTGGGATCCCATGTGAATAGAAAATGACATCATCATTACTTTTTTCAGCCAGACCTCGTCCGCTGAGGTGCAATTTAAGCAAACTATCATTTATTGGGCGCAAAGAGTCAAGGCGCCAACTTTGATCTTATTATTTGACATATTACTAGTGGCTTTAGACAGCTCAGTGGCCGGGGAACTGTTTAAAATCAACATCGATTTAAATTGCTTTTCTAATAGCCTTTTTACACCAAAAAAGCATTCCGCATCTTGAGCTGAAGATGCGGAATGCTAAAAAGTGGTTTTACACCGCAGTTTCGCATATTGTCAGCTGTTGTCTAGCTCACACATTTTTCCATTTGCCTTGTAAAACTGCAATATTTTCCTGCCACAAACCTATTAACATTGTTACGGAGGCTGTATTCCACGAAGCGCGAATAGTTTTAACTAATTGGAATAACCATTTATTAATATTTTGGCAAAAATGTAAATTTTTTGTCCGTCCAAGTTGTTTGGCATTTTTTCCGATAAATGTAAACAAACGACGAAAAAGGTGGTTGCCGGATCAAAATTACTGAGAAAAATCGCTTAAATTCCAATTTTCAGAGTACAACTCAGTGTATTTTTCCGCATCTTTCATGGATGCGAAAATATGTTAACATCTTTCCAACAACAAAATACATGTAACAATTTTAGCATTTTGGCCGCATCCATCGAAGATGCGGATTAACGCGGAAATATGTTAAATGCGTTCCGGTGTAAAAAGGCTATAATACTTTTCGACTTCTCCATCCAACAATAACACATTTTTAGGACGAGTTCAGACACACAGATCTGTCGGGATTGTAATCGATATCGTCGATATCTATGAGGTTCTGGTTGTCGATAACCGTTCACACACACACTTTTCTCGCAAATATGACAGGTCAATCAACAGATCCGTGTGTCTGAACGCGCCTTTAAACGCTTCCATTAAAAATTCAGACTGCCAGATTACGCAAGGACCACGAATAGAGGAAATGATATATCATCAACTTGACACACAATCAATAAAAAAAATCATCTTGGAAGATTTTGACGGTTAAAAGTCACAACACCTAACGATCCTTTGACACATACAATAAATAAAATAAATAAAATCTGTTTTAAAAAGATTATAAAAGATCAATTGTTAATGTGTGAACCATTTTTAAGCCTTTCGAATACACATTTTTAACAAGTGTACATAATTAACAAAAGTTCCAACCCTGACAAAATGTATCACAGAAGAAGACAACTACAAACAAGAACAGAGTTGTTCGCTCATACAAACAGCTGTTAGTTAATTAATTAGAATTTCCTACAATTTAGCACAAAACTAAATAAATAAACAAAAATGTTGGCCGATGTTGATGTCTTCATCACCAATTACACTATAGTAGATCCAGAAATCTATCAATTATGGATAGAAGGCTTCTCCTGTAAGTAGTGACATGTGATTTTATATTGGTCCGTAGATATTCTTATTGGATTATTTTGCATTTGCAGCCACCGAGGCCGTTTGTTATTTAAAACAAAAAGGCTTTGGTCATCTAATGGGTGTCCACATTGACTTGATCACATCTGATGTCTTGGACCATTATCGTACTTATTCATTAATCGAACGCCTGTTGCATGCCCCTACCAAGTTGTTGGAACAATCGTGCTTTCAATTAGAACCAGAGACAAGAGGTCTTATCATAGAAAAGTAAGTATGTAAGGGTCAAGGTAGATAATTTGTTTGATTAACTGTTGAGTTTTGTTGTATGCAATGTGATATTACAGATACTATTCAATAGATGATTCGGTGGCTCGTGAAATATTGGGTAAAAAATTGTCTTCACGTTATCGCAAAGATTTGGATGAGGTGGCTGAGAAAACTGGAGTGAAGTTGAAATCGTGCAGGTAACAACAGCGAAAACAATAGAACAATTGAAAATCTATTCGCGTTTTCTCTAGTGAATATGCATGTTGTCCTATATCAAACAACAAACTAATCAGAAAAATTGTTTTTTATTAATATTTATTTTTTACTTAGGAGGCAATTCGACAACGTCAAACGTATATTCAAAGCTGTGGAGGAATTACCCGGCAATATAACTAACAATATTAAACAATTTTTTTCCATATCGGATGATTTGGCCAAGTATGTTTTATTCATCATCTTCTTTTGCAGATGGTTGAGTGGTTACTATTTATGATTTCCCCTTTTTGATTTCTTCATTCCAGAAAATATGCTTCCATTGTCTTTTTAGCTTGCCTACGTTTTGAAACATCGAAGAAAAAGTTGCAGTATTTAAATTTTAACGATTTATTTGCCTGTTCCCAATCTGTAATGGTGTATTGGACATATACATATCAACATTCAGGCCCTGAGTACTATGACACCGAAATGGACAAAGAGTTTCTATTGGATCTCAGAGAGCTGCGTTGTTTGCTGGATAAGGAAAAGGAAATTAAACAGTAAGTATCGTTTAGGTTAACTATGTGGTCACAAGGGTAAAGGAACGATGATTTATGTGGACGTTTACTATGGTTCATAAATTAATTTAGCTTACTTTGAATTTCTGAGTGAAGCTTAGGCGACAGGATGCATCTTAGTATGGTAAAAATGTACAGACATCTTTGTTTAAAAAAAATGCTATAACATTTCAACGATTAGAGAGAACGATTTAACTAAGGTGTTTCGGGAAAAAATGTTCTCAACCTAGAATTAAAATATAGGAATGAATAACACAAGATCCAATGAATATATTTTCTGAAGTAAATAACAATAATAATAGAAAAGGCAAACAAAAGATAGCTCAGTGGAAGCGACGTAGATTAGCAATCCGAAGGTGCCGGCTTCGAATCAACATCGAATAACTTTTCAAATGCTTTGGAGTTCTCCAGCCAACAAAACTTATCCCAGAAGCTTCTACTATACAAATCCAGACTGCGCAAGGACCAAGGAAAAAGGAAATGATTCATCAACATCGCAAAATAAATTAACAAAACCACCATTGGAGGAATTTTGCGGTTAAAAATTACAACAACACCTATTAAATCCCTTGACACAAACCTTGTTATCTACAAAGGAACGAAACAGAATTGCCAACAATGATCGTATGATAATCGGATTACATGACCGATAGAGTGCCGATAAATTGAAAATCGGTATAAAGACTACCTCCTCCAAATGTTACAACAACATCAATAACAATGTACGTCTGGTAGATATAGATGTTGCAGACACGTCAAAGTCATTAGACAGAGTCGATCTCTCGAAACCACTCTAGGACATCACGAATGGTTAAGCAATAACAGAAATAGTAGACAGGCAATTTCCGTGCCACAAGGAGGAGTGCTGTCACAAATTCTCTGCAATTTGTTTCCCTCGTAGTTTCATTAGGTGTGATATTTGACGACATACGCGCTAAAATCTTTATCTGGTGACCATAGATAACTTTTTTTAGGAACGAAAATTAAGAGTATAGCCGCAAAATTAACAGTGTCACTATTTACGTCTTAGACCGAAGTGGTAAGGATTGAATAGACATTGATGGTAAACGTATCTCTAAAGTCCGAAAGCGCCAAAAATACTCGTGTAATAATCGGCATCATTCTTACGTTCTGCAAGCGCACCAACTACATCAAAAATAAAGTAATATCCCGGAACAAGATACTAAACGTCATCATTGGCACCTCATGGCGCAAAGACAAAGAGTCAAATGTAATGACATACAAGGCGATTGGTTCAGTTCAGTTCATAGTTGTGCACCAGTGTCTTAATGGCGAAGTTTACCAACAGTTAGGATAGTTACTGGATGCCTTACAATAACAATTGAAGATATTCTCCATGAGCAGAGTAGTGTTTAGGACGGTGAGGCATCATAATTTGTTGTTATTCCGCAAATATTTTATGGCATTGCGTCAGCAGACATACCCTAACCATACAATCTTGATGGAAGATTCCGCCCTCGTCATATCCGAATAAACTTTATGTATGGTATGGCGTTTAAAACGTTATACTATCCATTAGAAGTTAGTAGAATGTCGGTCACAGCTACTCAGATTTACGAAGCCGTGTCAACGACTATAAAAGGCTACCGATGTTATACAGTTTTAAATGAACATGATCCAGCGATCGACCCGAGAGAAAAGCTGCTGCCAAAGACAGCGAAGTTAACCCTGGCGTAGCCTAGAGGCGATTGGATCAAGATTCTGAACTGGGAAATGCTAATCACCAGCACACTTATTATATGACTTATATGTCAGCAAAGCCCCCACGACAGAGTGGATTTATTTAATTGTTCCCTTTGATTACTCAATTGCACCCAATTACAACACCCCCTATTATTTATGCCGTAGTCACGTCGAATCTTTGTCGTTTTTCAAATAAAGCATCGTTAATGTCGGTTGTGAGACTGAATTTTAACTTGGCTCTGATCATGTTCTTCTTCATCAGATGATGAAGAATTCTCAACCCTAAACATTTCTGTTAATTATTACTAATTTTATTCCAATAAAAAAAACAATCGAATGTTGTCTAAAGTTGTCATAAGTACATTTGACATTTGCTACGTAGCGTAATATTTATTCAGGGACGTAATTCTGAACACAATCAGGCTGTAATAACAACAAAAACAATATATGAATCCATATTACCCATAGATTTTATCCCCTTCACTATGTTAGGAGGCGTAATCTTGGCAATTCAGCTAAGCTATAAACACTTCGTTTAAGTAACTCAACATCAGCAGAATTTTTTTGTGACGTCTTATATTTTTTATAATTGTCATGGTTATAGTAAATTTTTATATATTTAATTATTTTTTTATCCCCTAGTTTGGTATGTTTGCGTTTGAAACCAGTATTATTGGAAAGGGCCTTCCATGAATTGGACACAAACTTTCGGTATGTAGAAAATGAATCATTCAAAGTTAAATTAATATCAATAATTTATGTTTCCTTTGTTATAGCTCCTATTGGCGTTCTTTAATCAGTATTGCTTGTAATCTACATCGTACTCGAGAGCTGCGTGATTTATTTGTTGACCTATGTGAAAAGTTAATTGAACCCTGGCGCCAAAATAGTTGGTCTCGGGATCATGTTAACAAATTTTTGGCTGCCATTACTCAAAGTGTTTTAGATTTGGAAATATCTAGGTAATATATAGTTTTGCCAGTCATACAAAAATAATGTCAATTGTTTAAATTTCGTATTATATTTATTGCAGAGATCAAGAGACCCGTTGCCTGTGGGATCGTTATATGCAAGTCATAAGCATATGTTTAGATAAAATGTATCATGTCTAAGTTTTTTAAATGTCATTATTATTGTGTTATATTAAGAACATTTTTCTATACAAAAGCAAAAGAAGAAAATGCTACAATAAAATATAATTTTATTTCAGGACAATATAAGTTACAAAGGATATTACTTAAAAATCGAATAAACAAATGTTCTAATATAATATATAACTTCTGCAACAGTTACATCTACCGGCTACCTTCTGTACTTGTTTATTTCTGAGCGGTGTTTTTAATGTATTTGTATTTCGTAAACATTGCGAAATTTGCTCTATTAAATAATAGAGAAGCAAAAGACCGCCAAAGAGAGCACAAAAGTAGGTCTTCTTCGTAACAAACCAGAAGACAGAATATAAAGTAAATTGATTTAAAAGCTTATAAAAAAAACAATGCATGTAATAAACTTGTGTTACATTTAACTACATACCTATTTGTTAATTTGCATTATTATAAAATTCTATAAAAGAGAGACTCTATGACACAGAGCGCATGTTGTTTGCGTGTAGTAGTGTTATCTCATCGATGCACTCTCACAGATACTTTCAATTACCTATACTTATGCATTGCTATCTGATGTTTACAGTGTAAACAGAACCCTACCATCAACAACAATAACCTATTCACTAACAGTCGAGTGTACTATTAACAAATACAATACAAAACAACCATTGAGCAACCCTTCCTCCCACTACCCCGTTGCACTTAACCCACCCTCGCATGTGAGATTGAGTGAGAGAGAGAGTCAGAGACGTTGAGACAAGAGTTTTAGTGAAATATGGCAAAAAGTTCAAAGCTTTTCGTCGTGACTTACAAACAACAATCTAACAACCTACGAATAAAAACTTCCGTGAACTGTCAATTGCAAACTTTACATTGCGAAACAGAACCGCAAAAGAGCAGAGTAGAAAAAAACAGAGACAATCAACAATTTGTCAAATAAAACGATAAATAAATAAATTTATAATAAAAATCTTTCAAAAACCTAAATTTACTAACAAAAAACGTGAAGCAAATATTAAAGAATTTCCAGCCTAGATACTACAAATAGCCCCATGGAATATTGGTAAGTTGTACCAGCTGCGGCCACATGAAGCTAAACTGCACATACAGCAGACCAGCAACTGTGCCCCACAGAGCGCCCACCTCTTAGTTTAATAAATCTAAACATAAGGTTAACTAAAATAAATTAATATTTAAATTTAGTATTTATAGTATTGTTAAGATGTTAAATTACCTTTTAATCTCTGCAGTGACACTTTGGAAGAACTGGACGATGAAACGTTCGATGAGGAAAAGTCGGCCCGGACATCGGATGAAAATCGCAAGTAAGTAAAGCAAAGCACATTGAGCACAAAACAGAGCGTAGAATCTTAAGCATTATAGGGATTAGTTTGGAACTAGCACAGAGTTTATGGAAACGAATGGAAATTTTAACAATTGTGTAAAGGATTGATTTATTAGTTGGACATGGAATACCTCTTGTACATACAAAAATTATATTAAGCCAAATGTTCTTTATATGTATATTTTTCCCAAACGCTATTGGCTTTATGAAAAGGTATTTAAAAATGTTCTGCTTGGAAATAAATTTCGGGACCTAATTTAAAAAAACACAGTGGTACGAAAACGGTGTTTTGGAATTAATTTTGTTACATGTGAACGAATAATGGTATCTTAATGAGGTGTGTAGCAGATGAGTTTTTTTTTTTCAATTTTGTTTATTTCCCTTGTTTTAAAACTTATAATGTTAGTGCATTTATGAACCTATTTAAAAAATCTTTTACATTTGAATAGTGCTTAGAAAAATCTGCATGTTTGGTTTGGATTTATCTTGGATTATAAAGTAATTGGGTTGCCAATAAAATTCGGAATGAAACCGCTGACCTAATAATGCAAATATGTTGCTCCAATCAAAAGTTATATGCATTTCAATAAAAAAAATCCAAAAATTTATTATCTTTAAATTTTTTTTTCAAACGGCGGTTATACTCTTTCAGTTTTAAAAAATATATTCTTCCAGTACAAGATAATTAAAAGAGTTCACAAGAATATTACAGGGGAGGAGAGGAGAAGTGTTAAGTAATACCGGTGTGTTCTCTCCTTTAACTTTTTATATACAAAGTAGTTAGATTACATGGGGACACTATGGTCCTCTGCCCTTAAGGCAGCTAAATCAGTTGGATGTAATTGCTCTGACATCACAGTGTTCTATAATTATTCCGATTAGTCGTCTGATGGTCTTTCTATCTAGTTGAAATTAGTGATCTGGTTCGTCTTCCATCCAGTCTGGCCAAATATCCCGTGATACCACACAATCGGTGCGATGTTGCCAGAATGCATTTGCTAGCCGTTCGATGTGACGGGTCACAATTCCTTATATATGACCTATTGGCGGTCGCACTGATCCATCTGATTGGCCGGGTCCCAGTGCTGAGCCTTTCCGCGCCCGTTCAGCAGAGTTAACGACGTAGATCAGCCATCCGAAGGTGCCGGGTTTGATACCGGCCGGGGCACTGGCCAAATCAATATCGATGAAAAATTACTTTTCAAATACTTTCGAGTTCTCCAGTTAACAAAACTTATCCTATTTGCTTCCACTACAAATATCCAGATGGCGATTAAAACTCACACCAACAACACTTAACAATCCTTGACACAAACCTTGTTATCTACAAAGGAACGAAACAGACTTGCCAATTATAATGATCATATGACAATCGGATTATATGCCCGATCGAGTGCTGATAAATTGAATATCGGTATAGATATACTTCCAGCAGATGTTACAACAACAACAACAACTATTTTCCGACAGTTTTGAGAGCGCCGTCCTTTATCTGTGCACCAATCTCGACTGTATGACTTTTGGTACCAAAGCCTTTAAGGCCGCTTGACTGTTCACACAGATTTTGACGATTTCCTTCAAATTCTTTGCCAGCATTTCCTCCACAGATTTCATAATAGCGAAGATCATCGCCTGGAACACACTGCAATCGTCATCCATTCGGAAGTGTTGCCTGTAATTGAGATCCTCACTGAAGATACCTGAAGATGGACAGCCCCCAGAAGGGCAAGAAAACTTTACAATCTTCTCATGGTGCATGGTGTAAAATCCAACAACGGCACCATATAGTCCGTTCCTTTGTGGAGTCTTCCATTGTATCCATGTCTGCTGAACCATAAGAGTATTGATGCGTGACCCGACTGCAATTGCCACCAAAGGACTGCTTCTCATAGGCTTATTGCACTTTTAGGCGCTACAGCTAGTAAATTTTGTGCCGCAGGTTCTTCAGATACAGTATCACGTCCAGTGTCGCTTGTGGTTTGCTTCATGTAGCACATGTTATACATAGTGATGCCATTTGCTGTACACTAACTAATCAGCATTAGCTTGCTTTCCGTATCCAAAGCCCCCCACCAAACCAGGCAGCCATAAGTTACAATCGGACGCACTTCCACTGTGTATATCCTTTATACCAGGTTGTAGTCCCCAGCTTCTTCCGACACAGTTCCGGCAGGCGTATAGGACTTTCTTCGTTCTTTCCACCGTATTGCGTTACCAGTATAGTTTCATATCTAAAATGACGCCTAGATATTTAGCCTCAGACGAGAGTTTTAGTTTGACACCATCAATTACCGGCATTCTAAAGTTCTCAATGAGATAATTTCTGTTAATTTTCATTTGCATATCTTATTTCTCACCATTTTTCCCCCATCACCATTGCAGACAAAATCACAGCGAAATCGAAAAACGACGGCGGGACAAAATGAACACCTACATCAACGAGCTCTCCTCCATGATACCCATGTGCTATGCCATGCACCGCAAATTGGACAAACTTACAGTGTTGCGCATGGCCGTTCAACATCTGCGCAGCATACGTGGTGCCGTACATGCCTACAGTGGCGTAGACTGCAAGCCCACCTTTCTCTCAGATCAGGAGTTAAAAATGCTGATACTGCAAGCGGCCGAAGGTTTTCTGTTTGTCGTAGGTTGTGATCGGGGTCGTATACTCTATGTTTCGGAATCAGTGTCTAAAGTTTTAAATTACACACAAACCGATTTACTGGGACAAAGTTGGTTTGATGTGTTGCATCCAAAAGATGTAGCTAAGGTCAAGGAACAGCTGTCGTCACTGGATCCATGTCCGAGGGAGAGATTAATAGATGCCAAGAGTAAGTAGTTCTTAATTTTTACGAATTAAATTTTTATGAACTTTATGTATTTTACTTTAGCAATGCTGCCGGTCAAAACCGATATACCGCAGTCTTTATGCCGCCTGTGTCCGGGAGCACGAAGATCATTTTTCTGTCGCATGAAACTAAAGGCCTCCTCCTGCAGCAATCAAATCAAAGAAGAGTCTGACACATCCTCCAGTTCACGCAGCTCCACAAAACGAAAATCCAAATTGAGTATGGATAACAAATATCGGGTTATACAATGCACGGGTTACTTGAAGTCCTGGACACCCATAAAAGAAGAGAATCAAGATGGCGACAGTGAAGATCAAATTACGAATATGTCCTGTCTGGTGGCTATAGGACGGATACCCTCAAATGTATTGGACGATCAATCACCCTCATCGCTGGATAATCATCCCAATATAAGGCATGTGAACTTTTTATCCCGGCACTCTGTCGATGGTAAATTTCTTTTCATAGATCAAAGGTTAGTAAGCAAGATAATATAACATAAGCGCAAGAATTCTTTAATAATGATATATGTATATGTTAATTTTATTACTTTAGAGCTACCCTGGCTGTAGGTTTCCTGCCTCAAGAGATATTGGGCAGTAGTTTCTATGAGTACTTTCATCCCGAGGATATTCCCGCTTTGGCTGAATCGCATAAATTGGTTTTGCAGGTGACCGAAAAGGTCACCACTCAGGTTTATCGATTTCGTTGTAAGGATAATAGTTTTATACAATTACAAAGTGAGTGGCGGGCATTTAAGAATCCCTGGACAACGGAAATTGAATATATTATGGCTAAGAATTCGGTATTTTTATAATTAAAAAGAAAAGGAAAAAAAAATCAAAAGCAATTGTTAACTCAAATTGCAAATAAAAAAAAAAGCTGAAAAAGTCAACAAATCATTAATAAAGAAATATAAGTATGTGTGGAAAAAATAAGACAATTTATTTCATTTACTTATAGGTTGATTTTTATCACAGATAGTGCGGCATGCATGAATAAAAAAGGATTAGTTTATATTTATAGTTAGTTTTTTATTAGTTTTATATTTGAAATCGTCATTTCCGTTTTTGCGAAAATATATTTTCAAGCGAAACATATGAATACCAATTGGTTTTTCTAGATTTCTAACAATTATGTTATTTAATAATAATTCTCATTTGTTACTAACATTCAAACTGAAACTATTACTACCTTTGATGATAAATGGAAATCGAATGTTATACTGCAGCGACAGTTATCCTTCATAACTTTGTAGATCCCCACGTTGAGAAACAATCAAACAACGAAACTTTTCCAGATGTGTGAAGCAACAGGTAGTCGTTTATAAGTATATGAATATCTAACTACCATAAAACATAGTATGTAATTATGTTCTGACAACTGAAACTTCACATTCCCGCTTATAAACTTTAATAAGAAATACTTATTATTTTTCGAAAGAAGGTGTGAAAGTAAAGTATTTACTTTTTACATAATTCGACGAAGTATTCTCATGTTAGTGGTACTGAGGTAGGCATAAATACAAAGTTGAGAAAATTGGATAATACTTTTAAATTCGACCGAAAAGGGGATAAACTGGCACCTTCACCGAAACGACCATAGGTAGAAACGCAAAAATTGGAGTGCGAATTTATTTTATAAAGTAGTTGAGCGATGCAAAAAGATTTTTCAATATTCGTACTTTTAGGGCTAAAAAGGCCTAAAAATTGATAAAATTGGTACCATCTCCCAGATCAAACGGCTAAAGGTAGGATCGGGAAGGGATTTTTGGAAATTTAGGGCCAAAAAGAATTAAAACTAGTACCATAACCAGGACCGAATGGGTACGGTTGTAATCACGAAAAGCATGTTCCCTATAAAACTATAGAGCTGCATAAGGGGATTTTTTGAAATTCGTAAAACGTAAAATCACAAAAATTACATGTAATTTCTTTTCCCTTGGGTTGTTGTGCGATTTGGGGTTACAATTTGTACCGTAACCCAGACCAAATAACTAAAGATAGAAACGCTAATGTTGGCGTGAATATATTTTATAGAGTAGTAGTGCGATACGAAGTGGGACCGGCCGTGGCATAGTGGTTAGAACACGCGACTACCATGCGGGAGATCGCACGTTCAAACCTGGCTCCAGTCATCTTAAAAAAAATTGTTCTTTCATTGTCGGCTCCCCTCGAATGTTGTTGACAGCAACTTCGGAGTATTAGTGTCGAGTCAATCGGTGTGTCTAGTAAGAGCTTCTCAAACAGTGACGTTCGCATTCGTCGATAAACAAGTAGGTGTCGTTAGTTGTGAATCTGAAAATAGAAAGCGTGTTAATTCACAACAACGCGAGAAGCTATCCCATACCTCATTCATGGGGTGCAAAGGGAAATTAAGTTTTTTTTAAGTAAGTGCGATACAAAGGCATTTTTGGAATTTTAATTTAAGGCAGTAGAATTGGGTGTGTCACTTAATCAGACCATGTTATAGGTTAGAGTTTTTGATTTTGATCAAACGCGTCATCCAAGAATCAAATTTGGCATTTAATAAAACCAATTAGCACCCTAATCAAACGTGTCAAGTAACGATTATGCAATTTAGTTTGTATTTTCCCTAATAAAGTAGACTTCATCCAATAAGAAATTATTGAATAAATTATTAAAGTTGGTAGCGAAAGAAATAGGCGAGGCACTCAATCAGACTAGCAGGCACTCTAATCAAACGAGTGGTTTTGGAAAAAAAATTAAATATTTGTCTAGCGAAAAGTGTGAACACTGTAATGGATCAATGGTTAGTAAAATATAACAATACTCAACATCTGTATCAATAATTGTTCAGGCAGGACGAAGTCTGACGGGTTAGCTAGTTAAGTAATAAATTGTAGATAGGGTCGACAAAATAAGTTTATATTTTACAATATTTTATACATGAAAATTTTAAAATGTT
The DNA here is from genome assembly GCA_964034835.1 of Muscina levida. NCBI lineage: Eukaryota > Metazoa > Arthropoda > Insecta > Diptera > Muscidae > Muscina > Muscina levida. The sequence goes on along the minus strand of OZ035883.1, from coordinate 118,656,022 downwards.
AAAAAATAATAACGTTTTCGAATCCTCTTTAAGTATGGTTTATTGTTAAATTTATTTGATGGTACTTGCTTTCATACTACAAAAAATCGATTTTGTACCTTCTACGATCAACAAATGTTTAAATATAGTATAGCTAGTTTAACAAAAATTTTAGGTTTTTTTTATTTATTTATTTGTAATTCATTATAAAATATAAAGGCTCCCCATATTTTTTTTAAATATAACATCTTAATCAAAAACAACTTCCCCACTTTTATAAATTATTATTTTTATTATAACATCTGAATCAAAAACAACTTGTATGCAGTTTTTTTAATTAATAACAACAACAATGCTATATGTACTTTTCATATCACTTCGGTAAATCTCATCTCCAATAACTACCTAAATATCACATTACCATTTACTCTCCTACTCTCTCCATTCTGCTTTTCTCTTGCAGAATATCTCTTAGACATATCTAGATACATAAACACATCTTTCAGATTATTCATATGGTTTGCTATTGTTCTAATACCATTTAAAGCTACTTAACTGCGTAAATGTGTAAATTAATAAAGATGATATTCCAGTGCAAGAGGACACAGTGGGCGAAGTGATACGAACATTGCCATATGAAGATAAAAAAGATTTTGTAACGGTTGACCACATTTTTAAGTAAACAAATAATTTGTTGGCGCAATTATTGTTGTTGGTTAAAAAGTGTTCTACAAAATTATAAACTTAGGGCAATACAAACGGTGTTAAACCAAACTTATTTGTTGCCAACTTTGACATACAATAATAAGTAATACAAAGACAAAAAAAGTGCACGGTGTCACGCGTATAACGAATGTTTGTTTGTAAAAATCGGTTAACAAATGGGATAGTTATTCATGTTTTTTGAGGAACGCAAATATCATATACAGTTTTTTTTGTCGTATTGTGTAATCTAACAAATAAAGGCTGATTTACACGCTATCCACCCATATCCCCTATCTACTGTCAAATCAGTGCTTTTTGATTTCATATCCACCTACCTATAGTTCAATATTACTTTGCTATAATTTTGTAGTGTTTTTCTTTGCTTACTCCTATATGATTTCTAATTAGGCTTTCTCGCTCATGTTGTTGAGGGGATATGATAGAAGGTATCGTAGAAGGTACAAAATCGATTTTTTGTAGTATGAAAGCAAGTACCATCAAATAAGTTTAACATTTATGAATAAAATATAAATATATGAAGTAAATATAAATAATCAGTGTCGAATTCGTAGTCGATTTAAAGATGTCCGTTGCCTGTCTGTCCGTCTTCGCGATTTCAACCGTAGTTTAAGAGATATAGAGGCAAATTTTGAATGAAAGCTTTTATCCTCAAAGCAAGATCGGTCAAAAACTAATCCCACCTCTCATACAAACTCAACCTTTTTGGGGCCTGTCCCTGATATTACAGCCGTAGTTTAAGAGTTATAGACCTGAAATTCGGTATGCACATTTCTGTCATCTAGACGGAGGTTGAGTTGTAAGATGAGCAAGATTGTACGAATTTTACTTCCACCTCTTGTATAAACTTCCCCTTTTTTGGGGGTATCCGTCTCTCCGTCTCATCGATTTTAGCCGTAGTTTAACAGCTATTGAGCTGTAATTTGGGAAACATGCTTCTATCTTTTAATAATTTAATTTAAAAGCTATCGAGCTGAAATTTTGTGTACAAGTTTCTATTCTCGAAGAGGATGTTATATTCTCAATTGTGTAATATCGGACAAAAACTATTCAAACCTTAAATAAAAACTTCCCAATTTTGGTGGTGTCCGTGAGTCCATCCCTGCGATTACAAACTTAATTTAACCTTCTATCATCTAAACTTTACTTAACTTAACTTAATTTCCCTTTACACCCCATGAATGAGGTATGGGATAGCTTCTCGCGTTGTTATTAACACGCTTTCTATTTTTAGATTTACAACTAACGGCACCTACTTGTTTATCGACGAATGCGAACGTCACTGTTTGAGAAGCTCTTACTAGACATGCCGATTGACTCAACACTGATGCTGCGAAGTTGCTGTCAACAAAATTCGAGGGGAGCCGACAATGAAAGACATTTTTTCTTTTTTTTAGGATGACTGGAGCCAGGAGTTGAACGTGTGATCTCCCGCATGGTAGTCGCGTGCTCTAACCATCATGCCACGGCCGGTCATCTAAGCGAAGGATAATTGGACAAAAGTTACTTCCACCTCTCATACAAAACTACCCCTTATTGATGGTTAAACTCATTCATCGTTGCATTTCATTACAATCTTTTTAGAAGTTTAAAGATCTTTAAAATTTAATTACCACATTTCTTACTGCACAAACTATTGTGCGAATTCCAGTTTCCTTTCCAACTTCCCTACGGCAGTAACTCTTTATGAGTTCTCTCTGAAGTGCTATATACTCAGTACTCTCTGAAGTACTATAGTAGTTATGTCACGTTAGTACTTTATCATCCCTATTGATTATGCGCGCACATTGTTTCAAATGAGTGCAAAGTTATCACATTTGTACCGGCCCACAGTATAAGAGAATATCCCACGACTTCATATGACTTGTGGATTTGTGTAGTGCTGAGTGCGCTGCTCAATGTTTAACGACGATCGTCGATGGTAGTATAAAAGAACCCCTGAATGTTGATTAGAAAACCAAAAGAAGACTTAACTATAGTAATGAAATTAATCGTGACTGACGCGGCAGCTGTTGTTGTGTGAGAAACGATTTAGTTCTTAAAGAGCCACCGAGCTGAGAACAATAGGCGGTTGTGTGTCGGTTAAAAAAATAAAAGGGATTTATTTAAATAAAGATTTCTACGAAATCGTGTGATAATCTTAAATAAAAAAAAACAGAAACTAAGACATCTATAAAAATTAAAGATAAATTTGATTTAAAATTAATAATAGTTAATAAAAAATAAAAGATTTTAAGCGCCTAAAAATGGAGCCTTTAACTATTTTGCTTACCTGCATAATAGGCTACATAGCCTTTATATTGTGGCAATCCATAAGGAGACCTAAAAACTATCCACCAGGTAAGTTTACCTACAGAGATTATATAATGCACTTTAAGATGATTTAAAAAAGAGGAAATTATTTTTATTTCTGTATATAATAACTAATGCATGGATGTGCCATTGGTCATAATCGTAAAAGCTTTAAATTACCATGTGTTTTTTTTTTACCTATACGGGCATTCGGTTGCGGTTTTGACGTTTAATGCTAATATCAACAGTTTCGGTGTGTTGTTCTTCCGTTGATTTCATTCATTATTGGATATTTTTTGATTGATTGAGTGACATTTATTATGAATGTATGTACATAGTATGTATGCATATAAGCTTTTATAGAAGTTGGTTAATGCCCAAGTACTTATGTACATATATGTATATAACATATTATACACAATGTCTATGTGTTTAAAAGGAGTATCAGCTTAATATTGGTAATATGATAATTACAATGTTGCTTGTTCGATTGCCTTTAATATGGCAATTCAGAAATCCAATTGAAAACGCATTTTCTCTCGTCACGCGCGCACACCTTTTGATTGTGTTCAATTTAAATCTCGATATGCATAATATGAATATGGTGTAGAATAGCATAGAGCCTTCAATGTGTCTTAATCTACAGTGGATATCGCTTATGTGAAATACTGCTTATATGCAATTACCGGATATATTAAAATTATACATTTTTGAGACAATTTCAAAAAAATTTGATTGGGTACATGAAATATCGCTTATATATAAATATCGCATATCCTGCAGTTCTGTTCTATAAAAATATAAATTTTTACAATAAAAATAATTTTGTATGGGATATAACATAAGGGGTGAAGTTATTCTGCCTATTTGTAATCCCATAACATAATTTTGGAAAATATGAATACAGGTAAATTTTTAGTACGATCGGTGAAGGTTTAATCGAGTTATCCGGCTCACCAGTCATACACCCAGCCAGACAGGCGGACATGGCTCAATCGTCTTTTAAAGTCTTGAAACAAATTTGATCTTAATTTGATTTTAACTTGTTCTGTATAAACCATAAACTTTAAATCATTAATAACTCAGAAATACAAAAAGTGATCTTGTGAGCTGGACATTCGGTTTAAAAAAAAAACTGGATTTTGCCAAAATAGCTGGACATTTTCAAAAAATGCCTTGACGAAAAAAAATTTAGTTTTGTATAAAATTTTTTTATTTAAAAACCATTTTTTAACATTGTTGAAAATAATTTTTGAGATTTTAAATAATACTATAAAAATTTATAAAATTTGCATTTTTCACTCAAACCTCTGAGAATTTAAATTAACCAATAAACACAAAAAGATAAAACAAAAATCTTAATATAAATAGATCAACAATTAAAAATTTAATTAACAAAAAAAAAAAAAACAATTTATTCCAGTTTATATAACTAAAGTATATAAAATAATTTACATTTTTATAACATAAATCAATGAAAATAACTGTGTATAGTTCATGCATGGGCAAAAATTATCTAAGACATTTCGCCTTTTATTTAAAACCATGTTAAATAACTTTTTATTTCACATATATTCCGCATTTGATCTTACGGACTTTGCCAATTCCGAGCCTTTTGAAGATAGTACAAAAATTTGAAAATTTTTACAAAATTGCTCTAAATTTCTTTTCAATAAGATCATCTGTTGAAGTGTCGGCAGATGTGTTGGTGATGATAGAACAGCGAAAATATAAGAGATGATACTTTAATATAATATTGTACCAAAATGTGCAATTAGTGTTGACTAATGTAACGAAGAGAAAATGAAAATTATAAATTTTTAAAAAAGTTATTGTGTTAAATGTACTAATAAGAATATTTATAACACAAACATCTTTGCTTTAATTTTTTTTCCAAAATTACTATTTAGCTGGACAAATTTTATATTAGCTGGACACTGGACAAGTATAAAAAAGCTGGATAATCCAGCCGAATCTAGCCCGTCTGGCAACCCTAGTGAGGGTATAAAAATTAATAACATTAATCGGTAGTCAAGCTCACTTGGGTTCTAGGTCCCGTTGTGATAACATTTTATATTTCCTGCTCTATTTGGTCAACGTCGCTTCTGATAAAGGTATGAATGTTTCACAGATAGTTAACTGATGGACAAGTATTGTCCATAATGGTCCGATGAACATACTTCTTTTATTTCTGGTGACTAAAAGAAGTGCAATGACAGAAAAGATGCTCCGTTATCTCCACTTCTTCCTCATCGTTGCAGCTTTTACAAAAATCGTTGAAGATTAGTTTCAACTTTTTAGAATATTTGCCAACCGACCAGTGACCGGTTATGACAGCTATGATTTTCCTTAAATGGACTCTAGACAGGTTCGGCGAAAATGATGTCCTTTGTATATCCATGTTTGGCCAAATCTGTTTGATCGCTGTGCAAGTGGGTTCTCTCGCCAATCTTTTCTTAGTAATGGGATTCAGTTTCCCTGCAGCTAGCTGTTCCCCCTATGAGGGGAACATCAATGTGTCCGTAAACTTCGCCAGAGTTTACGGTGGTGGCGGCCCTTGCCGATACATTGGCCCTTAGGTTACCATATATCTCCCCATGTCCTGGAACCCATGTGAGGGTAACCTTCGAATGTCTCGCTATCTCATCCAGAGACGACCGACTTTCTCGAACATTTCTCGAAGTGGTGTACACATTCACTAGGAATCTAACAGCCGCTTTACTATTAGTAAGTATATGAATATTGCCGCCCAATGTCCCACGATTCTAATATTTTCTCTACGGCTAATCTAATGACCGTTATTTCGTCCTGATCTATGTTACAGTAATCCGGTAGCCTGATCGATAGTTGCAAATTCTACTCCTCCAAAAATATTCCGCAGCTCACTCTCTCTCCTAATTTCGATTCGTCCGTGAGTATTAGGTTGACATCCGACCCAAAGTGAAGGGCATTATATTATCACCATAGTAGGATCTATCCAGGATGTTCTTCATAAAACCCGGATCGAAAACAGGTTCTCGTAACGTGTAATCTATGTGCTACCTCACTTTGATTAAGTGCATCCATGCTCTCGTGGCGTTTAAACGTATAACGGCGTTCGCTGCTATTTTCCTAGCCTCAATGTCTGGGAGTTACAAGTTGAGGTTTACGATCCTCATTGTCTTAGTTCTAAGTGTCCCTTTTATAACCGCGGAACCGAGAGAACCACCAGTGGACCTCTTTCTGCCTCTGCAAGGCAAAAAGAGTTAGTAAGGAGGTACATCTTTACGAGCTCCGTCCAAGGAGTCTAAAGATGGTACAATGGGCGGTCAGGAGCACAAGGTAGAGTAAAAATGACCTTCCTGGCCGAATGGGTATGGAACAGCTGTGTTCTGTGCCTCGTGGTGGCTGTGGTTAAACCAAAAGTCACGCTAGTAAACTAAGAGTTTAATGCTCGAGAGAAATGGAGCTGGGTATCTCTTGATACCACACGAGTCTTGCATCTCTCATTGTGCATCTTACGGATTCTTTGTTGAGTGTTAGGCGGTGCATTCTCAGCGTCTTGGCGAATAACCATTCAGTTCATGTTTGTTATTGTCCAACGCGGTAACCTTGAGTTACAAAAATGATGATCCCAGCCGGATGGGGTATCCTTGGTACCTAGCTGAAGGTGATTTGATGCGGTCAGCCGGATGGGGAGCTTTGCTCCTAGGTGAAGGTGACAAAGTTTAAAAGGCATATTACTTTGGTAATAAGACGGTGGAAGTGGGGCCGACCGGATGGGAACTTCGGTTCTAGCAGATGGCGGCGTGGAGCAAAATTGCAGTTTGCATGTGTGCTAAGGAAGGAATGGTTACTGCCCATATGACTAAATAATAGAAATATAACAACATCAAGTAGCAAATAGTATCGGTGGGGGCCAGATCGGATGGAGTGCAAGCCTTGAGTTTGTACTTGGCACTCAACTTGGTACCCTCACATAAGAGTAATTGAACAGTTTGAATATTTTGTGGAGTGTTAAAATTAGATCCGGGCCTTGAAAGCGGCATAGTAGAATGTTCTATTGGGCTGGAGCCTACCATCTGGTCAGGTCTACACGACGATACTAGATGTAAAACACATACGACTCATGTCCCTGTTATCATGATTGCCACCAGTCTTATAAAGTACTCAAATTTCTGTCTTTGGCCCGCCCACTGCAGCGCCAGCTTCCAAACGCCGACCCGTAAAATGAGATGTGTTTTAAAACGAAGTCATATAACAAGTTTACATTTTTGAAGAACCGAACTGGATCATTAGTTTTTTGAGCTACAAATATGATTTCATGAAATTTTTTTATTTTAACTAATAGAGTAGAATTTTCCAGATTTTTCGATGTTGAATGCCACTAACTTCGATTTGATTGGTTTAAACTTTCTTCAACAAAGTTGTTGCAAACTTTTTGAATTTTAACATTTGGGAGTAAACCTTGCCTCCACTTATTTGTTCAATTCGTCACTTATACATGAATTGTACAAATTCGAATATATATGTATATATAAGTATATTGACAAAAGGGAACAAAATATACTTTTTTGTATTAAAAACAAAGAAAATTGTAACAAATTTCCTCATTTCCATTATTTTCAATAATATTTACTTTCTCTATGACATCAATCGATTTAAACTATACAAAGTTACTAAAGTTAATCAATACGAATAGGCAACAAAAGATTAACGTCATTTCGCTACAAAATAAAGTATTACATTTGTTTACTTCGTCTGACATAAATGTCACAACAATAACTTTGAATATTGTATCTCACATGTGTTTGAGAATATTTTACTAACAGATGTTTCAAACTTTGACATGACAACTCGATGTTATGACTAACTGACTTACGTAGTTTTTATTAAGCTCTTATGATCGGTATGTGATAAGGACACATCAGCTGTAGAGTTTATCATAACAGCTTCAGTTTTGGTTTGAGATTGTAACGCTCTTTTTTCTATGTGCATAATATTCGGTTAACACTCTTATACGCACAAAATTAGGAACCATAAATTTTTTTTGATAATGTCCAGTGGTTTAATAAATCTTTTTTTTTATATGAGCGATAAAAAATCATAGTTTAGGTAGGTTTGCTCTATGTTTAGTGACAAGAACAAGTAACACTATTTAATAATATCTCATTGGTTTGGCAAAAATGCACATGTCATGAAGTACAATTACAAGATTTGGTGGTGTGTAGGTAAACTCAATCATAGTGAGAAACATATGAATTTTGGAAATACATACATACATACATATATTCTTTAACTTGCTATCTTGTTGGGCGGTATAAACTCTTTGTGCTATGACTTGTACTGAGTGGTACGGGGTGTATGTGTGATGACAATAGGATATTTGATAGCAATGTAAATGATATTCATATTATTTTTGTTCGGGGAAACAATGAACATAGAAATTCTCGCAATTTTGATTTGTCTGGGTAGTTTTTGGTGAGAACGAAAACTCGTCTTGGTTTAATTTTGGTAATATTAAAAATGATTTAGGGCTAATCTAAATCTATTGGCACTGATGGCGTATATTCGTAGTTTTTAAAAATGATTTATCCTTTCGTCTTATATATTATATTGAATCTTGTCAATACCATATTGATGAGCAAGGCAACCGGAAATATGCCCAATAAATCAAATTTTATTCTTTAATAATATGCCCTAAAAATTTCAAAATAAGTTCTTATAATCACAAAATATGCTCTAAAAAATTAAAGCCACACAATTTGTTTTCATATGATTTATAAATATTTTAATTTAAAGTCAAAAAGCAACTTAGAAATTCAAGCACGTAACCAGAATTTTGCTATCAGGCATATTTTTTTTTAGATATTTGAAAATAAGTTTTGTTTTCCATTAAAAATTTGTATGGAGTCGATTGTTTAAAAAATTTAGTATAAACCGGTGGCAACACCAGCAACATGCCTTTTCGGCTGCAATTATCGCCCTATTCTATTTTATAATCACCTTATTCTCTTTTTAATAGTCTACGTAAATTTGGGATGCAACATGTCCTTGAAAGTGCATTTTGCCCTCTTATTTAGATTTCTTTTATAAATGCTGCAGCGACGTTTCCGATGAATATGGTGAAAGGTTCCACAAAGACATTCTAAAAAAAATCTGAAAACATATTTGAAATCATGATATTAATAACCATAGGAATCACAATTCAGACACCCAGAAAAATGAAAAATATTTTTTTTTGTATAACAGTGTTTTCAATCAATTTAAAAGTGTCTTCAACCACCTAAATTTGCTCAATAAGCGTAAGACTTGATGTTTGCAAATTTTTAATATGTTTCGCAATAAAACCGTAATTTGAAAAAATTTAAAAAGTTTGTCCATGTCTAAAGTGGGCGGAGTGGTACATTTGTATGGGAGGTACCAGAATTGGCGTGTCTAGACTTCCAGATTTTTTTCCAAAACTTTACTAAATACAGAATTTGGGCACGATCGCGTTAGTTCTATTAATAATATTAATCGATTTCTAAAGTGGGCGGTACCAGATTTGTATGGGAGGTACTAGATGGGGCGTGGCTAAGCTTGCAGTTTTTTTTCTCAAAAACTGTATCTTGCTATAGCTTTACTAAATAAAGAATTTGGGTACGATCGCGTTGGATTTATTGATATTATTACTCCATCTCTAAAGTGGGCGGAAAGGTGCATTTGTATGGGAGGTACCCTTTCTGGTACCTCAAATATTAAGAACCGAAATTGCGCCGTTTACGTGCATATCTTTTTTGTATATCAACTGAATTTAGTCATATTGGTTTGCGTTTATTGAACGTTGATTACGAAAAAAAATCGGGCACTTTGTGCTACCCATAATGGTATCTCATATTAGTCAAACATTTACATATCTGTAGACCGTTGGTACTATGATCGAAAGTCCTATCTGCATCACAAGCAGGCAAATAATCTTCTTCTCTTCTTTACTGGCAGCAACAACAGAAATTCATCTATCAGTAGCCGCACGTAGAAAACCATTCCAAGCGCTTCGGTCTTTTGCGCTCCGTAGATAGTTCGTCATACCAAGCTTACTTAACATTTCCGTCACCTGGTCTATCCATCGGAGTTTTGGTCGCCCCCTCCTGCGCCGCCCATCGAGTTTATTGCCGAAGACTTTTCGAGCCGGAGCGTTATCGTCCATTCGTACAACGTGTCCAAGCCAGCGCATTCGGTCTATTTGAACGCGCTTGATCACGTCGATGTCGTTGTACAGCTCATACAGCTCATGATTCATTCGACGACGGTACTCGCCGTTCACGATGATGGGTCCAAATATTTTGCGGAGTATTTTTCTCTCGAAGACTTCCAGAATAGATTGATCCGCTTGTGTCATTACCCACGATTCTGCGCTGTAGAGCAAGACAGGTAGGATCAGAGTCTGGTAGAGCTGGATCATTGTTTTTCGAGAGAGCGCTTTGTCGTTAAATCGCTTGCTTAGCGCATAGTAGCAGCGGTTTGCGATCAATACTCGTCTTTTGATTTCGAGGCTGACATTATTATTTTTGTTTATGGCGGAGCCAAGGTAGACAAAATCATCTACCACTTCAAAGTTATAGTTGTCAACGTTCACGCAGCGTCCCAGGCGAGTGGACTCTTTGTTCGTTGAAACAAATAACTTGGTTTTGTCCTCGTTTATCACCAGACCCACTTCAGCCGACTGCTTTTCAATGCTCGAAAAAGCCGCAGTAACATCTCGCAATCCACGTCCAATAATATCGATATCATCAGCATACGCGAGCAACATGTGGATTTTGTTAAATATGGTGCCATTCCTGTCCTTGTCCTGCGATCTCTTTAACATCGTAATGGAGATGATCATGCGGAAAGCAGCAGTAAACAAGCAGGCAAATAATAATACATAAAAAAACTTAATTTCCCCTTTACACCCCATGAATGAGGTATGAGATGCTTCTCGCGTTATTGTGAATTAACACGATTTCTATTTTTAGATTCACAACAAACGGCACCTACTTGTTTATCGACGAATGCGAACGTCACTGTTTGATAAGCTTTTACTTGGCATGCCGATTGACAGCATCGAGGAGGGCCAGCAATGAAAGATTTTTTTTTTTAGACGACTGGAGCCATGATTTGAACCTGGGATCTCCCGCATGGTAGTCGCGTGTTCTAACCATCATGCCACGGCCGGTCCCGTGGCATTATTTTAATTAAAAATCGGTAAATTTCAATAACTTAAGACTTAAACAATATCTTTGGCTAATAGTCAGTTTACCTGACTGGAATTTCTTTACTGGTTAGCATAGACTTTATGAAAAGGTTAACCCTTTATGTTGTTGATTAACCTTGTACTCGGCAGTTGAAATTTTTAGGTTCAAAATTTAACCCAAAGAGCTCGTGACCCCTACTAAATTTTCTGTTTTTAAAGGAACAGCGGCTTACCTGCCCCCACCTGGCTACGCCCTTGGAATCATTCTCGACTTTTGACCAGATCTCTTGATTTTAAAACTTTTTGGTCGGGGATTTTCGCCGGGTGATCGAAACTTTTTTCCGCTTGTTGCGATGTGAAAAATGCTGTGATAAAATGGCTATTTTTGTCATGCGTGTAACTTCATAGCTGAGAGTATTGCGATGATCTTTGAAACTGATTATTTTGACTGATAGATCGCCCGAGTATGTTGGATATCCAGCGGTAGCGGTGGAATTCGTCTTCTTCATTAATGGTAGCAACAACAGAAATTTATCTATCAGTAGTCGTACGTTGAAAAGTTTTCCTAGCACTTCGGTCTTTTGCGCGCCGTAGGTAGTTTATCACACCAAGCTTAGATAACAGCTCTTTCATCTGGTCTATCTATCGGAGTTTTGGTCGCCCCCTCCTGCGCCGCCCATCGAATTTATTGCCAAAGACTTTTCCAGCCGGAGCATTTTCGTCCATTCGTACAACGTGTCCAAGCCAGCGAATTCGGTCTATTTGAACGCGCTTGACTACGTCGATATCGTTGGACAACTCATGATTCATTTGACGGCGGTACTCGCCGTTATCAATGATGGGTCCAAATATTTTGCGTAGTATTTTTCTCTCGAAAACTCCCAGAATAGATTGATCTGCCTGCGTCATTTACCAGGATTCTGCGCTGTAGACTGAAACAGGCATCGGTTTGCGATCAATACTCGCCTTTTGATTTCAGGCTGACATTATTATTTTTGTTTATGGCGGAGCCGAGGTAGACAAGATAATCAACCACTTCTAAGTTATAGTTGTCAACGTTCACGCAGCGTCCCAAACGAGTAGACTTTTTGTTCGTCGAAACAAATAACTTGGTTTCTTCCTCATTAATCACCAGATCCACTCTTGCCGACTGCTTCTCAATGTTCGAAAAGGCCGCAGTAACATCCCGCAGTCAATGATATTTTTATCAAAGATGGTGCTAGTCGTGTTTACTGCTGCCTTCCGCGTGATCATCTCCATTATGATATTAAAGAGATCGCATGACAGACTGTCGCCTTGTCTGAAGCTTCGCTTGGTAGAAAATGGCTCTGTTAGATTTGTGCCTAATTTCACTGAAGACTTGGTGTCAGTCAGTGTCATTCCGCAAAGTCATTTAAGCTTCTCGGGGATACCAAACTCAGTCATAGCGTCTAATAGTTTCTATTTCAGCTTTGTAGTCGAAAAACTAGGATTTGTCATAGTGTGAATATGTGGTCGGTCGTGGATTTACCAGCTCTAAAGCCACTCTGATGAGGTCCAATCAAGCTCGCCAGAATGGGCTTTAGTTTTTCATATAACAAACTAGACAGGACCTGGTATGCAATAGGTAAATGGCTGATCCCGCGATCCCGCTCGCCTTTCTTAAGCACAGGACATAAAACACTTAGATTCCAATCATTCGGCATGAATTCCTTGAGCCAAATCATGTTTATGAGCAGATGCAGGTATGTTGCCAGCTCATCTCCGCCGGCTTTAAAAGGCTCTGCCGGTAGTCCATCGGCTTCCGCAGCTTTATTGTTTTTATGCCGTGCAATTGCCTTGCTGATCTCGTTTTGACCCGGTGGTGGACAGTATACTCCATTGTCGATGATTGGTAGCGGTGGAATACTTTCGAATATTTGTGCTCATCATGATGTTTGGTTTTTTTTTCGTTTTAGTCTTACAGCCAGGTATGAAGACTCTTGTTCTACTGGAGACGAATACCAAAATGCCGCATACTGTGGGTCAGACAATTCAATGTTATTATCTGAAAACAATCTTTAATACCTACAATCAAAATATATTCAAGCAATCTAAATTCAAAAGTAATTGATTTTGTTAGATTTATCAGGATTTTGAACCACTGCACATTGGTCAGATCTGTGAAAAATGTGTCCTTAATATGAAGGAGACGTCCAATTGGCATAAAACATGGTACCAAGGTAGTTTTTGGGGGTCGCTGAACATGAATCCGGAGTAAAAGTTTGAAAAATCAAAGTGGCGGATACCAAATGGCGGATATTATTTCGGAAATGTTGAAATTCAACCGATATTATGACTATGGGGATTTTTGAGGTCGCCGATTTCGAATCCGGAGTCATTTAAAACAAAAAACAAAATGGAGGATACGAAATGGTGGAATACCATGTTTTATGCATTTCAGAAGTCTCCTTTATTTTCGGACTAAAGCTGTTTATCCTAGGTCATTTCGATGGAGAAAACATCAAATTTAATCGTAGTCATAAGGATTTGCTGATGTTAGGTAATTTGACATAAGTTTAATTCCATGAAACTTCAGATAGATATCTTTTAAAAATTATATGAATTTTTGAGCCTTTTTAAAATCTCCTATTTTATTGAAATAAAAACAAAAAACTATCTATTGGATTATAAACAATTAAAGTACAATACAGTTTCCATCAAAAAATCGACAATGTCTAATATACTTGTTCATCCTTTACCTTAACCACAAAAATTTATAAAAAAACACAACATGTCATATGATTTCTCCCGATTTCCTTTTATATTTTAACTTAAAATCTTACATTTCTGTTTTTTCGATATCATATTTAACAATTTGCTAACCTTTGCCCACCTTATCTCCTTTCAGGTCCGGATTTTGTGCCCTGGGTTGGCAACACCATACAACTGCGCAAAGAAGCTATAGCCGCTGGCGGACAACACAAAGCTTTCGAAAACTGGTCCAAACAATACAATTCCAATGTATTGGGTCTTAAACTTGGCCGCGACCTTGTTGTAGTAGCGCTCTCTCATCCCATCGTGAAGGCGGTCCACCTCGAAGAGGTGTTTGAAGGTCGTCCCGATACTTTCTTTTTGCGTCTGCGCACAATGGGCACCCGAAAAGGTATAACCTGCACAGATGGCAAATTATGGTATGAACATCGTAATTTTGCCATGAAACAAATGCGTCATGTGGGTTATGGACGCACACAAATGGAGCAGCACATTGAGAAGGAAACCGAAAGTTTGCTGAGTTTCATTGAAAATGTCAAAGGAACACCCGTATGGCCGGGTTCATTTTTGGCACAAAGTGTTATCAATGTACTGTGGTCTATGACGGCGGGTAAACGTTTTAAGCGCGACGATAAACGAATGGTGAAACTTTTGGATTTGATGAATCGTCGTTCAAAAGTATTCGACATGTCGGGTGGCATTTTGACTCAATTCCCCTGGTTACGCTTTGTGGCTCCCGATAAAACCGGCTACAATTTGATTAAACAACTAAATGCCGAACTATATGGTTTCTTTATGGAGACCATAGACGAGCACAAGGCCACTTTGACCAAAGAAAATGCTGACAGCGATTTGATCTATGCCTACATTCAAGAAATGCAAGAGGAAATTAGCAACAATAATGAGAACACCACCTTCAATGAGACCCAGTTGACCATGACCATATTGGATTTCTTTATAGCAGGTTCTCAAACCACCAGCACTACTATGGACTTGGCCCTAATGACGCTGGCCATGAGGCCTGAATTACAGAAACTGGTGTACGATGAAATTTCAGTTAACTCCAAACACACTGAATTCCCCAATTTAAGCTCTAAAGCCTATTATCCCTACATGGATGCCTTTATAATGGAGGTGCAACGTTTCTATCACATTGTACCCATAACAGGACCACGAAGAGCTTTGTGGGATACTAAACTGGGGGGTTATGATATACCCAAGAATACCACAATCCTAATAGGTGCACGAAGTGTTCTCATGGATCGTGAGCATTGGGGAGATCCTGAGGAATTTCGACCCGAGCGTTTTATTGATGCTGAGGGTAGAACTTTCAAGGATGAGTATTTTATACCATTTGGTTATGGCCGCAGACGGTGCTTGGGTGATGCAATGGCCCGAGCTTGTCTATTTTCGATTTTAGTGAAAATATGTCAACAATTTAAATTGGTGCTCAGCGATAGGGAGGAGGACAAACCATCGCTGAATCTTTTGCCGGGCATAACTTTATCGCCTAGACCTTATAAAATTAAATTTGTTAAGAGATCGTAATTTGTGTAAATCTTCTATCTCTCTTCATCTCGCTATAAAGAAGCTTTGAAATAAGTGACATCACTCTGTAGATGTAGTTACGTATTGTGTAGTATAACTAGTGTTAAGGTTTTTATTGTTGTGTCTTTAACTAAGATTTTTTTGCGAGTGTAAATAAATGAATAATTGCATTGAGAATGAAATTATTTTACAAATTATTTTATGGTAAATTCCTCTCCCTATAAATATTATAAAAGTGAATGTTTGGTTGTGTCTGAATCACGTCTTAATAGAAATTGGAAGACAGTTGCTATCTTCTTCTTCTTTACTGGCAGCAACAACAGAAATTCATCTATCAGTAGCCGCACGTAGAAAACCATTCCATGCGCTTCGGTCTTTTGCGCTCCGTAGATAGTTCGTCATACCAAGCTTACTTAACATTTCCGTCACCTGGTCCATCCATCGGAGTTTTGGTCGCCCCCTCCTGCGCCGCCCATCGAGTTTATTGCCGAAGACTTTTCGAGCCGGAGCGTTTTCGTCCATTCGTACAACGTGTCCAAGCCAGTGCATTCGGTCTATTTGAACGCGCTTGACCACGTCGATTTCGTTGTACAGCTCATGATTCATTCGACGACGGTACTCGCCGTTCACGATAATAGGTCCAAATATTTTGCGGAGTATTTTTCTCTCAAAGACTTCCAGAATAGATTGATCCGCTTGTGTCATTACCCACGATTCCGCGCTGTAGAGCAAGACAGGTAGGATCAGAGTCTGGTAGAGCTGGATCTTTGTTCTTCGATAGAGCGCTTTGTCGTTAAATCGGTTGCTCAGCGCATAGTAGCAGCGGTTTGCGATCAATACTCGTCTTTTGATTTCGAGGCTGATATTATTATTTTTGTTTATGGCGGAGCCAAGGTAGACAAAATCATCTACCACTTCAAAATTATAAGTAACAGTAACATCTCGCAATCCACGTCCAATAATATCTATATCATCAGCATACGCGAGAAACATGTGGCTTTTGTTAAATATGGTGCCATTCCTGTTTACTGCTGCTTTCCGCATGATCATCTCCATTACGATGTTAAAGAGATCGGAGGACAGACTATCGCCTTGTCTAAAGCCTCGCTTGGTAGAAAATGGCTCTGACAGATTTTTGCCAATTTTCACTGAAGACTTCGTGTCAGTCAGTTTAATCCTGCAAAGTCGAATTAGCTTCGCGAGGATAACCAACTCAGCCAAAGCATCCAACAATATCTGTCGTATCAGACAGTCGAATGCAGCTTTGTAATCGATGATCAGATGGTAGGTGTCGATCTGCATTTCTTGGGTCTTCTCCAGGATTTGTCGTAGCGTGAATATCTGGCCGGTCGTGGATTTACCAGGTCTAAAGCCACACTGATAAGGTCCAATTAGGTTCGCAAGACTGGGCTTTAGTCTTTCACATAACACACTAGACATGACCTTGTATGCGATGGGTAAAAGGCTAATCCCGCAATAGTTGGTACACACACACTTGCATCGCTTTTCTTAAGCACGGGACATAGGACACTCGAATCATCGGGCATCGGGCACTCCCTGAGCCAAATCGTGTTTATGAGCTGGTGCATGCATGTTACCAGCTCATCGCCGCCGGCTTTAAAAGCTCTGCCGGCAGTCCATCGGTTCCCGCTGCTTTATTATTTTTAAGCCGCGCAATTGCCGTGCTGATCTCGTTTTGGCTCGGTGGTGGACAGTCTACTCTATCGTCGATGATTGGTGTGATTTCGTCACTTATGCTGCCTTCTCTTATGCGAGTAGAGATTGAAAGTGTTCCCTCCATATTTTCAGCACACTCTGAGTGTCCGTGACCAGATTTTCTTCTCTGTCCTTACAGGTGGGGATCCCTGTTCCAAAACCTTTGCTTTTAACCCTTTGGTAGAACTTTCGGGCCTCACCCTTTTAACCCTGTAGTTTTCGATACCCTGGCTCATTCTTTTCTTCCACAGACTTTTTTTCCGGCTGAACAGGCGTTTTATCTCCCTTTTTTCTCATTATAACGCTTCGTCACCGCACGCGTCGCTATTGGCTGCAGTTTTGCCTTGTATGCAGACATTTCGCGACATTCATCATCGTACCAGGACTTGTCTGAGCGTGGTTTTCATAACTCAGTACGGTCGTTTCGGCTGTGGTCATAGAATTCGCAATATGCTGCCACTGCATGTCGGGAACATCAGAACTACGGGGTTTTGTATGGAGTAATTGAGAGAGTTGGTTGGAGTAGGCATTGGCTATCTCAGTGGTAATGCAGCTTTGTGATGTCTAGCTTCCTTTGCGTTTGATTACGAGTGATTTTAGCACTACTTAATAGTGTGCGTACCTTGGCTGCAACTAGGTGGTGATCCGAGTCAATATTTGCACCGCGCATCACACGCACGTCCACAACGCTTGAGACATGCCTTCCATCAATTACAACGTGATCAATCTGATTTCTTGTATTTTGATCGGGAGATATCCAGGTTGCCTTGTGGATATCTTTATGATGGAATCTGGTTCCACTCACAGCCATGTTTCTTGCAACGCGAAACTTACCAGTCTGAATCCGTTATCGGAGGTGTTGTTGTGTAGACTGAATTTTCCGACTGCTGAACCAAGAGCATCTTCCCTTCCTATTTTAGCATTAAAATCTCCCAGAACAATTTTAATGTCATGTGCAGGGCAGCGGTCATATATATCCTCCAGGCGCTCATAGAATGCATCTTTGATGTCATCGTCTTTGTCTTCCGTCGGGGCGTGTACACAAATCAGCGTAATGTTAAAATCCAAATTCGTGTCTTTCTGCATGGCAGCTGTAAAAAATGTCACAGTTCTTCCGTCGTGTGCACCCCGTCCCGTCCATCTCATTTCCTGTATGGCGGTGATGTCAGCCTTGTATTTGTCGAGGACATCCGCCAGTTGGATAGAGGCACCATCTTTGTATAGAGTTCGGACATTCCAGGTGCATATCCTTAAATCATGGTCCTTATATCGTCTGCGGGGGTCGTCAACATTTGGGGGGGTTCTTGTTTTTCCTTTTCTTCGTGTTTTCATAATAAATTTTTGTTTAAGGAGAGTGGCTTATTAGGCCACCGCTCCCGATCCTAGTTTCTTGGGGCTGCCAAAGCCACTAAGAGAGCCTGTGTTGAGCTTCAGTAACTTCTGTTATCTAGTTCCTAAGACGCATCGGTGGTAGCATGCCGATTAGGTTACTCAACATTTCGCCTTCTAACTTTAGCTAACTTCTAAGCGGTTGCTTTTAAGTCATTGCCCGGGGAATACTTGGTCTAAGACCGGAAGTAGTTAGCTGTTTGGACAGTGCCACAAAGGAATCGCTTCTGGTCACTCCCAAGTGAGTGACAATCAGTAACTTTCCACCTCTGGGCAAAGTCCCATTCCCCAGTTGCTATAATATATATTAATTGCCAGAAAAGACTAAATATTTTTTAAATTTTTGAGTCTGGCAAAACTTTGGGTCTGGCAAAACTTTTTTTCGAGCTAGAAGGATACAATTTGATACCCAATTAGTACCCGACAACTTTACTATGAATATGAGATATGGGCGTGGCAAAATTTTTTGTAGAGCTACAAAGATAATATTTGATACCCAGATAGTACTTAGCAACACAAATATGAATATTCAGACAAAATTTTAATTTTCGATCAGTGGGCGGACTGGGCGTGACAATATCTATTGTAGCCTTAGAGAAATCAAATCTAGTAGACAAATAGTACTCGCCAATTCAGGTTCAACGAAATTATTATTTTTCATCAGTGGGTGGGGCTTTGGGATTGTGATGCGAGGTAAAGCTTCTGAAGGGTTTAACTTGGCAAACCAGAGTGATCCTGCCAATTGCACTTCAAGTCTACTCCCAGAGTTCCGTATTCGTGGTACTACTGTGGCCTTTGGCACCAGTCAGAGAACGGCTTACTGTGAACGGCGAAACCTAAAACCCAGGCTTGTCTGCTCAGAGAAAGCGGTACCCTGGTCAGCGTCTGACCCAAACTGGGCGGCTGTAATAAAATCCTGGCAGGAGGAGAAAACGCTGGGATTGCAATCGGCCACCGACGTTTGAACTATTGTAATGAAAAGAAGTAAGAAAAGAATAAAATGGACTCCCCAAAATGACGATCCTCCGCAAACGAATTAAGGACCATGATTTGAGGATATGCACCTGGAATGTTAAAACACTGTATAGATCAGGTGCCTCCATCCAACTGGCGGAAGTCCACGAAAAATACAAGGCTGACATAACCGCTTTTCAGGAAATCCGGTGGACGGGACACGGTTGCTCCGGCATGAAGACGTGCGACATCTACTATAGTGGCCATGCGGACAAGCACGAGTTTGGGTGTGTAATTGTGGTTGGCAAGAGACTGCGACAACTAGGCTCAAGGTTCAACCCGGTGTGTGAACATATAACACTTATATGTGCCCATGCTCCGACAGAAGAGAAAAGCGATGAGGACAAAGACGAGTTCCACTAGAGCCTAGTCAATGTATATGACCATAGCACCAGCCATGACATCAAAATTATACTTGGCGATTTTAATGCTAAAATAGGCAGGGAGACCGCATTTGAAACGTCGAACAATGGCACCAGTCTGATTGATTTCTCTGTGGCAAGAAATATGGTACATGGTTATCTCCCGATCAATTGACGAGGAATCAGATAGATCACGCGGTAGTCGATGGAAGGCACGCATGGAGTGTTCTGGACTACGAGTGATCAGGGGTGCGAACATTGACTCCGCCACTACCTTATCGCAGTTGAGGTATGCACAAGGCAAAGCATGGTGAAAAACGTACGTAACCAGGCACAACGAAAGCTGGACATCGGTAAACTGCGGACCACAGAGGTAGCGGACGCTTACTTCAACCACCTAACTCAACTGCTGCGGAATGCTCCAACCCCTGATAATGTAACCTCGCAGTGACAATATATAGTCGACACATAGAACGGACTGCAATAAGCGTACTTGGGTACTCAAAGTCGTCTCAAGAGAATGCCTGGTACGAAGATAAATGTCGCAATGCCACGAGAGAGACGGATGCTGCATACAGGACGAAACTGCAGCCAATGGCAACGCGAGCTGTTCGTCAACGGCACAGGAAGAAGAGAGGCAACTTGTATTTTTAGACGGAACAAGAAGGAGCTGAAGAAGAGGCAGGATGAGTGTACAGAGTTGCTCCAAAGTAAAGGGGAAGCACGAAAATTCCACCAGAGAGTTTAGGCGAGAATGCGTGGAACACGATTGTCCTCCTGCAAGGACCGCGATGGCCAGCCACGAACCCCGATAACGTACAGTACACCACAAAAGAATGTTATAAAGGGTGGTAAAGGACCGATCTTGATTTTGAATAGAAATTATAATTATGGAAATTATTGTCATTTTTTTCTATTATGATAATTTTCGTATGGTTTAATTATGTATGGAATAAAATATCGGCCAAATGGCTCGGCGGCACACCTCCATCCGATCGTCCAAATTTTCGATGACGTTGAGGCATAATTGAGGTTCTATGCCGTTAATGTGCCGAGTTATCTCATCCTTAAGCTCTTTAATTGTTGCTGGCTTATCAACGTACACCTTTTCTTTCAAATAACGCCAAAGAAAGAAGTTCAACCGTGACAAATCACATGATCCTGGCGGCCAATTGACGACGCCACCACGTGAGATAACACGGCCATTGAATTTGTCGCGCAAAAGAGCCATTGTTTCGTTAGCTGTGTGGCAAGTGACACAGTCCTGTTGAAACCACATATTGTCCACATCCATATCGGCTTCGTTATCATTTCACAATAGCGAACACCATTCACAGTAACTGCCTGACCGGCCTTATTTTGATTATGCCGCCAGCCCATAAACCGCACCAAACAGTCACTCTTTGCATTGGGTTTTCGACAATCACTGTTGGATTATCATACGCTCAAATGTGACAATTCTGCTTGTTGACGAATCCACTGAGGTGAAAATGTGCTGAAGATGATTTTCTTCGAAAGTTTATCATCCACTGTTGCCATTTCTTGCCACCATTCTGACCATTGACGACGTTTGGAATGGTCTTAAGTCAATTGCACCTTGTAGGCCTATTAATGCAAGTCTTTATGCATAATGTTCATCAACGACGAGCATGAGAGGTGTAATTATTGAGCACGACGACAAGTTAAGGTGGACGGCTCTTCAGCCACACTATCGCGAACAGCAGCAATATTTTCTGCAGCACCAGCAGTACGCGCATGCACTGGTGTTTTCACATCTTCTACAGACCCGGTTTTTCATAACTTTTGAACTACAGCAAATATCGATTTGAAACTTTTACTGATAAATCTTGACACTTCAAAGATTATGTGCTGTAAAAATGGGAGTGCCTCGCCCAAAAGAAGAGGGCGGAAAAAGTGGTAAATTACAGACTTTTGTTTTTTGTGCTTTTGTTCTCGAAGTACAGATCGAAATTTTGCTTCAATCACAATGAAATTTGCCACATCTTCGTCTTTTGGGCCAGAGACAATCTATACTAAAATTGAGAGAAATCGGTTCAGATTTAGATATAGTCCCAATATATATGTTCCCCGATTTGAATAAATACTCCTCTAGAAGTCATATTTTTCGACTGATCTTTACGAAATGTGGCACAGGGCATTCTAATTGGCCCAGAAGTACATTTGTTAAAAGCCAGCCATATCGGGGTTGATTAATATATAGCCTCTTTATATATGAATCAACCGATTTACATTTTGCTTCCGATCCTCATGAAATTTGGCACATCTTTGTATTTTGGACCAGAGACAATCTATACTAAAATTGAGAGAAATCGGTTCAGATTTAGATGAAGTCCCCATATATATGTTCTCCGATTTGAATAAATACTCCTCTAGAAGTCATATGTAAATATACAGTGGTGTGCGATGAAATAGAGTCGCACTTAACCAAAATTGTCAAAGCAAGAAAAATTCACAAAAAAATATTTTTCTATGGTACTTTCAGTTATTTTTATTAAATTTCAATACTAATCTAACAAAATCGAATATCAGTGTGGAAGTTCAAAACTTAAAATGGCACAAACAAATAAAAATATTTGAAATTCCCAGGAATTGGCTGTGAACAAAAATAGAGTCAATGAATTTGCCGACCTTAAAGTAAATAAATAAGTTATTTAAATTAAAAAATGTTTAAGTTATATCTTACTTTACCTCAGTAGTTTGAAGAATAGCCATTATTTTTAATTACTGCTGTGCACCGATTTGGCATTGAATCCCCTAACTTTTGACAAGTCTGTATTGGAATATTCTTCCACGCAACTTCAATCATTGCCCATTGTTCATCCTTATTAGATGGATTCTTTACTTTAAGAGCCATTTTTAACCCCCGCCACAAATTCACATCAGGATTTGGTTCTGGCGATTGTGCAGGCCATCTTAAAACTTAATTTTTTTTGTTTTCGGAATTTAGTTTAGCCAATTCCATGTGTGTTTCGGGTCGTTGTCTTGCTGAAACACCCAACGAAGTGGCATTTGCCATTCAGTCTAAGGCATCATGAAGCCATTCACAATATTTGTGTAAAATGTGGCGTCAGATTTAACCTCAAACCGAAATACAGGCCCAGTACTACAGTACGAAAAGCAACCCCATATCAGTATGTTCCCACCACCAAGTTTCATGGTCATGATGGTGTGTTTGGGAAGATATTCGCTGTTGGGGACGATAATCGGTGTTGGGTGGTCTTTGTAAAGGAAGCTCAATGCGATCAGAGTTAAAAAACTTCACTTTCGTTTCATCTGACCACAAAATATTCAGCCACTTGGTTACTGGCCAATCCGCAAGTTCTTTGGCGAACTCAACTCTTCTTTTTTCGTTTTGTTTATGGTAAAATAGATGCTAAATCTTACACAAATATTCTGAATGACATCATAATGTCTTATGCTGAATGGGAAATACCACTACGATGGGTGTATCACCAAGACAACAACCCGAAACACACATGGAAAAAGGTTAACTTCAATTTCGAAATAACAAAGTTGGAGTTTTAAGATGGCCTGCACTTTCGCCAGACATAAATCCTATTAAGAATTTGTGGCGGGAGTTAAAAGTGACTTTTAAAGGAAAAAATCCATGTAATAAGAATGAACTATGGGCAATGATTGAAGTGGCGTAGTAGAATATTCCAATTCAGACTTGACAAAAGTTAGGGGATTCAATGCCAAATCGTTGCACAGAAGTAATTAAAAATTATGGCTTTTCTACTAAGTACTGAGGTAAAGAAAGATATAACTTAACCATTTTTTAAATTAAAGTCACTTATTTATTTACTTTCAGGTCGATAAATTCTTTGACTCTATTTTTGTTCACAGCCAAATCCTGGGAATTTTAAATATTTTTATTTGTTTGTGCCATTTTAAGTTTTGAACTTCCACACTGATATTCGATTCTGTTAGATTTTTATTGAAATTTAATAAAAATAACTAAAAGTTCCATAGAAAAATTTTTTTTTGTGAATTTTTCTTGCTTTGACAATTTTGGTTAGGTGCGACTCTATTTCATCGCACACCACTGTATATTCGTGTACCGATTTACTACACTGCTACTATTTTATACTATCGCCAGAAATGTTTGCTTTGTTCGAAAACATTGATGATTGGTCCGTAGAAAATTAAAGTTTTTCCATAAAAGCGTAAAATCGGTGTTTTCGTATGGGGGCGTAATCTTCTAGGGGCCGTGGCTTAGTCAGTAAATATTAATTCAAAATTATTTCTTGTAATTAAGTTATGTGCCAATTTTCAGGAAGTTAACATATAAAATAACAAAGATATTAAGTAAAAACTCTAGTACAATAGGTACTACTCAACCTGTAATGTGGCATGGGTTGACTCATAAAAGGTCAAATATCTCCAATTGGGCACGATTGTGGCAATGTTTTTTTTTTTAATAATACAAAATTTTCAAAATTTCTGGCACAATTTCAACTCAAAGTTTGAAAAATTATAAAAATTAAGCCTTTATAAAAAATTATTATTAATAGCTTTTAAAACAACTTGACAACATATATACATATTTATATCTTAGTGTCTAAGTCAGAGGCCGAAATGATTAGAGATTTCCAGTCGCTTCGATCTTGTGCGCACCGTCTCTAGTCAGTCCTACCAAGCAGCGTCAGTGATTCCTCTACCTGGTCCTTCTAACGTAGCGTGGTCTCCCTATTTTGCGCCGTCCTTCGAGGTCTTGATACAATACCTTTCGCGCTGGAGTTTCCTCATCCATTCTCATTCTTCTTTGATTCGCTTGACGACATCAATGTCGTGGTATAACTCGTGCAGCTCATGGTTCATCCGAATCCTAAACTCGCCGTTTACGCAAATGAGTCCATATATTTTGCGGAGTATTTTTCTCTCAAACACCGCCAGATGAGCTGCATCTGCCTGTGTAAGGACCCAAGATTCGGAGGCGTACAACAGGACCGGTAAAATTAGTACCTGGTACAGCTGGACTTTGGTGGTTCGAAATAGGGTGGTGTTTATGAAGTGCTCGCGTAGTCCAAAGAAACACTATTCTCCGTTTTATTTCGAGGCTGACACTGTTGTTTTTGTTCATGTCGGATCCGAGGTAGATAAATGCATTCACTACCTCAAAGCAATAGTTTTTAAACCCATTTTCGCTGACTCCCCTTCAACTGATGAAAAAACAGCTGTTACCTCTCGCATCGTTCGACCGATAATGGCGATATCATCGGCATATGCGAGCAGCATGTGGCTCTTATTAAATATGGTGCCAGACATGTTAACCGCTGCTTTCCTTAACACCTTCTCCATCACTATGTTGAACAGCATACATGACAAACCGTCACCCTGTCTAAGACCTCTCGTCGTATCGAATGGTGCAGATACATAGATCCTTGCTAATCCGAACACTTTTCTCCTCCGTCGGAGTATGAGCACATATCAGCGTGATATAGAAAAATTTTGCCTTAACTCCTATGGTGTCGATTCGTTCATTGACAGGAGTAAACCTAGAGACCAGGTGTCGTAGTCTCTTGCCGACCACAAATCCACAACCAAACTCATGCTTATCCACGTGGCAGTTGGAGTACACGTCACACATCCATATCCAGTCCACCGGATTTCCTGTATAGCAGTAATGTCAGCCTTATACTCTTCGAGGACATCCGCCAGTTGAATAGAGGCACCTGGTCGGTAAAGAGTTCTAACATTCCTAGTGCATATTCTCAAATCATGGTCCTTAAAACGTTTGCGGTGGTCGTCAACATTTTGGGGGTACTTTTTCTCTTATTTCTCATTTTATTCACTGCCATGCTGGTTGTTTCTCCCAAGTGAGTAACCATCAGTAACTTTCAACCTCTGAGCAAAGTCCCATTCCCCCTTTACAAATATATATGTATATATTTTTTTAATATCTTTGTAATTGATCCCAAATTCAAGAGAAAAAAGTTCTTAATTGAAAAATATAAACCTTTTTGGCATTCAGACAACTCGAAATTTGAGTTTGGGTACGAGTTTTCGTCAAATGAGCCACAGTGCGGCGTACGTCGAACCTAGTAACATAAAACTCAAAAGAGACCAAATTCGGAAAATTATTAAAACTCTAATGGGACACGAACCCATAGGTAGACATGGGAAAAGCGAGTGTTTCTACCGAGGGAATAACAACAGTAAAACATCTACCGACCATATTATATGTGGCCACACAGCCATTTGCAGAAAGAGACTGGAAACCCTGGGATAAACTGTCTTAGAAGAACTAGCACCTTTGCACTTCGGCTGTAGCAACAACTTTTAGAAGATCATTAACTGGATATCGAACTCCCAATCAACTATAGGCGGAATCTACCACACCTCTAATATCGGTGCCATTACCATTTTCAATACAATTTAGCAACTGCTGTACATTTTTGCCCTGTAGCTTCTTAGCTTAAAGTTCTTCAATTGTGCATCAGTTCGTCACAAAGGGGTCTGAAGATGAAATCGTCATGGAGTTCGAAACGCGTCATCCTAGTGCGTAACACACTGAATTTGACCAAAAATATCAAACAATAAATAAAAAATACTTTTCTGATCTTGAGCCGAATTTGTGGTATCATTTCGATACACTAACGTAAATTAATATAATGTTTTTCAATTGTACTTACTTATGTTCTCTAATCAACGCTTTTATTAAATGGGTGTGTTGATAAACCATAAAAGTTAGTCTCGTATTTCGGGAAATTTTGATTATTTTACAAGCTCTTTAAGAAACGTACCGTGAGTTTTACTGCTTCAAAATTAATTTTCCATTTTATTTTTTTTTTAACTTTATTTTATTTTAAAATTTTTCCCCCTAACCATTAAAAACCGTCATGTTTCAATTATAAGAGGTTTTCATTTATTTTCTCAGAGAATTTACATAGATTTCTTGTTCTTTTAAATTGTTAATTGTTACATATACATTTATACACTTTAGTTTTAATAAATTGAACACAAAATAAATTGTTGTCTGGTTGAAAGTGAAATTTGCATTTCTTATATCATTATGTTTAATAATATATATATTTTGTTTTATGTTTTTGTTTTTCATTTAGTGTCTAAATATGCCTTTATATATATATATTTCTTTTATTAATATGTTTTATTATTTAAATATTGTGATGTTGCTTTTTTGTTTGCTTTGTTTTATATTATGGATACACTTAACATATAGATTCCTTTAAGGGTGCAATCCTGAAATGGTTTCATTTTGTTTGTGTGTGTGTGTTTTTTTTTAAATTTTTTGTTGTTGGTTCTAACGAAGACAAATTAAGGATTTAGCGTTTAGTTTTTTTTTTCTTGGTTAAGGAAAAATCATTAAAAATAACTGAAATTGTTAAAATCTAAAAACAATAGTGGAAAGATTGGCAGAACGATACTAATAAAATTGATAAAAAAATTGTTGCACATTTTCTATTCAAATTTAGTCGTGTTTTGTTTAAAATATTGAAAGGTATAATCAAATCTATAATACTCTAACAAACATTAAATTATTTAAAAAAACATAATATTTGTAGCAGGAAAGACTTCAGATTGAGCTCCATTTGCATTCCACGAATAAGATAAGAGCTTTACAGTTTAAGGACGTTTTTAAATGTCAGTTTTTTTAACCATCTTTTACTAGAGAGATTTCAAGGCTAGTAGCGCATAGTTAGAGTAGAGCCAAGTCAAAGCCATCTGCAGTTCATTGATCGACCGTCCCTTCGGATTTGTCGACAGCAACTTCGTAGTAGTCGAGTCAATCGACTTGTCTAGTAAAAGCTTCTTAAAAAACCTTTTTTTCGGAAACGTCGTTAAACTGTAGAACCCGTTTGTGTGAACTTGTTAACACAATTTTAGGCGAGAAACCCTTTCATATCTTATTAGAGTTAATTAATTTTGCCAAAAACTAAAGGGGACTGGATACCGGTCTGGGTGAGAGTGCTTTAGCAACACAACAGGTACGTCTTTCCGAGCTCCAGAAGGACGCACTCCTCATACAAAAGGAAAATTAAAACATAGTCTGTGGACTTAACCATAGAAATTACAGACACTAATGTAAGGTTAGTGTCAAAATACGATCGTGTATCCTAGAAACAGCTTGACGCCTTCCTGCTGAATTCTTTCGGCAACAAAGATCTTACAATTATAGGTCGGGAAGTGAAACAGTATACCACATAAATAGCCTCGGCATATCTGCTATATAATCATCAAGAACCCCCCCCCCCCCCCCCCCCTTTAGAGGAACTGAAGAATGCAGTACTAACGGGGGAACACAACAAGACCACCCTCATTGTCGAAATGGATTCAAACGCACACCACACGCTGTGGGTAGGTAAATCAATCAACAAACGAGGTGAGTTACTCTTTGATTATATTCTAAGTAGAAACATAGTAGTGCATAAGCAGGGAGATACGCCCACCTTTATTAACTCAATCGCCGAACAGGTTATCTGACTTAACAATTTCCAAAGCCGCCAGCGGCTTGATATCAAACTGGCGGGTTAAAGATGTTTACTCTTTCTCCGACCATTGACAACCCACAAAAGTTGGTCAGCATGGTAGGAAAAGTTACAAAAGCCTTGGCCCCATGCCCACGAGGATATTCTCCTATTCACGGTCAGTCTAGCGGCGGTAAACGCTTAGAACTGCAAACGACAGATGGAAGAATGAGGATACCTGTTGAAAGGCCAAAAAGACATGGCCTGAATACAACCCAAAGTGTAGGTCGTACCTGGTAAATCTTGAGAGGGACCAGATAAGACAAATTATTACCTTCCTGATGGGACATGGACCCATAGCGAACAGAATAGGATTCGCAACGAACAGCGAATGTCTCTACTGTGGGAATAACAGGACTCTATGAAAAATGCACCAAATACAAAATGCCAAAAAAAACTAAAAATGTCCCCAAAAAATTTCCATACGAAATTTGCAGGAAAGAAAAATACCCTAATTTTTTTTCCACGAAATATGCTCTCTCTACCACCTGAATTAAGCCTTTTTATCGGTAAATGGACCGCATTCCTCTTTTAATAATTCTAGATTTGAAAGCCGACGGTTTTTTCAATATAAACAATCAAAACAAGAAAGAAGTTAAGCAAATGGTTTCTCATAGTGAATGGTTGTCTATGTCGAGTCTATGCACTCAAGAAAGAATTCTCATTTCGATGTGAGATTCTGGTGCATAAGACTTGATAAACAGTTTGCAATCATTATACCAAAGTCTGCTGATGAGGATTCGTGGCTGAATCCGAAACAGCTGTGCAGACTGCCTGGCATAATGAGAATATCATTCTGCTTTTAACTTCTTTCAAAACCCCTGGTCTTGAACTTGAGATAAATTCTAAAGTCAATATTCTAGATTTGAAGAATGTTTTTTTGGGGTATTTTCTATTAATTTTTTTAGGGTATTTTTCAAAATTGTTGGGAAAGTTTTCGTTCTTAAGTTTTGAATCATTTTTCATTTATGTTCGCACAATTTTATTTTGGAGCATTTTTCATTTCTTTTTTTGGGGCATATTTCATAGGGCCGGAATACCAATAGTGAACCATCTACCGAATTTGGCAAAAAGAGCCGAGGCGCCGCCCATACATATCAATATTAGCCTACACATATTTGCGAGAAAAAAATACAAATCCTTAATCGAAAATGAATAAAAAACATATGATTCACTAAGAATTTACTATGAACCTGACCTTTGACCTCTTTAGGGCACGGAAAATAGTTGTCTGATCTTACTCAAAGTTCCGTCGTGTTTTTTTTTACATTACTTACTTACTTATGTGACCCATTACAACTTACGAACGTGGTTCATATATTTGAGGCCTGAAGTATTAAAGAATTTCACACGCTTTGGTCTTGTGCGTGTGTTCTCCAGTTAGTCCTACCAGATGGTGGCACGTCGCCTACCACTAACGAAGTTTGAATCTCCCTGCTCTGCGCCGTCCTTCAGGTTCGCCCACAAACACCTTTCTCGCTGGAGCATTTACATCTAACCTGGCAACATGTCCCAGCCATCATAGTCGTGGCAAAGCTCGTACAGCTCGTGGTAGGTCCGATGACAGAACTCGACGTCGACACTGATAGGTTCATATATTTTTCGGAGTACTTTTCTCTCCACTACACCCAGATTTTGTATGTTCGTTGTCGTAGGCACCCACGATTCGGCAGCATACAACAGAACGGGTAAAATTAACACCTGATACAGCTGTTTCTACGTATCTCGAGATAAGGTGCTGTTACTAAACTGCTGCCAAAGTCCGTAAAAACATATATTGGCTAGCACTATTCGTCGCTTAATTTCTTGGTTGACATTATTTTTCTTGTTGACGGCAGATCAGAGGTAGCTAAAACTTATCTACTACCTTAAAACAATAATTGCCAATGTTCACGGTGCGTCCCCATCGAGGGGACTCTTTGTTCGACGAAAACATTATATTTGTTTTGTCCTCGTTGACCGCTTAACCCATTTTTGCTGACTCCTTTTCTAGTGATGAGAAAACTGCAGTAACAACCCGCAGACTGCGGCCAATGATGTCTATATCATCGGCTTAGGCTAGTGGCATGTGGCTCTTGTGAAATATGGTGCCAGACATGTTGACACCAGCCTTTCTTATCACCTTCTCCATAATTATATTAAATAGTGTAAAGGACAAGCTATCGCTCTGCCTGAGTCCTCTTTCTGTGTTGACTGGTTCAGAGTGATCCTTACCAATCTTAACCGAGGATTTGGTGTTTTCCAAGGTACATTTACAAAGTCAAATTAGCTTTGCAGGAATACCAAACTTAGACATGGCCTCATACAGCCTATTCCTTATCGGAGAGTCGAAAGGAGCTTTGAATTCGACAAAGAGGTGGTAGGTATCCAACTGCTTTTCATTTATGTGTTTTTTACAGGATTTGTAGAAAGGAGAATATTGACATGGTCTCATACAGCCTATTCCTTATCGGAGAGTCGATGGCAGCTTTGTAGTCGACAAAGAGGTGGTAAGTGTCGATCTGCTTTTGATGAGTTTTTTTTCCAGGATTTGTCGTAAGGTGAATATTTGATCCATCGTAGATTTACCAGGTCTAAAGCCGCACTGATATGGTGCAATTAGTTTTTCCACAATTGGCTTTAGACGTTCACACAATATGCTCAAAAGGACCTTGAACGCAATTGGTAATAGGCTTATTCCACGGTAGTTCTTACATTCACTACGAAATCCTTTCTTGTATATGGGACATAACAGATTGATACTCCAAATCCCGGTCATGCTCTCCTCTAGCCAGATGTTCTCAATAAGCTGATGCATACTCCTAATATGCTCCTCCTCGCCTGCCTTAAACAATTCAGCAGGGAGACCATCGGCTCTAGCCGCTTTGTTGTTTTTAAGGCGGGATATTGCGACACGTATCTTGCTCTGGCTCGGAGGTGGACTGTTAACACTATCGTCATGGATTGGTGCGGGCTTTTCTGGAGTGGTGTCCGCATCTAGTAAATTTCTGAATTGATCTCTCTATATCTTCATCCGTAACTGTCTGGCCATCGCTGGGCAACCCTGCTCCACGCATTTTCGCCTTAACTCTCTGGTAGTAATTTCGGGCTTCCCTTCTACTTCGGAGCAACTCTGTGCACTCATCCTGCCTCTTCTTCAGTTGCTTCCTTTTCCGTCTAAAAAGACGAGTTGCCTCTCGTCGTAGCAGTTGAGTTAGGTGGTTGCAGTAAGCGTCCGCTACCTCTGTGGTCCGCAGTTTACCGATGTCCAGCTTTCGTTGTGCCTGGTTGCGTACGTTTTTCGCCATGCTTAGCATTGTACGTGCATTGTGATCGGAGTCAATGTTCGCACCCCTGATCACTCGTACGTCCAGAACACTCGATGCGTGCCTTCCATCGACTACCAGGTGATCTATCTGATTCCTCGTCAATTGATCTGGAGATAACCATGTTGCCTTATGAATATTTTTATGGTCATATCTAGTGCTGCTAACTACCATAATCCTTGCCGCAGAGAAATCAATCAGTCTGATGCCATTGTTCGACGTTTCGTTGTGCAGACTGAATTTTCCGATGGTAGGCTCAAATGCGTTCTCCCTGCCTATGTTAGCATTAAAATCGCCTAGTACGCCTTGTACAATTTTGACGTCATGACATGGGCTACGGTCATATACATTTTCTAGGCTCTCGTAGAACTCGTCTTTGTCCTCATCGCTTTTTTATTCTGTCGGAGCATGGGCACATATAAGTGTTATGTGGAAAAACTTTTTTTTGAATCTTATGGTGGCTATACGTTCACACACCGGGTTGAACCTTGAAACTAGGTGTCGCAGTCTCTTCCCAACCACATATCCACACCCAAACTAGTGCTTGTCCGCATGGCCACTATAGTAGATGTCGCACGTCTTCATGCCCAAGCACCCGTTTCCCGTCCACCGGATTTCCTGTATAGCGGTTATGTCAGCCTTATATTTTTCGAGAACTTCCGCCGGTTAAATGAACGCACCTGATCTATACAGTGTTCTAACATTCCAGGTGCATATCCTCAAATCATGATCCTAAATTCGTGGTGGTCCGTTTTATTCTTTTCTTTTTACATCAAGTGGCACAATATTCCGGCCGTCCTTACATTTCGCTGCCGACCTAATGCACACGTTACAAAACACGATTACACAATCGATTCTTTATACTCTGGTCGGTTAATTTATATTGTTTTAGGAGGCGAAACCCCAAAAAACCTAACTAGTTGACACACCCCTTCTAGTACCTCCCATACAAATGACCGAACTCACCCTCACAGTCTTACATTCATATCTCTTTTCTAAGTACACTGAATTCAGTAAAATTTTGCAAATGATGTTCGTTTATGAAAATTGGAATCAGGAATGAATATGGGCTATATCGGTTCACGCCTTCTGGTACCTCCCATACAAAATGACCTAGTGTGGAAAATTAATATTTCTCAAAAAAATTTTAAAAAATTTGGTCAGTTAATTTATCTTGTAATAGGAGGCAAAATCTCAGCAACCCTAACTATTTGACACACCCCTTCTGGTACCTCCCATATAAATAACCGATATGTCCCCTTTTTCATACATATCATTCTTGTACGTAAACAGAATTCGGACAAATTTTGCCAAGGTAAGCTTTCATTTCAAGTTTTTGTCCACATCCTGGTTATTTTCTCGGATTTATATAACTCTGATTATTTTCTATTTCCAAAACTGAAAAAATAGCTGACACACAAGTGGAGCTTGAGGAAACCAACAAGATGTGAAAAAGTATTGGGAATCTTCGAAAGTAAGCAATTTTCAGAAATAAAGATAAATCGAAAAAAGAGAAGTTTTGAACAATTATCTTCTATTAAATTACCAATCTATCATCGTATTCAGTTTAAAATAACATTAGAGTCTAATATCATATATGTATAATCATATATCTAATGATTAGGTATATAAAAAACATTGTGAGACAGTTAAAGTTTTCTTAAATAAAAATAAACGTCGAGTGGCTATATAGAATAGTAACACCACTATTTAAAAACAAATTCTTAATATACTTCTAATATTTTGCAAAAAAAATGTTTAACACTGTGCAAAATTAATTTTTAACAATTCATTGTTTTTAAACAATAATACAACTTATTACATCTACAACCAAAAATATATTTACATTTAATGTACAATTGCATTCTAATGAGGTAGACTTTTCTATATATCTCTAACAACGATTAATTCCACGGGTAACAGCCGAAGCCCAAACGCTTAATCCTTAATTTGTTGTTAATTTAAATTAATGCATGATTCAACTACATAAATATCGTGTTATCTTTAATTTACTTTTAAATTTTTTTCTTTTTATTTTATTTTCTTCTTTAAGGTACTCAATTTTCGTTTTATTAATGATTTGTTTTGTTTTCGGTTTAAGGTTAGTAACAAAAACAAATTACAAAAAAAAAAAAATAAAAATATTATTTGTAATTGAATATTTTATATTCAATTCAAATAATAACATGGATTAAGGAGGGAAAATTTGATATTAACTAGATTGCAAAAAAAAAACACAAATTAAAAATTAATCTAATAATAATAAATATTTTTTAAATAGTATTATATTTTTTATGAGTAAATCATATTTATATTGTTATAATAAAAATAATAAGGTTTAAAGGAAAAAATGATGACATCTACTAGTTTGCCAAAAAAAAAACAAAGAAATTAAAAGTTTAAAAGTAATAATAGTTTGATACACAATGTAAATTTAATAAAAAATTTTAATAATAAAAATATATTTAAAAATTTCACATATATTTTTCAAAATAATTACAAGTCAAGTTTAATATTATTAATAAATTGATTTAAAAATTCATTATTATTAAGTTCATACATTAATATATAACAAATAATATTTCTATAACGAATGATATAAAAATTTGATGAAAAAGTTCGTCCATACAATATTTGTATAAGTTTTATAAGTTTTAATAAAAAATGTTAAGACAAATATAACAAAATTGTTAAAAGCAAAAATCGTCTTTGTCGAATTGTGAATATTACTTATACTGCTCTAAAGACTATCAGAAAATGTTAAACATATTTAATATTTGTGTTGTAAAATTTTTAAATAAATATTATGTTTTTTTTAAAATAAAACTTGTATATGTATGTGGTAATATAAAACAAATACAGACCTTTGCAAATAAAATCAATTTAAATTAATCCATCCCTTTTTGGCCTTATAATACTGTATAGAATAGTGTGACAAATTTTAAGAAAATGACTGTTTTTAAACAATTTAGTGCTTCTAAAGTTCAAAGTAAAATTTGATAGAGACTATAGGTAGGTTAAAGTTTTTGGTAGTCTAGACAATCATTTGTAAATATCTGCAGAAACTAATCTTTATAAGTAGATGTAGGTAAAAAATTAGGGTATTGTTAAAAATTTGATAATTTGAGTAAAATCTTATAATCGAGTAAGTCCCCACTCAGACCTACACCAAAGTTATTAATTTTAAATATTATGAGAAATGTACAAAAGTTATAAAATACCAGTTTAGCATCAACATATGCCCAAGTTCTTTTTTTGTTTGTTTTGATACAGTTTTCAGTGTTTTTAAATTTCTGGTTGG
Source organism: Muscina levida (assembly GCA_964034835.1). Taxonomy (NCBI): domain Eukaryota; kingdom Metazoa; phylum Arthropoda; class Insecta; order Diptera; family Muscidae; genus Muscina; species Muscina levida. The sequence continues at coordinate 118,620,956 of OZ035883.1, read as the reverse complement.
TTTTTTTTCGGAGACACTTTTTCATGGTGTGAACATACAGGGTGAACCAAAAGTCAGCTTACATTTGAATCGGTAGCTGCGTCATGCAGCGGCATCGGGTTGCGGCGGAGGGGTTACAAAATTCAAGTGACATAACTGCATTCTGCACAGCACTAAGGGCCTTTTCGGAATTGCAACACTGCACTGCATATATTGCGCAACACTGAATAGTTGACGCTGTTGTTGCAGGTCAGCTGTTGCAGATGCTTGTTTGTTGCTTATTTTGTTTGCAATTTGGAACGCGAAAACATTGCAAATGGAAAAGTATATAATAAATGTAATTTGTGAATTAGATGATACTTCAAGCGAGTCAAAGATGTGTAATTTGCAGAAAAAAGGCTTTAAAAGTATAAAAAGAGAAATTTATTACAGCAAAGAATATGCCGGAAGAAACGAAGAATTCCAAGTTTCCTTTATGACACAAATTCCTCTTGCATGCCCAAAAGTGCTGTTATTATTAATTTAGTGCATTTGTCATTCATCTCGACCCTAAAGAACGTTCAAAATAGTAAAGTTTATATAACAAATATAAATAATTAACAAATTTAATTTTTACTGATTCACTGCATCATCAATACTGCGCGTTTTTTGTACGTTTGCGCAAAATATGATTGATTGTTGCTTTTTAAAACAGCTGATGCTTGCAGTGTTGCCGGACGTTGCAGTTACGAAATGCAGTGCAGTGTTGCAATTCCGAAAAGGCCCTAAGTTCGACTGTAGTACATCGATAATAGTTTCAAATGATTAGGAAACTGCCGCAGACGTTCAAGGAGAAAGGAATCAACCTCGAAATGCTAGAAAGGTTCACTAGCTTTACCAACATTTGTTTTCTCAGACGATGCACACTTCCACCTAAATGGACATGTAAACAGGCAAATTGCTGGTATTGTAGTGACACTAAACCAAGGGGCATTATTGATCCATTATTGCATGAATATCAAAGGGGTCATCAGTATATTGCCACAATACAGAACATTTTTGTTCCAGCAGTTTTGAGAGCGCCGTCCTATAGCTGTACACTAATCTCGACTTTATAGCCTTGGATTCCAAAGCCTTTATGACAGTTTCACTGTCCACATAGATTGTGACGATCTCCTTCAAATTTCTTGCCAGTATTTCCGCCACAGATTACATTATAGCAAAGACTGCAATCATCATCCAATCGGCAGTGTTGCCTGCAATTGAGGTCCTGTTCTAATTTCCATTTTTGAACCATCAGTGAAGATGGACAGCCCCCTGAAATGTAAGGAATCTTTCCAATCTTCTCTATTAGGGATCACTATTTCCGGGCATGATGTAAAATCCAACAACGGAACCATATAGTCCGTTCTTTTGTTGAGTACTTCGTTGCATTTATGTCCAACCTTATTGCATTTTTAGCCACTACAGATAGTGCATGGTACCGCAGGTTCTTCGGGTTCAAATCACGTCTAGTGCCGCTTGTGGTGTGCTTCGTCTAGCACCCGTTATATACAGTGTACACTGTACAGTAAGCATTAGCTTACTGTCCGTTTAAAGAGCCCCCCACTAAACAAGGCATCCGAGGGTAACTATGGGACGCATTACCACTATGTATATCTAATATTCAATTGTAGGTTGTAGTCCCCAGCTTATCCCTACAGAGTTCCGGCTGGCGTATAGGGCATTTAATCCTTTCTTCGTCCTTTCCTGCGTATTACGTCTCCAGTTTAGTTTCCTATCCAAAATGACGCCTAGATATTTCGCCTCATACAAGAGTTTCAGTTCTACACCTTCAATTACCGGCAGTCTGAAGTTCTCAATGAGATTGTCATTCAAACCACAGCTTGTGGGCAATTCCGATTAAGATCGTAGGTCATCCTGTATGAGATCACTCAAAGTCGGAGAAAATCTACATGTAACTGGGACAACGACGTCGTCCGCATAGGCCACAATCTTCCTTTTATTTCTCTCAAAAGTCTTGAGAACCCGCCGCTTACCACCACTAGTAGCCACAGCAATGGGGATGGCACTTCAACTTGTGTTGTACTACCCCTAGTCGCCAGCTTCCTCGCAGTACTCGTGCTAAGCGCAGAGTTGATATAAGGTTTGACAGCATAGAATCAATCCAGTTTCTAAGCAAATGATGTGTTCCAGTCTTCCCTAACGCTTCCATTATGGCTGTGGATGTCACATTATTGAATGTCCCTTCGATTTCCAAGAATGCCGCTAATGTGTATAAAACCGTTCTCTACATGTCCAACCACTTCGTGCAGAGCGCTGTCCACAGATCTCCCCTTATGGTCCAGGTTTTGCCTCAGATGTAAATCAATTAGCCTCTCCAAAGTCTTTAAAAGAAACGATGATAGGCAGATGAGTAGGTAGTATGTAAGATTACATTTATCGTTACTATTGTAAATTATGGATTATACGCTGAACCTAACAAGGTATTACATGATCTTCTGCTCTTCTTCTTCAGTTCAAAAGGTTCTCAGTAATTGTCAAAGTTCACGCAGCGTCCCAAGCAATGCAGTCACGTCTTGCAGTTTTCGACCAATACACGAATGCCACAACTTTGTTTAAAATACCTTACGTCTGGTAAACAATGGCTCGGTAAGGTCCTTGTCAATCGTCAATGAATGCTTCGTGTTAGTTAGGATCATTCTGCGGATCATTCTTATCAGTTTATCAGGAAAACATAACTCTGCCATTGTAACGGGTTGTCGAGGGCAGCCGACAAATCAATTTGTCATGGGTCTTTTCCAGGTTTTGTTGTAGTGTGTTATTGATTTTTTCAGGTCTATATCAATCCACACTTATTACATCTGATCAGGCTGAATGACACTCGGCAGAACCTTATATGCGATATTTAATAGACTAGACCCCCTATATTACTCTTATAAACACATTATGGCTTGGTGAAGTACAATCAAAGCCGTGGTCGATAACACTGCTCGGCATAGAAATCTCCCAGAAACTTATCCTGCCGATTCTTATGTTAAATTACCTCAATCAAAATATCACCTCATTACGTACCGTTTTCTAGGGACGCCACCTTGTTTTTGCTTAACTTTAATAATAAGAATCCGTAAAGTAAGCATCTGCAACAACTGACCTGCAACAACAGCGTCAACTAATTAGTGTTGCGCAACATATGCAGTGCAGTGTTGCAATTCCGAAAAGGCCCCATGAATAGTGTAGGGGCTCAAACATTTTTTCTATTTGGAGAGCAGTGTCATTGAAGTGATACCTTCAGGTTCAATGTCTTCCGGATCCACCAGTCTTTATGTACTGTCGGGGCATGTACACAAATTAGCGTGAATAAGAAGTATTTCGCCACCTTGATGCGGATCGGTATTATTGTATTGATCACAGGATTAAACCACAATACAAGATGGACAAGTCCCTTGTCTAATACAAATCCTGAATGTCCATCTCATGACTTGGATCATATTATTTATCCATAGGTTTGTTTCGTCGATATAATCGCCCTTATTCCGGTTGTCGTCGTCGCAGCAAAACGACGTCGTCTTGTGACGATGCTGTAAAATTGGTATTCTCGTAGTCGTTTTCGATAACTATCGATGACTAGTGACACAAATTTGGTATTCTGTAAGGAAATGTGAAGACAACGTTGAATCGAAACGACTCTGAATCTGTCGTCACAGTTGTTCGTAACGACTTGAAACAATTTGAAAGAATAAGCTTAGTTTTTTTTTTTGTATATTTTATAAAGGTTTTGTTTCTTCTTGACGTCAGAATGATAATATCGAGTACCAAATAGGGGCTGGTTTGGAAACAAAGTCCCTCATTGTTACAGTTCCTTCTAATTTTAAGGGGCAATGTGAGAAAATTGTAAGAAAAAAAATTAATTTCTTTGGACCGCCTTTTAGAGATACCAAAGAATCCTTGCGATTCCGATCTTCTTCATTTAGAGCGAAAATTTTGATATGGGTTCCATTGACATTTCCAATAACTGCATTAAATCTTGTTTCGTTTTAAAAATCAAGTTTAGCTTCCGAGATTTCATCTTCAGTCATTTCCAATTTTATCAATTGTGGACAAATTACCTTTCTAATGCATTCAGTGTTTCGACCGTAATCTTGCAACTACTGGCTGCACTTACACTTAGGTGGTAAGATCCCCTGTCCTAAGCACCAGAGAACATCAAGGGTGTCACTTTTTGGCGCCCGAATCACACTTATAAGTTTGGAGTGCTTGTCGCACTCACAAACAGCAAAAAAGGAAAACACACCCAAACGCACAAATCGCTTTCCGTGTTTCGTGTTTTTGCATTTCGTCACTCATTCAAACAGTAAGCATCGATTCTATTTCACCGGACACCCAAAAATTTTGCGTAGATAAGTGAACAGCACAGTGCACTCAAAGCAAATGTACGAAAAGCAACGATAGATCACAAAAAGCAATGCGCAATAATGCGCTGTGAACGAAAGGCTCATGTTTTACAGTTATGATTTCGAGTTCTGCTCCGACAATCGTGGTGACGATTGGATATCCAGTCGCGAAACAATCGTGATCGTCAAACAAACGTCCAAATGCTAGCTGGGTATTCAAAAACAAATATGTATGCATGTATGAAGCTAATGCAAGAATAACAACAACACACATGTCTCTTACATATTGTTTGTCTCAAGTGTTGTGCTCTCAATTTCGCTCATTCCTTTTGCTTTAGCATTTTGATCAGCCTCAACTCATGTATACATGCAGAAAAAGTGCACGAAATCGGTTTGCGATTGTGCGTATGAGCATGTTCGAAATTATCAGTATAAGGCAACAACCCTTATTTTAGAGTGCCGATCACACTCTAAGTGTCGTAAACGCACAAATGATTCGGGTACACTTATTGTAAGGGTGTACCCTTGACGTTCTCTGCTAAGCACCTCAATGTTGCTGACAACACAGAGCAATATATAAAGAGTGACCAAGATTCCAGGCTGTTAAATTTTGTTTCAAAAAATGCCTGGAAAAGGAGGTTCGAGCGAATTTTTGTAAACTAACTTCCATAATATACTTGTGGTGACTGGAATCAATCATGTGTTGGGTTGTATGCAACTTAATGTACAAGTAGTGGGTATGTTTAGTAGGGAATCACTAAACGTACCACGCAACGTGGAATGTTTTTTTTTAATTTTTATGTACCTTGTATAAACATAATTTGGTACATTCACCACTCATATGAATCTAAATTTTATAAATTTCTTAACGTTTTCATTCATGTTTTAACACTTTTCAATTTTGTTGCATTTGAACCTCGCTGTGTTCGAAACTTCCCATCAAAACTCTCTTACTTAACATACTCTGTAAATTCGCTCGAACCTAAGATGTTGCTAACAGAACTCTGAACGGTAGGGCCTGCTGACAACATAATTATGAATGTAACATATGTTGTCCTGAGTCCACTTTTCATTATAGGAACTATTTCTTCCAGAACGTAATTAAATGCAGTGTTAGCAGCCCCTACCGTTCAGAGTTCTGTTAGCAACATCTTAGGTTCGAGCGAATTTACAGAGTATGTTAAGTAAGAGAGTTTTGATGGGAAGTTTCGAACACAGCGAGGTTCAAATGCAACAAAATTGAAAAGTGTTAAAACATGAATGAAAACGTTAAGAAATTTATAAAATTTCAATTGATATGAGTGGGGAATGTACCAAATTATGTTTATACTAGGTACAATGTGATTATATTGCGTAAAAATTACATAAAAATTAAAAAAAGAAACATTCCAGGTTGCGTGGTACGTTTAGTGATCTCCTACTGAACATACGCACTACGTGTACATTTAGTTGGATACAACCCAATACATGATTGATTCCAGTCAGCACAAGTATATTATGGAAGTGTGTTTACAAAAATTCGCTCGCACCTCATTTTCCAGGCATTTTTTGAGATAAAAGTTAACAGCCCGGAATCTTGGACACTCTTTATATATCTTGCTCTGTGGTGTTAGTAAGGCTTAAGCGGTTCCCGAATATAAAATATAAAAAAAGTTGGAAAGCCGGCCAACAGGTAACCTCAAATTAGAGTTTTAACACTTATGTACATATGAATTTATATTCTGGCTAGTTGAAGATATCGAATCGGATTGTTGAAATATTTTTCTTTCCATTATAAGATAATTCTTGCTTTCTTCGTCGCTTAAATCTGAATCGGACACAAAAATTGTTTTTCCTTAAATAAAATAAATCAGCTGGTATACAAATGTTACATCAGCTGTTGTTATTTCTATCATGTTCTCGATTAAAATACCGAAATAGCATTGACGTGATGACGATATTGAATCAAACTGATGTTGACATAAAAACGACGACAATGTCGACGACGACAACGGGAATAGGTGTGAATAATTTCTGTGTGAAAATGTTTTCCTATCGTAAAGTGAAAAGGAAAGGTCAGATTCCTATTTTTCCACTGCTTGATTTATCAAAGTCTAATGTCAATGATAACACAAGGGAACAAGGTATTTGTTGTTTAAGAACTGAATATTGTGTTGAAGGTAATTTGGGACGCTGAATCCAAATCTGCACTTGGTTTTTTTGTATCAGCTCGACTTTTCGCGATATACCGTTATGTCCAAAACTAAGGCACTTCCACTACAAATGTTTGAATAACTTGAAAACGGTTCACCATATTCAATTAAAACTTAACTTAAACTCGACAACAAAATTATCTTTAATCCGTGCCTACATTGTTTTTAATTTGGCCTAGTAGTTTCAGAGATATCGTTGTAGTTTAAAAAAAAAAAAACAAAAATTTTACAAAAAAAAAAAAAAAAAAATTGTTTTTTAAAAATTCATAAAAAAATAATGCAACAAAAATCACAGTGTTGGACTTAAAACATTTAGTTTAATATAGTTTGAATCAAATGAGCTTTATTTCATTGAAATCTGTGCACAACTTTTGATTTTGTCAACAATTTAATGAGATAACTAAATTTACAAAAAAACGCGATTTCCATACAGAAATAACATTTATTAATATGTTTGTGAAAGTGTAACTCGAGAAAACCTTAACGGATCGTTTTGAAAATTAATTATTATTAATATTTTAAGTTATTAATATTTTTCGAAACGAACTTATGGGATTGTAAATGGGCGGAATAGCCCCACCCCTTCTAGTACCCCCCATACAAAATTACCTATTTTTGGATAATTAATATATCTTCGATAGCTGCCAAACAGACTACCGGAGGATATTTAAATTTGGTCAGTTTATTTATCTTGGAAAAGTAGACAAACCCTAAAAAAACCGAAACCGTTGCCATACTCCTTCTGGTACCTCCCATACAAATGACCGAACTCACCCCAATAGTCTTACATACATATCTTTTTTGTAAGTACACTAAATTCAGTCAAACTATGCGTAAGTTTTACGGTTATGAAAATATGAATTAGGAATCAATTTGCACTATATCGGATCACCCCTTCTGGTACCTCCCATACAAAATGACCTATTTTTGGAAAATTCATATTTCTCCCTTAACTTCCAAATTGAAACCTGCCGATTAATTAAATTTGGTCAGTTAATTGATATCGTAATAGGAGACAAAACTATAAATTAAACTATAAATAAATTTGCAAATTTGTCATGATTTTTAAAAATACAAAATTTTAATTTTTTTTTTGGGTAGAAACAAAAACATGAAAAATATCTGTTATCACCGAAATTAGCATAACTCATTCAATTTTCAATCGATTATTATGTACATACATGTTTTAGAAAGCTACTTTAATATGATATTCAATATTCAACAAAGCTAATAAAAAGAACAATTTTCCACCAACCGATTAACTTTCAGCGTGGAGAAAATTAAAATGTGTAATTTTTTTTTTTTTTTTTTGAATAAAACAGCCTTTACTCAGTCATTTTTTTCTTGTAATATTAAAAAATTTGATTTTTTTTAAAGGTTACAACAATATCTTTAAAAAAAAACAAAATTTTAAAATCCGGCTTATGAAAAAAAATTATGATTTTTTGAACTATAATTTTTTGGAAAATAGGCGAAAATACGATTAGTACCTGTAACTTAAAAATTCGAGCTGATAATCAAAAATGGTGATTAGATTTAAAATCAGCGACCTCAAATTAGTAAAAAACAGCTATAGAATTCCAAACAACACTCAAAAAGTTCAATTTTGTTCCCTTGTGTAATACTTAAGATGTGGGGCAATGTACGAAGGCGTCTCCTAGAAAAAAATTATAATCTCACCTGTTAATGGTTAAGATAAAGAATGATTTTGAGTATAAATCCAAAAAGCTCCATATATAGCAGTTAAAGACTTTTCTGTACACAATTTAATAAACATTATTTTTGTCAATATTCTTATTATTAAAGAATTATTTTAAATTTAAATTTAATTTCGACGCAATTTTTTTGCCTTCAGCATTTACAACAAATTTCGCTTTAAGTAAATAAAAGCACTTTAAAGCCTGTAAATACACCTGTTTCTTAAGAGCTTCCAAGACTGTCTCTTCCCTGCTTCCCTCACGCACTAGCTAATAACAAAAAATAAATTATTGCCACTGTTGTTTTTTATGTGATTTTATAAATTTTGTTTTATTTTTGTTTTTAGTATTTTTCTTTCATTTTTGCATTTTGTTTGACAATATACGATTGAAGAATTAAAAGTTTTTGTTTTTGCTTTGTCATACATTAAAATTAAAAAAAAAAATAAAATAAAATTACACACAAATATAGTAAAATTATTTGTTTACATATTATATATAAAAAAAAAAAACAAATAGAAAGATATGGAGAAACTTCGTAAGAAGGAATAAGGCAAAAACAAATATAACAAATTAATTTAGTATTAAACAAAAATGAAAATCATAAAAAGAACTACAGTACAGATAGAAGTAGAAGAAATTTATAATTATAATTAATGGTAATAATTATATAATAATAAGATTAATAATAATAATAGTAAAAATAATGTATAAACTATATAATTGCTTTAAAAAACTATGAAGGTAGTAAATTGATGGTTTGAATTTCCTTTTTTTAATTTATTTGTATATGATTTTTTGTTTTTTTTTCTTTGTGTTTTTTTTTCTTCTTCTTGTTGTATAGTAATAATTAACAAACAATTTAAGATATGTAATGGAAAATTATAATTAACAAAATAATTAAAATAGAAGAGGAAATGATCTTAGTTACTACAGTTAAAACATAATAATAATTAACATTATAAAAAAAAGAGTAAACCTTTTATGATATAAACCGCTTATTTATAAATAAACCAAAAAAATAAAATGATCATAATTATATTAAAAGGTTGGGAAATAAAGTAAAGTTTTTTGTTTTTTTTTCTGTTTGTTTGTATTGTATTAATTACGTTGGTTTTATATATTTAAAATATAGTTTTTAAGGTACATTTTCATTTTTTTTGCAATGATTTTTTTTTGTTTGTAATTTTATATTTTTATATTTTTTTCTGTTGTAATGTACTCCCTAAATGTTTAGTTGTTTTTTTGTTGGTTTCTTTTTAATTTATACATAACTTTTAGTTGCATTAAAATGTAAATTTAATTTAGTTATTAATAATAAAACAAGAACGAACATTGCTGTTGATTTTTTTTTCTTTCTTTGTAGTTGTTTGGCGCAGTTGTGAGCAACTGAATGAGGGTAGAGGATGGAAGGACATTTTTTGGTGATTAAAATTTGGAATATATAAAAATTATTTTGTTTGTTGTAGAATGGTTGTTAAGAGAAACTATTCGGGGGTAATATATTTTTATGGAAATTATTTAGTTTTTATAGCAATATTTATCTAAAGCAGTAAAGAGTATATAGAAACTATTCTTCTATACAAAATAATGTAAAGTTTCCTACATAGTAATAGTTTTATTTTAATTTGAAAATTTTTCTTTAAAATTGAATGCATAAGGGGTAGAATTTTACTTTCTATACAAAATAATGTAAATTTTCCTACATGGTAATAGTTTTATTTTTATTTGAAGATTTTTCTTAAACATTGAAGGTATATGGGGTAGATTTTAACTTACTATACAAAACGTGGCGTATTTTCAAACATGGAAATAGTTTTTATGCCCTCAGTCTACGGATAAGAGAAAACATATAATTTTATAGGAATATTTGTCCAATGCAGTTAACAGTATGTTGGATAAAATTTAGCATTCTATACAAAATGTGGCACAATTTTTTAGGCAAATTATAGCTTTCCCAGTAATAGTTTGCAAGATTGTAGTTTGGGAGAGTAACAACAATTTTACTCTCTTCATGTAAAATTTGCAAAAAAGTACTCGAACAACATCCAGTAAAAATTTGCAAAAAAAAAAACAGCTGTTGTGTTTTTATTTGATTTTAATTTGTATGCTTTTGCACAGGAGCAGATGCCTTTGTTGAATTTTAACAAATAATCTTCATCCTTTAAGACCCCGACGAAACAATGGAACCCATTTTGGAGTTGGACAATTCAAAATTAAAATTTCTAACAGCTCTTCTATCTTGCAAATTTTGGTTAGCCAAAAATTTATCCAACCAAAATTTGCTAACTCATTAGTGTTGAGCTGTCAAAATTTTGCGCTCTCTCGCTCTTATTTACTGAACTTTTGGAGTAAACGAACGCAATCCAGTAAAAATTTGCAAAAAATTTCACAAATTTGTGCAAATTTGCAAGTAAACGTACACAGCTTATGTCAATTTAATACTGCCTAATTTCAAATCTTTCGAACGTGCTAGTTTTAAATTAGTACAACTTATGTACTATAGGTGTCGCTGTGTAAATATCAATAAATTCATTTGAGCACCTCCAAAAGGTAAAGATATACGTACAAAGTGAAAGAGACAAATAAATTTTGGTACTATTTCTAATATTATTAAAATAACATTTCGAAAACAAATTTTAAGTGGAACTATATTAAAATATTTTTACTTAAATACAAATAAACTTTATTTTAAGCAAATTTAAATTTTTTTTTTTTTTAAATTTAGCATAAGAAAATTATTTATCTACAACTTTCAGTCGGAGGAAACAATTTGCAACGAATGATTATTTCTCCTACACTCACTACACTACACTACTTCCGTACTTAGACCAAGTATTCCCCGGGCAATGACTTTAAAGCAATCGCTTAAAAGTTAGCTAGAGTTAGAAGGCCATACAACCATGTATCCTGAATGATCAAAGAGGCGTCTCAGGAAAATAGGCTTAAACCGCTCAAGCATGGTTGCAACGTGGGATTGGATGCGCAGATAGTAGCCCTATTACCAATCTAGGAGACGAGGGTGAGAAACCCACATCTTTCGAAATCTAAATTGCTAACGAATCGTTTGGACGCCCTATGCTCCAATGGGAGTTAGAGGAACATATATATATAAATGTATACTTATGACAGTTTTATTTTAGAGAAAAATAAAAATACTCTTATTATAATTCCGTCTTAACAAATTATAGCAATGAACAGTTTCCTGTAGAAACAATTTCTGATAAAGTTATTAGCGGCAGAAACCTGGTTCATGTAGTATATTGTTCCGAAGATGAAGTTATTAAGCTAACTTACGAATCTTTTGCTTGTTAAAATTTTTTTTATAAGGTAGAAGTTGATTTGTATTAAAATTTTCCTATAAAGAAACGGTATTAAAAATTTGTTGCAGTTAATTTAAGTAATTTAATCGAAAATTGATACTATTCAATGAATTTTTCCTAATTTTATAATAAAAAGTAACAATTATCCATAAATTTATTTAGATTTTTATCAATTAATAAAAGACTTTCTGCCAAAGACCGTCTTAATCCAGTCTTGCCTATACATAGAAAAAAAATTCTGCTGCTAAAGAAAACAATTCATACACTTTGGAAGCCAAATTACTTATATAGCGATAGAAAATCAAACCACAAATCGGACCAGTACAATACATGATTTTGGGACTCATTTCTCAGAACTTCACGTGAAAGTAGCTACAAAAAGAAGAAGTTCTGCATCATTCGTTTTGTCAAGTTACATGCCAATATCGATTTAATATCGATTTGAACTCAGTAAGAATCGTCTAGGAGAATTAGTCAAGTTTTAGGCAATTTTGTTTGTAACATTTTTTTAAATAAAACTTTACATTCGTTAAAACTGTTTTTTTTTTTGAAAATGTACATAGAAAACTTTTTCCTAGGTAATATTTTTGTGGCTAATATTTATATATACTCGTATTAGAAAAATTGTGTCCAGGTTATATTATTTGAAAGGCTGAGTTTGGTATTCCAGCGAAGCTGATACGTCTTTGCGGAATGACGCTGACTGACACGAAGTCTTCAGTGAAGATTGGCAAGGACCTTATGGAGCCATAAAACAAGGCGAAGGCCAATCGTGCGATCTTTTCAATAATGTGATGGAGATGATAATGAGAAAAGCTGCAGTAAACACGAGTGGCACTATACTCAACAAAAGCCACATGGTACTCGCGTACGCTGATGACGTAGACATCATCGGTCGAAAACTGCAGGTATACAGAAAGAATCAGCGAAAATGGGTCTAACGTTGAACGTGGACAAAGCGAAGTTATTAGTTTCAACGAACAAAGAATCTACTCGTTTGGGAAACTGCGTGAACGTTGACAACTATAATTTCGAGGTGGTAGATAATTTTGTCTACCTAGGCTCCGCCATCAACAAAGCAAATAATGTCAGCCTAGAAATCCGGAGAAGAATCCTGCTTGAAAATAAATGCTACTACGGAGTAAGCAAGCGATTCAATGACAGAGCCCTCTCTCGACGAAGAAAACTTCAGCTATACCAGATACTGGTTCTACCTGTCCTAATGTATGGCTCAGAATCCTGGGTTATGACACAAGCGGATGAATCGGTTCTGGCGGTATTCGAGAGAAAAATACTCCGTAAAATATATGGGCCCATCATCGTTAACGGAGAGTATCGGCGTCGTATGAATCATGAGCAGTACGAGCTGTACACTGACATTGACGTAGTCAAACGCATTAAGGTGCAACGGTTGCTTTGGCTAGGTCATGTTGTACGCATGGACGAAAATGCTCCAGCTCGAAAAGTCTTCGACAATGAACTCGATGGACGGCGCAGAAGAGGGCGACCAAAACTCCGTTGGAAAGACCAGGTTACTGAGAACCTTACAGAACTCGGTATGACTAACTGGAGAAGAAGCGCAGAAGATCGGGGCGCTTATAATATTTTTCTACGTGCGGTATATAATCTACTGGGATTGCATAGAAGTACCAGCTAAGTAAGTATCTGGGCATTTAAGTTAAAATTTCTCAGCAAAAAAGTGCACATTTTTAAGAAAACTAGGCATTGGAAACATTTTATGCAGGTTATACCTAATAGTAAAGGTTACGTCACAAATTCTTGAAGGCTTGACAAAAATAAAATGATTACTAAGTTACTTCAAAACGATATTAAATTATTATGGCATGTAATTTGACAAAACGAATGATGAAGAACTTCTGCTTTTTGGGGCTACTTTCACGTGAAGTTCTGAGAATTGAATCCCAAATCAATGAGCTGAAAAATGTTGTGCTGCGTTATTTAAGCAAAAAATTCCAGGTTATAATATTTGAAAGGGTATCTGGATATATAAGTTAAAATTTCTTAAAAAATTTTCTGCAAATATTAAATATGTGCACATTTTGAAGGAAACTAGGCATTGGAAACATTTTATGCTGGTTATACCTAATAATAGAGGTTACGTCACAAATTCTTGAAAGCTTGACAAATATAAATTGATTTTTTAAAAAAGCAATTATATCTCTTTTTCTTGTGGCAACTTAAATTACAAAAATGTCTGATATTACACAGTTGAATAAAATGAGAGTAATTATCTTAGGGGTTTTTGATTTTTATACCGAAAGATTGTGTTTGATCCTGTGTGGGTACCACTTACATGTTTTAAAGGCCTTTAAAAGTTTTCGTTATTTTTTCGCCAACTCTATGCTGAGTAAGACTCAAAGAGCATGTTGTGTAATAGTTCAGTTGAACTTAATTCTAAGTTCGAATATGTCTAACAGAATTTTAAGATGAATTTTTTACCACCCTTAAAAGTTGTCGTTATTTTTTCGCCAACTCTATACTGAATAAGACTCAAAGAGCAAGTGGGGTGGGTAACAGTTCATTTGAACTTAATTCTGAATTTTAAGATGAATTTTTTTCATAAAACATTTCAACTCTTTATCTGCAATTTTCATGAGACAAAGGGACTTTTTTCAACAAATAATGGAAAAATATCCCAAAATCTGCATTAAATAGTTTAAAATGTTTTGTGAATATGCTTTTACCTTAAACATTCATCGGTCGTAGAATGACTTTACTTTGCAAAATTGTTTAAAGAAAATTTGTCTAGGTAAATTTTCTTTTAGTCAAAATTCTTGTAGTGAACTTTCTTTATACAAAGTTAGTTAGTTAGTACTCAGTTAATTGAATAATGAATTTTGGTAAAATTTTTGAACAACAAAATTCTTGAATAATTTAGCCATGATAAAGTGTATTTATAAGGTTGTGTGCATGCCTGATTTGAAAAATTCTGTACTAAAATTAAATTTTTTAAATATAACTTTAAAATGTCATAAATTTTATTAAGAAAGTTTTAGATTTTGTTTATTTAAGTAATAAATCTCTTATAGAATAGCTAGAGGGAAACTAACGAAATTTCTACCAGATATTGTTGAAATTTTCCAACTTAAACACAAAACATGTTTTTAAATACTATTTTGAAATCGTACCAAACGATTTAGATTATCCCCGTTATTATGTATGTCGTAGTCGAATCTTTGTCGTTTTTCAAATATGACATCGCTGATGTCGATTGTGAAACTAAAATACAACTTGTCCTTGCTCCTATCATGTTCTTATTCATCACATAATGGAAAATTCTCAATATTAAACATTTCTGTTAATTATTACCAATTTTATTCAATTAATAAAAACTATCGAATGTTGTCGAAAGTCGACTATGACATACGTATTAAGGGGGAATATATATAGACGTGGTATAAAAAGTGTAACTACTATTAGATGTAATTGAACTTCAAAAGATCCGACTTATGGTGATTCTTTATACAATTATATTAGAACTTGTATAATTTTATTAGATAATTTAATTCGATATTTGTCATAGATATAGATCCAATAAGTTTGGATTATATATTCAAAGATTCTATAAGATCTTATTATATCTACATATCGATACCTTCCCATAAGAATGTATTAAGCGACACTTTTTTCGAAAATGACTTTTTGATGTGGAACTATACTAGAAGGTAACCCATTGGCCTGGGTTTCGATACCCTATCATGGATGCAAAGGAAACTAGAAAGATAATAAAATTGTATCAACCGTCAAATTTTCTCACTGGAATAATGTTGCAACCTGAAATTTGAAATTTTATCTGATCAAACTTTTGGTTTTGCAATGATGTCTAGTTTTGTATTGTGAAAATCGCTTTCCAAATATGTTCCTTTCAATAAAATACACAAACAACAAAACTAAATGAGACGTTTTCTTCGTTTCGATATGTAGATTTAGTTATATCTATTAAATATTGTTATTTCAATTTGTAGCCCATGAGAGCTTATACATCGGATCATCGGATATAATTGATCTTATGAAGAAAATTAGAGCAGCCCTGATATATTTACTTATAATTATAACTGTGTTCGTTTACTTTTCCATTAAAAATTTGCAAGATTTTAGTTTGGCAGAGTAAGAACGATTTTATTCTCTTCATTCAAAATTTGCAAAAAAACAAGTACTCGAACAATATTTAGTAAAAATTTGCCAGAAAACAGCTGATGTGTATTATTTTTTATGTTTCTGATTAAAATTGTTGTTGAATTTGATGAAATAATCTTCATCCCTAATGACCGCGTTGGAGCAATAGAACTCATTTTGGAGTTGGACAATTCAAATTTCCAACAGCTCTTCTAACTTACAAATTTTGGTTGGCTAAAATTTATCCAAGCAAAATTTGCAAACTCTTTAGCATTGAACTGTCAAAGTTTTACGCTCTCTCTCTCCCTCACATTAACTGGAGTTTTAGAGTAAACGAACGCAATCCAGTCAAAATTTGCAAAAATTTTGCAAATTTGCAAGTAAACGAACACAGCTTATATCGGATAAAATAAAGAACAAGTATCGAATCATATTAGATGTATCCAAAAGCAATTAGGCCGATCTAATCCCCAGTATAAAAAATTACTTTTGAAAATGCAAAAACAAATTTGCAGAGGAAGTACTGAAAAACTGTATCGGCACTTGTGTATTTTACATGGTGTAGTGGTGCATATTCAGAACATTAGCGACAAACCATACGATTCGAGAATGATATCATATATCATTCGCGTTTTATTCGAGAACAATAGTTGCCAACGATTCGGGCATGATATCGCTAGCGGGAGATAATCCATTCTTAGACGAATTCAAAAGGCGATTCTATTACGAATCGGAAAAGCGACTCTTTTACGAATCAAATAAACAAATCTATTACGAATCGAAAAAGCGATTCTTAAACGAATAAAAAAAACGATTCTATTACGAAACGTATAAACATTCATTACGAATCCAAAAGGTGATATCATTACGAATCGAAACAAGCGATTATTTTACCAATCACAAAAAACGATTCTATTACGAATAAAAAAAACTATTCTATTACGATTCGAAAAAAACGATTTTTTTACAAATCAAAAAAAAAAGAATCCTATTACGAATCGAAAAAGCGATTCTTTTACGAATAAAAAAAAAAATTTCTACTATGAATCGAAAAAGCGATTCTTTTACGAATCAAAAAAAAAAAACGATTCTATTACGTATCGAACAAAGCGATTCTTTTACGAATAAAAAAAAAACAATTCTATTACGAATCGAAAAAGCGACTTTTCACAAATCAAAAAAATCGTTTCTATTACGAATTGTATTAACGAATATCTTACAAGTTGCTAAATCTATAAATCTTCCTTATTTTTAAGTTATTCCTTCTTTTCTTATTCTCTTCTTAGGTATGTATTGAAGATTGTTGTTCAAATTTTTTTTTTAATATATCGTGGAACTATTTAATTTTATTCAATCGGTTTTACGATACGGTAACGAAGGTTCACCAGCAAATCGATAATGATATAATTTTCAAATGTTTTTTTTAAATTCCACTTTATCGGATTTTCGATTCGTTTGCGATTGTTCTTGTGTGGTTCTATAATGTTATCATTTTCGAATTTGTTTTAGAAACGCTTAATCGAATTGCCAACGAATCGTTAGCAATGCACTTCTAACCACAGGGATTGTCGGGTTTTAACCATTAGAAAATTTTGATTTTTGGATGTTAATTAAATATTATTTATCTAAGCTTATGAAAAGCTTATCTAAACTTTTTTTTTAACTGATAAAAATGTGCTAAAGATGCGTCACAATAATGCGCCACTTTCCTATGAAAATATCGTGTCAACTTCACTAAAGTTACAATTCATTATTCCTGCATGTTTGTTTGCATACTTCGAAGCGATTTTTGGCTAGGTATTGCTATGTATCCTTTTTTGCTTTTATGGAAGTATTTTTTTTAAATCATCCTAATAAATAAAAAATTGAAGTCATTTAGAAGGAATACCACGTTAATATGTTCAACAAAATAATAAGTTTTAATAAAATTGGCTGTGCCCTTATTATCGTCATTGGATTAGGTTGAAAAGTGTTTCATTGGTAGTGAATAATATTCTCTTACTATATTCTCTTAATGAAGATATGTATGGCTTTAATTATCTTCAGCAGGGTCCATTTTTCGGATTTGACTAAATATAATTACATCCAATTGTATGTACACTTTATTTTGCACTGGTTGGGGCTTTTCCAAACTTTTTTTGCTTGTTCTTGGCAGATAATTTTTCTATAACTGTCTTTGATTTAAGCTACTATTATGTTATGTGTTAAGCCTGGTGAATATAATGTGGTTACAAATTGATTGTTTTTCTTGCGTTTTCGAATAATTTAGAAGCTTTTTGTCAACGTCTTAAAAGCTTTTCGAAACAGAAACTTTCTTGTGCTGACTTTTTTTTTATTATATTATGGATAGATTTAAAATTTTTCTTATAAGATGAAAAGTTATTGCTGAAATAACTCATGTTCAGAAAACGTTGTTAAAAACTTAAGAAAAATTCTCAAAAGTGAATTTAGAATAAATTTTAAATAAGACTTGACAAAAATTTTCCAAGACAAGGCCGGACACTAGTAATCGAACTGCATTGTTAGTTTTTTGGGTTACAATGACGGATTCTTACGAAAATTATTTTTTAAAGATTTTTTTACTTTGATTGGCGTTTTAAGGGGTTAAATAGATTATCGATACGCTATAGTTTGGTTTGTTAAGTTGTTTTAATATCTTCTTTTTCTCAAAGTTCTACAAACAGTTTTTAACCTTAACCTCTTTTTATATCATTTCGCTCTACACAATAGCCCTGTAACGTTACAGATAAAGAATGAAATCATTCCACCTTATTATGTATGTCGTAGGCACGTCGAATCTTTGTCGTCGTTTCGTTTAAAGCTGATGTCGTTTGTAAGACTGAAGTACCAGATTTGTCCTTGCTCCTTGCTCCAACTAACCCAAATTACATATTTAATTTAAAAAAACTGATATAATGGAATTTTTTTTATCGCTTCAACGATGTATAACAGAGTCGCTTTTACGATATGGTAACGAATGTTCACCAGCGATTCGATAATGATATAATTTTCAAATGTTTTTAAAATTCTATCGCATTTTTATCGGTTTTATCGCATTTACGACTCGAATCGCTTTAACGAATTGTCAACGAATCGTTAGCAAAGCACCCCTCACCACAGGGATTGTTAGGGTTTAACCATAGAAAATTTTGATTTTTGGATGTTAATATAATATTATTTATCTAAACTTATATATCATTTCGCACCAGACAATAGCCCTGTAACGTTACAGATAAAGAATAAAATCATTCTTCCTTATTATGTATGTCGTAGTCACGTCGAATCTTTGTCGTCGTTCAAATATGGCATCGCTGATGTCGTTTGTAAGACTAAAGTACGAGATTTGTCCTTGCTCCTATCATGTTCTTCTTCATTAGATGATGAAAAATTCTCAACCTTTAACTTTACTGTAAGTTAAAACTAATTTTATTTAAATAAAAAAAAAACAGTCGAATATTGTCGAAAGTCGACTACGACATATGTAATAAGGGGCATTGTCTTAAGGGTCCTTTGCACAAACATATATGTATGGCTGGAAGACACACAAATCTATGTAAACTTTAAAATAAAAAAAAAGTCGAATATTGTCGAAAGTCGTCTACGACATATATACTAAGGCGGACTGTCTTAAGGGTCCTTTGCACAGTCTTATATGGCTGGAAGACAAACAGTTTTTTCCTCACATAACAACATTTCCTTCTCCAGCAGTCAATATTAACGGTGTAGCGGATGATGTCTAATCTAGTATATATAGAAAGGCTTGGGTGACTGGTTTTATGACGTAGGCGCGCACTAAGAAGGGATTTTTGGAAATTCGGACTGAAAGGGGGCAAAATGGGCGTGGCACCGCCCCATTCAACTGGAATTTTGAAATGGCTGTATCTTTTAAACCATTATAGGTACAAAGTCGAGATTTGGTACGTATATCGGACGTATAAGAAAAATAATTTGTTTGTGAAAAGAGGGCGGCGCCACGCCCCTTTTTAAAAAATAGTTATGTTGGCCAAATAAATGGACCAACTGGCCACACAAACCGAAATTTCAATCGGTCATATTCCAAGAGTCATTAGAAATTGCGTTTCGACGAAAAATGGGCGGTGCCACGCCCCTTTTGAAAAAATCGTTATCTGGCCGAAATAAATGGACCGATTGCAATGAAATTTTTTCTGTGTAACTCTATTCGTAGAGCCTCTATCACAGGCTACATGAAAACATAATAAGACAAAGGGGCGTTGCACCGCCCTCAAAATTTAAAATTTCAATCGGTCATACATATTTCACGAGCCATTAAAGATATGAAGATAAGATTTGCTATATATGTTAATGGTACATGGGGGATTATGTCTCGCTGGAAAATAGGCGCTGTCACGCCCCTTTTGGAAAAATTGTTATGTTACTGGCTGTAGATAGGATGATGAAATTTGAGGGGTTGTACCCCCTTTCGAATAAACGTCAGCTAAGAATGAATTTTTGTATATTCGTACTTTTAGTGGTAAAAAATCCCAGACCATCGGCTCATGTTGTAATCATAGAAATTGATGTGGGCATGCTCACTATCATATTATATTGAAGATTTTTTTGAAATCCGACATTTCTAGGTATACAAATTTAAAATGAGATAAACATGTTACTATCACCCAGACCAAACGGCTTATGATATAATCATTATAATTTGTATGGGCTTGCTTCCTATGGAATTAGAACAAAGTTCTTATTTGAAATTCTTACCTTTTAGAGGTAAAAAAAGGCCGAAAAGGGATAAAACTGGTACTAAACGGCTAAAGGTATAGTCGCAAAAATTTAAGTGAATATTTTAGTTGTGCCATGTAAAGTAATTTTTCGAAATATGTTCTTAAGTTGTAAAAATACCGAAAAAGAGATAAATGTGGTACTATCGCCCAGACCAAATGCCTAAAGATAGAGTTATGAATATGGGGTTTTTAGAAATTCGAACATTTAGGGGTAAAAAAAAGTTGAAAAGGTATAAGACTGGTACCATCAACCAGACCAAACGGGCATGCTTCCTATAGAATAAGAGAATAATAAGAGGACTGGTACTCTATTTTAGTTGTGCGATACAAATGTATATTTGGAAATTCGTACTTTACGGGATAAAAAGGGGGCTAAAGCGGTATAATCACTCAGACCAATGGGATAAAGTTACTATCACATAAATGGGGTGTTAGTTCAACTTATGAAGCATTTTACCTGTATTGCTAAAATTCATAAGAAGATTCATTTGTAAGAACGGGTGAAGCAACGCGAAAGCCGGGAAAGCTAGTAGTTATATTTAAATTTTTACCACAACACTTTCGGAATAGATAATTTTTTAAAAGTTTTCTTTATTCGACTGGTATATGTAAAAATTATAGAATTCAAAGTTTTTAGAAGTTTTTATTTTGTAATTTGTGTTTGTTTACAAAAAAAAAAGTGTGTCAAACTCGTCTTTATATTAGAAAAATCAAAATCGTTTTGATTTTTAACCCACAAGTCTGCGTAGTCCGAAAAAAATTTGCTTAATTGTCCTATACAATGGCAGGCATGTGTGGGAGAAATAAAAATATGTCTACACATCTGTCTCCCCCTTTACATTACAGACATATTTGTCAAACTTTCGTTTTTCGCCAGCAATCAACGGGAATTGTGTAAGGGAAGATGCATAAATTTTATATTTGAATTATACAAAAATTTAGCACGGCACTTTTTAAATATTTATTTTTTTAAATGTCTTTTATTATATAATATATTAAATTTAACACTCTGTCCATGTTTTTGTTTTGAATTTTCTTTTTAATATCAAAAAGTCTGTCGAACCTGTACCTTCATTGCCAGACATGACTGCCCATATTTTTAATTATTTTAATATATTAATTTAAAAATATCACTTTGAACTGGAGCATAAGCCTGGACAGGCAATATATCTCACAGACATATATGCCAATGTAAAGAAGCCTTAAGCTTGAATTTCTACATCATTTAGTATTTGCAATTTATGATTGTATGCTACATATTTTTCATGCATGTAATCTTTTTCAATATATCTGTGCCTATGATTATTATTGAAGTTAGGTAACCAAAAACCAAAAACTTATAAGCAAAAGGACCCGTTAGACAGTTAAATATTCTTTAGAAAACTTGGCTTAAACTAAATTTCCGCTTTGTTTGTTCAGTCGCCAACTATGTTGTATGAACGTTTAAGAAGAATTTTTTAAAGAATTTTTTTTTTAAGTTATTTTTTTAAATTAAAACTGGAAACTTTATTGCCTTAGAAAAAATCATTGCTATATAAAAAAAAAGTAAGTTATTCTAAAATATTCCTTTATCGAAATTTGTTTAAAATTATTTTCGTGTGTATAACACATTAAAATTCCTTCATTATACTTTTTGTATTGTCATAAAAATTCCTTTCAACCTTAACCAAGATTCAGCTGCTACAATGCTACCTCTAACATATGTTTGATGTTAAATTTCTTTTTAGTGGTATCTGCTTTTTTTTGTTTGTTTGTTTTTTTTCTTTTTTTGTTGTTGTTGCATATATTTTTTAAATATATAATGGTTTGTTGTTGTTAAACATTTAATATTTAGAACTCTGGGGGTTTTTTTTTAAACATCAAGCAACAATTTGTTTTAGGTTAGTTTTTCTTGGCTTAAAGTTAAAGAAATCTAAATACATATTTATATATATATATATAACGACATTTTTGTTTTCGTTAAAATTTTTTTCTTTTGCTTAATTAGTGATGTTTTACATTTGTTTTTTGTTTAATTTAATATATTTTTTTGTTTGTTTTGTAAATAATTAAATAAAATTTTTCTTAAAGTGGTTTTATGTGAGGGGGGGGAGGGTTGGTGTGTATGTTTTCCAAGGGGTAGTGGGACTTGTGGTTTAGGTTTTTGGCTCTTACAATTAAAAACTATTTACATTTAATAACAATTACATGTAGAGGTTTTTTTGTTTTGTTTCTCTCAAAATAGTTCTGTGTGTGTGTGTGTTTTGTTTTTCGTACTAAAATTAAACAACAAAGTTTCTTTTTTTTTAACATTACGGTTTAACCTATGTATTATAATCTATTTATGTATATATATATATATATGTATGTATATATTAAAGATAAAGTTATAGTAGAGATAGAAGAGAATTCCCCAAATGTTGTGAAACTTAGAAAGGACGACAATATAGAAGAAATTACAAAAACAAAAAGTTTTCATCGTCATCGTTAACCACAAAAACCTTTATATAGATTTTTTTTTGCTGTGCAACAGCCTTTCGCTGTAGCTGTACAGCCTAAAAGTATGCTTTTGAAAAAAAATTTGTCACTGTAAAGCCTGAAAGTTATTTAATAATGATTTCATATAAATTATTCTCTCACAAAAATATACTTTTTGTTGTTGTTTTGTTTCTTGTTCACCGTTACGTTAAACTATTTTCTGGTTTTTTGTTTAATTTTTGTTGTGTTTTCTTTTCTTTTGTGTTTTATAAGCTTTGCTTCGTTTTTGTTTGTTTGGTTGTTTTTAAATCTGATTTTTAAACCTTTACTTTGCATTATTTGTGAAATTTCCTGTTTATTTTAGGGGGAGGGGACCATTGTTGTTGTTTTGAAAATGTTTTTGGGGTTGTGTGGTGTGGCTGTTGGTGTGGTTGTAGGTGTAGGTGTTTTTCTCTGTTTCTTCTTTCTGTTTCAAGTTTACTATTCTAATACCCGCCCGCCTTAATTCTTAACGTTTTTTTTATGTTGTTTTACTTCAACACTTATTTTACACCTTTCGCTTTGCATGCAACATTTCCATGAGTAACGTTTGTGTGGGTGCACTTCCGGCACAGTGTTTCGAATATAAGTGCTCTTCACCGCGCGCAGCCATTGCATGAATGTCGGGCAGTATACTTAACAGCCTCCTGAATTTATCCTGGTAAAGAGAAAAAAAGAAATAGAGAAAGGCATTAAAAAATAATTCAATAAATATTTAGAAATTAAAAAAGCTGCATTGTACTTATAAAAATGTTTATTAATTCTCTTGTTTTGTATTGTTGATCTATATGTGTAAATAATGAATGTGTTCTATTTCTATTATTGCTAATAGAATTTGTTTTACAAGAGTTATGTGAAATGCGCCCACAGATCAAAAAAATATAATATTTCGTCTACATTATTTGTATCTGTTGTCCTACGTATTATCTGCATATCAAATTTTATCGCTGTAACCCAAAAAAAAACATTTTGTCACGCCCCCATATGTGGGCGAAACACTGTGCCGGAAGTGCACCCACATACCTCCATAAGTATTATCGCCGCACTGTGGCTAAAATTTTGATTTCATTGGCCAAAAGTATTTTTTTTTGTAACCGATTTTCAAATTTTTACGCCGTTTTGTAGCTAATAAATCCAGATTAAAGTAGCCAAAAAATTAGGTTAAACTAGTGATGATTGTGGGCGTGGCATGCTGTCAAACTTAACTGTTTTTCTATTTTCAGATAAAGGTGTTTTTTTTTTATCAAAAGTAAATGGTTACTACCAGTGATCTGCGGCGATAGGAGTTTTCGCCACTACTGGTGTACTCGCTGTTTATGCGGCTGCGGTAACAAACTGCTTGGATATTTTTGTGCCTTTTGTTATATTGTTTTCTTTTACCGGGATAGTTTGCCACCGCATCAAAAAACCATGAACAAAAAAATGAATCTTTGTTGTGTGAGCTTTTTCTATGGTGGTGGTTAAGCACGACAACGAAGAAACACAAACAAAAATATTACGAAGAAGAATACGACGTCGGTGCGATCGCCACCAACATACTAACCGCCTCGCTGTCGATTTGTTACGTTTTTCTTTTTGCTTATATTTTGGCGTCAAATGTTGAAACAAGTTCATTAGGCCGACAGATTTCCAACAGAAACAAAAGAGTTTTAAAATGTAAGATCATACATTTGTTTTAGACAAAACTATTGAACTTTTTCATTGCATTTTCCTGACCTATAAAGAATGTCTCCAAAAAATAAGCAAAAAAGAAAACGGTACAAATCCACAGCGAGGCGGTTAGTATGTTGGTGGCGATCGCACCGACGTCGTATTCTTCTTCGTAATATTTTTGTTTGTGTTTCTTCGTTGTCGTGCGAAACCACCACCATAAACAAGCACACACAACAAAGCGTCATATTTTTGTTTTTGTTTTCTTTTGATACGATGCTAAACTATTGCAACAAAAAAGTAAACACAAGAAAGAGCTTTATCAGTTTTCGTTCGACATTTCGAACACTTGCGTATGAAAAATACTAAGTTCGGACGCGGTGCACCGGCGGTTGCGGTATATCGGTGCTGATCTCTGGTTACTACTATCGAGCTATCACCGATAATGGCCTGCGGTCTTTTTTATAATGTTGGTAGGATTATAGTCTTTAGTGGAATAGAACTTCTAGGGAACAAGAAACGTATACCACCCGAAGAAAGGTGAAAGTGTCCTCTTTCACCCTATATATACCTTTGCACCCGCCATGAGCCGCCGGTAGAACACTTTTTTCATTTTAATGAAATTACTCTAAAAAAAATCAAATTACGCCCTATAAGTAGCTCAATAAGTACTCGTATACATAACTCGAGAACTCTTAATGGATCGGTATGAAAATGTACCAGTATAAATATATTACAAAATGAACTTTTGGGATTGTAAATGAGCAGAATAGCCCCACCCCTTCTGTACCAGAAAAAAATTACCTATTTTTGGATAATTAATATTTCTTTTATAACTGCCAAACAGACAATCGGATATTTGAATTTGGTCAGTTTATTTATATTAAATAATTTGACAAACCCTAAGAAAACCGAAACCTTTGCCACACCCCTTCTGGTACCTCCCATACAAATGACCGAATTGACTTACATACATATCTTTTTTGTAAGCAAACTGAATTTACTCAAATTTTGCGTATGATGTACGCTAATGAATATCGACCTCAGGAATGAGTATGGACAATATCGGTTGACGCCTTCTGGTACCTCCCATACAAAATGACATATTTTTGGACAAAATTTGACAAACCCTAAGAAAACCGAAACCTTTGCCACACCCCTTCTGGTACCTCCCATACAAATGACTTAATTGGCCCTCATAGTTTTACATACACATATTTTTTGTAAGTACACTGAATTCAGTAAAATTTTGCATAAGATGTACGCTTATGAAAATTTGACTGAGGAATGAATATCGACTATATCGGTCCACCCATACTGGTACCTCCCATACAAAATGACCTATTTTTGGACAATTATTATTTCTCCCATAACTTCCAAACGGACACTTGGCGGGTAATAAGAATTGGTCTGTTCATTTATATTGTGATATGAGGCGAAACCTCAGAAAACCTAACTATTTGATACACCCCTTCTGGTACCTCCCATACAAATGACCGAATTCACCCCTAAGGTCTTACGTACATAAGAAAAACATAGTATTAGTAAAAAATAATTATAAACACAAACTACTATTGTTACAAATGCTATAAAAATCGGTTGCAGTTTCTATTTTTGAAAAGTTTTTTTTGTTAAATGATAGAATTTGACAACAAAAAATAATAAATTTTTCTGTAGTAATAGCAAGATTTTTAGATATTATTTGTAACGTTTTGTTTTTAAATTTGCAAATTTGACACCAAAAAATTTTTAATTTTCTGTAAAAATAGCAAAATCTCCAGATGATTTTACTATTTTTTTTTTGAGCGTAAAAATTTTTTTTGAGTGTACCATTAAAAAAATTCCAATATTACAAAAAATATTTAAAATTATTAAGTTCCAAATATTAATTTTTTTTTTATAAATTAAAAAAATAATAAACCCATATTTTACTTTAAAAGATAAAAAAAATCTAAAGTTCAACTTTGACCCAGAATTCCTTTAAAAGTCCTGAATCAATTTTAATGTAATTTAAACTGAGTCAAGATGAACTTAATATCTTTCCATTAAAATAAAAATTACTTCAATAGTTTGATCGGTTCAAAAGTTACAGAATTTTGGCCAATGAAAAACGATTTTCAGCTACTGTGCGCCGCTATTATGGAATTTTGCCGTCAACAGCGTTCTCAAACGGTTGGAGTCGGAAGATTGCACAGTATTAGTGTACGCAAACGACATAGCACTCTGCGTCACTGGGGAAAGTCTCTCTTGCCTCGAACAAAAGATACTGGATTATATCAACCTACTGGCAAACTGGTGTGCCAGCAGGGGACTTAATGCAAACCCTGATAAAACAGAATTAGTACTTTTCAGTCGGAAACAGAATTTGCCCACTACATCCAACATCCATTTGGGTAATAAACAACTCAACTTCTCCGAAACGGCGAACTTCCTGAGCCTTATATTGGACAGGAAGCTTAATTGGAGACAGAACATTGAAAGCAGATCCAACAAGGCACTCATATCTTTATATAAATGCCGTAAAGCTATCGGGAAAACTTGGGGATTTAAGCCCAAGTTAACACTTTGGATTTACAATGCTATAATGAAGCCAATACTACAATATGGCTCTATAGTTTGGTGGTACGTGCTCGACAAGAAGAGCAAATTTAGACAATTGGATCATGTTCAACGTTCCTCTTGTCTCCTAATAACTGGATGTATGAGATCGACTCAAAATACTCAATCTACTACCACCTGATCTGAGCTGAAAATGCTCCGCCCTCAAATCAGCTATTCGACTAAACGAGATTGAACATTGGGATCCTTCCATCGGGCTCTCAAGGATCCTGAACCATATCAAATGACTACGTGCTTAATGTATTGATTGATCCAAACTGGCTGACAAGGTCGGCTATGGTATCTACTCCGATAGCCTTCCGATGGCCTTCGATAGCTCAGAGGAAGCGACGTAGACTAGCAATCCGAAGGTGCGGGGTTCGATTCCCGGCCGGGGCACTGGCCAAAATCAACATCGATGAAAAATTACTTTTTCAAATACTTTCGAGTTCTCCAGCCAACAAAACTCATCCTGGATGCTTCCACTACAAAAATCCAGATTGCGCAAGGATCAAGGAAAATGATTTATCAACATCTCATATAAATCAACAAGCCAGCTGGCGCCATCTTTGGTGGAATTTGGCGTAAAAAACTCACAACAACAACACCTAACAATCCTTGACACAAACCTTGTAATCTACAAAGGAACGAACAGAGTTACCAACAATGATCGTATGATAATCGGATTATATGCCCGATCGATTGTCGATAAATAGAAAAATCGGTATAAAGAATTATCACCACAGCTACCACCAGCTGTTACAACAACAACAACAACTCCGTGGATCTAGACCTACATATAAGATCAAGGATTTCAGACTTATGTAGCGTTTTCCAAGCGGAAATACTTGATATTAAAGAGCCGCGGACGTGATCAACGTGAAGAAGATTTCCCAGTAGGATATTCTCCTGTTCAGGGATAGTCTAGCAGCGGTAAACTCGTTGAGGTCCTGCGACATCAAATCGAAAGTGGTCAGTGCCTGCCGGAATTCTCTTACCGAGTTGTCCAGGAATAACAGAGTTCTGGTTACGTGGATACCTGGACACAGCGGAATTGAGGGCAACTACAGAGCGGACGAAGAGGCCCGACAGGGCTCTGCTCTGCAGGAAAGCGACGTTGAACACGTAGCACTTTGCTCTATATCCACCTGTAAAAGCACAATTGGAAATTTAACGCTTAGAATTGCAAACGACAGATGGAAGAATGAAGAAACCTGTAGAAAGGCAAAAAAAATACTTGAACAGAATACAAAGCGAAGCGTACATCGTACCTGGTAAGTCTTGAGAGGGACCAGATAAGGAAAATTATTACCTTCCTGACGGGACATGGACCCATAGGCAGACATGAGAGCAGAATGGGATTCGCAATGAAAAGCTAATGTAACTACTGCGGGAATAGCAGCAGTGAACTATCTACCGACCACATTATATGCGATTGCCCAGCACCTCTTAAATGGTATAGAGGAACTTGCATCCTTGGATATCGGAAGGATCAACAACTTGCCAACTCCGGATTCCCAATCGACAACAGCAATCAGGCAGCAAACGCGCTGATAGCATAGGTTGAAGGGAGGCGTAAATGCCCAACGGGTGTCACAATGGGTCCATAGGGACCTAAGTGATCTCATCGAAGAAGGAGATGCCTGCACACCAACCAACCATAATTTTTTTATTTTTTTTCACAAAGACATTAATTTATTAATAAATAAATTTTCTCTTGTTTATTTTTTCGATCTGTGCAGAATATGAATATGTTTTTCATTGTTCGGTTTAAGATCTATTCTATTATTGCTAATAGAATTTGTTTTTACAAGAGTTGTGTGAAATGGATTATGTTGACAGCTGGCAGGGCAGATAGCTATTTCGATGGTTGCCAAACCATCATCATCAGTACCGTTTGCTGTGCCTTCTTCACTCATTATCACAACCTTAAGTGTTAAAAGCTTCACACAATCAATGTGAAGCTCACACACACCGTGAAGCTCACACACACTATTATGCAAAAGAAAATTTAAAATTTTCAAATGTAATTTAGTCATTAATGATCTATAAAAAGTAGCTTTATAGTCGGATACAAAAGCTGTATAATCGGATACAAAACATTTATTTGCACTTATAATAACTATAGAACGTTACTGTAGCACGTACTAGACATCGATTAACATGACGGTAATAAACAGTTTAAGTAAAAAATGACATACAAAATTGAATTTGTTGAAATAATAATCGGATACCAATTACATTATTTCCTTGTTTTGATTGTTTGTACATCACGAATAATATTTCATTACCCAGTAGGAAGTGTCTGCAAGACATCCTCAAGGATAGGTGCATGACCATAGAAAATCGTTGATGACATTTAGGGGACCGTCCATACAAATCGTCGACGAAATTTTCATACAAGTGTCCGCTTTGTCATGCACGACCCGATTAGCGACAATGTCGGTCAAATTTTCGTTGACGCCTATACAAAAGTCCTGTCGCCTACACAATTATGCACGACCTGATGGGTGACAATGTCGGTTGAATTGTCGTTGATGACTATATAAGCGACACGTCGCCTAAACAATCTTGCACGACCTGATGGGTGAAAATGTCGGTCAAATTGTCATTGATTCCTATGTATGTCTTGAATTGTAAAAGATGGATTTTTAGCTTTTTATTAGTATGACTAATAGTTAATACTTTTGGGAAACTACTGACCAAAAGAGAAGTGAAGGACATAAACTTTTATACGGCATTAACCATCATTCGAGATTTCAAACTATAAAATTGCTGATGTTTACTCGACCGTTTAATAAACTGAAAATTTTTTACGTCAGATTCCATTTATTTTTCCTTTGATTTTGTTGAATGTGTTTGATGCACGACAACATCAGTATTTTGTCGGTGAGCTTGTCGTCAACCGAAAGTTTTGACGACAAGTACACCAATATTTCACATTTTTCTTGCTTAGATTTTGTTGATTGTGTTTGATGCACGACAACATTAGTATTTTGTCGGTCAGCTTTTCGTCAACCGAGTGTTTTGACGACAAGTTCATAAATTTTTCATTACATTTTGTCTTGAGGACAGCGTTGACGACAAAGTCGTGTATGATGGAATTTCCTACTGGGAATTTACAAATAATTTTTGAAGATTTTTTAAGAAATATTTTTGGAAATGGAACTCATGGATGAAAAGTGTCTATTTAGATACTTATCTATGTGCGCAATGATTACGAAGACAATTGCCTACATGACGAATACATGCAACCGCTCTTTCCAATATGAAAAATGCCTAAAAACTCAAAACAAAGGTCTCAAATTCATAAATATACAATAAATTGTACAAACGTCAAGTTATAGCATGCTTAAAGTAGGGACAATCCTACTTTAACTTATTGAAGATATAAATCGTTTATTAATACTGTTTCCTCGAAATTTGCTTAAATATGGTTTATAAGCCTCTTACAACTTTTTATGAATAAGGCCGTAATACTTTACTTTTCTCTAAACATATGACCAAAAATAAAATTCTATATTTTCGCCTCTCAATCTTGTTTTCTGATTCAAATCCAGTATAATTCCAAATTTAAATTACTTTTCAAAAAAAAAAATCTCTAACATAAAGTTTTTCAACCACCATTGAATAACCACTTAGCACTTTTAAAGTTGCATTTTATTATGCATCACCACGTTGTTGTCAATCTAACCCCTGCTGCTGCTTTGTAGTGCAATATAAAACCCACACACGGCGCCTAAAAATATACAAAATATTTCCCATATCAAAGTCACGTACTGTTAGCGACACAATGCATTAATTTGTTTACTTCACTAACTATACCAAACTATACAAAATACAACAACTAAAACTAAAGTCAAGAAATATGTTACAAAGGCCAACTAGTGCTGGGCTGGTTAGCAGTTAAATGCATTCTTTAACTTACCGTCACAGATGGATAACACGTTAGGGTATAATCTAGTAGCGCTGCCTGAACATTCTCGTGGCCCTGCAATACGGTCTTCTTGTTGATAATACCTCGTACATCTGTAATGCCAACAAAGGGGACGGTGGGCCACAATTAATTATTTCCATTTGGGTTTTGCAATGATTAAAGGGGGGGATACTTACCTGGATTTAATAATATCAAAAATTTCATACACACATAATCACCCATATCAAATTTCAAATCTTGCAATTTATTTTGCAATTCATTGAAATAATCGGACAATTGGGGCACTCCGAGGAGACCGAGACTGAGCAGATTGAATACTTGACCATTATTCAATTGTGTCTCATCGGGCAGGCCATTATGTATGCGTTGATGTAGGTGATCCAATACGAGCATATCAGACCATGAATGTTGCAGAAGTTTCATTTGATCATCAACCTGGAAGAGAAAATAGAGAGAGAGCGAGAAAGTGAGAGATGGGATTATTACTCAAGGTAATTCTAGAGATGAATGGTGTAAAAAAGGAGTTGTTATAATAGTTTTGTATTCCAAACTTGTGTTATTTCTCAATATTTTTATATTGTTAAGAGAAAATCAGAACTAATAAACTTTTAATCCTAAAATGAAACAAACACAGTTTAAAAATTTAAATTATTGGCTGATCAATCTATTTTAAGATATAAGATATCAAAAACAAAATCAGACAATATTTTAACTTATTTTACTGAATTTTTACAATGCCTCCGAGTGTCATACTTTACAGGTCTGCCTCATGCTGGGAGTCATTTGCAACATTTGGAAGCAAACTAAAGTAGTTTTCAGCCCATAAGCTGGCATATTCTCTCATGTCAAACCAAAGGACATGGAAGATGAACATGATTTGAGATGTTATTAGATATCCATGTTCGAAGAAATCTTTCACAGAATCTTCTATCTAAAGCTCAGCATGCCTACACTAAAGGAATGTCAACAGAGACAGTTCTCTGGTCTAAAGTCAGTACAATCGAGAACTTCGTCGAATATATGATATATGATTAGGAGATTTTCCTAAACAACGAGGGAGTCTACAATATTATTTTTTTCTGGTGGAAAGAAACGGCTGAAAGCGGAGGCGAGCAACGTTAACAGAGAGACATTTCAGGTAGAAGTTGTATCTACACTTCTAGGGTTAACCTCATGAATTTCTTCTCGAGACGGCCGAATGGTAGGTATTTTCCTATGCCGATGCTCTTGCAGTCACCTGCACGGATAGAAACCTCAATTTACTTAACATGAGTTCGTTAAGGCGACGCCGCTGATTAAGTCTCCAACCTAAAGATGGGTGCCAGTTCGAGTCCCAGCTCGCCCACTTGTTTTTAATTTTTTCCAATTACGAAAAAAAACAGTTTGTGTTATATTTCTGATTTGGTCAGCTCAGACAGAGAGAGAGATTCTACAAAAAGAATTACTGCCTCTTATCTTCTTAAATAAATTCACACAATCCGCCACCTTAATATAGTATCAAACTGGACCGCCAACAGCGTACTACCGTTAAACCACATAAAACCGAACTTATCCAGGAATAATCCTCGATAGGAAACTTTCTTGAAAGTCCTATATTGAAAGTAGAGAGTCAAAAAAGTATCTGTTGCTTTTTACTGCTGTAAAGGGGCAATAGAACTGTCTCTTTAATGGTCACAGCGTGGATTTAGACATCCCATAGCAGGGCCGGCAATAATATATTTTTTTCACACAAACACGATCGGCTATTCGAAAGTACTCGTAAGATTTGTTTGTTTCAAAGCAGTCAGCCTCTGATTGAGTGTTATGAAAGCAACACCCAACACGCTTGTTTCGCTTTCAACACAACACAACAGACACAAGTACAGACAGATAAACAACGTCAGGTATATTTTGCCCAAGACGTCGAAGATCAGCCCGGAACATTGACCAGACGAAGCAATTGTGCATTAGTCGGCGGTCTCTACGCAAAATTTTGATGAAAGATGTGAAGATATTCCTTTACAAAGTGCAGACAGTGTATCAGCTGATGGCCGCCAAATGTGTCTAACTTACGCTCAAGTCATGCTGAATCTTAACAATGAGGTGGACGATTTTTCATCGAATATTATCATATAGCACTAAGTACAATTCTAAACGTCTGGACTACTGATATCAAGGCTGAATTCTCTTACGCTGCATCTTTGGTGAGAATTGGAGAATATGGCGTTAAGCTACAGCGGATCAACTAATCACAGGGCTTTAACTTTGAATAGGAATAACTGGAAAAAGTTACTACGCGCACTCTCGGTTCACAGTTTGTTCTTCCACTTGTAACGCCCCTAAGGAGACGTGGAAGGTATACAAATATATGTTTAGAAATGATAAGCGTCGAATTCTGAGTCGATTTAAAGATGTCCGTCCGTCCGTGCGTCCGGGATAACAGCCGTTGATTAAAAGCTATCATGCTGAAATTTAGTATGAAAGCTTCTTCCCTCTAGGCGGAGTTTAAGATTTAAGATGAGCAAGATCGAACATACACTACTTCCACCTACTATACAAACTACCCTTTTTATGGGGGCTAGCTGTCTGTCCCCGCAATTACAGTCGTAGTTTAAGAAGGCCCACCTTGGCTCTGCCATAAACAAAAATAATAATGTCAGCCTCGAAATCAAAAGACGAGTATTGATCGCAAATTGCTGCTACTATGCGCTAAGCAAGCGATTTAACGACAAAGCGCTCTCTCGAAGAACAAAGATCCAGCTCTACCAGACTCTGATCTTACCTGTCTTGCTCTACAGCGCAGAATCCTGGGTAATGACACAAGCGGATCAATCTATTCTGGGAGTCTTCGAGAGAAAAATACTCCGCAAAATATTTGGACCCATCATCGTGAACGGCGAGTACCGTCGTCAAATGAATCATGAGCTGTACAACGACATCGACGTGGTCAAGCGCGTTTAAATAGACCGAATGCGCTGGCTTGGACACGTTGTACGAATGGACGAAAACGCTCCGGCTCAAAAAGTCTTCGGCAATAAACTCGATGGGCGGCGCAGGAGGGGGCGACCAAAACTTCGATGGATGAACCAGGTGACGGAACTGTTAAGTAAGCTTGGTATGAAGAACTATCTACGGAGCGCAAAAGACCGAAGCGCTTGGAATGGTTTTCTACGTGCGGCTACTGATAGATGAATTTCTGTTGTTGCTGCCAGTAAAGAAGAAGAAGAAGTTTAAGAAGGCTTCTTTCCTCTAAGCGGAGGTTAAGTTCTGAGATGAGTAAGATCGGACAACAACTTATTCAACCTCCAATACAAACTCTCCTTTTTCGGAAAATTTGGTATGCAAGCTTCTATTGTCTAGTTCATGGACCAAACACTCTGTATGCCAGCCTCTGTTGGGTCCCAGGACACTGCGAGATCACTGGTAATGAATTAGCAGACTTTTTGGCCAGAGTAGACTGTACTGTACCTGATCGGCTTACTGGAGTATTGGATGTGGAAAAAAAGCCAGCAGACGTTGGATCTCCAGAGTAGGCGGTATAAATGCTGGATCATTGTGGCCCGAATATAACAGATCCAGATCGGTATACATGGTTGGCATGTGGAGGAGGGATTTGAGACTAGCTTATGGAATTTTAACTGGCCACTGCAATATCAAGCAAAATTGTCTCCCTGTTGCCCGTAGGAGGCTAAGATACTTAGGTGAAAGGTAATATCTCCTCAGTCGGAGTACGTTACTTAATAGGTTTCATGCGATGATTAACTGGGCCTAGACGATTGACTTAGATACATCTGGTGATGGTTTTTCACAATATTTTCTTCCTTTATTATCTATACCTTCATTCTTCAAGGTAAATTTGAATGATTTCCTGGCCGTCCTACACCACTGCGGCGTTTGGTCATTCGCCTTGAAGAGCCTGGGACACCACGAGATCTTCCCAAAGCTAGCCGGCCCCGGAGCAGCCGTTTTGCCGAGAATATCGCTTGTTACTCAAGACGTCGAAGACGTGCCCGGAACATTGACCCGACGAAGCTAAAGTGCTTTAGTCAGCGGTCTCTACGCAAAATTTTGGTGAAACATTTGAAGATGTTCCTTTACAAAGTGCAGACAGTGCAACAACTTACACTTAAGCCATGCTGAATCTCAACAATGAGATGGACGATTTTTCATCGAATATTACACACATTATCTTAACAAGATAATCGTTTCTGTGTCTCATCAACGAAGAGCCATTACACCCGCTCACCTGATATTCTGAAGGAAGGATTTCGGGGTTCGCTTATCGTTGAACCCGAACACGGAGAATAAATGCATGAATTTCTTTTTCGATCGGGAAAACTACAACGTAAGTATACACCTAGAAACCATCCCCTCCTCCCCTCTTCCTATAAAAGTGAATTAGTGCCTCAAGGCGCTGACACATCTAGCGCGGTGTCTCACGTTCCAAAAAGGCAACAAGGACCGCCTCAGAGGCAGTCCTTGCATTAGGCTACATTTTATTTTTTCCCTCTCTTTCTTTCCTCCCTTTCTCGGGTACCCACTTTTCCCACGGGTACCAAACGTTTTTATGGGTTTTTTTTGTTGCGGGTTTACCCCAATTAGCCTCAGACTCTTGAAGCCCTTAAGAAGAATATAAGCAAGGAATGCGAGAACCTGTCACCTATTGGGTGATTACTTTTGCCCCACCTTGTATTTCTCTATTCCTTGTTTTATTTTATTTCCAATCACAATAGATCAATAGATCCCCAATTGTAGTGTGAGATGGGTTTTACCAGATCACACGTGTCCTTAACCTAACCTTAACTATCAAGCAAAAACAATTTTCCTAAGACCAATTCCGCCGACCGAAAATAAAATGTTTGACTTCATATGCATAGCTGTAGTGCCGATCGAAAAATAAAATTTCGTCTGCATATGCATAATTGTTTTGCAGAGTATTATCAGTATATGCAATATTATCTCTCTAGGACTTAAATACAGTTTGGCCACGCCCTTTCCGCCCACTGATCGAAAATAAAAATTTCGTCTGCAAATTTGAACCAATTCTGCCGAGTACTATCTGTGTACCAAATTTTATCTCTCTAGGGCGAAAATATAGTTTTGCCACGCCCCCACCGCCCACTGGTCAAGAACTCAAATATTGTTTGCATATTCATAATTGTGTTGCAGAGTATTATCAGGATATGAAATTTCCGCTAGGACTTAAATACAGTTTGGCCACGCCCTCTTCGCCCACTGATCGAAAATAAAAATTTTGTCTGCTAATTTGAACCAATCCTGCCGAGTACTACCTGTGTACCAAATTTTATCTTTCTAATGCTAAAATATAGTTTTGCCACGCCCTTACCGCCCACTGGTCGAGAATTCAAATATTGTTTGCATATTCATAATTGTTTTGCAGAGTATTGTCAGGATATCAAATATTATCTCTCTAGGACTTAAATTCAGTTTGGCCACGCCCTCTTCGCCCACTGATCGAAAATAAAAATTCCGTCTGCAAATTTGAACCAATCCTGCCGAGTACTATCTGTGTGTCAAATGTTATCACTCACGCTCTAAAAAAGAGTTGCCATGCTTCTCCACCCTTTGGATCAAATATTTAAAAAAAAAATCTAAAAACCCTACTCGGACTATTACGGACCTTAAAAAAATAATCGAATCGGTCCACACGTTCTCAAGTGATGCGCTTACTAACTTACATCAATTAATTTTTATTTATAAAGATAAAGATATAACACATATTTTCTCTTCCATTCCGCTTAAGAGAGTTTCAGTGATCTTAGTGTTAAAACGAGAGACACATCTCTTTTTGGTTCTCGCCTTTGTTTTAATACTGGGGTTTATTTTTATTATCAAATCTAAAAATAAACTCCACATAATTATGTGAATCGACCGACCGGCTGAGTTTCGTATTGAAAACGAAAATGCGCACACATGAACCTCTGCTGCGGTCTGATCTAATCACGGCTGAGGACAGAGTCTCTCAGTGAGCTGTGAGTAAGCTGCTAGGTAATGTTGCGTCACACTAACTATGACGGCAGTAACGGCGGCGTGACTTCAATGTGACGTTGACGATAGCGGCGACTAGTATTACAAGAGTAGACCATAGACCAGACGCTCTTTACGATCGACCGAATACAGTAGACATACAAAAAGTTGTTGTGAATGTGTTGTTGGTGATGTTGCTACTCAAAGCGGCGATATAAACTTTGGTTTGTGCCAATGTCTGTCAGTCCTTCCGTCCGCCTGGCTGCCTTTGTAGTTGTTGTCAGTCAATGGCTACTGCCATGAACAAGACGAGGCTGCAGGAACGCGATATGGGAGGCACATCGTCCGGATGATGATGATGATGATGATGGCGGGGAATGTGTGTGTGTGTGTGTGTGTCTGTGCTCGTTTTTAGTCAGCCAGTGTAATTTGTAGTTAGAGCTTAAGCCTCTCTCTCTCTCGCTCGCTGTTGCTAACACTAACATATGGTTCAGCTTTGGTGGCTAAGTAGGTCAACTACTCTACCAACTCGAATACCTAAAGACTCCAACCAACCACACACACACACACACATGGACACATTTTCACGTTTTACGCCATCAGAACCAGTGACAGCCGCTACAGATATAGAAACACCAAACTGTTACAACGACAGTGTGACAGCGGCGGTGACTACAAGTAGAGCCCAGCCACTAAGCCATCCATGCATATGTTACGTTGTAAACATTTATGTATTGAAATCTAAAAATCGTCTATTGAAACCATTGAGACCAAAATGAAATCGAAATTGAAACTGAATCCAAAATTAAAAGAATAATGAAAAAAAAACCAAAATAGCAAAAAAATCTATACAAATTAAACGTCAACAAAATAATTGATATTCTGCCGGCTTTAGAAGGCAAAATTCAAATTTTGGTCTTCTAGTAATGTTGTCCACAAAGGCGCGGGGGGAGGGCAATATAAAATCTACCAAAATGGTTACAAAAAGTAAACGGCGCGACGTTTGTCGTTGTTGGCGGCGGAGTTCTGTAAAAAGATTGCGCTTACAATTGTTGGCGCATAGAAGCTAGCGCTTACTAACTGTCCCCCTCTATTTAACTTCGGTCTGTTTGCAGCTGATGACGCAGCTAGCAAAAAAAAGAACAACAGAGCAAAAAAAAAATCGTTTACATAATAATTCTTTTGTTATTGTAGTTATTTGCTGTTGCAAACCATGTTCCGATGTTAGTGGCGGGGGTCACATAACAATGGTTCCTTACAAAATGTTAAACAATGATTTAGGTTTCGAATTTCTATTGCAAATTATGCAAAACTACCTCAGGACGAATGATTGATTGATTGATTGATGAATGGGTGGACCGACTGGATGGCATTAGCATAGGGGAACTGTCAAAATTTACACTATAATGTTAAGTTTGTTACGTAATGTAAATAGATTTAAAATTTAGTTGGTAACGAATGAGGGAGCAACGTTGCCAAAATGTGGTCGCTATGATTTAGAATGAAGATTTTGAGGAAAAGTTTAAAAAATAATAGTCGTAAAATACTCTACCCCATTACAGGCATATAGGTAATTAGTCAGTTAAAATGAATTTTAAATTTCAAATAAAAATTTTGAATATCAACTGACGAGTTTTAAATCTCAAATGAAAAGTTTAAATTTCAAATAGAATATTTCAATTTATTTTTTTTGCATTTCAATTGAAAATATTTTAGTAGATACCAGCACTCAAGTATGAAGTACAACTTACACTATGCAACAATTAGAGTGCTATTGTCTCGGGGTTGAACGAAACCAATATCAGACGGTAGCATTTCACTTCAGTAAAAAAAATCTTAAAGCATTTTGCTCCACTATGTCACAATTTTTATTACAGTGGTTTGAAATTTTATTTTTTTGGTCATAGGTAAAATCTAAGAATATGAAAAATTATGTGTAATAATACATTTGAGATAGTTCATATCTTCGGAGACCTACACAGTACAACACATGACTCCATGGGACACAATTCTGAGAACTGCACGTGAAAGTAGCCCCAAAAAGTAGAAGTTCTGCATCATTCGTTTTGTCAATTTACATGCCATAATAATTTAATTTATTTGGGACCCAATTCTAAGAACTGCACGTGAAAGTAGCCCCAAAAAGAAGAAGTTATGCATTATTCGTTTTATCAAGTTACATGTCATAATAATTTTATATCGATTTTAAGTTAGTAAGTCTCGTATAGTGGAATTTTTTTTACGTTGTCACGAAGCTTTTTCCATTGTACGATAAGAGGCGATGATCGTTCATATTCTTTTTGATACTTCCTACCAATTCGATGGTAATTTACTCCAGTTCATATTTGTGTACTTGTCCTCGAGTGAAACCGAGTGTTTATTATGATGATGCTAACCAGATGGGGTGCTACGGCACCCAGCAGAAAGTAGCGATGACGGTATGGACGCTTTATTTAGCGTAAGGAAGGAGGGAGTTACTGTCTAATATGACTAATAAAAACGGCAATTTATTGCTCAATATATACAAAATTTACTAAATTTGAACCGCGAGGAGCCAAATCGGGCGGAGTACAAGTCTCAAACATGTATCTGTCAATCAATATGGTATCCCCGCAAAAGAGATATGAACGATTTTAACATGTTATTGCATAATTGAATTACGTCCCGGGCCTTAACGGCGGCATTGTAGTCGTTTTATGTAGGTCCTGTCCCCTGGCTACAAGGGGTTAAAGCTGGGAGTATCTTTTGGTGCCATGCTTGACTACAGGTCAGATAGCACAGTTTTCTGAGAGTTACGGGGTAACTTTTACAGATTCTTATATAAAATAACTTCCTGAACCAGAATATCGCCCCATTTTCCCCATCATGTACCGTTTTCTCGGGACGCGCCCTTATCTTCGACGATGACATAGAGTGAATCATTTCCATTCTATCCAACTAGCAGCCGTTTTCTCGCTACGCCCCCCTTTTTGGGTTTTACTTGCAAGATAAAAAGTAAAGTAAGGGCCGTTCCGGGAAAACGGTGAGTGATGTGGGAAAATGGGGTTGATATTCGGATTCAAGAGATAATTTGGAAAATGATCAGGAGAAATAGTGGCGGTTCCGATTATCATATAGAGCAGTGTTATCGAATAATGACACAAAAAAGCGGGCGTCCCGACAAATTGGAGGGTAATGGGGAAAAACGGTTTCTCGGAACGTCATCCTCTTCGGTTTCAGGTACTCACTTCATTCTCGGCGCAGCGTCCCGGGGAGGGGAGGTGGGGTTGATATTCGGATTCAGAAGGTGATTTTACTTAAGTATTATTCGGATTCAGAAGGTAATTTTACATAAGTATTAAACGTTTTCTCGGAACTACACCCTCTTCAGTTGTAGGTACTCACTTCATTCTCGAGGGAGCGTCCTGAGAAAACGGCGAGTGATGGGGAAAAGTGGGGTTGATATTCGGATTCAAGAGATCATTTTGCAAAAAAAATCAGCAGGAATAGTGGCGGTTCCGATTATCACGTAGAGCACAATTATTGAATAAGGACACAAAGAAGCGGGCGTCCCGACAAATCGGTGGGTGATGGGGAAAAATGGGGAGGAGGAGTGATATTCGGATTCAGAAGGTAATTTTACATAAGTATTAAACGTTTTCTCGGAACGTCATCCTCTTCGGTTTCAGGTACTCACTTCATTCTCGAGGGAGTGTCCAGAGAAAAGGGTATGATATTCGTATTCAGAAGATTCACACTTGGTGCCTGCAGGTATGTAAGAATTCCATTTCTGTTCTCTGCGAAAGGCGAGAAACCATGTTAAATAACATTGGTAGCAGCTTAACTGCGAAAATTTCTCTGGTAAGTGTGGGCGGTAACGTGAGATTTTAGACCATTGAGGCTTACTTCTCTACCCCCCCCCCCTATTTAATGATTACTTGCAGTAGGACCTTAGTGGGTCCTGCGGGTTGTGGTTTAAACAATATTTGCTGGTAGTCTTTGGGCTCGAATTTAGAGTTGCTTGAACTACAGACCCATAGAGCAGCGGAGGTGGTAGAATAGGTCTCAACTTGGCTAATAAGGGCTATGTTTCATACTGTTTTACCCAATTTGGTTTCTTCTAGCCAAGTGAACAACATACCAACTATAAATTCACTCTGCATGGTATCTACCTGGGTAGAATGGAGTGGCAGAATACCAGAAAATACAAGTTATCACCACTTCTTCACGGACAGTTCGAAGCTAATTGGGGAAGATGGACTTTGGATTACACTGTAGGGAACTTAAGCTAGTTATAGGACATAGATAACCACTCATTGGGTAGCTCACTGGCTGTGTCGTAATATAGTGACCAACACTGGCCTTGTCATTTCCTTAGGCAGCCAAGCTGGCATTAGACAGATCTCTGAATAAATGGCTGGACCGGCCGTGGTAAGAACACGCCACTACCAAGCAAGATATCTCGGCTGTCGATTCCCGCCTCCAGTCTTCTAAATTTTTTCGTTCATTGCCGGCCTTATCGTTGTTGTCGACAGCAACTTCGCAGCATAAGTGTAGAATCGATCGGCATGTCTAAGTAGAAGCTTCTCAAACAGTGACGTTTGCATTCGCCCGATAAAAAAGTAGGTGCCGTTTGTTGTGAATCAAAAATAGAAAGCGTGTTAATTCACAACAACGCGAGAAGCTGTCCCATACCTTATTAATGGGTTGTAAAGGGAAATTAAGTTTTTACTTTAAAGTTTAACATATGCCTTGTATCGGCGACCGCATTTCCAACGGGCGGAACTGGCATTTTTCAGAAACTCATGATGGTACTTCTGGTGTGTAAACTTTGTGTTTGTATATGCTACGTATGGTTGTATCTACTTTGGAATAAGCAAGTAAGAAACCTTTAGTCGGGTTAACCGACTTACATATACTCTCACCCTCAGTAACAACATAAAATTATTACACGAAATAAAAAGTGGTCGGGTGGAAACTTTTGTATGGAAGTTACCAGAAGTGTGGTGGCTAGACATCCATTTTTTTTCCAAAACTTTATCCTGTTAAGCTTTCTAAAGTGGGCGTAATGGTAAATTTGTATGGGAGGTACTTGAAGCGGCGTGGCTGGATGTCCAAATTATTCTCCAAAACTTTAACCATTTATAGATTTACTTAATACAGAATTTGGGCACGATCTCTTTGGATGTATTGATATTATTGCTCGATTTCTGAAATGGGCGGAATGGTACATATGTATGGGATACAATCTAAAAAGAGAGTATCGATGCTGGCGGGACATTGTCTGACACGCTAGGAGTCTAGGCATCGACCCCTATGACTTCTGCAGAAGCAGTGGCGATAAGGAAGAAGTTGAGAGCGTAGACCACCTGCTCTGATATTGCCCTTAGGACGCATCTGCATATAAGTAAACTTTGTATATAAAAGTTTGCAACTTTGTTTTTTGTTTTATATGAAAAGACAGGTTTTCTTATAAAGAAGAAAAAAGTTATCATAGAAACTAGACAAACGAACTTTTAATGAATAAACCTATACATATCCTCGGAAAAAGTTATATTTTCATGGAGAAATAACACTTTTTAGAAGAGAATAGTACAATTATTAAAAAAATTACAAAACATGTAAATTCAAATTAAGAACAGTAAACTTTTGGTATAGTAAAAGACATTTTTGTGTAGAATCTAAAACAAAAAAAATCGAATTTGTGGTATCATTTCGATACACTAACGTAAATTAATATAATCTAAAACAAACTTTCATTTTTAAATTAAAATTGTTCCATTTGATATGTTCGTCAAGGAATTTTTTAAATAATTTTTGTTTTATGACACCGTACACTTACCTTCAAGTCTTTAAAGAACACCGTATTGCGTGCCCAGTCGACTTGTGAGAACAGATTTTGATCCAAAACTTTACACATTAATTCAAAGAGATCCACTTCAACTTGATTGTACGTTTGTTTCTGCAGCAGTGCAAAAAGCTGCGTCTGCCATTCCCTGTCATCTATTGACTGTACAAATTCCCTGATCATCGGTGATACCCTAAAAGAAAAAAAAACAAACCAAAAATACAAAATCACAAATCTAGACGACTTACAAAACAAAAGTAAAAACTTACCTTAAAGGTTCTATTATGGAATCGGCGGTACTTGAAGGATGTGTGCCCGAGTCAAAGCTTAAGAACGGCGGAAATAAATATAAAACAAAATAAAATATATTAATAAGAGTCTTTATAACAATCTATTTATAGATTAAAGCATAAGCTCTAGTTAGGCTATCAATATTTGTTGTTCTACTTTACCACGGTTTTGAATCGCTGGCACTTTGTAGGGACCCGATACCGGTATCGTGACAATTACTGCCACCACCACTGCCAACGCGGTTGATGCCATCACTTGTGTTGTTGTTGTTGTTATTGCTGCCATTACCCCCACCACCGCCACTGCCTCCGCCGCCCCCTGAACTACTGCTGCCATTCATGGGCGTGGCTATCACACTGGTGCTGGCATTAACCTGACCTAAGGCAATAGCGATGGGGCTGGGTGATGAGTCGGGTGATTGTGTAAGAGAGGATACCTAAAAAGAGCACAGAAAGAAGAGAAAAGGGTTAGATTTTTGAAGATAACCGTTAAATATAATTTGAATTCAAAGGAAAATGAAGGGAAATGATAACAAAATATGTAATTTTAAAACAGTATTCGAAGGTGATCTACTGTGATGAAGTAGTTTCAGGCTTATGTCTCGAAGGGAGTACAGAAATTTCTCGAACAAAGTTCGACGGAGCGAATATTTTTATTTCTAAACTAAGTTTTTTTAAGAGGATTCAAGTTATGCCGTCGTGTAGTTTGTAGCTTATACACAAATATTTATTACTGAGATAATTCTAGCGCCACCTATCGTACGCTAATTATACTATTTTAGAAACTAA
Organism: Muscina levida; assembly: GCA_964034835.1. Taxonomy (NCBI): domain Eukaryota; kingdom Metazoa; phylum Arthropoda; class Insecta; order Diptera; family Muscidae; genus Muscina; species Muscina levida. Next base: position 118,576,950 of record OZ035883.1, on the reverse strand, counting down.
TCAAATATTTATCGTAATCTAATGAATAATATACAACTTTGTAAAATATAAATAATTGCAGTCACAACTACCAGGTAGGGCCCAACTTTAAATAATCGAAATGACTAGAACTGTACTAGAATGTAAAGCAATGATAAAGGAGCTTGAACGTTATGTTAAACATTTAATATGTTTCTTAAGATACATACATATAGGTTAGATTAATTTATTATTTTCGTTATAAAAGTTGTTCAATGTAATAGTTTCTTATAACGTGGTGTCTATTCAGATAACCTGTCTAATAAAAAGTGGGAGCAAATATGGACTTCTTTGTGAGCGCTTTAAACAAGAAGTCTAAAGATGGTACTACGGCAGACCAGGATTGCTCGGGTAGCTTGCTACCCTCATGGTCGCTTGGGTACCACGTTGTGGCTGTGGTCAAGCCAAAAGATACACTGGTCAATTGAAAATTTAGTGACCGAGTTTTTGAAACTAGGTGTCTCTTGACACCATTGTACTAATTGTGCATCAAAGTATCCTTTTGATTGATGTGGCGGTGCTTCCTTAAAGTATTGAAGTTAGTTATATAGCTCTGAATCTAAAACTTATCTTCACAAAACTATTCTTTGATGCTTCCTATCAAGTCGACAGAAAGCCCGCTCATGTTTATTTTAGTGTTACTGTCCCCGAGTACAAAATGATGAGTACACAGTACAACACATGATTTTGGGACTCAATTCTGAGAACTGCACGTGAAAGTAGCCCCAAAAAGAAGAAGTTCTGCATCGTTCGTTTTGTCAAGTTACATGCCATAATAATTTAATATCGATTTGAAGTTAGTGAGTATAGTGTAGGAGAAATTGTCACGTTTAGGCTCTTTTGTTTGGCAGGTGTTAATTTTACCCGTTCTGTTGTGTGCTGCCGAATCGTGGGTGTTTATCACAACGGACATACAAAACCTGGGAATATTCGATAGAAAAGTACTCCGAAAAATATATGGACCTATTTGTGTCGACGGCAAGTTTCGCCATCGGATGAACCATGAGCTGTTTGAGCTTTACCACGACATCGACCTTGCTAAAAGAAGAGAAAGATGTTTGAAAACGAACCTGAAGGACAACGCAGATCAGAGAGACCCAAACTTCGTTGTAAGGACCAAGACCTGGTTGGACTAACTGGAGAACGCACGCAGAAGAACGAAGCGTGTGGAATTCTTTACTACTTCAGGCCTCAAATTTATGAACCCATGTTGGTAAGTTGTAATGGGCCACTTAAGTATGTAAGTAAGTAAGTATGTCAAATTTTAAGATTTTGGCAACTTAGGAAGTCTGTACTTGAAAGGGGTACCCAAAATTTCTTAGGAAAATTTACGATTACCATGGGCTTTCTAAAATTTTAGGTAGTTCCAGAGCACATCTTAAATAAGGCTTTTATACGAAGGAGGGACAATGGGTATCAATGATTGTATGTGTAATTTTGATGGATCCAACATTATAAGCCCCATATATATTCTACGCAGCTTTACTTAATAATGCAGATTTAAGAACTTATTAATGTTGAATTGGTGAACATTTGTAATAAGTTGGTATTACAAATGAAATAGGTCTCCTATATTAAACCTCAGCAAAAATTGTCGTCCCTATCTATCTATCTATCCTCGAATATATTTTAATTTCCTAATTTCACAAAGGGGTGCCTACTAAAGGCTAGAACTAGTAGGCTTAAATTTACACCTAGCAAACCATTCAAATATGTGTACAGTATTTCTTAACGTTTTGCACTGTACGCATCCTGCTAAACTTAACATTTGCGTGAGCAAAACAGTACTGCCGTATGATTGATCGCTTTCAAAACAATGTTTAGGTGTGTTATCCCACAACAAAGTCGCAACCTCAACCAAATCACATATAAGTTGTTGTGCTCTAGATATGTAGAAATGTTTTGTTTAGCGCAACAAGCAATCAACTGATTGAGTTTGTTCTATTGCACATGTTGCTGTTCTACTGCAGTTGTAAGCGAGTGTGGGCTTAAACAGCATTCTGTTGTGTTTGTTTATATTCAACACACACACGTTTACAACATTTAACTGCTTGCAATATGTACACTAGATAGGGTCGAAAAAAAAAGTTGCACTTGTCAGTCCCTAAATTTGAAGATTAGGCAACAACGATTCTGGGACACAAGAAAAAAATTTTTTACGCGCACCCTAAAAACGGCCCATTTAGTTTTTTCTGTGCTGTGACGTCATTTGAAGTCCGATCGAGAAAAAAAGTACACTGTTGTTTTTGGTTTTACAAAGGCTACATTTCCTCCATATGTCATTTTTGATTCAGACGTCAAATTTGACAAGTGACTGATTCTATCTCGATTTCTACCCCTTTTTTCCGGAGATTTTTCATAACGCACGTAAAGATCTTAAAAAATTGTGAATATATTGCTTTTGAATTACCCACTTTTATTCATAAACAAAAAAGTTACAAACGTTTTTAAAATGTACAAATGTGCTCAGAAGTCATATTAAATAAATTAATTCATCATATTAATTTGTTTAAATAACTAAAGTTTTTTATAAACCGAGTGAAAATAAATAAATTCATCATAAAAATTCCACAATTAAATATATTAAGATGTTAAGAATATTAGAAAGACATGTTAATTTCGACCGCCGATACACAATAGGGTGGCTCGAATTCCATCAAGTTATTCAGGTCAAATTTTAGTAGTGCGGAATACTTGCTATGGATAATACAAGTATTTTTGTAAAAAAAATTGAAATCGGACAACATCTTTAGTTCTCGCACCGTGGTCAAATTGGTGGGGAAAGAGAAAAAAATCCACATCAAGCCAAGAAACTGCCGCGGAGTCGCCCCTAGAGGGGTAAAATGGATGACCGACCCCCAGTAATTTTTTCCTCCTAACATTTTCTCATACATTCCTACCCCTCATCTTCACACACTACACCCACCGCTTAAATTCGCCTAGAGGTGTTAAATGTATGACCGACCCCCACTAATTTGTCCAGCTCCATATATTTCACCCCTCTAGGAGGCAGCACAGGAGATGATGTCATTAAAAAATAATATGTAAAAAATAAACAAAAATTTTATGTGGCCACCTTAATAATTGAAGATAGAAGGTAGATATTTTCTGTTCTGTTGAAGTTGCAAACATATTGGAGGTCGGTCATACATTTAACACCTCTAGGCGAATTTAAGCGGTGGGTGTAGTGTGTGAAGATGGGGGGTAGGAATGTATGAGGAAAATGTTAGGAGGAAAAAATTACTGGGGGTCGGTCATCCATTTTACCCCTCTAGGGGCGACTCCGCGGCAGTTTCTTGGCTTGATGTGGATTTTTTCTCTTTCCCCACCAATTTGACCACGGTGCGAGAACTAAAGATGTTGTCCGACTTCAATTTTTTTTACAAAAATACTTGTATTATCCATAGCAAGTATTCCGCACTACTAAAATTTGACCTGAATAACTTGATGGAATTCGAGCCACCCTATTGTGTATCGGCGGTCGAAATTAACATGTCTTTCTAATAATCTTAACATCTTAATATATTTAATTGTGGAATTTTTATGATGAATTTATTTATTTTCACTCGGTTTATAAAAAACTTTAGTTATTTAAACAAATTAATATGATGAATTAATTTATTTAATATGACTTCTGAGCACATTTGTACATTTTAAAAACGTTTGTAACTTTTTTGTTTATGAATAAAAGTGGGTAATTCAAAAGCAATATATTCACAATTTTTTAAGATCTTTACGTGCGTTATGAAAAATCTCCGGAAAAAAGGGGTAGAAATCGAGATAGAATCAGTCACTTGTCAAATTTGACGTCTGAATCAAAAATGACATATGGAGGAAATGTAGCCTTTGTAAAACCAAAAACAACAGTGTACTTTTTTTCTCGATCGGACTTCAAATGACGTCACAGCACAGAAAAAACTAAATGGGCCGTTTTTAGGGTGCGCGTAAAAAATTTTTTTCTTGTGTCCCAGATTCGTTGTTGCTTAATCTTCAAATTTAGGGACTGACAAGTGCAACTTTTTTTTTTAATACTGGGACCGACCCACTCTAATGTACACACATAGATTAGAACACTATGTAAAACATATAGAACATAATAAATGTTATATTATGCATATACAATGCAACATGTATAACTCAAATTCACACACACAAGCATTAAAACATTTACTTGTTGTTTTACTCATGGACTGGCTGTGGCCGTGTGCGACAGATTCAGCGTGTCTTCTTTTTATACCCTCATCCTACGGGTAGAAGGGTATATATCATGTGATACGACCCAAAAGTGTAACACATAGAAGGAGTCACTTTAGACCCTGGGTTTCTTTGAACCAAATTCGATTCATGACTTTTTAAGTCGTTCGAGCCATGTCCGTCTGTCTGTCTGTCCGGCTGGTACGCACGATAACGCAACCAAATGTTTTGAAATTTTGCACGAGTTAATATTTCCTCAAAACTACTTACGGTATTGCAAATGGGCTACATGGCACCGCCCCTTCTGGTATCTCTCATACAACTAAATCATCCCGCCCACTTTATAAAACGAGTAATAATATCAATACTAATATTTATTTTATAATATTTAGTAAAGCTATAACAGGATAAAGTTTTGGGAAAAAATTGGAAGTCTAGCCACGCCCCTTCTGGTACCTCCCATACAAATGTACCTTTACGCCCACTTTAGAGATGGAGTAATAATATCAATAAATCCAACGCGATCGTACACAAATTCTTTATTTAGTTAAGCTATAGCAGGATAGAGTTTTGAAGAAAAAACCGTAAGTCTAGCCACACCCCTTCTGATACCTCCCATATACCAATCCGCCCACTTTAAAGATGGAGTAATAACATCAATACACTCAACACGATCGTGCCCAAAATCTGTATTTTGTTAAGGTTTGGAGAAAAGAAACTGGAAGTCTAGACCCGCCCCTTCTGGTACCTCCTATACAAATAACTCATTCCGCCCACTTTAGAAATCGAGCAATAATATCAATACATCAAACGCGATCGTACCGAAATTCTGTATTTTGTAAAACTATAACACGATAAAGTTTTGAAGAAAAAACCGTAAGTCTAGCCACGCCCCATCTGGTACCGCCCACTTTAGACATCGAATTATATTATTAATAGACCTAACGCGATCGTTCCCAAATTTTGTATTTAATAAAGCTCAAGCAGGATAAAGTTTTTGAGGAAAATTCTGGAAGCCTAGACACGCCCTTCTGACACCTCCCATACAAATGTACCTTTCCGCCCACTTAAGAGATGGAGAAATAATATCAATAAATCCAACGCGATCGTACCCAAATTCTGTATTTAGTAAAGCTATACCAGGATAAAATTTTGGAGAACAAATCTGGAAGTCTAGACCCGCCCCTTCTGGTACCTCCCATACAAATGTACCACTCTGGCCACTTTGGAGATGCGAGTAATAATATCAATAAATCCAACGCGATCGTACACAAATTCTGTATTTAGTAAAGCTATGCCAGGATACAATTTTGGAGAAAAAATCTGGAAGTCTAGACCCGCCCCTTCTGGTACCATCCATACCAATGTACCTTTCCGCCCACTTTAGAAATCGAGCAATAATATCAATACACCAAACGCGATCGTACCCAAATTCTGTATTTAGTAAAGCTATAACTGGATAAAGTTTTGGAAAAAAAATTGGAAATCTAGCCACGCCCCTTTTGATATCTTCCATACAAATGTACCAATCCGCCCACTTTCGAGATGGAGTAATAATATCAATAAATCCAACGCGATCGTACCCAAATTCTGTATTTAGTAAAGCTATACCGGGATAAAATTTTGGAGAAAAAATCTGGAAGTCTAGCCACGCCCCTTATGGTACCTCCCATACAAATGTATCATTTCGCCCACTTTAGAGATGGAGCAATACTATCAATACAGTCAACACGATCGTGCCCAAATTCTGTATTTAATAAAGCTATAACAGGATAAAGTTTTTGAAAAAAAAACTGGAAGTCTAGCCACGCCCCATCTGGTACCTCCCATACAAAAGTACCTTTCCGCCTACTTTAGAGATAGAGTAATAATATCAATATAATAGAAAATTTTGTGTTTTACTGAGGGTGAGGGTATATGTAAGTCGCAGTGCCCGACTGAAACTATATAACTGGTTAAGTTGCAGTTATATGTGCGACTTTCAAATCGACTGGTCTTTAATGCCCAGAGTTTGGTGCTAAGTTCTTTTATATGAAAGTTGTTGAGACCATCGATTTGTTCGCTACATAATGTGTCTAACTGTTTTTATATTATACTTTAATTATTTTAAACAAATTTCTCGATATTTTCATATTTCAGTCAAAACAACTAAGCACCACTTCGTCAACATTTGTTGCCTTTTTTTTAAGCTAAATAATTTGTATCAGTGTCCCTCCCTATGCTGTCGGTTTCAACAAAATTCTGTTATCTTTTAGCGCTTTTTTCAGATTTTTACTATTAAAAAAATCTTAAAAATCTTCAAAATGACGTTAATATATTTCAGATTATTTTCGAACTTTTTGTACTTGACCACACAGTTATGTTATGTAAACACCCCTACGCCAAATGCCATCGAAAGCTTATCACACCAACCTCGTAAACTATTAACAATCAAACAAACAACACCCCAACATATGAAAACACTAAATGATGAAATGATTGTCCTACTTTCAAATTGAGTGTTGGTTATGGTTGATTGCTGTTGTTGTAATTGTTGTATCGCACTCACTACTCTCAAAGTAGGCAAATGGGTCAATGTCAAGGTCAAACAAGAAACTTTTGTATGCCACTAAAATAAATTTGGGATATTTGGTATAAATAGTTTAAGGAAAATACGAAGAGTAATGGATTTTGGAAGGAAAATTTATAGATATTTGAGCTTAAGAGAGGAAAACGAAAATCAATAGAAATTGATTTGATAAATTACAAGATAAGATAGAAATTAAATAATAACAAACTTGAATATGCCAGAAAAATATGTGTCTTGCATAAAATATTTTGTGACATTTGAAAAGTTATATAAACGCAGCATTTTGAGTGTGGCTCAATTATTGATTTAAACTTGATAATCCGGCAGTATTTAATTTGATTTACGTGGAATATAACTTATGATAATCATACGCCACCATATAACAATATAACAAAAGAGTCTTAAATCTGACAAATTACCCTATACGATACTAACTAACATCAAATCGATATTAAATTATTATGGCATGTAATTTGACAAAGCGGTTGATGCAGAACTTCTTCTTTTTGCGGCTACTTTCACGTGCAGTTCTTAGAATTGAGTCCCAAATCAATGAGCCGAAAAATGTTGTACTGTGTTATATTTTCCTAAAATTATATTATTCTGAATTTGCCAGACCCTAAAAACATATCCCCTCCTATCATCGTAATCAGTTTTTGTCTGATCTATCATTTGCCTTTATGACTTGGACGCCTTTGTTTTGTTGATGTTGTTGCTTTTGTGGCTGTCGTTGTTGTAGTTGTGGGGATCTTGAGTACAGTACAGACACAGAGAGTGCGTTGGTGTGCGTTGGGTCCTTACCTGAGGTATTTGTATTTCTTGTTTTATATTCATATTCGTATAGGCCTGTTGGTAACCAGACGATATGGGCGTTGGTTTCATATCTCCCGTTCCCATAGACGTCCGCAGCGCCTGCAAAGCAATCTGTCTTTGACGCATTACCTGCAGTTTTCGCGCCCGATCCCGTTTGTACATGGGTCCAAACTTATTTCTACCGCCGCGCATTCGATCGGCTCTCACAGCTGAAATGAGATGAATAGAAAAATTGAACATTAGTTTAGTTATCAATTAAATGATAAAAAAAATTGGATGTAAAAATTGAGATAATATAACTTAAGGTTAACTAACATCTTAGATGATAAGGATATAAATTCTAATCTCTAATTCTGTATAAAAAGTTTAAGCTTATAGTTTTAAGACGATTTTTGTCGTAGAAGTTCTACCTAAATGTAATTTTACTTAAGAAATTAGTAAAAGATAGTTAAGTTAAGAAAAATAATCAGCCTAAGATATGTTCCCTTACAAAATGCGCCTACAACTATAATAAAAATGTCTCGGGAGACTTACACAATATTTTTTTTTGAAAACATTCCTTAAATATACCATTTATTGTAGAAAACGATTTGATGGCTTAAGAAATGATATTATAACTAATTAAGCCTGATTTTTTACATTTTATTCAGGCTTATTACATTTACATAAAGAGCGCATAGTTCCTAGTATAGTACAAATAATGTACTACAGGTGGCGTGTGAGAAAAAGGGAAGTAAACAAAATCTTAGATTGATATTAAAAAAAATATTTTTTTTAAATCTTTGTTGGAAAAATTGAACTAAATTAAAAAAAAAATTTAAAAAAAATAGAAGAAACTGTTTTTGCAACTTTTTTAAGATTAATTCAATTGATTTTTGCATCAATTTTAATTCATCATAGTTTTTAGAATACTAAACATTTTTTTTAACTATAATTCAACTGATTTTGTAATAAACTAATCCATTCAGCAATATATTTTTACAAGAAAACATGAACTAATCTTAACTAAGTATATTTCTCAAACAAAACTTTAATTCAGCTAAAGATAAAAGTAACTCTGAACATGTTGCGACAAATAATATTCAGCAAAGTTTATTAAACAAAAAACTCAAGTTTAACTTTATAAATATTTAAATCAGCTCATTTAACTATAAAAAAAATAATTCAGTGAAAATTTCATGTTCATAGAATTTGTCCTCACAAAAAATATTCAGCAAAGTTTATTTAATAAAAAAACTAAAGATTCACTTAATAAAAAATCAACTCATTTAAGTACATATTAAGAAACTCAGTAAATTGTATTTTTAAAAAATAAGAACAAATTCAGCTAAATTAAATTGATTTTTCCATAAAAACTTAATTCAGCAAAAATTGTTAAAAATTCTGAACATTGTTTTAACTATAATAAATTGATTTTTCAAAACAAACTTGAAGCCACAAAAAAACATAATTTAAGCCGAATTATTCTTGAAAAAAAAAACGAAATTCAGCTAAGTTTTTTACAATAAAATCTAAGCAGAAAAATTATATAGTATAACAAAATCTTAATTAATTGGTTTTCCATTAAAAAAAATTATTCTTATTTAATAAAAAAGAGTATCATTCAATAAATTTTTAACTCAGTTTATTTAACTATAAAAAAAATACGTAAGCGAATTTTATTTTTATAAATAAAATATAAAAAAACGAAATTCAGCTAAGTTTTTACAACAAAAACTTGAGCAGAAAATTTGTATTCCATAACAAAAAATTTGAATTAATTGATTTTCCATTAAAAAAAATTTATTCAGCAAACTTTTTGTTATAACAAAACTTGAAGCCATCCTTATAAAACTTTAATTCAGCTAAATAAAAACAGAACTCTGAAAATTTTGACAACAATTTTACATAAGAAAGATCATAAAGTTTTATTAATTAAAAAAGACATTAATTTCAATTAATAAAAAGTTTAATTCAGTTCATTTTACTATTAAAAAATTAACCCCGTTTTATTTTTCAACAATTACGAGAATATTTGACCGAGTTTTGTTTACAATTCATTTTTATCTTTAATTCAACTGATTTTTCTCATAAAAATGTAATTCAGTTAAGTTTTTAGAATTCTGAACAGCGAATTTTAATTTTTATAAATAAAATGTAAATTCAGAAGAATTTTTTTACAACTGATTTTCCATAAAAAATAAATTCAGCAAAATTATTTAAAATTCTAAACATTGTTTTAACTATAATAAATTGATTTTTCAATAAAAAATCTAGCTGAATTGATTTGTTATAACAAAACTTGAAGCCACAAGAAAACATTAATTCAGCCGAATTTTTCTGAAAAAAACCAAATTCAGCAAAAGATATTGACGTATATGTAATAACCAACTCTAGAACAAACATAACGTATTCGCCTTATAGCCCTTTCTAACAAAACTATTTTTATATATGGAATAAAGCGTCAAATCATCTTCTAAAAAAAGTTTGCATAAAATAGTATTTCCAAATGAAAACTTTTACAGCGCCCCTACTTTTACAAAATTGTTGCCATAGGTTCGCTTTTCCTGTAGAAAGTCTCTAAAAGTGTAAACTTCGGAATAAATTCTGAGGTCACTAGGCGCATTTTTATATACCATTCTATGAAAATGGTTTTCTATATTAGTGCAACTTATATGCGGTAGGTGACGTCCCAATTAAAACCTATGCAGAATGAAAATTGGAAGCAGTATGAAAAACGTATGAGCAATGAAGAATTATATAACGTTACGCATACGTTTCAGATCACTACTCTACTATAAATAGATCACACAAGTTTAAGTATAAAATGTATTAATTATATACATATTATATATATGTGATGCCCCAATAAATTTACAATGAACAGTTAGCCACGTATGGGTGAGAGTAATGAGCTTTTTGCAATTTACCTCTGTGGCCGGAAACTAGTTTAATATAATCAATTTTCTGAGAACGTTGATACCTTGTAATTATTTGCACATCTGATATTTTAGACAATTTTATTTTTGCTAATTAATGCAAACAACTTGAAGAAATTAGCAGAAATACTGTGACTTTTTAATTTATGCATATATTTCCACATAAATTTCCTATTATAAAAGTTGTCCAGGAATTATTTGATTGCTATAATTCGCGATTTCCATTTACCCAATTAGGAACAAAAAATATTTTTCTATAAAATTAAAAGTTTTAGTAAAATAATGAGTTTTGTTTCATTGTTCGGTTCAAGATCTATTCTATTATTGCTAATATAATTTGTTTTACAAGAGTTGTGTGAAATGGATTATGTTGACAGCTGGCAGGGCAGATAGCTATTTCGATGGTTGCCAAACCATCATCAACAGTACCCGTTTGTTGTGACTTCTCCACTCATTATCACAACCTTAAGTGTTAAAAGCTTCAAGCAATCAATGTGAAGCTCACACACACGGTGCGAAAATGGTATCAACGATTTTGAAAATTTATACAACACATGATTTTGGGACTTAATTCTGAAAGTAGCCCCAAAAATTAAAAGTTCTGTATCATTCGTTTTGTCAAGTTACATGCCATAATAATTTAATATCGATTTGAAGTTAGTAAGTAGTCACGTTTTAGGCTCTTTTGTTTGGCATAACATAAATACTATATGGTGGCGTATGATTCTCATATGTAATATTCCACGTAAATCATACGACACGGAGTACAACAGTTTTATTGTAGCTGCTACAAAATAAACCCAGCTCAAAATCATTAGATATATAGAAAAGTGAGACTGTGGCTTATGTAGGGAAACGTTATATGAACAGATTAAAGGAATTCTGGTGGTTCTCGAGTTATGTCAAACAAAAGAGCCTAAAACGTGACAAATTCCCCTATACGATACTTACTAACTTCAAATCGATATTAAATTAAAATGGCAAGTAACTTGACAAAACAAATGATGCAGAACTTCTTCTTTTTGGGGCTACTTTCACGTGCAGTTCTCACAATTGAGTCCCAAATCAAGTAGCTGGAAAATGTTGTACTGTGTAATGATTTCTTTTCTATCATGCTGTACCCTTTTATTTGAAACAACATTTAGAGTTTTTGTTTAATTATTTCCTCTTACACGAAATTATCTCTTTTTGCCATATTTTCGCTAAACTACTAAATCAGTCATCGACATTTCCTCAAATTAATGTCATCCAACAACATCTTTTCTTAGAAACCGCATTTCGTTTATAATTTTCATTATCGTGTGACCATAACACAAATTCAGATTTGCCACAACATGAAACGGGTGGTGCGGTGTCGTGCTTACGCGAGTGAAATAGAAATTTGCTGTGGTTCACATGATGACAATGAAAATTCGACCACTTATAAATGACCTCCTTTATGTGCGAAGGCATTCAGAATGCGAAAAGAAAAGTTTTCACAACCAACCAATTGCAATAACAAGTAGAACACGCACACATTTACATCTAATTGCAATTGTATTGTGTGTGTGTTTGTGTGTGTGCTTAATACACACCCATGCCATGCATCCGTTCTCGAGCATACATATGAATGAATACCATCGTTCATATGTATATAGTACGTATACAAATGATTCCTGTACGACGAGTATCTGGGCATATAATTATTACCATATAATGATAAACAATTTGCATTTTAACTATAGAAAATTACTCATATGCTTTTACCACTACTACAAAGCCACAAAAATATGCAATCTAAATTATCCTTTCAGTTTTAAATTTCTCTCTCTCTCTCTCTCTTTGCCTCGCTTAAAGGATATTTTAACTTTATGGCCACCACCATAGGCAACGCCATCCTCATTTGCCATTCATTGGCAGCAGAACCCCACAACTCAGCTTACCAGCAATGTAAGACCAAGCGATAGTTGGCGTTTTTTAGTAGATTTTTTCTACTTGCATTTTTTTTCGCTTTTTTTTGTTTCGTTGTTGCCACTGAAGTAAATAATTACAACGCAATAAACCGTTTTTTTCTTCAGCTTAATACACTGACATACGCACACACACACACACGACTACTTTAAATATTCCAACATGGAAGCGTGTGAAAGTGTGCGTCTGTTTAATATACTCATATGCATCTGTAGTGCGCCCCCTCCACACTAGTCCATAGTCTATTATGAATGTATTTAGTTCATAGGTTACGAGGGGGGTCTATTTAAAAAGTTGAAAAGAGGGATTTTTTTTGGATTTTTTGTATAACTTAAAAAGATATTTTCGTCAAGAATATTTGTACCTGGAAAGGAATTCCTTTTCACTTTTTAGACGATAAGGCGTATACGCTATGTAGTTATTTATAACTCATATGTAACCATGGAAATTGGCACCTTAGTTGACATTTTTTACTATTTTATAAAACGAAATTTTTTTAACCACCAATCCACGGCAGGTCCCAATAACAACGGAGTTGAAATTCTGTTGTAGACGCATTTTGTTTGTAATAATTTTTCAATTCAGCTAAATTTTTCAATTCAGTTGACACTAAGAAAATTAATTCAGCCAAATTTTGTACAACAAAACTTGGAATAAACAAAACAACTGTATTCTTTAACTAAAGAAAAAATAAATTTGAACATATTTCTTTAAGAAGTCTTAAATTTTTTTGTAGTAAAAATATATTCAGCAAAGTTTTTTTTTTAATAACATAACTTGAAACCATCTAAATAAATACTGACCTAAGAAGTTACATTTTACTATAATACAATTAAATTTATGCGAAAATTATTACATTTACAAAAATGTAACTCCAAAATATACAATTCAGCTGAATTATTGCACAAAGACAACTAAATTCAGCAACATTTTTTTTATACAAAACCTGAATTTACATATGAAACTACAAATGCTACTCAGAAAATGCAATGCATAAAAAAAGCTATTCAGCAAAAAGCTACATAAAAAAGCTATTCAGCAAAGCCTTTATAACATAATTTTAACTCAGCTATCCAGCTGATTTTTCTATAATAAAAACTATTCAGCAAAGTTTATAAAACAACATTTTAACTCATCTAAATACGTAATGCAATTAGTACAAATAAATTGTTCTCATAAACGTATTCAGCAAACATTATTTGTAAAAAAACACGTGAGTGTCACTTTATAAATTTTTAATTTAGCACATTTGTCACTAAAAAATATTTCAATACAGCTGAATGAAAAAAAAAACAAATTAAAATAATGTAGCTTAATTTTTTACAAAAACTTTAATACATCAGCAAAAACTATTTTCTACAAGAAATCACTAATTCAGCTAAAGAAAAATGGAACTCCAAAAACTCAATTCAACTGAATTGGTGATGAAAAATTAAATTCAGCTACTGTTTTTTATACAAAACCTGAATTTTTTAAATTGCAGCTCAGCATATTCAATTCAGCTGATTTTTCTATAAAAAATAATTCAGCAACATTTTTTTTTCAACAAAATACTAATGAAAATGCTTACTTTTCTATGAAAATGTTTAATTAAGTATTTTTAAAATATTCTCAAAAAATATATATTTAGTAAAGTATAGTAAGAAAACATCAATGCAGCTGAATTTAAAAAAAATACTAAAAATGCAGCATAGCTTTTTTACAAAAAAACAACTTGAATTCATTTGAAAAACAAATTGAAATCATTTGAAAAACGGGTTTTTTTCACAAAACCTTAATTCAGCTAAAGAAAAATGAAACTCCGAACATTTAATTTAGCTTAATTACATGTGAAACTGTTAACTGGCACATTCATTCAGCCATGTTCTTCCACAATAGTTTAATTCAGCTACGAGTTGTTTTACAACAATCCTTAAAAATGTAGATAAAACTTCAATTCAGCTAAATTATTTCTAAGGAAATTAAATTCAGAAACATTTGCTGTTTTTTTCACAAAACCTTAATTCAGCTAAATAAAAATTAAACTCCGAACATTTAATTTAGCTTAATTACATGTGAAACTGTTAACTGGCACAACCATTCAGCCATGTTCTTCCATTATAATTTAATTCAGCTACGAGTTGTTTTACAACAAACCTTAAATTTTGTTGAAACTTCAATTCAGCTAAATTATTTTTTAGGAAATTTAATTCAGAAACATTTCAATTCTGCCAACTTTTTGAAAAACTATAATAAGGCTAATATTAAATTTTTACTACAAAATTATAAATTTAGTCCAATAAACTGTTTTATCCTTTGAAAACTATTATTTAGTTAAAGAAAATTTGAGTTTGGCGCATTTTGTTACATGAAAATTCAATTCAGCTAAATTATTTCTTTTTAATCAAAGCTTAAATTTGCCTGGGCAATTGGCTTTCTGGTAAAAAACTAAATTCAACTAATTTTTTTCTATTACAAAATTATTCTATTACAAAACTTAATTTTAGTCGAACAATGTGTTTGATAAGGCAAAATTATTATTCAGCTAAAGAAAACTAAAACTCGTCATGTTTTCTAGGAAACTTTAATTCATCTGAATTATTTCTAAAAATATTAAATACAGCAACTTTTTTTTGATAAAATATAAATTTGTTCGTGAAATTCTTAACTTAGGATATTTTTCTATAAGAAAAACTAAATTCAGCTAATTTTTTATTTAAAAAAAAAAACAGTTCAGCTAAGTTTTATTTTACTAAAAAACTTCAATTTAATTGAACAATCGGTTTTATAAGATAAGAAGTTTATTTAGCTAATGAAACCTTGAACTCTGTACATTTTACTCTGGGCAAATTCAATTCAGCTAAATTTTTGGTGCTTACATTTAGCAATTTTTTTTACAAAACTTGTACATGAATGATTTCTGTAAATTTTTCTGTATTCAATAGCTGAATTTTTTCTAAAGAAATTAAATTCAGCAAAAAAATTTAATTTAGCTAAGTTTTCTTTTACTACAAAACTTAAATTTAGTTGAACAATCGGTTTTATAAGAAAAAATTATTATTCAGCTAATAAAAAATTGAACTAGACACTTTTTACTACGGGCAAATTCAATTCAGCTGAATTATTGGTGCTTAAATTTAGCATTTTTTCTACAAAACCTGAATTTTTAAACCGTTCGTTTGTTAAACCGTTAATTCAGCATATTTTTCTACAAGAAAAACTCAACTCAGTCAATTTGTTTTTAAAAAAAAAAATAATTCAGCTAAGTTTTATTTCACTACAAAATAAAAATGTTGTTAAACGACCTGTTTGTTAAGACAAAATTAATATTCAGCTAAAGAAAACTAGAACTTGGCTCATTTTGTTACAGAAAATTAAATATACCTGAATTTATTCTACAAATATTAAATTCAGCAACTTTTACTTAGCAAAACTTGAATTTGCTTGTGAAACTATTATTTCAAAATATTTTTCTTTAAGAAAAACTTAATTTAGCAAACTTTTTTTCTGAAACATTTAACAAAGCTAAATTTTATTTTAGTATAAAACTTAAATTAAGTTGAATAATCGGGATTATAAGACATCATTATTATTTAGCTAAAGAAAACAAACTCTGTAGATATTGTTATAGGAAAATTCAATTAAGCAACTATCAGTGCTTTACTTGTAAAACAGTCAATTTAGCTTATTTTTCTTTAAGAAAAACCAAATTCAGCTAATATTGCTAAAAAAAAATTATTTCAGCTAAGTTTTATTTTATCACAAAAACTTTACTCAGCTAAAGAAAACATGAACTCTGTAGATTTTGCTAAAGGAAAATTTAATTCAGCTGAATTATTTCTAAAAATATTGAATTCAGCAACTTTTTATTTATCACAACTTAATTTTGCTGGCGAAGTTGTTAATACAGAAAATTTTTGTTTAAGAAAACATAGACTCCGCTTATTCGTTATTCAAAAAAATTTAAATGCGCTTAGTTTTCAGTTTCTAGACAATCTAAATTCAATTGAAAAAAACTGTTTTAAAAAACAATACCATTTAACTAAAGAAAACTTGAACTCGGCACATTTTGCAATAGGAAATTTCAATTCAGCTGAATTACTTTTTTTTACCAATACTTAAATTTGCTTGTGAACGTATTAATTCAGCATATTTTCTTAAAGAAATAAATAATTCAGCAAATTTTTTTTACACATCCAATTCACCTAGTTTTTGCATTCTTGCAAAACCAACCCAGTTGAACAAACTGTTTTATACATAGGACAACATTAGTATTTTCATAAAGAAAATCTAAATTACGCATAGTTTACGATAAGAAAAATTTAATTCAGCAAAATTATTTTTTTTTGTGTTTTTTTTATAACAAAACTAAAGCAATAATTTTCTATTAAATAACATTTATTCAGCTAAAGAAAATTGTTGTCCTGAACATTTCTCTAAATAATATAACTTTAAATCATGTGAGTTTTTCATACAAAAATATATTCAGCAAAGTTTTTTTAATAAAACTTATGTTCTTCTTATAAAACTATACTTAAATAGAACATTTTGTCGCAATTTTAAATTCAACAACATATTCAGCAAATATTTCTATAAATATGAATTTAGCCAATTTAATTAGTATCACTTTTTTTTAGGGGTTTGGGTTAAAAACGCAACATTAAAATTAATTTTGCCAAATTTTTTTATAATGTAAAGTTTATGACTTTGTTAAGGATTATTCAGCAAAGTTTTTTTTCTCCAAAATTTTCGTAACTTCCTTCGTTACTAGTATGTACTAAGTACATATCAACAACAGTGAATAGTTATAGGCCCTCATCTGGTATTCAACCAAAACTACGGATATGGATGAAGACAACAACAACAGCAACAAACTCAAAAATGAGTACAAAGATAAGTGAGGGGGGTTATCTGAAGGAATCTTTCATAAAGTTCTGTAGTTTCATTATAAGAATTTGTGTATATGAGTGTGTATGTGTGTGTGTGTGCGTTGCTTCTATTCATGTGTAGAGAGTGCAACGCAGTTGTTGCACAAAAACACATGGACACACACACACACCCACCCATACATGAAATCAAAACAAAAAGAGCACAACGAATTAAGTGGTACTGGAAGGAAGGAGAAGACGACGACGACGACTACGACGATGGAAGCACCAACAGTAGCAGTAGCAAAAGAATAATAGAATTGCAATATAAAAACAAAACACAGAGAATAGAATACGAAAGAGTGTTTAAAAAAAAGTCATTACATACACACACACATACAAAGCCATAGTATCCCAGCCAGCATTTGGATGATCGTTTTGGCAAAAATCATCTAACTGAGTCATCTTCGAGTCCTCTGGATGACCAAAAAGCTGATTAATCAGTTGCGTGCGTGAAATGCGACTCGAAAGGGAGTCGCGTGTATGCTTTAGAAGTGATGTATGAAAAATACAATAACAATACTTTATTTGAGTTTCGCAAATCTTTGTTGTTGTTGTTTCTAACGGGAAAACTTGCGATGTTATTGAAAAAAGGGGTTGAAAATACTTTAGTTTCATTTCATATTTGCAGTCGAGTCGTGAACACAAGTGGTAAATGTTTAGTTGTGATGTTAAAATAATTTAAACGTGAGGATAAATTTAATACTTATATTAAGTAAAATATTGTAATTAAATTTTAATAAAAATGCAATGTCAGCTAAAAAAATTAAGAGAATGGGAAAAGCGCAAATAAAAATACTCACAAAAGACTCGCAAGCGATTATAAACATGACTGAAACAGGACTCGAAAAAGAATCACAAATTAAGTGAAATAAGACTAATAAATGATCAGAAAACGATTCAAAAAAGACTTCAAATACTTCTAGAAAAGGAGTCGAAAATGACTCTTCAAGTAGTACAGAAAGAGACTCATAAATGATACTTTTAATAGGAGTCGCGGGGAGTCACGTTTTTCTCCCGACGAAAGTATCTTTTATGTTCGGAAAATGAGCGCATATTCCGCCTTTTCAATCACGCAGTAGACTCGAAAAAGTCTCGAATTTGATTATAAAATTCAAAAAATGTTGGCTGGGATAGAACAAGAAAAATAAATTGAAAAACACTTACACATACACTTACGAAATAGACGTACGTACGTACGCTCAGCAATAAGTTTGACTATTAAACAACAACGACAACGACAACGATAACAACAACAACAACAACAACAACAACAACAAACACTACCACTACTACAGCAAATACATGATTTGATTTTTTTTTGCATGAAATTTAGGTCAAGCGTATTGTTTACAAAACTGTGTGTTTGCCTTAGTATTTGTAAGTGACATCTACTATACAAAACGCAAGCAAACGTGTGCACACACACACACACACACACATGTTGAAGGTGCACTATAAACATGCAAGTAGTGCACATGAACGAACAGCCGATGTAAGCAAACGAATCAAGGAATGAGCACAGGAGTACAAGGGGCGCACGAGAGTAACGCGTGGCGAGAGAGCGGCGTAAGTGTGTTACAGCCGAAATTCGTAGCAAAACAATGATGCATTTTTATAGGCAAAAGCCAGTGTGTGTGTGTGTGTGTGTCATTGGCTGGCTTTCAGCAGTATTAGTGAGTGCAGCAGCCACTGCAGTTGTGCTGTTACTTATCACTTTGCGGACACAGATGGCAACATTAGCAGAGAAACTAAACTACATACAACTTGCTGCAATTGCAGTTTGGCAGCGATGAGAAGAAGTTAATTTTGCAGTTTTTTTTTATAAACTCTTAGATATTGCACTTTTTGTAAATTTTAGCTAATGTGTTTATTCTCTTTTTATATTGGTGTTATGAATGTAAGGTAACTCTTAACAAAAATGCTGTTACAGTTGTAGTGGCAACATTACATATTCAGGGGGAGAATTTCATTTAAGAATTTACTGTCAATACAATTTATATATTATGAGATTAAAAAGTAACCCAGAATACAGCCAAAAATTATTAAATCTTGTTATTTTGTTGAACCTATGAGAAAACTGCATTATTTATGCATTTCAGCTGTAACAATTTCAATTCCGCGGTCTTTTTAAATTTATAAATTCAGCTCCCTTAATATTAAATAAAGTTAATTTTGGAGAATATAGCCCAATTTGTTAAAAAAAAGTTAAACTCAGCTTAAGTTATTTTTTAAGATGCTAAAATTAAGTTTTAAGTTAAGTTTTTTTGGAGAAAACTTGAATTCAGCTAGGATAATTTGAGTTCCTTTTCATTGTCCTTAAAAAAACTAAAAAATTTTCTTCTAAAAATTTTTCTTCGCTTTTGGATGAATACTTGTATTCAGCTAAGAAAATTTTAATTCAGCTAAGAAATTTTTAATTCAGCTAAGTTTTTTTTATAGAAAACTATTGAATTTGCGATAAGAAATATCAACAGTTTCGTTTTCTTAAAAAAATTCAAATTCAGCTAAAGTTTTTTCGAAGAATCTTAAACTAAGCTAATAAAAAAAAATTTTATACTATTAAAAAGAAAATTTTTAAACAAACATAATTTTGGAGAACATTGCCCAGTTTGCTTACAAAAGTTAAAGTTATTTTTTAAGATGCTAAAATTAAGTATTCTTTACTTTTTTTTTAGAAAACCTGAATTCAGCTAGGATAATTTGAGTTCCTTTCCACTGTCCTTAAAAAAACTGAAAATTTTTCTTCGCTTTTGCAAGAATACTTGTATTCAGCAAAGAACATTTTAATTCAGCTGATTTTTTTTTACAGCAAACTATTGAATTTGCTATAAGAAAAATCAACAGTATCGTTCTTTTTAAGAAAATTCTAATTCAGCTAAAGTTTTTTCGAAGATTCTTAAATTAAGCTAATATTTATAAGTTCAAATTTAACTCTATTAAAAATTATTAAACATAACATAATTTTGGAGAATATAGCCCAGTTTGTTAAAAAAAGTTAAATTCAGCTAAAGTCATTGTTTAAGATGATAAGATTAAGTATTCGTTACTTTTTTTTTGGAGAAAACTTCAATTCAGCTAGGATAAGTTGAGTTCCTTTTCATTGTCCTTAAAAATGCTACAAATTTTTCTTCGCTTTTGGATGAATACTTGTATTCAGCTAAGAAAATTTCAATTCAGCTAAGAAAATTTTACTTCAGCTAAGTTTTTTTTATAGAAAACTATTGAATTTGCGAAAAGAAAAATCAACAGTATCGTTTTTTTTTACAAAAATTCAAATTCAGCTAACATTTTTTCGAAGATTCTTAAATAAAGCTAATATTAATAAGTTCAAATTTCAACTCTATTAAATAAAATTATTAAACAACCATAATTTCAGAGAACATTACACAGTTTGCTTACAAAAGTTAAATTCAGCTAAATTTATTTTTTAAGATGCTATAATTAAGTATTCTAAAATTTTTCGTCGCTTTTGGAAGAATACTTGAATTCAGCTAAGAAAATTTTAATTTAGCTAAGTTTTTTTTTATAGAAAACTATTGAATTTGCGATAAAAAAAAATCAACAGTATCGTTTTTTTTTAAGAAAATTCAAATTCAGCTAAAGTTTTTTTGAAGATTCATAAATTAAGCTAATATTAATAAGTTCAAATTTAAACTCTATTAGAAAAAATTTTCCTACAAAATGTGAAATTCTGTATTATTTTTGTTTTATGAGAAGACTAAAAATATTTTTGCGCTTTTAAAAGAAAAAATGTATTCAGCTTAGAAAATATTAATTCAGCAAAGTTCTTTATACAAAATCTTAAAATTTGAAGATTTTTCTGTAAAAAATCAATTATATATTAAATTTATATTCAGCAATTAAAATGAAAAAAAAAATTGTTTGAAATTTTCAAAGAAAACTTAAATTCAGCTGGCGAAAATGTCAATTAGAAGGTTTTTGTCTTTAAAAGTATGAAAAGATTTATTATGCCTACAGTGGTGTTAATAGTGCAAATTCTGTTGACAAAATTATAAAGAATTATTTTTCAAGTAAAAATAGCTCTCTTAGTTATAAGAAAGTTAAATTCAGCCAAATTTTGTTTTCAAAAAATTTTAAGCTAAATTTTGTTTATAAAGATATTTATGTTTACATTTTTTACATACTTTAATTTAACTGAAAACTGTCTATAAATATACAATATTTAATTTTTTGCCAAGTTTTATTATTTTTTTGATTAAAATTTTAATTCAGCAAGGAAATTTTGAATTCATCGAAGTTTTTTTTTACACGGTTATGAAGTTATTTTTCAACTGGTTATGAACTAATTTGAATTAAATTAAAATTAAGGTAAGATTTTGAAATGAAACTAATTGTTTAGCAATAATCTCTAAGATTCAGCTAATATTCGTTCAAAAACAAAAAAACTCATAATATTAGTAGTAACTATAAGCTAAATCAAAGTTCTTATGTAAAAAGCAACTTAAATTCAGCTAAGTTTTCTTTAAATCCTAGAAAAAATCCATTTATTTTCTACAATAATTACTGAATTCAGCTAAATTTTTTATTTAAAATTTATAATTCCTATGAATCACTTTCTAGTTTATCTGAATTTATTAAGAATATAATCGTTTTTTTTTTTGATTTTTCTACAATAATTACTGAATTCAGCAAATTTTTTTTTAAAAATTTATAATTTCTGAGTATGATTTTCTAGTTTTTTTTTTATAGAAAACTATTGAATTTGTGATAATTAATTACTTTTTCTGCAATAATTACTGAATTCAGCTAGATTTTCTGTAATAACCCTAGTTCCTTAGAATTGTTAAGTATATAATAGATTTTTGACTTCAGCTAATGTGCCGAATGTATATTAGTTTAAAAGCAACTATAAATACAAATAAACTTTAATTAACAAATAAGAATTGTATAGCCTTTGAACAGTCATAACTGCAATAAATTGCTTTTTCTGCAATAATTACTGAATTCAGCTAAATTTTTTTTAAAATCATAACTCCTACGATTCCTTTGATTTTCTAGTTTAGCATAATTTTTTAAGAATATAATCGATTTTTGAATTCAGAAAATGTGCTGAATGTATATTAATTCAAAAGCAACTAAAAAAGTAGCTGCTAATCTTCAAATAAACTTTTACTAACAAAAAAAAAACTTTGCTGAATTCGTCATAAAAATTGTATAGTCTTTCAATAGTCACAATTACAATATAGGTCATATTCAGAGTCATTTTCCATGAAGAAATTTGAATTCAGCTAATAATTTTTTTAAGATTCTAGTATTAAATTGTTACCTCTTAATTCAGCTAATTTTTGTTTAAAAATTATAATAACTTATAGCTTTAGATATTACAACAACCTAAATAAAATTCAGAGTACTTTAAAAAAAAAAATCTTATATTCAGCTAAGTTTTTTTTATTAAAAAACTTTTTAATTATACGGATTCTTCTACAATAATACACTACAAAATTTTTCAGCTCATTGATGTGGGACTCAATTCTGAGAACTGCACGTGAAAGTAGCCCCAAAAAGAAGAAGTTATGCATAATTTGTTTTATAAAGTTACATGCCATAATAATTTAATATCGATTTGAAGTTAGTAAGTATCGTATAGGGGAATTTGTTACGTTTTAGGCCCGTTTGTTTGACATAACTCGAGTACCACTAGTCCGATTTAGCTGAAACAAATTTCAAAATAAAAATCAAGAATAACTATTATTTTAATCTGTTCATATAAGCAAGAGTTTCACTTTTCCATTCATCAAATGATTTTGAACTGGGTTTATTTGTTAGCAGTTACAATAAAACTGTTGTTCACCGTGGCGTATGATTTACATGGAATATTACTTATGATAATCATACGCCACCATATAACAATATAACAAAAGAGCCTAAAACGTGACAAATTCCCCTTATACGATACTGACTAACTTCAAATCGATACTAAATTATCATGACAAAACGAATGATGAATAACTTCTTCTTTTTGGGGCTACTTCCACGTGCAGTTCTCAGAATTGAGTCCCAAGATCATTTTTTGTACTGTGTTAAATTATTAAAAAGCTGTTCCTCTATACGATACTTACTAACTTTAAATCGATATTCAATTATTATGGCATGTAACTTGACAAAACGAATGATGTAGAACTTCTTCTTTTTGGGGCGACTTTCACGTGCAGTTCTTAGAATAAAGTTCCAAATCAATGAGTACAACAGTACTGTGTAATAGTAGCAAATTTATCGATTTTGTCTCTCTTTACTTTGTTAATATATCTAATTTAAATATGCGATATCTTAAAGAAGTTCCTTTGAAAAGATTTCCATCATTGATTTATTAACTCATGCAGATTATCCTAATTCTATCCAAATTTATTGTGACTCCAGAAAATACTCTTATTTGTACTTAAAATTTTAAGTAACCCAACTGCTCTTAGTAGTACTTACAAGTGTGCTCTTAATGTTACTCTATTATGGTTTTCTTTTTTTATTTCTGTTATCATCTATCATTTGTGTTATAGTGTTGATAGTTTTCACAATTATTTTTTGGATTTTCCATGGTATTACAACACAAGAGATTTATAGCTAACATATTCAAACACATGCACACACACACTCACACAGTATTAGCTTACACACTGACTCACACTAGCACGTGTTACTAACTACGTGACGTATGAGTATTGCAACATAAGACCTATATTACGCATACGCTGTCTTTCTCTCTCTCTCTCTTGCTGTGTATTTCAGCTCTCTGTTATGATTTGTTATTGGGTTTGATGGGAAAATCTTATACAACTGCTATGGCCTCGCCAAAGAGGAAAATGTTTACAGACCAGTTTGTTTAATGAAACCGACAACTCTTTCTTGCTTTTACTTGCATATACTCTCTCTCTCTCTCTCTCTCTTACACACTCTTTTTTATCTTTTCTACTCTTTCTCTAATATTTCATAAGCTATTTACACAGTACATGTGATTTAATAATTTTCCTATGCTGTACATTTTCTTCTTCTCCTTGTTCTTCGCCACAAACCAGTATAACAGCCAACTTTTGCTTTCATTTGGTATTTCAAGTTTTCCATAATATCTGTGCTTCCTTTACTCTTTCCGCCCGCTGGTTGTATAGCTGTTGGTGTTATGTGTGTTTTATGTTTGTTAGAGGCTAACATAATTTTCTCATAACAATGAGAGGCTACGAAAAACGAAAACTCTTGCAATTTTTTCGTGTCATTGTATGCCGCTTGACGCTCCTTGTCCTCGTGTCAACAGAGTGTGTGAATGGGAACTTGTGTTTGTCGTGTGTGTTGGATTGTCGGGCGTTGTGTTTTCATTTTCAGAGTTTCTTGTGGTTAGACTTCAACGTTTACGGTTCAGTGTTTCCGTGTGAGTGTGTGTGTGTGTGTGTGTGCGAGTGTGCGGCTATGTGTTATTTTTATTGTCGATATTGAGCGTGGAGTAGGTCAAGGACAGTATGAAAAAGTGGGACACCAAAGCCATCACTTAACTTGGTTTATTAAGCTAACAACACACCGAAGAAGAAGAAGAAAAGTTTTTTTTTGTTGGAGGAAAAACTATGTAATACATGTTACTACACAATCATGTTGTGTTTTGTAGTTGTAGTCATTGTCGTTTGTCGTTGCTATTGCCTCCCTCCTCTCATCACCCGGTTATGGGTGTTCATTGTGTTCGATTGTTGTCATGCTGTTGGCTTTCTCTGCTGCACCATCAGTAAATTTCTCTGTCTTTCTTCCATCTTCACTGTCATGGCTTGAGTGGTCTTATTTATGTTTGGGAAATTGTTAACGTTGTGTTGTTGTTGTTTGTAGCGATGATTTTGCAATCACTGTCAATTTTAAATTTCCATATTTTATTGATGATGTTGTTGTTATTATTACTATTACATCAATTTGATTTTTCAGGGCTTTCTGTAAGCTAGTGTGGGTGTGTATGTGTGTGTATTCTTTTTATTACATATTTTATGGTGTCGCACACTAACGTCATAAATGTTGTTGTTGTTGTTGGCCACAATCATGATTATTTGATTAAGGAAATAATTGAACAACTATCAATATAATTGTTGTTAATCAAATAAAAGTTGTAAACTAGATGACCTGAATTATGTCGAAGAGGAAAAATATGAGGACAGGGGATTTGTTTTCAATATAAAATCACTTCCTTAAAAAAACATTAAGGTATTTGTTGTATGAGAAACATTTAACAAAACCCAAACTGAAAATTTTTTTGTTCTCACATTTACATAGAAAAATGTATAATTTAAGTTCTCTAAAATTTGTGACAAATATTTTCCTTATTTTGAAATATTTTTTTTATTCTCTTTCGTCATATTGTTATATGGAGGCGTATGATTATCATAAGTAATATTCCACGTAAATCATACGCCACGGAGTACAACAGTTTAATTGTAACTCAGTTGAAAATCATTTGATAAATGGAATAGTGAAACTGTTGCTTATGTAGGAAATCATTATATTAACAGATTAAAGGAATTGTAATTCTAATTTTTTTTTTTAAATTTGTTTCTGCTAAATCACCACTACTAGTCCAGTGGTTCTCGAGTTATGTCAAACAAAAGAGCCTAAAACGTGACAAATTCCCTAATGCGATACTTAGTAACTTCAAATCGATATTAAGTTATTATGGCATGTAACTTGACAAAACGAATGATTGTGGCAATTTTCTTTCTTATTGTGGCAATTTTCACGTGCAGTTCTCAGAATTGGGTCCCAAAATCAATGAGCTGAAAAATGTTGTATTGTGTAATGAAACGCTAATAAAAAAAAAAAAAAATACCAACTTGATAGACTGACAAATTCATTTAGACAATTTTCGGAGTGAAGATAAAATAAATCCGAAGTCAACAAAAATACCTTTTTTTCTAATTGATATTTGAACACAAAAAGACTTGAAACATGTATTATTCGTTAAATGTTAAATTTAGTTGTTGACAGAGCTCTGTACGAATCTAATACTAAATTAGTATTTTCGGAATAATTTCTGTGGGCTAAAACGTCATCCAAATACTGAAAACAATAATCTCATTTTGGATTACAAATTACGGATTTCCGAAGATTCCGAAAAATTTTCGGAGTAATTTTTTTTCACTCACACTGTTCAGTTGACTTTTTAATGTCAATATTTTTATGGTCAATGTTATCATAATTTAACTCACACAGATCAGTTGACTTTTTAATGTCAATATTTGTATAGTCAATAGTTTCATAATTATATACAATAGGAATATTATATTAATTTGGTGTTTTCGGAATATTTTTTGTGAGGGCAAAAGTCCTCCGAATATTGACAAATATATGTTTTTTTTTGTTAAACAATAATTTTATTTTACGAACCAAACTTCGGTCTTCACTAAAAAAGTAACTACTCCGAGAATCCGAAAAATTTTCGGAGTAAATTTTTCAACTTTTTAAAGTCAATATTTTTATAATTATAAACTCTAGAAATAGCGGAATTTTTTTTTACAATTTGATAATGATGGCAAAAAATTCTAGAAAAAAATAAAAATCGGAGTCGAATTCATGAAATGTTGTATTTAGTCGTTGACTGACAAAATTGCAAATTAACAATGTGAATAAGCATAAACGGTATTTTAGAAAACAAATTAAGGGATTTTAGTGAAAAAATAAGCTGCTCCGAAGAAGCTGAAAAAAATCGGAGTAATTATTCGCAATTCAAACGAAGGCGTTCGTAATTAAAATTCACTATTTTTATAATTATAAACTTCAGAGATGACTGCAAAATAATGGAGTACACAGTGTGGGCTGATTTTTTTCGGGTTTAAATGTTTAAAAACTTTCGGATTGAAGACAATATAATAAAGAAAAAAAAACAATTTAAAAAATTCGTAGCTGAATCATTGAATGAACTCATTAACGCTATTTTGGTATCCCAAAAAAAACATACAGGAAATTTTTGAAAATGTTTGAGCGCAAAATACATTCGAATATTGAAAAAAATCTGTTTATGAACAAAAAAGTTATTTTAGAAGATAAATTAAAAATTTTACTGGAAAAAAGTGACTCCGGAAGATTTCGAAAAGAATTCGGAGTATTTTTTCTCAACTAAAACGAAGGCGTTTTCTTATTATAAATTTCAGAATTTACTGCGAAATAAGGGAGCTGATATTTTTTTTGCTTAAATGTTCAATAATTTTCGGAGTAAAAAAAAATCAAAAATAAATAAAACATCATGAAAGAAAAAAAAAATTGGCGTAGAATTCGTCAAATGTTAAATTAAGTCATTGACTGAACTATGAAAAACTAATTTTGGAGTCCGAAAAAAACATTTAGAAATTTTTCGAATTTGTTTTTGAAAATTTTTATTTTTTATTTTACAAAATAATAGGTGATTCTAAGGACATATTTAAGTTTTCACCGAAAAGTTTTAACTCCGAATTTTTGGAATAATATTTCAAATAATTCTTTTTGTAAACACATAGGTGATCCTTGACGACAAATTAAAAATTTCACTAAAAAATTCTCGGCTCCGAAAATTTATAATAATTTGTTTTTTTTTTTATTATTTTGCCTTATCAAAAACAACTCCGAAAATTATTAAAAATACCAATAAATTGAGGCCAACCTTCACTTCCGCAGTATTTTCTGGAGTTAAAATTGGTTTTTGTAGCCAAAAACATTTATTTAAGTTCAAAACCATTTACTCCGAATTTTTTTTTTAAATTTTCGAAAATATTTTTTTTTAATTTTCGGAGTAAATGGTTTTTAACTTAAATAAATGTCTTTGTAGCCAAAAACCAATATTTCTATATAACCTCAAGAAAATACTGCGGTAGTGAAGGTTGGCCTCAATTTAATGGTATTTTTAATTATTTTCGGAGTTGTTTTTTGATAAAGCAAAATAATATAGAAAAAAACAAAATATTTTAAATTTTCGGAGTCGAAATTTTTTTAGTGAAATCTTTAATTTGTCGTCAAGGCTCACCTATGTGTTTACAAAAAGAATTATTATTAATGCTTCCAACAATAAAAATACAATTATCACTACACTTTATTTCCCTTTTTTTTATATCAAGCTCCAGGTCAAGTATTTTTTTGTAAAATTTATTTATTTTTTAATATTTCGACCCTCTTTGAGGATCATCTTCAGGAATGACAAATAAACAAAACTTAAAAACACTTTGTCTTCTATTCATTTATTCATAAAGATTGGCGTGTTTGAGCGCCACAAGCTTAACTCCGAAAGCTTGACATAATTTTCGGAGTAATTTCTATAATACGAAAAATTTCCGGACTGTCTCTATTAACTCAAACTGGTGTTGGAATGGCTGATAGTTATTTTTTAAGAAAAATGCTCTAGTCCGATGTTATTTAAGTTGTTTTCGGAGTCAGTTGTGTGACAAAAAAAATACTGCGATTACTAAAAATACAATTTGTACTTGCAGAAGAAATATTTTGATTTTTTTTACGCACAAAAAGGACGACTCCTAAATTACGGAAAAACTAGTTACTACTAAAAATTTCTATGTATTAAAATTACTCCGAAATTGTGCAGTCAATATCTTTAGCTCAATTGTTTCAAATATTTATTTTTGTGAAGAACAGGATTATTCCGAATACTTAATGAATTAGCAATTTTCATTTATAAAAAACTTCATCCTTAAAGACAAATCCAAGGTTCAAAACAAAAATTATAAACTCCGAAATATCGGAATAATTTTCAGAGTAGTTTTTTAAGCTATAATCGTACTGTCAACAGTCAATATTTTAAGATAGGATGGTTTTAGAAATTACTCCGAAAATGTCAAGTTAATTATTTGAGTCGAATAGATTGTTCAAATATCCACTAGGTTTCAGAGCAACAAAACACGACAAACAACGACAACAAAAATTTAATTTTTACATTCAGATAAATTATTTTTAATGTTACAATGCAAAACAGTCAACTCAGAAATTTGGCCTAAAGTCGAACATTCAATAATTTTCGGAATATTTTTTTTTTGTGAAGACAGGATTATTCCGAATACTGAATGAATTAGCAATTTTCATTTATAAAAAACTTCATCCTTAAAGACAAATCCAAGGTTCAAAACAAAAATTATAAACTCCGAAATTTCGGAATAATTTTCAGAGTAGTTTTGTAAGCTATAAATGTACTGTCAACAGTCAATATGTTTATAGCAAATTAAAGAAATTACTCCGAAATTGTCAAGTTAATTATTTGGGTCGAATAGATTGTTCAAATATCCACTATTTTTCAGAGCAACAAAACACGATCAACAACGACAACATAAATTTAAATTTTACATACAGATAAATTATTTTTAATGTTACAATGCAAAATAGTCAACTCAGAAATTTGGAAATAATTCAAAAACCAATTTTTTGGGCTAAAGTCGAACATTCAATAATTTTCGGAATATTTTTTTTTTTGTGAAGACAGGATTTTTCCGCATATTGAATGAATTTATAGTTTTTATTTACAAACAACTTAATTCTTTAAGACAAATCCAAGGTTCAAAACAAAAATTATAAACTGCGAAATTTCAGAATAATTTTCTATAAATGTACTGTCAACAGTCAATAGTTTAAGATAGGATGGTTTTAGAAATTACTCCGAAATTGTGAAGTTAATTATTTAGTTTCCGGAGTATTTTTGTATTTTCTGTAAAGACAGAAACAAAACACGACAAACAACGACAACATAAATTTAACTTTTACATACACATTAATTATTTTAAATGTTACAATGCAAAACAGTCAACTCACAAATTTGGAAATAATTCAACAACCAATATTTTGGTCTAAAGTTGAACATTCAATAATTTTCGAAATAATTTTTTTTGTACAAATACAATTTTTTCTTACAGAAGATTTTTTTTATACACAAAAATATCGACTCCGAAATTTAGAAATAATTTTCGGAGTCATTTTTATTCTATCGCAAACAGGTGCTAGGATAATTAATAGCCTATATGTCTATGTATTAAGCTCTACTCCGATATGTCAGTAAATTTTTTTTTTTGAGCTGGATAGTTTTCTATGAATATTAAATAATTTTCGAAGTATTTTTTGTAAAGACATAAAAACGGTATACTTACAAACAAAATTAATCGTACATAAGTTTTTTAATGTCTACACATTTATTGTGAGTTAAATAATTTTCGGAGTATTTTTTGTAAAGAAATTACACAAAAATTATTTATTAGAATTGATTAGTATTTACACACAAAACTTTCGACTCCGAAAATTCGAAATATTTTTCGGAGTAATTTTTTTTTTGTTAACGCAAATGATTGCTGGAATATTCTATAATTGTGTAGATAAATTTTTAAGTCGATTGAAATATTAAACAATTTTCGGAGTTTGTTCTGTGTTGTTTACTTATAAAACAATTAATCATACAGATTTGATAACGTTTACATACGATAAAGGCAGCATATCATTTAGGGTGGGAAAAAAATTACTCCGAAAATATTAAGAGTATTTTTTTTAAAGCAAAAGGGTGCGGGAATGGTATATATTAATTTTTTGGAAACATTATTTATAAAAGTTGGTTAATTTTTTTACACAAAAATATCGACTCCGAAATTTTGAAATAATTTTCGAAGTAATTTTATTCTAACACAAACTGTTGCTGGCATTTTCAATAGTCATTATGTCAGTTTATAGTCTATGTAACATATTATACTTTAGAAATTACTCCGAAATTGAAAAGTATATATTTTTAAGCTGCATAGTGTGTTTGAGTATTGAAAATTGTTGGGAAAATTTTTTGAACAGAAAAGTTAAAAGTTAAGATTGAATAACGTTGATACAAAGCAATAATGTATACTGCAATTAATCTTACTTACAGAAACATTATTTGTCAAAACCGATTAATTTATAAAAAAATATCGACTCCGAAATTTTGAAATAATTTTAGAAGTAATTTTATACTAACGCAAACTATTGGTGGCATATTCAACCGTTTAAAGTTGTTAACGTTTACATACAAAAAAAAACGGTAAAGTCCAGCCGAAATTATTTTGAAATTTTGTAGAATTTTTTTAGATTAAAATGATAATTGATTGTCAAATATTTATTTGAAATGCTATAGAACTTGTACTAATTGAAAATTATTCATTAAATTAAGGTAATTTTTACACACCAAAAAAAAATCGACTCCGAAATGTCGAAATTATTTTCGGAGTAATTTAATTTAAACGCAAGCGGTAATAGAAAAAACTCCGAAAATTCGGAATAATTTCAGACTTATTACTTCTTAATTAAACGGGTGCTGGTGTAATAAAAGATAACAATAGGAATATTTAAAGACTTCAGAAACTACTCCGAAACCGTACAGTCAATTTCATTGGGCAGGATCCATTGACATTAGTTTGAGGCGTGATAGTATACTATAAATTTCAAATAAATATGTGAGAATTTATTGTTAGCTAATATTCAAATGTGGGTCATTCCTCCCTCCCCCAACTACTTTCGCACATCTTATGAGATATTTTTGTTCCAGAATTTATCTCACACCTTTGGCGTTTTTATAAGTTACTAGATATCAATAGTAAACTTTCATTTCAAAAAAGTAGAATTCATAGTTTTTTTTATTATTTCCTTTGATATCATTTCTCATGCCCGTGATTTGTAATGAAATCATCAAATCGTTTGTGTGAACTTCATAACTTGATGATGGATTAAGACAATTCGTTATTAATTTTATGGGCCTGATGTCGTTGTCTGGCGTTATGCTCTAATTATTGTTGAACCAATTTTAAGTTAGCCCAGCAACGCAAAACCTCAAGTGACTGCTTTGACTCTCTCTGTAACCCATATACGAACTGGGTTGAGAAGGCGAACGTAACAGAGGAATTGAACCTCATTAAACATTAAACAAATTCGAAAGTTAACTGTTAAAACCTAAAGAAAAAGCAAACAAAACGAAACCAAAAAAAAAACTCGTATAAAAAAGACTAGATTATGTAAGAGGCCCAAAAACGCTAACATATGTATACAAAGATAAACATACATATATAAAGTATATAACTATGTATACATATGTACATATCTTAAAACCACCTTCGAAAATGTCGAAAGCGTAAGTTGTTGATGTTTGGTTTATTTTTTTCGTAGGTAAATTTGTGGGTTTGCTTTTGACCGAAAAACGAGGTAACTTTAGCAACCAGCAACCATTTCCATCTATGTGTAAGCTCCTCTTCTTCGTGAGAACGGCCCATGATGATACGATGCCACCTTCCGCTCCTTGTAATAAATCACTCTGAGTTGTAGCATGAAAATTATCACCCATGTTATTGTTTTTGTTTTGTATTTCTGTTTTATAGGTGTATGTGTGTGTAAGTAACAAATGCCGGCTTTGGTTGTCGGCGAAAATCAAAGTGTATTAAGTAACTAAAAATGCTAAATAATTGATTTTCGAAAGCTACGAAATAAACACCAAAAAATACGTAAATGTATATCAAAAACAAAAAAAAATGTTTAACTCTTCATTAAAACAAGTATCGAAGAAAATATCTTTACTTTTAGTGTGTAATTTATCATGTTAAGTGAAATTGTTTAAATGTAGTGTGAGAAAGTTAGTTATTTCGAAATTTTCGAAATTTGCAAATTGTTTATACAGAAATTAGAAATATGTAAATTGAGCTATAAACGATAACGCTGTGATGATCATATAACTTGCTAACTAGAGATCATAGTGACTTGATTTCGAAAATCACGCATACAGCAATGAACTGAAAATTGATAACATTGGTAAAGTGAAATTATATTTTCTTGGCATATTAAAATTTCATTGCAAATAAAAAGAAATTTTCTTTGCAACTGTGAATGGAATATGAGAGCTTTTCTGTGCTTTTTGTGGTGAAAATTTTACAAAAATAAAAGTTTCCTCATTATATAGTCACATATACAAACATACCATGAGCCGGTAGTGGCTATACTTCATTAATATACAATTTCGAGCACAAAAAAAGTTACTTCGAAAATTCGAATTAAACTTCGAAATAACTTTTTACATCGAAAAAATCTAGAAATTGTAAAAAATTATAAACTGCGAATAATTTTTCGGGAAGCTTTCAACAAAAAAAAAAAATTACTTCGAAATTTCGAATCAAGTTTCGTCATATAAAAAAAAAATATCTCATCCATACATTTTTTTTATTTAACAAAGTTCATCATGATAATTTATAAAAACTACATCGAGATAATTTTTTACATTTTCTTAAACATCGAAAATTCCAAATAAATTTCTAAAGTTTTCATACAAAAATAATCAACTAGCGGAATATGATAAAACAAAAATGATTGCCAAATTTCATGGACACTATATGGGGTCATGTTATACCAAACAAAAAAAAAATAAATAAAACTTTATTAATAGTAATCTTCGAAAAAAATTTCGAAATTACTTGGTAACTCGAATAAAATTAAAAATATCGATGAGCTTGAACATTTATTATGAAATTTTATAAATACAACATCAAGATAAAATGTTTTTTTTTAATAGTTTTTCAACTTCGAAAATTCGAAAAAAAATTCTAAAGTTTTCATACAAAAATATTTACCTAGCGGAATATGATAAAACAAAAATGGTTTCCAAAGTTCATGGGCACTATATGGGGTCATATAACACAAAATAAAATGACAAACTTTATTTATAGTAATCTTCGAAAAAAAATTTCGAAATTACTTGTTAACTTGAATGAAAATAATAATATCGATGAGCATGAACATTTATTATGAAATTTTATAAAAAACTACATCAAGAAATTTTTTTTTTAATAGTTTTTCTTAAACTTCGAAAATTCGAAAAAAATTTCTGAAGTTTTCGTACAAAAATAATAAACTAGTGGAATATGATAAAACAAAAATGATTGCCAAAGTTCATGGGCTCTATGTGGGATCATTTATACCAAACAAAGAAAATAAAAAAAACTTTATTTATAGTAATCTTCGAAAAAAATTTCGAATTTACTTGTTAACTCGAATATAAATAAAAATATCGATAAACTTAAACAAACTTTATCATGAAAATTAATAAAAACTACATCGAGATAAAATGTTTAAAAAAATAGTTTTTATTCAACTTCGAAAAAAAAACCTTAAGTTTACATACAAAAATAATTAACTAGCGGAATATGATAAAACGAAAATGATTGTCAAAGTTCATGGGCACTATATGCGGTCATATAACACAAAAAAAGACAAACTTTATTTATAGAAATCTTCAAAAAAAATTTCGAAATTACTTGTTAACTCGAATAAAATAATAATATCGATGAGCTTGAACAGCATTTGTTATGAAATTTTATAAAAACAACATCAAGAAAAAATTTTTTTAATAGTTTTTCTTAAACTTCGAAATTTCGAAATAAATTACTAAAGTTTCCATACAAAATATGATAAAACAAAAATTATTGCCAAAGTTCATGGGAACTATATGGGGTCATATTATACCAAACCAAAAAAAAAAAAAAATAAAAAAAAACTTTATTTATGTAATCTTCGAAAAAAAATTTCGAATTTACATGTTAACTCGAATAAAAATAAAAATCGATAAGCTGGAACAAAATTTATCATGAAAATTTATAAAAACTTCATCGAGATAAAATGTTAAAAAAAAACAATTTTTATTAAACTTCGAAAATTCGAAATTAATTTCTAAAGTTTTCATACAAAAATAATAAACTAGCGGAATATGATAAAACCAAAATGATTGCTAAAGTTCGTTACCACTATATGGGGTCATATAACACTTAAACTTTATTTATAGTAATCTTCGAAAAAATTTCGAACATGGAACTTAAACTAAATGTATAATGTAATTTGATGGAAACTAGATGGTGATATACTGTTCGTATAAAAATATTTGTATTATAAACTTCGAAATTAAAAATAAATTTCAAGTTACTATCCATAAATTTAAAAATTTGTATAATTTTACAATTTGGAAACGAATTTTTTCATCGATTTTCTACAAACAACAATTAACAATTAACCGATAAATAGGAGTCACATTTGCATACAAAAATCATGAACTACCAAACAACACAGATGATATGTATTTTCTAAAAACTGACTGGTCAGTAGTATTCCCGGAATAAGTAACCCTCGAAAATTCGAAGTTTTTCGAAATTACTATTTTTTATTTATAAAATCGCAAAAATTTTAGTTTGTGGCAACAATTTTTCATAACAGTCAACACATAAAAGTTAACTTCGAAAATTCCGAGTAAAGTATTTCATACAAAAATAATAAAATATATACCAAAAAGCAACCGATGTTACTGTAGCATTTAAAACAAAACATATATTTCTTTATATGAGAATTGATAAAAGTTAAATTTTGTATAAAAAAAAAAAATAGTATTTCGTAAATTTCAAAAATACGAATTTATATAAAAATCACTTTTATCATACCATAATGCTAAAAACGGGAAAATTTTACTACTTGTGAAAAAATTATCATGATATTCAACAAATAAATATTAACTACGAAAATTGGCAAGAAAATTTTTCTTACAAAGAAACAAAAACAAAAACACAAACTAACTCCGATGAAGTCAATAGTTTTGTAACATGCTAAACTGAAGTTATACTTCCTATAAAAACCGTTTGAAGTCAAAGTAGTAGTTTTTCCGTGAACTTCGAAAATTCGAAATTATATTCGAAATCACTTTCATTAACCAGAAATTCTAGAAATTGCAATGGTGTAGTATGGGACCAATTTTTTACGATATTTAACAAATAAAAAATCAATTTCGAAAATTTAAAGTAAAGTTTTTCATACAAAATTAATAAACTTCTAAAGATGGAATCAATTTTATTGTAACATGCTAAACAGAAGTAATATTTCTTATAAAAACTGACTCAAGCCAGTTTAAATAAAAATTATACGAAGAAAATAGTTTTTGGTTAACTTCGAAAATGTAAAAATTTTTCGAAATCACTTTTTTTCATTTAAAAAATGCAAACTTTTGGTGTGTGATGTTTAAAAAATAAAAATTAACTTCGAAAATTCTAAGTAAAATACATACAAAACAGAACTACCAGAACTTACTTAAAATTAAAAAAAAAACGACAAAAATCCCCTTTTGAAATTTACATTTCTTATAAAAACTAATTGGAATCAAATTTTTTAAAAATCAATTTTTGTCATTAAACTTCGAAAATTCGGAGTAAACTTCGAAATAATATTACCAATACAAAAATTATATTAATCAAAAAATTTTACTACGTGAGAACAGTATTACACAGGTAAACAAATATAACTTCGAAAATTCGAAATTAAATTTTTCCCACAAAATTAACTCGAGTGAAGCAAAGAATAAGATTTTTCGAATAATTATATGAACTTCAACATTACATTGCATAGAAACTATCAACTTCATGGCATAAATAATTAACTTCGAAATTTTAGAATAAAGTTTCAATCAAAGAATAATTCTTATTAGTCACAAAAAAGAAGACAAAAAAGAAATACAAAATAAAATTAGACACATTTTTACAAAAACATATTCGTGTCAGATTTTTCATAAATCGAATTTTAAACCAGTATTTTATTTAACTTCGAAAATTCAAAGTAAATTTCGAAATTCGCTTTTGAAAATCTAAAAATTGCATTTATTACTTTATTTTATTGAGAGTATTATTTTACAAAAAATTCCATATTAAAAACCCAACTTCGAAAATTCGAACTAACGTTTTTCTTATCCAAAAAGCTATTAAACTTTATAAAATATTTTAAAATCATAGTTTTTTTTTTTAAAAAAGAAGAAGAAAGAAGAAATAAAATAAGTCATATTTTTTTACAAAATTATATTTTAATTTTTTTTTTAAATATCTGAGCAATGGTTTTATTAAGTTTCCAAATTTAATTTAGAAAAAATAAAAATTGCCATGAGTTTTAATAAAATCTATGTTCGAAATATCGGGCCAGTTTTATATTTTATATCAAATATAAAGTTACTAATATGAGACAAGATTAGTAATATTTTTAGTAAAAAAATATGCATAAAGTAGTGTTTTTAAGGAAAATTTAAAAAAATCGCACTAGGGAAAAAGATAAACCATGATTAGTAAAGAATTTTATGAAAGAAGTCATAGTTATCATTAAAACTAAGTGTACTGTTGTTTTTTACACTGCGAAATTTCGAAGTTTATTTCGAAACAGAAAATTTAAAAAATCGCGTATTTTGTGACTTAAAGACGGATTTTTAATGAATTCCAAACAAATTACACAGTACAACACATAATTTTAGGACTCAATTCTGAGATCTGCACGTGAAAGTAGCCCCAAAAAGAAAAAGTTCGTTTTGTCAAGTTACATGCCATAATAATTTAATATCGATTTGAAGTTTGTAAGTATCGTACAGGGAAATTTGTCACATTTCATTTTTTTAGGGAAGAAACTCATCCTCTGTACTTTCTTTTAAATTCAAACTTATCTTGTGTTCTGATTCGTCTTAAATTAATCTTATTTAAGGATTACTGGCTAAATTGTGTCTTCCAAACGAAATCTGCAATTATTAGAATCATCATTGTTACCATGAACACGGTGACGATGATGATAGGCAGAAAACAGCAGAGCAGAAAAAAATAACACCCAAAATATTTTCTATCCAATATCTGCAGATAAATATTTGAATTTTTGGCTTAAGGAGACTATTAAATCGTTAAGGAACATATGTGAACGTTTACAACAGTATACAGGTGTGGGCCATAAAAGAGCACTTGTACGAAAAAAATATTGTGCTACATAACAGAGTTTTAACTAATTAGATTAAGAATTGATGAACATTTTTAGGCGCAAGTCATATTTTCTCTTTTTTATTATTATTATTTTTATACGATATTTCAACCCTCCTCTTACTTAAGTTTTAATGAAGTCTCAAACTTATATAGTTCAGTTTAATATATGAACGCCACCTATCGTCCATAAACTGGACCATAAAGATCCATATTAAAAGTTTACATATCAATTTTAACTTTAAAACTGCTAACATAAGTACTCCCCATTGTACTCACAATCTCTCTCTCTCTCTTCTCACATCCTTTAATCATTACAGAAGCACGTTAAATTGTCGTCCTGTTGTTTTCTTTGCCCTTTCGTTGGTTAAACGAATGACATGACACACAAAACCTACGACAATGTACAGATTAACTTACAAGTTATTGTTGTTGTGGTCGAATAAACAACAAAACAAAAGTCTAAAGATAAAATATTTTTTTTTTGTGGAAAAAAGGAAATCGTGATAAGTTGTCGTAATACTACGTCTGGTAGAGGTAAAAGAAACCAGAAGTTAAATAAGAAACCTTACGAACTAACAAAAACAACAAAGAATATAAACTTCAAAACAACAGCAAACACGAAACACCAGTCAAAATTAAGCCAACAACAAATCCATGTAATATGCGAAGGCAACACACAAACAACGACAACAAAAACTACATTGAGGCATTGAGTAAATTTAAAGAGATGAAGAGAAAAAAACGACGCAGCTACAGAAGCACCATTGAAACGATAGCAGCAGCAGCAACAACATCAACTTCTACTTGACTACACTCACAACATGTTGCATTGATTGCTTGACACACACAACTAGTATATACTCAGGCAATGCATAACAGCAACCAACAACTTAACACGCTAATGTGAGAAACAGTGTTGCCATGCGAGAGGTGGTAGGAAATATTACAGAGAGACATTAAAAAAATACTTTATAAACAAAACAAAAATTTGGAAGAATTGCAATTATTAGGATTTTATTTGTAAAACTATTGATTTTGAAAAAATGTTTCCTATATCTAAAAATGTTGATTAATCCCTGAAATTCCGAAATTCTGTTTAGTACTCAAATTGCAACGAGAAAGAGATTTTTAAAAATTTAACCTATATCTAAAGATATTTCAAAAAGCGTAATTATCTAATAGTTTTCCGTTCTAAAATTCTGTTTGGTTCACAAATTACAGCGATTTTTAAAATTAGCGATTTTCACACATATTCCCTATATTGGAAAATGTTGATATATGCGTAATTATTTAGTTATTTCTGTTGAAAAATGCCTAATCCTTGCTCCGAAATTGTGTTCAGTTCCCAAATTATAACGATTTTTAAAACTAGCGATTTTTGAAATTTTACTAAATATTACCAAAAATTGAAACAACAAAGAATATTTGGTTATGTTGTTCTGTTTGTCGATATATGCCTTATCCCCTTTCCTAAATTGTGTTTAGTTCCCAAATTATAATGATTTTTAAAACTAGCGATTTTTTAAATTTTACCAAATATCACCAAAAATTAAAACAACAAATAATATTTGGTTATGTTCTTGTTTTTGTCGATAAAAGCCTTATCCCCGTTCCGAAATGCTGTTTAGTTTTCAAATTATAACGATTTTTAAAAGTAGCGATTTTTAAAAATTTACCCTTTATAAGAAAATATTGGCACAGGCGTTATTATGCAGTTCTGTTTGTCGATTTATGCCTCATCCCCGTTCCGAAATTGTGTTTAGTTCCCAAATTACAGCGATTTTTAAAACTAGCGATTTTTAAAATTTTACTAAATATTACCAAAAATTAAAAAACAAAGAATATTTGGTTATGTTGTTGTTTTTGTTGATTTATGCCTTATCCCCGTTCCGAAATGGTGTTTAGTTCTCAAATTATAACGATTTTTAAAAGTAGCGTTTTTCTTAAATTTACCCTTTATAAGAAAATATTGGCATAGGCGTAATAATGTTGTTCTGTTTGTCGATTTATGCCTTATCCTTGATCAGAAAATCTTATTAGTTCCCACATTACAGCGATTTTTAAAACTAGCGATTTTTAAAATTTTACTAAATATTACCAAAAATTAAAAAAAACAAAGAATATATGTTGTTATGTTGTTGTTTTAGTTGATTAATGCCTTATCCCGTTCCGAAATTTTATTTAGTTTTCAAATTATAACGATTTTTAAAAGTAGCGATTTTTAAAAATTTACCCTTTATAAGAAAATATTGGCATAGGCGTAATTATGTAGTTCTGTTTGTCGATTTATGCCTTATCCTTGATCAGAAATTCTAATTAGTTCCCACTTTACAGCGATTTATAAAACTAGCGATTTTTAAAATTTTACTAAATATTACCCAAAATTAAAACAACAAAGAATAATTGGTTATGTTGTTTTGTTTTTCGATTTATGCCTTATCCACGTTTCGTAATTCTGTTCAGTTCCCACATTACAGAGATTTTTAAAACTAGCGATTTTAAAAAAATGTAGCAAATATCACCAAATATTGATGTAACGAAGTATATTTTGTTGCTATTTTTGATTGAAATCTTAACCCACACGTAAAATTTGTTCAGTTTCTTAATTTAAGCAATTTTTAATAATAGCGATTTTTTTTAAATTCTTTTATATTTCAAAATATTGATGTAAATGCGAATTTTTTGTTGTTTTATAGTTAGCATTAACATTTATTTTAGTGACGGGAACAATAACAACAACAAAATAATTTTATATCTATAAATATTTTTTAAGAATGAACAAAATTTTACAAAATCGCTATTTTCAAAAATCGCTTTAGTTTAGCAAACAAACAAAATTTCGAGGTGTAGATTGAACAAAAATCAACAACAAAAATAAATATTCTCGTTTATGTTAATATTTGGAAACAATAAGTAATTAAAAAAAAGCGCTAATTTAAAAAATCGCTATAATTTTGGTACTAAACAGACTTGGAATCAACCATAAATCAACAAAAACCACTAAAATATCGATTTATCGACATCGAGCTTTAAGAAATTTAATACTTTGGTTTATATTAAAATTTCGAAAAATTCAAGTGTTTTTTTTTTTTAAAAATCGCTATTTTTAAATATATCTATAATATAAGAGGTACACAAAATTTCGATATAGGGATTAGCCACAATTCAAAGCTACAACAAAATATTACAAGTTATCCAAATTTGTGTTAATATTAAGAATTTTTTTAAAAAAAATCGCTATTTTCAAAAATCTCTATAAAAAGGAAATTACCGGAAATTTTGAAACGGAGATTAGACACAAGACAATAACAACAGAAAATTATTCAAACATATATAAAAAAGTTGAGATATTAAGTAATTTAAAAAAAATCGCTATTTTTAAAAATCGCTTTAATATAGAAAGTAAATAGAATTTCGTAACATGAATACAGTACAAATAAATAATCACAACAAAATATTCTTATTTACATCACTTTTTTCAGATATTAGGAAATTTTTCAAAAATCGCTATTTTTAAAAACGGTTGTATTATGAGAAATACAAAGAATTTGGAAATGACAATTAGACTAAAAGCAACAATTGCAACAATGTATACCTAGGTATACTAGTTTTGTGAAGATATTAAGTTTTTTTTTTTTTTAAATCGCTATTTTAAAAAAGTAATATATTTTTGGGGGAAAAATAGAATTATGAAATGGGTGTTAGATACAAAACAACAAAACAGCGACACAAACTAACATCCACAAGAAAATATACTTAACTACATCAATGTTTTTAGATGTTAGGAAATTTTAAAAAATCGTTATTTTTAAAAATATCTATAATATGAGAACTACACGAAATTTCGATATAGGGATTAGCCACAATTCAAAACTACAACATAATATTACCAGTTATCCAAATTTGTGTTAATATAAAGAATTTTTTAGAAAATCGCTATTTTTAAAAATCGCTTTAATTTAGAAAATAAACGGAATTTCGAAACATGAATAAGATGCAAATTAATAACCACAACAAAATATTCTTAATTACATCACTTTTCTCAAAAATTAGGAAACTTAAAAAAAAATCGCTATTTTTAAAAATATCTATAATATGAGAGCTACACGAAATTTCGATATAGGGATAAGCCACAATTCAAAACTACAACAAAATATTACCAGTTATATCAATTTTGTGAAAATATTAAGAATTTTTTAAAAAATCGCTATTTTCAAAAATCTCTATAAAAAGGTAATTACAGGAAATTTTGAAACGGAGATTAGACACAAAACAACAAATTATTCAAACATCTATAAAAAAAAGTTGTGATATTATGTAATTTAACAAAAATCGCTACTTTTAAAATCGCTTTAATATAGAAAATAAATGGAATTTCGTTACGTGTATACAGTACAAATAAATAATCACAACAAACTATTCTTATTTACACCACTTTTTTCAGATATTAGGAAGTTTTAAAAAAATCGCTATTTTTAAAATTCTTTTTAATTTAGAAACTGAGCGAAATTTTGAGATTTCATCCGACACAAAACAATAACAACAAGAAAGCATTCTCCACTGATATCAACATGTTGAGATAATAGGTAATTTTTCAAAAATCGCTATTTCAAAAAATTCACATTAATTTAGAAATTAAAAAACATTTTAAACAAGAAATTAGACACAAATCACAACAATAAAAAGGTATTCCTAGTTTTATTAATATTTCAAGATTTTAAGAAATTTTTTAAAAAATCGCTTATTTCCAAATTTCAAAAAAAAAAAGAAAAACATAACTTTTCTTTAAGAAATTTGTAAAATTTTAATAACGGATATGTTTTGTTTGAAAAATTCCCTATTTACATTATTTTCAAAAGTAATTTTTTCGTTTACATCTTGATCGACCACTGGCAACACTAAATTAACAGACACTCACGAACACACACATACACACACGTGCGCTAGCAGTTAGTGAGGAGAGATACGAGCACAAAACGGCAATGACGACGACTACGATTTTATGTGTCGATTTTATAAGAATAAGTGTTTCATAGCGAGCACACCAACAAGCGTATGAGTGTGTGTGTGTGTGTGTGTATGTGTGTGTGCCTTTCAGTTTGTGTGAATATCAACAACGAAAATCTAGGTCATGAGCGCAAGAGATGGATGTATAGGCCAAGAGCGCAAAGGCGGAAATGAGATAGCATGAACAAAAATAAAAACACAAGTATAAATAAACACAAAAAGCTAAAAAGCACAGAAAAAAAATACAACAAATACAAAAAACAAAACCCCAACTATTTTATAGAGTGGCAAATGTAACAACACTCACATACATACACATACAGTTGCATATGTGTAAGTGTGTTGGTGCGTGTGTGTGAATGTGTAAATTTAAGCGGGTTGTAATGAATTTTTTTTTTATGATTTCATCGTTGTTCAAAAATCTTGAAAGAAATATTAAAAACTCAACAAAAAAAATTGCACAATTAAAAAAGAGGAAGCAGCATCGCCACAAGATGACGAAGAAGAAGAAGCAACTGGAATGACAAAGAATTGCATA
Organism: Muscina levida; assembly: GCA_964034835.1. NCBI lineage: Eukaryota > Metazoa > Arthropoda > Insecta > Diptera > Muscidae > Muscina > Muscina levida. Next base: position 118,533,292 of record OZ035883.1, on the reverse strand, counting down.
TATGTATGTATGTATGTTTGTACACACATATTTATTGTACCCTGTAACCCTGTCATACCGGGCATATGACAACTCTGTGTGAGGCAAACGGGTTTGTTGCAAGTTTACCAAGTTTATTTTTTTTTGTCAATTTGCACAGCAATTAAATTTATTTATATTTACTAGTGACTAAATTAATTTGAGCTTTAACATTTTGAGTGTTAAATTTTATTAAAAAGTCTTTTGATTAAACTACAAACATCTTACGATCCTTCAGTTCGAAATTAGAATTTTAAGTAAATATTTTATATTACATATTAAAATTTTGTAACTTTAGCTATTACTGAAACTTATAGAGTTTTTAGATTCTAAAGTTTTCTAAAACAAAATAATGACAATTCGCAAAAAGGTAAATTTCTATCGAAGCTGCCAGGACGGCAATACTTTTTTCAGCCAGATCATTTAAATTCCCCTATAAGATACTTACTAACTTCAAGTCGATATTAAAATATTATGGCATGTAATTTGACAAAACGAAAGATGCAGAACTTCTTTTGTTTGGGGCTACTTTCACGTGCAGTTCTCAGAACTGAGTCCCAAAATCATGTGTTGTAAGGGAAGCTGCAAGAAAATCATGTCTAAAAATTAAATAATTTTAATTTTATAACGCAATTTTTTTGCCTCTCTTTTAAAGTTGTGAAAATAAGTGTTTCGCTCTTTGCATTTCAGGTGACGATGTCAGTTTTTTGATAGAATATTGTTGGTTTTTTTTCCACATCCAAAAAAAAAAAAAAAAGATTTTATTCACAAAAGACGCAATCCACATACCTTCCGACAATCTGAAAACGTCCTTTATAGAAATATATGTATCGTCCATCTCTCGAAGAGGTAATCACAATTGGACACCGAGATCTTGTGATTCAACACCTTGCAACTACTTCCTTTGGGTCCACGTGAAAGATAAGGTCTACGCCAACAGCCCAGCGTCGATTCAATACCTAAATTCGTGAGGCTATCGAGGACATGGGTCAGCCACTTTGCGATTTAGTTATGGAAAATTTCATGAGAAGGATATGGTCCTGTAATCGTGCTCGTGGTGTCCATTTGGCTGATGTTATTTTTCTTTATTAACGGCATACCTTTCTCTTTATTATGAAATAAACATCCGATCATTTATCTCAAAAAATTGAATTTTTCTTTGAATACCAAAATAACACCTCTTATTGGAAAACCCTTTACTTTTCATTTGATAACGATTTTTTTCTTCTCCTGTAACATTATAAAAATGGTAAAATTTCAAGTGACGATATGTAAATTACTCATGCGCCACCTACTATCTATAAAAGTACATTTATAATATAGTCTACTATAGCAATGTAAATTGACGATGGGGAATCTTAAGACATTTGGTAATACAGTCGAATAAATGACTACAACAAATAAAAAATTTTAAAAGGAACAAAATTGTTTTTCTTCTCAATATAGCGAATTTTCTTTAAAGCGAAGTGATCATCCAGTTTCTTGGAATTCGCTATAGAGAGTTTTGACTGTACATTTTATGAATAAAATTTACTCTGCAACAACTTTTAACATAGAATCTTTGCATGTGCACGAAATTTATTATAACTCAGTTAAACTTGGTTAATGTCCACTCACTTCTTCTTATTTCCATTTTAGCCCCCCATACAGTTGAAAAATAATTTCCTATATGTATAAATTATTGCGCCACCTATAGTCTATAAACTGTACTACTTCATAACTAATCTAAAGTAATGCATAGTAATTTAACGATGAAGGATCTTAACAAATATATTAAGATCCTTTATCGTTAAATTACAATGCATTATTTTAAACCAGAGTTTTGGTAAACATTTACTGTGAGTCGAGAGATTTGCATCTAGAATCCTCCCATTTGCAAAAATTGTTCACCAACATAATTCAATTTTCTAAAATTGCTTTCAGCTTTTCACCTTTCTACTTCCCGTATCCAACGCAGTAATTGTTCTGTGCCAATATGTAGAAAACGCATACGCCACCTATCGTCTCCGAACTGTACTATAATATAACACAACTAAACTATGGATATAACTATAAATATTTCATCATCAACTATGTAGGCGACTTTTGCTCTTGAAGTCTTTTCCCAAATGCAACAGTTTTCCTCCAACATAATTCTTAAACTCTTATGGTAGATTAGGTTACTGGAACCTCTCGTCTTCTACAAAACTTATCATAAATATAACAGAGTAATTTGTAACAAAGTAATTTGTAGATGGGGATCCTTATGATATTAGTAAACCAGTTTCTCTTGAATTAGTAAAACACTTACTCTGAGACGACTTTTTTCCGTTGAATCCTGCAGAATTTTCCCTGATCATAATCTATATATATAAAAGGCTTGGGTGACTGACTGATCACTCCCCTTCCCAAATGGCTAAAGTTAAAACCGTGAAATTTTGAATGTAATTTCCTTTTATAATGCGCTCTAAGGAAGTATATTTAGAAATTCGCACTGCAAGTAGGTAAAAAGGGCGTGGCATTGTCCCATACAGTTCAAAATTTGAAGTGGCTTTATCTTTTAAACGATTATTGGCACGGTCGTGGCATAGTGGTTAGAACACGCGACTACCATGCGGGAGATCCCAGGTTCGATTCCTGGCTCCAGTCATCTACATTTTTCTTTCATTGCCGGCCCCCTCGATGTTGTCGACAGCAATTTCGCAGAATATGTGTCGAGTTAATCGGCATGTCAAGTAAAATTCTTCTCAAACAGTGAAGTTCGCAATCGTCGATAAACAAGTAGGTGCCGTTAGTTGTGAATCTAAATAGAAAGCGTGTTAATTCGCAACAATGCGAGAAGCTATCCCATACCTCATTCATGGGGTGTAAGGGGAAATTAAGTTGAGTTAAGTAATAAGAAAAATACTTCGTTTATGGAAAGTGGGCGATACCACGCCTCTTTAAGAAAATTGTTATTTTGATCAAATAAGTATACCGATTGCAATTATATTTTCTTTGTTTAATACTGTCCATACGGCCTCTATCATAGGCTACATGAAAAAATAGACAATGGGGCATGGCACCGCCCACAAAAGCCGAAATTTTAATCGGTCATATCTCACGAGCAATTAGAGATAAGAAGATAAGATTCGCTACATATCTTACTGGTACAAGGAGGATTGCGTCTCGCTGGAAAATGGGCAAGGCCACGCCCCTTTAGAAAAAATCATTATCTCGGCGAAATAAATTGACCGATTGCAATAAAATTTGCACTATCCATAGGGCCTCTATCATAGGCTACATGACGACATAATTAGACAAAGGGGCATGGCACCGCCCACACAAACCAAAATTTCAATCGGTCATATTTCACGAGCCATGTAAGGTATAAAGATGAGATATCCTACATATTTAAATGATGAATAGGGGATTACATCTCGCAGAGAAATAGGCGGTACCACCTTCCTTTTGAAAAAATTCTTATGTCGGTCATATAAATAGAACGATTGTAATAACATTTTTATAATCTATATATTTAAGATTGCTTTCTGGCTGTAGAAAGGAAAATGAAATTTAGTGTGCTTGTTCCCCTTTCAAGTAAACGTCAGCTAAAAATGGGTTTTCGGAAAATCGGGGTAAAAATGACCAATAAGGTATAAAAGTTATACCATCAACCAGACCAATCGGCTAATGCTATAATCGCGAAAATTGACATTGGCATACTCATATCAAATTGGATTGGAGGTTTTTTTGAAATCAGATATTTCAGGGACAGAATTTTTACTATCGCCCAGACCAAACGGCTAATGATATAATCATGATAATTAATATTGGCTTGCCCCCAATGGAATCAGAACGAAGCAAGGAGGATTTTCGAAATTCTTATCTTTTAGGGGTAAAAAAGGCCGAAAATTAAAGTGAATATTTTAGTTGGGCGATGTGAAGTAGTTTTTCGAAATTCGTTTTTAGTTTAAAAAAAAACGAAAATGGGGTAAAACTGGTACTATCGCCCAGACCAAATGCCTAAAGGTAGAGTTACGAAAATTTATATAGAATTACTCCCTATAGGATTATAGAGCTGTCAGATGGGGTTTTTAGGTGTTAAAAGGACGAGAAGGGATAAAACTGGTACCATCACCCCGATCAAACGGCTAAAGCTATAATCGTATATAGGCATGTTTCCTATAGAATTTACGGGGGTACCAGTCCATTTTAGTTCTTTCATACGAAGTTCGACTAAATCTGTATAATCACTCTGACCAATGGGAGAAAACTGCAACCACATAAATGGGGTGTTCGTCGTCTTATGAAGCGTTTGCATTTTACCTGTATTTCTTAAATTCTTGATAATGAGAAGGCACAGCCAACGGCACTAATGATGATGGTTTGGCAATCATCGAAATAGCTATCTGCCCTGCCAGCTGTCAACATAATCCATTTCACACAACTCTTGTAAAACAAATTCTATTAGCAATAATAGAAAAGATCTTAAACCGAACAATGAAACCAAACTCATTTTTTACATATACAGATCAACAATACAAAACAAAAGAAATTCTTAAGAATATTCATTGTAAGTATGGGTGAAGCAACGCGAGCCGGGAAAGCTAGTTCAATTATAAAACTATTTCTCAACTATTTCTCACACCCTCCTACTCTTCGCATCCACTGAAGTAATTTTTCTGCAATTCACTTGTAAAATAATTATCCATGTGTAAATTACTCATGCGCCACCTATCGTCTATAAACTGTGCTATTATAAAATTCAACTAAATTATAACAAAATAATTTATCTATGAACGGTCAGTAGATATTTGTGAAATAGGTTTTTCTTGAAGAACATTTAATCTGAGCGACTTTTTTCTTAGACTTTTCTCAATAACAACAATTTTTTCTAACAAGGTTCAATTCTTAAACAATATATCAATTTCTTTCACCCACCTACTTTTCGAAAATAAATTCCCATATGGAGACTACTCATTCGCCACCTATAGTTTATAGACTGTACTATTACACAAAAAAAGATATCTTAACTAAAGTTCAATAAGATTCAATTTTAAAACAATATATCAATTTCTTTCACCCACCTACTTATCGAAAATGAATATCCATATGGAGACTACTCACTCGCCACCTATAAACTGTACTATTACACAAAAAAATAAGAAATCTTAACTAAAGCGAAATAAATTGACGATGACGGTTCTTAGTATTCCTGTAGACTAAAAACAAATTGAGATATGGATCAATTTTAAAACAATATATCAATTTCTTCCTCCCACCTACTGTTCGAAGATGAATTCCCATATGGAGTCTACTCATGCGCCACCTATAGTCTATAAACTGTACTATTACACAAAAAAAAAGTATTTTAAACAAAAGCGAAATAAATTGACGATGACGGTTCTTAGTCATTATATGGAACAAATTTAGGTAACTCTAAGATTTCGCCCATTTCCAAAAAGGTTTCCTCTAACATCAATTTATTTCTTGAACCGTTTCTTAATATTCACCCTCATATATCCTAAAAACAAATTGAGATATGTGTAAGATTCTGCCCATTTCCAAAAATGTTTCCTCTAACATAATTTTATTTCTTATACCGCTTGTTAATATCCTCCCACCCTGCCTACATCTCATTTCCACTGAAAGTACACTATGTAATTTTCCATAGCGTTTTCTTTTGTTTTGTTTTGATTTTAATTTTCTTCACTTTGCACACACCAAAAAAAGAAACACCAACAACCATTCATACATCCATCCATCGAACACAAATGAAAATTCAATTTTGCCATCAACTTGAGGACGACGAGGTGAGTACGAGGACAAATTCTTTCAACATCGCAACACTCGCACAACAAGATGGAGGTTGTGGTGAAGGAAGTGAAGTGGTGGTGCTGCAACACTCGTGTGCAACATTTTATACCGTACTACATATGTATGTATGTATTTTTAGCAATATAAATAATATAGCAACCAGCAAAAAATAACCGAAACTATTTACGAAAAACTAAATGAACAATTACACTGCAATTAGAGAAGGCACAAGGAGAGCAAGAGAGAGAGAACGAACAGGTAATACACGAGTAAGTAAACACTGCACACACACTTGTGCGCACACTGGCACACATGGAACAACTCACTTCGTTCGTTACACAGTGACTTAGCCGCCGCCCAACCACCCCCTCACGATCTAGTTTATGAATGCCTTGTAATAGATTTTTGCATGTAGGTGACGACGACAGCAACAACAGCAACAAGCAACAACATTGAACAAAACGACGGCAACGCCAGCAACTACATTGAGTACAGCATTGAACGGTGGACATGGCACAACATTGAACGAACACGCTACACACATTATTGCCTGCCGCCAAGTTGTTAGATGTCTATGTCGAACGTCACTGCCGCACACCGCCATGGCTGCCACCTCCTCTAATCATGAGTGCCTGGTGTACGCCGCCGCGCCTAACATTTGCCGTTTGACATACGGGGCCGCCAAAGTCATATAGACAGACATTGGAACAAATTTCAGTTGCTGTGTGTGTGTGTCGCTCACTTCAAGTATCGTAGTATAAAATCAATTTTAATTATTTTTACTACAGCTGTTGGCCTAATTTTTCTTTTGGCGTTTTTTTCTTGTTATGTATTTTTTGTTTTTGATATTTTAAATTGTTGCTATTTTGTGTTTTAAGCAAATGTTTTGGTAATTTTGTTGTTGTATTTAACTTGTTAAGTGGGCTTTTGTTTGGTTGTGTTTTTTTTTTTTACAAAAATAAGCAAATGCTAATTTAAAAGTCCTGTGTTAAAATTAGATTTAAAGATATAGGGACGGTTAAAATAAAAAAATGGTATAAGTTCATAAAGTGTTATTTGTTGAAAAGTTTGAAGTTAAGCTAGTTAAAAAGCTGATAATTAGCTAATTTTATATACTATAGAATTTTATTTAGAGTTGTTCGGTGAAAAGTTAAAATTTGTGATCCAGGGGACGTTAAGTATTAAAGTGGTATAAGTCCAAATTCTTTGCTTAAAGTAAAATTAAAACATTTTTAAACATAAAACGTGCGTACATTTTCTTCAAACGTAAACTGGTTTACAAATATCGTAAGATCATTTATCGTTACATTACTTTGCTATAGTTTAGTTTAGTTTTACAATAGTACAGTTTATAAACGATAGGTGGCACATGAGTATAACATATGGTTATTTATTTTCCAAGTGAATTGCAGAAAAAAAAGACTGCAGTGGAAATAGAAAATAGGGAAAATAGGACCCGCCCTCTCATAGTGGTTAAAACACGCGACTACCGTGCGGGAGATCCCCGGTTCGACTCCTGGCTCCAGACATCTATGTTTTTCTTTCATTGCCGACAGCAACTTCGCAGTATAAGTATTGAGTCGAACGGTATGCCTTGTAAAAAGCTTCTCATACAGTGACGTTGGCATTCGTCGATAAACAAGTAGGTGCCATTAGTTGTGAGTCTTAAATTAGAGAGCAGGTTTATTCACAACAACGCGAGAAACTATACCTCATTCATGGGGTATAAAGGGAAATTAAGTGCAAGTGCTTTTTAAAAATTTAAAAATTATAAAGGAATATTGTTGCTATTGGAAAGATTCTTAGAGAAAGTTCATTTTATTCACTGATAGTTGGTTTTACCAATATTTTAAAATCCTTCATCGTTATATTACTTTGCTAGAGTTCTGCTTAGTTCTAAAGCAGCACAGTTAACATTCGATACGTGACTCATAGGTAATCTACATATGGGCAACGTTTTTCAATATGTATGCCAGAAAAATTACTCCCTTGGAAATGGAAAGTAGAAAGGTGGGCTTTAAGAATTTTTTTAAATTGAATTGTGTTAGAAAAATATTGTTCAATTAAAAATAATGTAAGAAAAAAATTGTTTCAGATTAAAATTTCAAAAAGAAAAAATGGTTAACAATAACCTAAAATCATTCATCGTCAATTTACTTTGCTATAGTTTAGTTTTGTTCAATAGCAGTACAGTTGATGGGCGATAGGTGGCACTAGAGTTATCTATATATTGGAAACTAGCTTTCCCGCGATGCTTTAGCCATACTTACAATAAATCTTCTTAAGAATTTAAAAAATACAGGTAAAATCAAAACACAACAAAAGAAAAGAAAACGCTATGGAAAATAACATAGTGTACTTGCAGTGGAAATGAGATGTAGGCAGAGTGGGAGGATATTGGGAAATGGTTTAAGAAATAAAATTATGTTAGAGGAAACATTTTTCGAAACGGGCAGAATCTTACAGATATCTCAATTTATTTTTAGGATATTTGAGGGAGAATACTAAGAAACGGTTCAAGAAATAAAATTATGTTAGAGGAAACATTTTTGGAAATGAGCAGAATCTTACAGTTATCTAAATTTTTTCCATAGTCTACAGGATTACTAATAACCATCATCGTCAATTTACTTCGCTTTTGTTTATATTACCTTTTTCTTTGTGTAATAGTACATTTTTTAGACTATAGGTGGCGAATGAGAAGTCTCAATATGGGAATTCATTTTCGAAAAGTAGGTGGATGGAAGAAATTGATATATTGTTTTAAAATTTAACCTTATTGAACCTTATCTCAATTTGTTTTTAGTCTACAGGATTACTAAGAACCGTCATCGCCAATTTATTTCGCTTTAGTTTAAAATACTTCTTTTTTGTGTAATAGTACAGTTTATAGACTATAGGTGGCGAGTGAGTAGTCTCCATATGGGAATTTATTTTCGAAAAGTAGGTGGGTGAAAGAAATTGATATATTGTTTTAGAATTGAACCTTATTAGAAAAAAATGTTGTAATTGAGAATAGTCTAAGCAAAAAGTCGCACAGATTAAATGTTCTTTAAGAAAAACCTGTTTCACAAATATCTTCAAACCGTTTGTAGATAAATTATTTTGCTATAGTTTAGTTTAATTTTATAATAGCACAGTTTATAGACGACATAGACATTTTTACAGCTAAAAACCCCATCTGACGGCTCTATAATCCTATAGGGAGTAATTCTATAGGCATTTGATCTGGGCGATAGTACCAGTTTTATCACTTTTTCGTTTTTTTTTTAAACTAAGAATGAATTTCGAAAAATTACTTCACATCGCACATTTAAAATATTCACTTCAATTTTCGGCCTTGTTTTTAACCCCTAAAAGGTAAGAATTTCGAAAACCCTTCTTGCTTCGTTCAGATTCCATAGGGAGCAAGCCAATATTAATTATCATGATTATATCATAAGCTGTTTGGTCTGGGCGATAGTAAAAATTTGTCACTGAAATATCGGATTTAAAAAAAAACCTCTAATCCAATTTGATAGTGAGTATGCCAATGTCAATTTTCGCGATTATAGCATTTGCCGATTGGTCTGGTTGATGGTATAACGTTTATCCCTTATTGGTAATTTTTACCTCGAATTTCCGAAAACCCATTTTTAGCTGACGTTTACTTGAGAGAGGAACAACCACACCAAATTTCATTTTCCTTTCTACAGCCATAAAGCAATCTCAAATATATAGATTATGAAAATGTTATTACAATCGTTCTCTTTATATGGCCGACATAAGAATTTTTTCAAAAGGAGTGTGGCACCGCCTATTTTTCAGCGAGATGTAATCCCCCATTCACTATTTACATATGTAGGAAATCTCATCTTCATAACTTACATGACTCGTGAAATATGACCAATTGAAGTTTGGTTTGTGTGGGCGGTGCCATGTCCCTTTGTCTAATTATGTTTTCATGTAGCTTATGATAGAGGCCCTATGGAAAGTACTACACAGTGGAAATTTTATTGCAATCGATCCATTAATATCGCCGAGATAAAGATTTCTTCTTAAGGGGCGTGGCTTCGCCCATTTTCCAGCGAGACGCAATCCTCCTTGTACCAGTAAGATATGTAACAAATCTTATCTTCTTATCTCTAATTGCTCGTGAGATATGACCGATTGAAATTTCGATTTGTGTGGGTGGTGCCACGCCCAATTGTCTAACTATGTTTTCATGTAGCTTATGATAGAGGCCCTATGGACAGTATGAAACAAAGAAAATATAATTGCAATCGGCATCGCCCACTTTCCATAAACAAAGTATTTTTTCTTATACGACCGATATAGGTACCAAATCTCGACTTCTTACCTATAATGGTTCAAAAGATACAGTAATTTTAAAATTCCAGTTGTACGGGGCGGTACCACGTCTATATTACCCCCTGGAAGTCCGAATTTTCAAAAATCCCTTCTTAGTGCGCGCATACGTCATAAAAGGAACAATATATTCTAGCTTTAGCCGTTTGGGCTGGGGAGTGATCAGTCAGTCACACAAGCCTTTTTTATATATAGATTATTATAATTCAAATGAATTGGGTGAGCAATTTACTAATGTAGAAAGGAGTGAGAATTACTTAATAGTTTTACAAAATTATTAATATGAAAGAAACAATTTTTGAAACAGGAGAGTTGTGTCACATTATATTATTTTTAAGAAAATTTTATTTGTAATTTCTTACAAAATATTTTCTATAGAAAACTAAGCTCAAAGAAATCCTATGAACATTCATCATCAAATTATTTACATACAGTACAGTTTAATGACGATAGGTGGCGCTTGTATAATTTACATATGGAAGATTATATTCCAAATGAATCGGAGGCAATATACTATAGGGAAAATGAGAAGCAGGAAATTGTCTGGGATAAGTAAATGCCAGAGTCTGTTCTCACGATTCATAATAAATTTTCTGAAATCTAACTCTATTTGAAATGTTTTATGTAAAATATAAAATAAAGCTTCTAAATGAATCACAGTTTTTATGTATACAGACTCCTTAATACTACTTAATATCTAACTGACAGCTGCCACTGTTAAATGTCTAATATGTTAAAGTATGTTAGTAGTGACTACATAATTCTTTAACCACTATGGTATTAAAACATCTCCTACAAAGTCTCCTACATCGAGTTTTTATAGACAACACACAAAAATATTTCGAAATCATATGATGAACAAAAAAAAATCAATATTTTGCAACAATAAAACTAAGCAGCAATGTAGAGAAAAACACAAGAAGAAAAGCCATGAAAAGCAAACAAATGAAAACTCAATAAAAATTGGAACACAAATTGTTTTTATTCTAGTTCAAATATTCACAAGTTATTGGGGCAAATGTAAAAAAGTAGTGGGTGGTGGGGAGTGGTGGGTGTTTGTAGCAACAATAGCACAATGTACACCAGCAACAACAGTACCAACAACTACAGCAACACCAATGTAAGAAAATAAATAAAAATGTAGATTTTGCAATCAATCAAATTTTTGGAAGTCGTACCAACAAAAAACGAATCAAAACAAAAAGTGTAAGAAATCCACAGAAAACGTTTAAATGAGAAAAACAACAACAAAAAAGCAAAAAAAAAATGTACTCAAAAATAATATAAAAAATATATAAAAAAAATTACAAATAATAAAAACAACAATATAAAAAAAATTACTAAAAAAAATAACCAAAAATCTATAGAAATTTTAATAAGGCCTTACACAACATTTTGTTGCCCCATTGTATAAAGAAGCAAATGAAGCAGTCTCACAACAACAACACAGCATCACAACTTAATAATTGTAGTGTTTTATTGTAACAAAATAGCAACAATGTTGCCACAACAATAAATTCACAAATCTTTAATAAGCCAATGCGCGGGAGAAATAAATTAAACACAAAAGAATGTTGAAAAAACGCTTAACAATCCATACGAAATCTTAAACAAAAACTAAAAGCAATCAATGGCATTGGATTGTGACAACGAAATTGTTGAATCCACTGTGTGAGAGGAAGTGTTAAAAGTGGCAAAGAGAAAGAGAGCGATTGTAATACTCCTTTTTAGTGTTACAACAATCATGGCTCAGCCATCAATGCTGCATAGATATGCAAACACACACACGCGCGCATATCTACAGTTGCAAAACATTGCGAGGGGTTATGGTTTCGATGAAAAAGTGCCAGAGTTGGGAAGGCTTGTTGTATGAAGTTGGGAGTATTGATTTTTCATTAAATTGCTTTGGTAGCAGAAAAATGTGAGGAGGTTTTAAAACAAAAATTAACAAAAGAAATCCTTCATAGGGGAAAAAATTTAATTTCCCTTTACACCCCACGAATGAGGTATGAGATAGCTTCTCGCATTGTTGCGAATTAACACGCTTCCTATTTTAGTTTCACAACAACCGGCACCTACTTCTTAATCGACGAATGCGAACGTCACTGTTTGAGAAGCTTCTACTTAGACATGCCGATTGACTCGACACTTATAGTGCGAAGTTGCTGTCGACAACATCAAGGGGGCCGGCAATGAAAAAATAATGTAGATGACTGTAGCTGTATTGTTGTCGCGTGTTCTAACCACTATGTCACGGTCAGTCCCATATAACAAAAAATTTAATAATAACACATCATTACTCTCAATATGTTGATGACCCAGCAAACGTTATATACACCAGGTATTTCCGGATTCATCCGATGAGATTCCGATGAGATTGATGAGATAGCCATGCTAAAAAGCACGAATTTGGATGTGGATTTGTAGCTGGCCAGAGACTCTGATATTTTGTCTGGCGGTTCAAACCTGTGAGTGATCGAATAGCCACAAATCGCATCTGGGCGAAATATTTTTACGTTACGATAACTTGTGCACTTGCCTCGACAGAATATAAACTAAATTGTCCTGGGAGATTGAAATGTAAAAGTATAACACGTTCGACAACGTATTTAGGTTGGTTAGCTGTACAGCGGCAAGGAATATGATAGTGAGTAGAAGCACATTTCAGATATCCACCAGGCAACTTGTCTATTCCCCGATTGAAACACATAAAATCAAATTGATCTTATGGTAACCGATGGAAGACATGCATCTAGTGTCATGGAAGTGAGAGTGATCCGTGATGCTGACTCGGATCATAACCTGGTTGCAGCTAAGGTACGTACAAGATTGAGCAGAGCGAAAAACTCACGTAAGAAAGCTGGACATCGCAGAAATGCAAACTGCACTACGTACTCCAACCAGCTATTCCAATTTAAAAAAAAAAAACTTAATTTCCCTTTACACCCCATGACTGAGGTCTGTGATAGCTTCTCGCGCTGTTGCGAATTAATACGTTTTCTATTTTTAGATTTACAACTAACGATACCTACTTGTTTATCGACGAATGCAAACGTCACTGTTTGAGAAGCTTTTACTAGACAGGCCGATTGACTCGACACTTATACTGCAAAGTTGCTGGCGACAACTTCGAGAGGGCCGGAAATGAATGAATTTTTTTTTTTATTTTTTAAATGACTGGAGCAAGGGATCTCCCGCATGGTAGTCGCGCATTCTAACCATCATGCCACAGCCGGTCCACGGCTCTTCCAACTACTACGACACAATGTCTCTACTTTTGACGTTCCCGATATACAGTGGCAGCATATTGCGCATACGTGGCAACCGCATCAACAACCGTGCTTTAAAAACGGCGCTCAGACAAATCCTGAAGAACAGGATGCTGCCTACTGGGCAACGCAAACTATAATCATGGCTGTTGGGAAACTATAACTATGGCTGTTAAGGCTGTGAATCAGGCTAACCAGCTATTTAAGCGAAAAAACGTCACTTGTAGGAACGGGTAAGCAACGATATAGAGAGGTACAAGGATTTAGGTGAAACCCGAAAAACGTTGAGGTAAAGGGCACCGCTCCAGTAAGGATGAAAATCTGGGTAAGGACACACAAAGTGTGCTGCATATATGCACAGAACGCTTCTAGCAATTGCTGGTTGCGAAAGGCTGCGTACTTGAAGGTATCATGGCAATTGTTGACGACGCCTTAGACTGCCCAACAAGTCAAACCGAGTTAAGAAGAGCGATATCGCGGATGAAAAATAATAAAGCAACCGGTGCCGAAGGACTTCCAGCAGAGATCTTTAATTCCAGAGGCGATGAGCAGATAACGAGCACGCTCCTACGCACGGTTTGGCTTTACGAGTATACGTCCGATGATTGGAATCTAAGCGTATTATGCTCTGTGCTGAAAAGAGGTGATCCAACTATCGCGGAATCAGCCTTTTGTCCATCGCATATAATGTCCTGTCGAGTGTGCTATGTGAAATACGAAAGCCAGTGTCATCCAACCTGATCAGGCTTTATCAGTGGGGCTTTAGACCTGTTAAGTCAACAACCGACCAGATATTCACACTTCGGCAGACACTGGAAAAGATCCATGACTACCAGATCGACACATATCTTACTTTCGTCGACTATAAAGCTGGTTTCGACAGCTTGATACGGCAGAAATTACTCGAAGCCATGGCTGAGTTTGGTCTTACAGCAAAGCTGATGCGTCTTTGCGGAATGACGCTGACTAACACAAAGTCTTCAGTAAAGATTGTCAAGAACCTTACGGAGCCATTCTATACCAGACCAGACCTAAAACAAAGCGACGGCTTATCGTGCGACCTCTTCAACATAGTAATGGAAATGATAATGAGGAAAACTGCAGTAAACGCAATGGGCACGATACTCAACAAAAGCTACAAGATACGTGCATACGGTGATGACGTAGACATCATCGGCCAAAAACTGCGGGATGTGACTGCAGTAAATCAATAACCGACCAGATATTTATACATTGCCAGATCCTAGAAAAGATCCATGAGAAACATATCGACACATATCTTATTTTCGTCGACTATAAAGCTGGTTCCGACAGCCTGATACAGCAGAAATTACTTGAAACCATGGCTGAGTTTGGTGTTCCAGCGAAGCTGATGCGTCTTTGTGGAATGACGCTGATTGACATGAAGTTTTCAATTTTCATTGGCAGAGATCTTACAAATGCATTCTATACCAGACACGTTCTAAAAACAAGATGATGACCCATCGTGTGACCTTCTCAACATAGTGATGGAGCTGATAAAAAGGATAGCTGCAGTAAACACTAGTGGTACGATATTAAACAAAAGCCACATGTTACTTGCATATGCTGATGATGTAGACATCGTCGGCCCAAAACTGCGGTATGTTACTGCAGCCTTCTCAGGGTTACAGAAGGATTCAGCAAAAATGGGTCTAACGATGAACGGGGACAAAACGATGTTATTAGTTTCAACAAACTAAGAATCTTCTCGTTTGGAACGCCGCGAGAACGTTGACGACTGAAAGCAAAAACTGATTCCACCTGTCTTGATGTATGGTGCGGAATCCTGGGTAATGCGACAAGTGAACAACGAACCAGTTCTGGCAGTATTCGAGAAGAAAATACTTCGTAAAATATATAGATTCATCATGGTGTACGGAACATATCAATCATGAAACAATCATGGAACAGTCTTATGAATCAAGAGTTGAACGAGTTGTATACCGACACTGACATGTAAAGCGGTTGCGATGGCTGGGTCATGTTGTGTGCTTGGATGAAAATGTTTCATCTCTAAGGGTGCGAACAGAGTGAGCGCTGATGCCGAGCGGAGCCGAGCCGAACTTATTGACGCTTATTTTCATGCGAGAAGAAAATTTGTATATAACACAGTGAATGCGAGAATCAGCGCTGATCGGCGCTGAAATTCTTTTTATTACATGTGATTTAGTCTTGTTGTTCATTTGTGTTTATAAAATTGCTGTACACGGTAATGGATTCATCTGATGAAGAGTATTTTGCTTCTCCTAGTGTGATTAATGCAATTATTAACACAAAAGAATTTGGAAAACATCCAATTACACTGAAAAGGAAAGAGTTTGGTGAATTTCATCATTTATATAATGATTTACGAAAATATCCAGCTAAATTTCAAGAATATACCCGAATGAAAATTGAAACCTTTGATTACATTCTGGACAAGATAGATGTGAAACTAAACAAAAACTGGACAAATTTTATTAAGGTGCCAGTAACATCTTGTGAAAGATTGATAGTGACTCTGAGGTAAAATAATTTTTTAAAACTTTTGTTTAATTTAATTTTAATTTATTTTATGTAATTATTTGTATTTATAAAAAACTATTTGTATATCGAGTCAGTATAATAAATTGACGTATCCTTTGCTGATTGTATTCGGTCCAATGATGGCTCACTTTCAATTTGTATGGAGGCAAATGATGAAGTGGTTGGCTCATTTGTGATATCAATTGGCACAAATGTTCTGGACTGAAAATGTCCTGATGTGCTCAAATCCATTGAGTACACGTTCTCAGAGGAGGTGCTAATTGGAGAGGAAATTGCTTCATAGCGTGAGCGTTCGTTGCACAGTTGCGGCAAAGTGTTGGCTTTGCCATACACATATTTGTAAAGTGTATTTTGCATTTCCATCCTGCATAAAAATTTTTGTTCCGGCTCCAATTTCCGAATATGCGGCAGCAATGTCAAGAAAAAGGCCTCATCTTCGTCCAATACTGTTTTTTTTTCTGAATTTTTTTTTTCCAGTAAAAGTAATTTTCTCTTTTCTATTTCTAACAGTTCTGCACTGCTGCTGTTCACAGTCCGTTTCCTCTTTGGGCGTAACTCAGGGTTTATTTCGAAGCTTTCACACATTTCCTCACTTTCCTCAACTTGTGATGTGTTGTGGATGTCTTCATTTTCATCCTCATCTTCCTGACTATTTTTAAATTTCCCTGGTTTTAAATTTCCGCTTAAATTTCTATATTTCATTTGATCCTTTAAAAAAAGGAGAGACTGGAAGTATGGCCAAGTTGAAGTGATTTGTGATGCAGTGTCACCAGCATCACCAGACTTTGGTGTTGGAGTCTTCCGCAGTTCACTCCGGAATTGATCGCGCAAATACTTCCATTTTTTTTTCAAATCTTCCTCTGAAAAAAAAAAATAAAAAAAAAATTATATTACAACATTTTTAACAAAGGATAATCTCTTTATTTAGATATTTGGCTACTGGTGCTTCGTTTGCGTCGCTGTCTTTTTCGTTTAGACTTGGCAAATCAACTGTTGGACTAATTGTAAAAGAAACAACTCAAACGATATGGGAGGAGTTGTTCCCTGTCCATATGCCGCCGCCAACTAAAAAACACTTTGAAGAAGTTGCTGAACAATACTGGAATTTATGGAACTTCCCAAATTGCATTGGTGCTATTGATGGAAAGCACATACGTATCAAGTGTCCAGCAAGTTCTGGCTCAATGTTTTATAATTACAAACATTTTTTTTCCATTGTGTTGCAAGGTATTTCCGATGCCAACTGCAAATTTATTGCGATCGAAGTTGGAGGGTATGGAAAGCAAAGTGATGGTGGTACTTTCAGTTCTTCTCAAATTTATAAACTTTTAAAAACTGGGGAACTACAGGTACCGCGAAGCACAAGTCTACCAAATACTAACCAAAAATTGCCATATGTTTTTCTTGGTGATGAAGCCTATCCCCTTTTAGAATGTTTATTACGGCCATATAGCAGAAAAGACTGCACTGAAGACCACGAGTATTTTAATGCGCGCCTTTCAAGGGCTAGAAAGTGCATTGAATGCGCTTTTGGACTTATAAATGCCAAATTTAGAATTTTGTGGAAACCGATTGAAACCGATCCTTCTTTTGCCGAAGTAATTATTAAGGCAATTTGCCTACTGCACAATATTATCATTGATCGAGAGGGTTTGGATGAAAACTTAAGAGAAGAAGTTGAGAAGCAAAACACAAAAGAACCGGAAAATGAATTCAATAAAACTAGCATCAAGAATGGTAGATTAATTAGAGATCACTTTTGTAAATATCTATGCCTCAATAAACTAAAATAATATGTATTATTACTTACTTGGTACTTTTATTTCTGCTGCAACCGATGTCCACAGTTTTTCCACAAAAACACGATTGTGATACAGTTTGCTTTTTTGGTCCCACAAAGCAGGCCGGGAAAAAATTTCACTTATAATTTGGTCAATATCCATTTTTTTTTATTTTTTAACCATTAAAAACACGACTGCACACTAAAAAGTAAACAACAACAATGCAAAAAAGCGCGCAAAACGCTTTGAAACTGTTTTCTCGCACTCCATCGGCTTTGCTCTCTGCTATTGTCGGCGTTCACTATGTTATACACAAGCTTATTTGTATTGACTTGTATGAAAACAGTTTTATCGCACTGACAATCTTTATCGCATTGACAATCTCGGCTCGGCTTTCAGCGCGCACTCTGTTCGCACCCTAATAGTCTTCGGCAAGGAACTAGAAAAATCCCCAAGAAAGACAAGATTATTAAGAAATTTGCAGCATATGGTGCGACTTATTGGAGAACAAACACAGAAGATCGAAGCGCATACAATTCCCCGCTTTTTCGCGTTGCTAGTGCCGCACTATCAATTTTACCATCCATTAATATCCAGTACTAGCTACCATTCAATCTACTTCCTAAGTGATACACTGTTTACTTTAACATGTGGTTGTCATAGGTGGGGTACAATCGAGTTCTGCATTACCAGTGTCACGTTATTTCGCTAGTCCTTTTTGCCAAAATAGGTGAAATTGGATAGGAAATTTTGCTATATAATATTAATTTTTCTTATTAAGTAACATTTTTATAAGCCGTTTGCTCTTTAAAATAAATGTGTGTTAAAAGTTAATTATCTTTTAATTCACGTTAAAGAATTTATGACTTTTAGAGTTTCACGGCACGACTGACAAAAAAAGCAAAAGAATACAAACTGTGCGAATTCCAGCGAGAGGATAGAGGGACTTTGTTTACTTTGTATTAGCTAGGCAACAAATTGTTGGTTATATCGCAAACTTAAAATTCTATATTCCATTTAACTATCTACTGGTAATGCGCAAAGAGGACAAATTACATTTATGGACCACCTATTAAACATTATTATTATTATTTTTTCGAGTTGTAATTTTATAATTGTTATTTTTTTAAATATGTGTTTTTTTCATACAAGTTTTGGTAGTTCAAAAAACACGGCTATGTCCTTGAGAAATTTCTTTTTATTATACATTATAAATTATAACATAAATTTACGACATTATCTTTCTCAAAACCAGAAAATAAAATATACAAAAAAAAAGTTTCACCCAAAAAATGTGGCCTTTCATCAAATATTTCATCATTATCACAACAATTTCAACAAAGTACAACAAAAAAACCAACGAAGAAAAAAACAACAACAAAAAAAACTATGTAAAGGTTACAACTAAACGATTAGTGTGTGTAAAACGATTGCACAATGCCAACTCTGGTGACACAAAACTCTTGAGCACTGACACACACACACACACACATACACTCAGGCAAATTCGGTCACTGTGTAAAGTCGTTTTTTTTCTTGTTTCTTTACAAATGACTTTGTCATTTTATTCGCCATTGATGATGGTTAGTCTGTGGGGTGGGGTTAAGGCGGGGGGCTGGTATTGAGAAACAATGAAAACGAGAGTGAATGAGTACACGAGTACCCCCTAACCAATACTTTGTCGAGTGTTTGGATGTGGATGATGATGATCATGATGTTTGTATGTTGGTGCGTATCTGTGTAAGCGATGAGTAAATGGTTCATGTTTGCGGTGGCGATGGATGGGAAAAGGGTTGCCATTTGTTGAGTTGATGTAAATTTTTTTAAAAATAAAATAAAATAAAATAAAATAAAATAAAATAAAATAAAACAAAATAAAATAAAATAAAATAAAATAAAATAAAATAAAATAAAATAAAATAAAATAAAATAAAATAAAATAAAATAAAATAAAATAAAATAAAATAAAATAAAATAAAATAAAATAAAATAAAATAAAATAAAATAAAATAAAATAAAATAAAATAAAATAAAATAAAATAAAATAAAATAAAATAAAATAAAATAAAATAAAATAAAATAAAATAAAATAAAATAAAATAAAATAAAATAAAATAAAATAAAATAAAATAAAATATAAAATAAAATAAAATAAAATAAAATAAAATAAAATAAAATAAAATAAAATAAAATAAAATAAAATAAAACTAAATAAAATAAAATAAAATAAAATAAAATAAAATAAAATGAAATAAAATAAAATAAAATAAAATAAAATAAAATGAAATAAAATAAAATAAAATAAAATAAAATAAAATAAAATAAAATAAAATAAAATAAAATAAAATAAAATAAAATAAAATAAAATAAAATAAAATAAAATAAAATAAAATAAAATAAAATAAAATAAAATAAAATAAAATAAAATAAAATACCATAAAATAAAATAAAAAATAAAATATTGGGAAACAACATAAAATAAAGGGAAACAATTTTTTGTCTGGATTCAGATATCCGACACTGGCATGAAGTTTAGAAAACGCGACGATCATGGTGGGTTTGAGAGCAACATTTGAGTACATACTTGAGTTAATTGGCAAGTCTAGTAAAAGCTTCTCAACCTGCTGACGTTTGGATGCGTCATTAAACTCTAGGTCCCGAGTCTAAAAATAGAATCATGTTAATTTACACAAATGTAATAAGTTTGCGTAAATTTCCCTAACCCTTTGAACCCCAAATTTTTTTTGGTTTTTATCTTCATATATCTGTCTCAGAAGTGTTCATACAAAATTTGGAGACATTTCGACCCCCCGTTTTGGAGCTAGAGAAAGTTGCTTGTAGGCAACTTTGGCCCATTTTGGTATACAAAAAATGGACAACTAAGATATTTGATGTATGAAAAGTTTGATATTTTCATTATTTTATGTTTTTATAATAAAAAAACTAGTAATCACTATTGGAATTAATTAATTATGATTTAGAACAAAACACTTCTTTTTAACACTTCATTTTGAATAACTAAATTATGCTGATCGCTCTGCACAAAAAATAGAATCAAATCAAATGGTAACGGTAAATTTGTATTATTTGTTTTACACTCTCTTCTTTACACATAAACCTAGTGATGCCTGCAAAAATTTAGATGATAATGCAATCGTGGTCTTTGTGGTTTAATGACAAACACGTGAAGTTGCTCTCAGGCAACATTGGGGCTGAAAGGGCTAATGGGATACAAAGTGAAAATATAAAAGTACCCCAATTTGATGGTAAGAAAAAAGACAATGAAACTATTTTTGCAAATGTAAGACAAAATAATTATAGTTTGGCAACTATCGAAATAGCCCTGCCGGCTGTCAATATAATCCATTTCACACAACTCTTGTAAAATAAATTCTATTTGCAATAATAGAGATAGATCTTGAACCGAATGATGACAACACAATCATTATTTACACATATAGATCAACAATACAAAACAAGAGCACAACAAACGCGGGAGGTACACTGGGTTGACACTTTTGTGTCAAAAACCATTCTGTGCTACCGGTGTGTTTGGGCTTCTTGATAGTTTCTTAAAGCTTTTAACACTTAAGGTTGTGATAATGTGTGGAGAAGGCACAGCAAAGGGTGCTGAAGATGATAGTTTGGCAACTATCGAAATAGCTATCCGCCCAACCAACTGTCAACCATTTCACACAACTCTTGTAAAATAAATTATATTAGCAATAATAGAGATAGTTCATGAACCGAACGATGAAAACACATTCATTACAAAATTTTGTCGCTCATTAATTAATTTATTTCGATTGTGTTATTGCGGCATAATCTTTTAATGTTAAATAAAAGAAACTCATTCGATAGAAAGAAAAAAGAAGTAGGAAAAAATTAAAATCAAAATTAGATTTTTGAAAAAGTTAAATTCATTATTTCTGGGCATTTGGTCATTTTGTATGGGGTAACCGAAAAGGTCTTATACGATACCAACTCGGAGTTCTTAAAAATTCCTGTAACGAATTTGGTCCTAACTAACTCGTCCCCTATAATGTGTTTCACTTTTTCTCGTATCAAATGATATATACTTTCATCCCTTTGGGTGAGGCTATAATACATTTAGGCTTTATGAAAAATAACACAAAAAAAATACCCTAAAGTAAAATTTGTTCAAAAATATTAAAAATTTTGGGGTGCATTGGAAATACGATTGTGAGGGTTTTTTTTTATTGAAGGAGAGAAAAAGGCAGTAATTCTAGTTGTTACTCAATCTCTCTCTGGTTAAGCTGACACAATCAAAAATGAAACATTCCCCAAAAAATATGAAAATTAACCCAAAAAAATAAACAGCTAACATATTTTAAAACAAAAAGATTTTTGGCTACTTTTAAGAGAAATAAGAAATCGATAAATGGTCCGGCTGAAAGTACAGAATATGGGGAGGGAGCCCAAAAACAATACATAATTTTCTTCGGCTTGGTACCCAAACATTGGGTTCTATCATGATCCCCTAGAGAGAGGTACTCAAATGGAAGATATTTTCAAGACGAAGCCAACGGTGTATTTTACAATGCTCTACGGCGTTTTTCAAATATCCTAGCGACGCTACTTGCTTCCTACGATGCTCCATAATTTTCGTATTTTGTGTTACAAATTGGCATTATAGGGTCCATGGTACCCGTAAGGGTCTTAAAATTTATCCAACTGGATTCGTCTCAAAAATATTTTTTATTTGAGTAACCGCTTATAGACGGTAACCATAGAACCCAAGGGGATGCTTGTTTTTGGCTCCCCGGCACCAAATTTGGCTTTTAATTTCGCGTGTGTGTTTAGGGCTTGTTTGGGGAACGTGGCATTTTTTTCGGCTACTTCCACATTCTGCACATTTGCTAAGGGCCCACATAAATTATAAATTCCGCAAAAAAATGGGGTATTTTTTTGTCCCAGCATTTTGCATATGAAAAATTGCCCATGCTCGAAAAATTCAATTTTATCTAAAATAAACGAAAAATTTCTCAAAAGGGGACCATTTTAGGGCTACCCAGAACGTATTTGAGGGTCTGGCATTTTTGTTTTGGGCTTCCGAACTATATTTTGCAATTTTGCCAGGACCAAATAAATTGAAAATTCTCAAAAATATTACGGTTTTTTTTATGCGAAAAATGAAATTTTTTCTGAAATGAATGAAATTTAAGGGGAATTTTTCCAACATGGAAATTTTTTTGGGGCTTTTTTGCGTTTTTTGTTGTTGGTTTATTTTTCATAGAACCTAAATTTCGAATTTTCTATGTATTAATTGAAATGAATTTTCTGAGCTGAAAAATTAATTTTATGTTTTTAGAAAAAAAATTTTATTTTTATTGCAAACTTTGTTTTGTATTGAATTTTTTAAATTTAAGCTGAAAAGATTTAAAAAAACTAATAAAAAGAAAATTCTTAATTTAGGGCTTGTTTGGGAAGCGGTATTTTTTATGCGAAAAATTAAATTTTTTTCTGAAATGAATGAAATTCTATGGGAATTTTTCAAATTTTGTTGGAATTTTTTTGGGGTTTTTTTCATAGAACCTAAATTTCGAATTTTCTTTGTATTAGTTGAAATGAATTTTCTGAGCTGAAAAATAATTTTATGCTTTTAAATAAAAAAAAATTTTATTGCAGACTTTGTTTTGTATTGCATTTTTAAAATTTAAGCCAAAAAGATTTAAAAAACTGATTAAAAGAAAATTCTTAATTTTATCCCAAGATTTTTTATTGCCTTAAATCGAGACCTATTAAGTACTTATA
Source organism: Muscina levida (assembly GCA_964034835.1). Taxonomy (NCBI): domain Eukaryota; kingdom Metazoa; phylum Arthropoda; class Insecta; order Diptera; family Muscidae; genus Muscina; species Muscina levida. Next base: position 118,509,777 of record OZ035883.1, on the reverse strand, counting down.
TTTAAATCAATCTATCTTCCTTAACAACATGGCAACCCTGCCGCCTTATCATATGCACTGGGTTTCAGTAGATGGCGATGATATTGACATGACGAAATTGGTGCGAGCCGCCGCCGCCGGCGTCACCGATGCTGTTGCTGCTGATGATGTTGCTAATAAAACTCAGCCCAAGCGGACGACACAACAACGCCGATTGAACGAATTGAGAAAATTAAATAAAATAAATAAATAAAGAAGAAGAATGTGTAATATGTGTGTTTATATGTCACACAGATACTAGCGGTCATGTGTATGTATGTGTGTTTGTACGTATGTGTCAAGCCGAAAAAATGTGTGTATCGCAAAACAAAACCCCAAAACACATTGACACACATTCACCGACCGAACGACCAACCTACCGACTGACTAAACGTACCGAACGGCAGACAAACGGATGGACAGACGTACAGGCTGTTAAAATTCGGTAATGAGAGCGAATAAACAAGCGAAAACAAAATGTGAACGAACACACACACAATCGAATTGAAACCAAAGCAACCAAACGAGCGGCAACAGCAACAATAACAACACACACACACTGAATAGCATAAATAAAAGTAAAATTTTTTGGGTCTTGGGATAGGTCGGTCGTCCGCTGTTGTTGTCGCCGTTTAGCTTTTTAGGTTTTATTTTTTTTTTGTTTTTACTTTTTACATATTCAGGGTTTCATTTCAATTTCATTTTCATTCGCTTTTGTTTTCATTCATTGCTTTATGTACAGATCTTTAGGCTAAATCATATATAGCGGATATACGAGAAAAAAATATTAAAGAAATGCGTCTACAAAGTGCGTGAGTGATGACGATGGCATGCATGTTACCACTCATTAGGCTGCGTATTGTTGTTAAGGCCCCTCGCGACCTCTCTCTCTCTCTCTCTCACTGTGGCTCCTACTTAACTCTGCTAATACTAGGTTTACTTTGTTAGTTTTATTAATATTTTATATAAAAATAACTCATTTTATGGTTTTGTACGAGGGTGGGGCATTAAGTAGCTGCTAGTTGGGTATTAAGAGAATTCTTATGGAAAAATAAGTTTACATTTGTTGGTCAGAACAAACAAATCTCTTCTGTTAATGAATAATTTGTAAGCCCAAAAATTAACAAAAAAAAAAACGAAAAATTTACAACTTTTTTTGTTGATAATGAAAATAAAAAAGAAAAGGAGTTTTTACTATTTTTATACCCTTTACCACGAGCATGAACAGTGTGAAGGTTATATCAATTTTGTTCTTCCATTTGCAACGCAAATAAAGAGGCGTGGTAGGTATGACAATATAATAAATAATCAGCATCGATATCTGAGTCAATTTAAAGGTGACCGTCTGTCCGTCATAGTGGTTAGAACACGCGACTACAATGCGGGAGATCACAGGTTCAACTCCTGGCTCCAGTCATCTTAAAAAAAAAGAAAAGAAAAATTTTCTTTCATTGTCGGCTCCCCTCGAATGTTGTTGTCAGCAACTTCGCAGTATAAGTGTCGAGTCAGTCGGCATGTCTAGTAAGATCTTCTCAAAACAGTGACGTTTGCACTCGTCGATAAACAAGTAGGTGCCGTTAGTTCTGAATCTAAACATAGAAAGCGTGTTAATTCACAACAATTCGAGAAGCTATCCCATACATCATTCATGGGGTGCAAAGGGAAATTAAATTTTTTTTTAAGTCTTTCCAGCTGTCTGGTCCCGCGATTACAGCTGCACTTTAAGAGATATCGAGTTGAAATTTGGAAATTTCTATACTCAAAGCGGAGGTTATGTTCTTAGATGAGCCCGATCGGTCAAAGATTACTACCACTTCCCATACAAACTCCCCCTTTTGGGGTCTGTCCCTACAGTCTTAGTTTAAGAACAATCTAGCTGAAATTTGTATGCGAGCTTCCCTACACTAAGCGGAGGTTGAGTTCTAATATGAGACCGATCGGTCAAAAACTACTCCCATCTACCATGCAAAATCCATCTGTTTGGGGTGTCGGCGATTACAGCAGTAATTTAATAGCTATTAAGCTGAAATTTTGTATCCAAGCTTTGCTGCCATAAATGAAGGTTAAGTTCTTAGATGAGCCTGATCGGTTAAAAACTACTTCCACCTGCCATGCAAAATCCGTCTTTTTGGGGGTGTTCATATGTCAGCCCACGCGATTACAGCAGTAATTTAATAGCAATCAAGCTGAAATTTTGTATGCAAGCTTTGCTGCCCTAAATAGAGGTTGAGTTCTAAGATGAGCCCGATCGTTCAAAAACTACTCTCACCTCCCTCCCAAACTCTCCCTTTTTGGGGTCTGTCCCTGCGATTACAGCTGTTATTTAAGAGTAATCAAGCTGAAATATTGTGTGCAAGCTTCTTTAATCTAAGCGGAGGTTGAGTATTAATGAGCCCGATCGGTCAAAAATTACTCTTATCTCCCATACAAACTCTCCCTTTTTGGGGGTGTCCGTATGCCAATCCCCGCGATTACAGCAGTAATTTAATAGCAATCAAGCTGCCCTAAATGGAGGTTCAGTTCTAAGATGATCCCGATCGGTCAAAAACTACTTCCACCTCCCATACAAACTCCCCCTTTTTGGCGCCTCTCCCTACGATCACAGCAATAGTTGAAGGGCAAAAATTTTGTGTGCAAGCTTTGCTGCCCTAACTGGAGGTTCAGTTCTAAGATGAGCCCAATCGGTCAAAAACTACTCCCACCTGCCATACAAACTCACCCTTTTTGGGGTATGTCCCTGCGATTACAGCTGTATTTTAAGAGCAAACAAGCTGAAATGTTGTGTGCAAGCTTTGCTGCACTAAATGGAGGTTAAGTTCTAAGATGAGTCCGATCGGTCAATAACTACCGATCACCTCCCATACAAACTCTCTCTTTTGGGGTATGTCTCTGCGATTACAGCCGTATTCTGAGAGGTATGACATTTTGTACGCAAAGATTTAATCCTCTAAGCGTAGGCTACTTTCTAAGAAGAGCCCGATCGGATCCCACCTTCCATACAAACTCCCCATTTTTTGGGGTGTCCGCCTTACTGACCCCGCGATTACAGCCGTAGGTTAGGAAATATTGAGATGAAATTTGATATGCCAGCTTTTATCCTATATAAGGAGGCTACATGGTAAGAAGAGCAATATCGGACAAATACTTCTCCCACCTTCCATACAAACTGTCCCTATTTGGGGGTGTCCGTCTGTATGTCCCTGTAGTTGATGGTGAATTAATGTCAGCAACGAAATTTCATTAAAATAACATATGAAAAAAAAAAACAATTTGCTATATGATTCTCAATTTTTATGAAACTGTACAAATTTCTCAATTTCATAAAAAGGTGATTGTACCAAATTTTATTTCTCTTCAACAACTGCTACAATTTTTGGCCATCTTGAGTTATGTAGTCGGTTTTCTATAAAAAAAAACTTAAGGTCTCTCTCAAATGCAACTCTGTATTTCGCATTTCTTATAATTTCATAAGTAATTTTCAAAATTAAGGTGTCTAACCTCTATTTACATATACATTTTCTGTGTATTCCTACAACATTTATCTGTATAATATTTCATTGAAACTTGTGTAAACAGTTACAAGTAGTACAATTAATGACCGATAGGTGGCTGTGTAGTACGGAATAAGAACAAGTAGACTGTCTCAGCGAGTATAAGAGAGCTATCGATCTGAAATTTGGTATGCAAGCTTCAACATTTCAGAAAAAAAAATATTGACAAAAAATGGATATGTAAAGCTAAAAGAAACGTCCACCTCTCACCAACTCCCCTGTTGTAAGGTACAAAGTTTAAAAAAATATAGTTATAGTGCAAATAACCAGTTTTATCACAATCTTTACAAATGGTGAGGGGTATCTGAGTATCTTACTAGTTTTTTTGCTTTCTTAAAGTTATCTTCTATAATTGATCGGCTGATATTACTATTGCTTTGATAGTTTTGTTATAAACTCTTCTATTGATTTTGTATATAAAAATAATTCATTATACGAGAGTGGGGGTATGAAGTTTTTGCGAAATTAATGCAGTTTTTATAGATCATAGGAAAAAAACGTGACGACAAAAAATATCTATCAAGTTAGTTAGAAATAGAAAGAAATAAAAAATATAAATAAAATTGTAATCCACAGTATTACGTTTTTCAACGGAGCCATGACATAGTCGCAACCAACTTTTCGATGAAATTATCTTCAAGGAGTAAATGTCAGAGACAGTTCTTTCAAGTCACCGCAAAGACTCTAAGATCCAACTAAATTGAAAATGTTTTATTTAATTTAAAAAAAAAATGTTCTAAATGAATCAACTTTTACATCAGATTATAGTTAAATTTTAGGGAAGCAAATTAAAAAACTAAGAGTCCTTTTCAAACTTCAGCACTTATTTATTTTTAAAAATTGTAGAAATAGTTGATTTTTATAGATTTTAATGCGAACAAGAACCTCCATCTTTTCTTCCTAAATATTTTACATACTATTTTAATAAATAAAATCAATCTTGCTTTTATAAATCATGGCCCCTAACCAAATTTTTCCCTTAAAAACCATTTGAAACATATAGTGAAACTATATCGATTTTATTTGTTTCTCAAGTTTTTCTTTACATTTACAATTTTTGCTATTGCAATGTATTGTATTGGGTTGTTATGTTCATCTTTCTCGTCATCTTGTTCAACATTTCATTCTATTCAATTCTAGTGTCTCATTATCAAGTATCTGCTGAATACATAGTAAGATAGCTAGCAAAACAAAATAGCAAAAAAAAAAAAAATAAAAACAAAACACAACTTTTTAAGTACAAATTCTACTTTTTTTTTCATTTTGTTACAAGTGATGGCAAGGCTTGTGTTGTTACTACTGTGAAGAGCAGGCAGTAAAAGATGGTTAACGGCCAGCAGGAGGTGAGTGGAATACATAGTAAGTGAGTGGCGTAGTTAGATGTTAAGGTTTTGTTAGTATTTTAACTGGACTGCATTTTCGTGAAATACTATTACGTATTACTCATACGTGCCTGGGCTGGTCATAGACAAATGTTAATTTTATTGAGAGACGAATATTACTCATACGTTCTAGTGATTTTTTTTTTGTTGAAAATTTAGTATTACGTATTACTCATACGTGCCTGGGCTGCTCATAGACAAATGTCAGTTTTCTTAAGAGACGAATATTACTCATACGTTCTGGTGATTTTCTCTTGAAATTGTATAGGAGATAATTTATGCTTTTAACATTTGGTTGCAGAGAATTCACTGTAAAATTACATAGTTTTACTAGGATATTGCGAAATTTATTCTAATTTAGTTTCTAGGGGTAAATGAAAAAAAAAAATAGTAGTAATTAAGACATAACACATACGGACATGAGAAATTTTTAATTTTTAAAAAAAAAATTGTTATTGGCATATAAAAAAAAGACAATAAATATTTGAATTTAAATTTATGACCCATGGAATGAAATGGAATAAACAGAATTCGCTGCTAGAGTTCATTGTACATTTATTGGAATGTCTGTTGTGCCGCCTATCAATAAAAATTTAAATACTATAGAAACATTAATTTTTGGCCATCTTGAGTTATGTTGTCGGTTTTCTATAAAAAAAATACTTAAGGTCTCTCTCAAATGTAACTATGTATTTCGCATTTCTTATAATTTCATAAGTAATTTTCAAAATTAAGGTGTCTAACCTCTATTTACATATACATTTTCCGTGTATTGCTACAAAAATTATCTGTATTATATTGGATTGAAACTTGTGTAAGCAGTTAAAAGTAGTACAATTATTGACCGATAGGTGGCTGTGTAGTAGGGAATAAGAACAAGTACATGAAATTTATATAAAGCTATTTTTGGCCAGCTAATGTATGAAGACGTTACACTGTACACAGAATATTTTCAAATCATCTACCTTTATACATGACACACATTATTATTATATTTATACCTTACACCACGTGCACTCACGGACCAAGGGCTTTACCCAGTTTTTTCTTCCATTTCAAACGCCGAGAAGAGACGTCGGTTCTGAGTCGTTTAAAACATGTCCGTCCGACTGTCTCAGCGACTACTGCCGCAGTAAAAGAGAGCAATCGATCTGAAATTTGGTATGCAAGCTTCAACATTTCAGAAAAAAAATATTGACAAAAAATGGATGTGTGAAGCTAAAAGTAATGTCCACCTCTCACCAACTCCTCTATTGTGCCCTATTAAATTATTATTATTTATCGCGGAAAATACGAAAAAATATCATTTGGTATGGGAAGTTGGTAGCCTATGGCGGACATGTGATTTTGGCGGCGAACGTCTTACATATTGTTTATTTTTCAATTACTTAAAAACTTTAAAAATAAACTTAAAAATAACATTCTGATTTTAATCAAAATATCTTGTTCCGTTGAGTTATATAGTCGGTTTTCTATAAAAAAAACTTAAGGTTTCTCTCAAATGTAACTATTTCGCTTTTCTTATAATTCCATAAGTAATTTTCTAATTGCTACAAAATTTGTCTGTATTATATTGGATTGAAACTTGTGTAAGCAGTTAAAAGTAGTACAATTAATGACCGATAGGTGGCTGTGTAGTAGGGAATAAGAACACGTACACGAAATTTATATAAAGCTATTCTAGCTTAAATGAATTTTGCTGCCCTATGGCATAGTGGTTAGAACACGCGACTACCATGCGGGAGATCGCAGGTTCAAACCTGGCTCCAGTCATCTTAAAAAAGAAAAAAAATAATAAATAAAATTTTCTTTCATTGTCGGCTCCCCTCGAATGTTTTTGACAGCAACTTCGCAGTATTAAGCGTCGATTCAATCGTCGTGTCTAGTAAGAGCTTCTCAAACAGTGACGTTCGCATTCGTCGATAAAACAAGTAGGTGCCCGTTAGTTGTGAATCTAAAAATAGAAAACGTGTTAATTCACAACAACGCGAGAAGCTATCCCATACCTCATTCATGGGGTGCAAAGGGAAATTAAGTTTAGTTTTTTTATAAAATATTATTATTATCTATTGCGGAGAATACGAAAAAAATATCAGTTTGTATGTTTAGTTGGCAGCCTATGGCGGACATGTGATTTTGGCGGCGAACGTCTTACATATTGTTTATTTTTCAATTACTTAAAAACTTTAACTTAATTTCCTTTTACGTCCCACGAATGAGGTATGGGAAAGCTTTTATTTTTAGATTCACCACTAATATCACCTATTTGTTTAATAACAAATGCGAACGTCACTGTTTGAAAAGCTTTTTACTAAATATGCCAATTGACTCGACACAGTTACTGCGAAGTTGCTGTCGACAACATCGAGGGGGCTGGCAATAAAAGAAAAATTTAGATAACTAGAAACAGGAATCAAACCTGGGATCTCACGCATGGAAGTCGCTTGTTTTAACCATAATGCCACGGCCGGTCCCATTTTTCAGTTACTGATGCCGAATAACAAGATTGAGTAGCACCCTGAAATAATAAGACTATTATCATCATGAGCAGCTATGGACACCACTACATTGAAAGCCTTGCAGTGTTTTAATTTTTGTTTTTTTGTTGTAACTTCTTCGTATCCATACGAATTCTTATGCTCTTGAAGCTCCGAGAGAGCTTCCTGCCCATAGCTGATCATGAGTGATCGAGTGCAAAAGTTGCGCTCTTTGTGCCCATTTTACGCCAGACGTGGAGGACTTTTTATGACTCATTTAACGATCATTTAACACTCGTTTGTCAAAGGAAAGCCAGTTCAGCTGAAAACATCACTGCTGCAATTGAAAGTGCTTAGGAGTACCCACGGGAATCAATTTCTCGTCGTGCACAAGAACTCGACCTTGCTTAGACTTTAACTAAGTCAATTTTGCAACGGGACTTGGGGCTACTAACGTTCAAGATCCTATTACGTCATGTGTTTACAGTATAACGGCACTACTACATGTCACACAGTAGACAAAGCGATGGGCATGTTGGATCTTGAAGCCAACGGCTCGCTATATAAATGTGATATAAGGCTCCTTAGCCAGCCCACACGGAGGCCAGGCTGGCAGATCCAGTTTCAGAATCGGATGCGGAAACCCAATGAGCTATTCATCTTAAACCAACTGATTACCGAAACTTCAAATATAAATTGAGGCCCTATGTTCCTTGTAGGAATCATAGGAATTACTAATAATATTTTAATATTTTAGTTTAGTCTTTGCTTGGGGACTTAGGTTCCGTTTTATTTATTAGAAGAACTTAGGTTCTTTCCAAGGAAATTCAGGGGATCTGGATTTCCACCACGTGGAGATACTCACTTATAAGGGGGGAACCAAAGATAGAGGGAAGAAAAAAAACAATATCTGTGTCTGGGATGTTACGAGGGATAATTTACATTGCTTTATTACTGAGATGTGTTCCGTGTGGCGGTTGGATTGAGAAGGCCGGAAGCCCCTCCCTAAGCCGTCCACTACACATTCTTTTGATTACAGTGTTGTCACCTAGGCCCTACTCTTGACATTATCATTTACAAGATCCTTCCAATGGGGGCCTTTACATTGTCAAATTACAATCAACTTTTTAGAACAGGGGCTTTACACTAATAAATAACAATAGAACCTTTACAATACAATTCATTCGGTTCATTACGTATTACAATTCAGTTCTGTTAATACAATTATTTAGTTTACAATCCAATTCAGTACTTTAAATTTTCATTCAATTCATTTAACAATTCATTTATACATTTAACAATATTTTTATGATCCATTAAAAAGAACCCTCATTTCATATTTTATGATTATTAATTTAAGATTTTCTCAGTATTGTCTTTTTAGATTTATTGGAAGAACATTGAGCAGATCTGTATGTTAAAAAAATAAATGTATTCAAATAGAATTTTCTATGTAAGTAGCAGTTAGTAAAGTAATATGACTCGAGTGCCACCTATAGTATAAAAATTGTACTATACTGCAGAGCATTTGTGTGTCGTATATTCGCAGTTACAAAAACACTAACGAGACATTGTCTTGTTGGAAAACACGCTCTTAGATTAGAAACTCCACGCTGTCTAGATACCACATGGAGGAGGATAAAGAAAAAAAATAGAGCAGATCTGTATATTAAAAAAATAAATGTATTCAAATATAATTTTCTATGTTCAAGTAGCAGTTAATAAAGTAACATGACTAGAGTGCCACCTATAGTATACAAATTGTACTATACTACATAGCATTTGTGTGTCGTATAACCGCAGTTATAAAAATACTAACAAGACATTGGCTTGTTGGAAGACGCGATCTTAGATGAGGCCACAGAATCTCCACTTCTCTCTAGATACTGCATGGAGGAGGATAAAGAAAAAAAATTGAGCACATCTGTATATTAAAAAAATAAATGTATTCAAATAGAATTTTCTATGCTCAAGTAGCAGTTAATAAAGTAATATGACTTGAGTGCCACCTATAGTATACAAATTGTACTATACTACATAGCAGTTGTTTGTACGATATCCGCAGTTATAGAAACACTAGCGAGACATTGTGGCTTGTTGTAAAATACGCCCTTAGATTAGAACACAGAATCTCCACTCTCTCTCTCTAGATACTGCATGGAGGAGGATAAAGAAACAACGATTGGAAACTATACAGTAGACATTGAAGCCCTGCAGGCAAAACCTTAAGGACTAATCAGCAAATTTATAAAAAACGCGAATTGGCTAGATAGCTAGTCGGCACTTTCTATAGAGAAATTTCCAGGTATCACAATGAGCTTCATTAGACCAAGTGTGCTAGACAATATACTGTCTTGCAACCTGTTTAACCTAACCTAAAGCATTTGTTTGAAAGTAAACCATATCGTTCATATGGTGCAAGACCGGCATAACTCAACATATGTGATTTTTTAAGTTGATGACGTAGAATTGTTCGTTATTTCATACTTTATGTTGTGTAAATAATTCTTACTAATATCTATTATATACTCCGCTTGAGATTTATTTGATTTCCTTTATTCTGTACAAGTTGGGAGTAAATGGAGAACTTTAAACGCGTTTATCTTTGAAAAGATTTTTTTTTCAGGGTCACTTTTAAAAAATTATTAATATTAGGGCAATCATCTATGGGGGATACTAATTATATGGAACTAGAATGAGTCACCTTTGTATGTTTTATAAAAATATTCATTCAAATTTTTTATCACAATGGACATGCAAATTATACAGAAACTTTAGTTGTTTTATTTCCCGATTTTCTAATTCTACTAAATTTTTCCGGAAAAAATCCACCATCTCTCTCTCTATAATTTACTTCTATTCGTAATGTTTCAAAGAAATGTATACGGAATTTAATTTTCTCTATACTTAAGATTGTCTTTAACTCTTTAACAGATACAATTTTCTACTTCAAAGATATCTTGTCGATTTTATATGGTGTCTAAGATGATTTTTTTTTCCTTCAAAAAATGTTTTTTTCCGTTTGTTCTTTTTTATGAAATTTTGAACTATTTTTAGAAAAATTTCTTTTAGTTTCTTTCAAATAATATAATTACTATAATTTTTTTTATAAAATTTTCTCTGGTACTCACCTTCCAATTTCATTCCCACCTCCAAACATTTCTGAAAACGACAATACGGACACCGTTTCCTTTGCGTCTTATCAATGTGACACGATCGCTCCGCCACACACGTGTAGACTTTCTTATTTTGTACTGTACGCTTGAAGAAACCTTTGCACGACTCACACGTCAGCAGGCCATAGTGATAGCCGCTCACCTTGTCACCACACACAGGACACAATTCCTCGAACAGATGTTTGAAATCTATAACATCGGGCGTCGAACCAGTGGCACTGGCACTGGTGCCCCCCAATGGATTAACGCCCAAATGGGGAGCCGACGATGAGGTGGCACACACCGCAGGCGGCAGCAGGGACATGTAGGTGCCGGAGGCGGAAGAGGCTGAAGAGCCGCCGTTGCCGCCACTATTGACGCCAGAGTTTTGGGCGTTGAGGGTGACGACGCCATTGATCAGCGACATGCCGGGTGTGAGATTAGTTTGCGAATGAGCCGAGGAGGAGCCGCCTCCGGGGCCGCTGCCGCCGCCACCACCACTACCGGCGCCATTGGCGCTTTGTTGCGAATGCGAGGAGGTGGTGTCCTGATAACCTGTGGGAAATATGTATTGAGAATCGATGTTATAGATATAGGAATATTGAAAATTTGGATTATTGACAATAGCTTGTTGCTGTTGTTGCTGCTGCTGTTGTTGTTGTTGCTGTTGAGGTGGTTGTTGCTGTTGGTAGTGTTGCTGATGGTAGTGATGTTGCTGTTGTTGCTGCTGCTGTTGTTGATGTTGCTGCTGGTGGTGATGTTGTTGTTGCTGCTGCTGTTGTTGTTGTTGCTGCTGTTGTTGTTGCTGGTTATTGGCCGCGGTTAAATGTAACGTATACGAACTGTAATCATCGTTGTTTAGTTCCGTTTCGGCTGCATTTAATAGCTGCTGATTGGAATTGGAATTGCCAGCGCCCAGCGCTGGACTCGATGGCTGTTCCTGTTCCAATTGCAGCGAAAAGGGTGACATGTTAAGCGACGATATAAACGACGCCGTCGCTTGTTGATGTTCCATTTTTAATAACATTTTTTCAAAGCATATAAATTGTGGTGTAATTATGTAACACACAAATCAAAGTGATGCGGTTGAGGAGTAGGTAGAGCCGGTTGGTACGGGGGGAGGGAGGGTATGGTGGTGTGTGAGCGGAGAGAGAGAGAGAGCAAAATTACGAACGGAATGTCAAAACATGGAGTAAACGCGGTAATAGAGCGGGGGCGAAGGGACGGGTCGAAAGACGTGCAGCGTTTGGTGTTACGCGGTTTAAAGTTGTGTAGCGTTAAAGTTTAGACGTAGTTGTAGTTGTTGTTGAATATTAAAGTTTGAACTTAGAGATGTAGGGAAGTCGGGGTTTGAATGATATATATTTTTTTAAAAAAAAATATATTTCTTTAAATTTTTTGAAAAAAAATATTTAAAATTTTTTTGTTTTGTTGTTTTTTTTTTTTGTTAATAATTGGTTAAAATTAATTGTTGTTCAAATTAAACTTTGTTTAATTTTTTTTATGTTGTTTTATTTCTTTGTGTATTTGTTGTTGTTGTTTCCTCTGGCTGCTGCAGAAAATTCAGTGTGTGTTTTTTTTTTCAATTTTATTTTAAGTTGGCTGTTTTTTTAAAACTTGTTTTTGTGGTAATTTAAGTTAACTGTGGGATGAAATTGAAATTTGAAATTTCTTTTATTAAGTTGTATTTTTTAAATTAAACTTTTGTTTTATCGCAATACAATAATATCGGTTATATTCCAGTTGTAGGTGTGTTGAAATCCAATTTGATGTTGGCGTTGATCAAATATCTGTTGTTGTTTTTATATTCTTTTCTTATTTATTTTTAGTTATAAGCAAATTTTTTTTGCTTATTTTGTTTTGATGCTATTTTTGTATTATTGATTTTGTTTCAGTGTTGCACTTGGTTCTTTATAATTCTCATTTATATGATTTGTTTAGTTTTTTTAAATTTTCTTAAATTTCCATGAATTTGTTTGTTAAGGCCTTTTACTTAGCTATGGTGTCAGTAGTTAAGGCCTTTAATTTTATATCCCTTGAATTTCTCTACAATATCTTTGTATTTGTTTTTAATGTGTTTTTTTTGTTTTTTCCTTATAATTCTCATTCACTTGGTAAATAAAATGTCTTTTATATACAATTGTATTAGAATTTATGTGTGTAATAATTTATACCTTTTAAAGCTTTTACGATTTTATATTTGTTTGTTTTATTAAGCTTCAATGTAGTTGCACTTGTTATTTTACACTTAATAATTCTCATACACTTTGTTGATGTTTGTTTTATTATTTGTAAGGCTTTTTTTTAGGATTGAGAGTAAACATAAACTTTTTTTTCTTTTTCTCTTTTTTAAATCAAAAGAAATTGGTGGGTTTTCTTGCTTTACAGGGTTTTGTTTAACGAGGATTAATCCAGAGGGACGGTCATATGTGTTGGAATTATTGTGAATTAAATTTTATTTTCCATTCAAATATTTTCATTTGTTTTCTTGAACTTTTGCTGATTTCTATGATTCTCTTTGCATTTGTTGATAAATAACAAATTTGTTGTCATTTTGTTTACGTGGGGAGAAAAAAGGAGTTTCACACAGGTTTGAACTTAAAAATCACAACTTCTTGTTAGATTTTTTGTAATTTTATTTTTTAAGTTAAATTTTTAAGATTTTTTTTTTTAAATATTTTTCATTTAATATGTTTTTAAAAATTTGTATTATTTTAAACAGGTACTTGGTTTTCTTTTCATTTAAAAGGGTTTTTTTACTTTCTTGTTTTTAGGGCATAACATTTTTTCTATATTACGGAAGATTTTTTTATGAAAATTTTTTAAATTTCTTTAAAATTTTTGCATTTTTCATTATGTGTTTACAACTAAATATTGCACATTTATGGATATTTTTCAAAACTTTTTTCGCACTATTTTGAAAATTTTTTATTTTTTATTGAAAAAAATTTTTGATTTGAGAATTTTTTTTTGAAATTTTGTTTTTTTGTTTTCGTTTTCTCCGAAAAAGTGTTAAGTTTTCATGCAATAAACATAATCCTGGGGCTGTTAATGCAGAAAGGTCTTAAACACTTTTCTTCAAAATAATAAGATGCTGAACACTTTTCTTTGGTTTATTTTGAAAATTTCTTAAGAAATTCTTTACTTTTTTTCAAAAAACTTTTGTTATTAAACACTTGAGGTTTTTGTGTTTTGTTAACGCAAATGTTGGGAAAGGTTTGTTTGTGTGTATTGTGGTGTTTCTTAGGGGAAGCTTTATAAATTTTTTTTTTTTTTTAATTTTTAATTATCCACAAATTTGGAAATTATATTTTTTTTTTAATTATTTCAAAATTGTTGTCTTAGGAGAGCGTTTCAATTTATACTTTTTGTGTGTGTTTTACTTTTATTTATTGTAATTTTTGATGTGTTTTGTTTTTGTTTTTTTTTCTTTTTGTTGCTTAGTTTTGCTTCTATTTTGGTGCCGAAAACACGACCAACATCAACCACGTATCTCGATTGACTAAACCCAAGTAATAGCGAGGATACCCGCAACACTCTACTGTATCGCTATGGACGACGTCAACGTTGGCGTCTTCATTAACGTCTGCGCTGACGTTGGCCCCCCAAACGTCAGCGTCGTCCCGCAACGAAAATGAAAACTTTGCAACTAAAACAACCAACAGGCCCCAAAAAGATTACGTATATTCGTGTTACGTTTTTTGTAGTTGTTGCTGTTGGAAATGTAATATAGCAGAGTTGCTCTAGCGTAACTTAAAATAAAGCTCTCAATAACTCACACACTCATACACACACACACAGAGCACTCTTACCGCGCCGCTCGGTTCGGCAATATCCCACAAAATTTCGTTTTCATCACACTTGAAAAAGTTTCACTTTCATTTGCGTTATATTGACTCATAGATACAATAATAAAAGAGCGTTCGTTTAAAATATTTACTCGCAGAGTGGGAGAGAAAGCCTTAATATATCTGCACAATGTTATATTTGTATTCACTTATGCAGAGATTTTGTATCGCTATACCTTACATCTTGTGCTCTTGCACTCTCTGTTAATAACTGGAGGAAGGAGAGTCTCTTCTTTACATGATGTAAGAATAAAAATCATTCATACGCCATGTAGTAATAATGAGCTACTCAATGATAGAGTTGCCAAGATATCCAAAGTAAAGTGTTGGTTTAAACAACACTTTTTTTTTTAACAGCTAAACACACTGTGGGTTATAGAGGGGATTTAGGTCAACATTTTTGCAGGTATCTTAAAAAAATAACAGGTGTTAACAGTCTGTTAACCAAATATCGTAAAAAAGACAGTCCAATTAATGTGGATTAGGGTTGGTATAGTGCAAGAGTTGTAGATCCATCACCTAAATTTGAGAGGATGTGAAAAAAATTCATTAGCCCAAAAAATGGGGTAGAAAAAAGTGGTGAAGAAAGGAGAAACAAAATCCACAACAAGCTCCGAAACTGCCCCGCAGTCGCCCCTGGAGGGATAAAATGTGTGACCGACTGCCAATAACTTTACCCTCCTAACATTTTTCTCAAACATATAGCCTATCTTCAACTTTTAAGGACCCATTAAAAAGTGAAATTTTTATGATATGTAAATAATGACCGAACTGGAATATTTTTGCAGCTTCAAAAGTTTCCTAAAACATATCTAACCTCTATCTTGAACCACTGAAGGTGGTCCCCATACAATTTTTGTTTTTATTTTTTATAATTTTTTTCTTTAAATGAGCTCCTGCCGCTCTTATGGTGTCTCCTAGAGGTGTAAAATTTTTGACCGACCACCACTAATTATTTCAACTTAAAAATTTTCCCGAACATACATACTCTCAAAATGTTTTAAAATTTTCTCCCAGAGCTCTAACTACCACCGCGGTGCGCCTAGAGGAGTCAAATGTATGAACGACTCCCAATATTATTGCAACCTCAACAGTTTTTGCAAATTTGTTCGTGTAGTAAATAAATAATTGGTACAATAAAAAAAAAGTACTTTTTGATACAATAAAACGCTTTGGGACATTAAATGTACTTTTTGGTGGAATAAAAGCACTTATTGATTCAAAATAGTACTTTCGTGTGCAATAAATGTACTTATTGATACATTTATTTATGCAAAAAAGTACTTTTCAGTACAATGCATACAAATAAAATAAAATAAAATAAAATAAAATAAAATAAAATAAAATAAAATAAAATAAAATAAAATAAAATAAAATAAAATAAAATAAAATAAAATAAAATAAAATAAAATAAAATAAAATAAAATAAAATAAAATAAAATAAAATAAAATAAAATAAAATAAAATAAAATAAAATAAAATAAAATAAAATAAAATAAAATAAAATAAAATAAAATAAAATAAAATAAAATAAAATAAAATAAAATAAAATAAAATAAAATAAAATAAAATAAAATAAAATAAAATAAAATAAAATAAAATAAAATAAAATAAAATAAATAAAAAAAAAAATAAAATAAAAAATAAAAAAAAATAAAATAACATAAGTACTTTAATAATACAATATAAGTAATTTTTGATAAAAATTTTTTTTTGGGAAAATGCAAGTATTTTTTTAAGACAGTAAATTTAATTTGGGACTCTTAACTTAGTACAATAAAAGTACTTTTTGTTACAATAAATTACTTTTTTGTTGCAATAAACGTACTTTTTCTCAACGTAAAGGCACTTCCTTGGAAAAAATAAAAGTACTTTTTAATAAAATAAAAATACTTTTTTATACAATAAAAGTTCTTTTTAATACAACAAAAATAGTTGTTGGTATAAAAAAAGTACTTTTTGACACAATACAAGTACATTCTGCTAAAAGAAAGTAGCAACAATACTTTTTGATACAATAAAATATTTTTGATAAATAAAAATTACTTTTTGTTACAACAAAATTATTTTTGGTACAATTAAAGTACTTTTGAGTACAATAAAAGTACTTTTTGATACAATAATAGTACTGTTGGTACTTTTTGGCGCGATTAGATTACATTGTATTTTTTGGTAAAACAAAAATGGTGTTTGATACAAAACCTCTCGAGAATGGGAAATCATATTGTTGCGATGCGAGGACTTAAGAACAAAGACGTTTTAGAGTTACACCGTCAATTAGAGTCGCATGGGCGTTAGTGACGTTACAACCAGTAGGACCTCGAATGCAAGTAGGGCATAAACTAAGGACGAACAAAGAACTAACCCCCCCTGTCTCTTAGCATCCCCGCAGAGACGTCCTTTTCGAGGTGTCTTCGAGAAGTAGCGCCTCCCGCATACCCGAGAGAATCCCTAGTGGAACTGCTGATATATATATACATCCAAATGTCCAAAAAGATTCATGCTATCTCCCGAGATCCAATTACTGAAGCGTCGGTTTTTGGCTGTGGTAAAATGTCTACCGCTTCCCCAGACGAGGCTTCGTAGCGCCAGGCTCTGCTAGCCGATCTGCTACTATTGCACTAAAAACAAAACCAACAGGTGGTCGAAATCTCAGCTCTATACAAAGTGGCCAAAGATTCAATTGACCACTGATCTAGTTTTCTCAGTGCAAAAAGAAAATACGAACAGGACACCACCCTTCCAGGACCCAAGAGATCCAAAAAATCCTGCACGGACATTGCATACATAGTATACTCGTATATAAGTTTCCAAAGCCTCTTTTATTTAGGCGATCATACACTGCCAAAACAGCAATGACTCTATTGCAGCAAGTAATTGGAAATTATCTCTAGTACTCCTAATTGCGGCATTCTTAAAATTCGTTTGGGAGCGACTGTGGTATGTTGTGAGGGCCACATTAAACTTTTAGCCTATGCAGATGAACCTTTAACCCAACAATGCAAGACAGCAATAGAGTAGCTCGAAGTAATGCTATTTGCCGATATTCTTCTGAGGCCAAGATCTATTGCCAAAATCCCTGCCCAGCCTTGCGATCATAACGTAATCCTGGGAATTCTACAAGTCAGTAATCCTCAACTTCCCACACAGGACGGTGAAGTTGTTAAGGTTAATGAGTCTGTGAAAAGATTTAGGAAACAGTGATTCAGGGAGGCACAGGGGAATGTGTTCTATGGATTTCCAACTATCTTCCTCCGTGCCTGTAAAAGTGACCAAAAAAGAAGCCTACAGCTCAAGAGAGCACTAAAATCTGTAACAATAAAACTGCGTGTGTTCATCGGTCAGCGAAGACCTCATTCGTTCTCCAGTCTAACGAATGAACTTACTGGCACAATGAAGAGGACAGCAAGAAATCTATGGTTCACTACAATCAACTATAGTGAAGGTCACACAAATTTACCTTTACCTTTCAAAAGCGTCGTCAGCCGTTCCACTCCTCCGACTTCATCAGCTACGGAGAAGATTACCTGCATCCAAGAGTGTTTGCAGACTTAACAAAGAAGACTGCTGAACGCAGTTGACTCAGAAATACAAGAGTAATATATGCTCAAATATGGTCAAAAACAACATTAAACATTTTATTCTAAGTGTTTTCAGCGATAAGAATACCTGCATTGAGAATAAAAGATAACCGATACATGACACACGACCATGGAAATGATCCGCCTAACTCCATCGCCAGAAATGTAATGTCCTGTTCAAACAAACAAAGTAACAAATAATTTGTATGGTTCCCAAGCAAAAAATGCTAGATTACTAACTTATTAAAAATCAATACAAATAATTCTTGATTTCGCTCTAAAAACATTTTAGACAAATTTACATTTCTTCCTATTACAACTTTATCCGTACTGTTTTAATAGAGACATCTATTGTCATTCATATCTGTTGCTAAGTGTCTTTGCCAAATTTGCACCTTTTAAACACAATTTAACACTTTTTATACAAACTTACTAATGTCAACACTAAACAACGAAACAAGCAAACAAATATTACAACATAATACCAAAGAAGAGAGTTATACACCACCTCATACCTATTGGCTTATTAATAATACTAACGCTCTCACTCTCTACTGCAGTTTTTCTCATCTTCATCACTGTGGCTCTCTTAACAACATACAGCAGCGCTCTCATGTATTTGCCGTTAATATTTTGAAAGCGAAAGTGAAACTTTTTCATATAAAGTTGGCCTATAAAAATATTATGAAATACTACTTTAATGTTTAGCCGCTCTTGCACTCTCTCGCTCTAAGCCACTTCTGCACTAAATTATAATAAACCCCTTAAAATGGAAAACTCACTTCAGCTCTTACTTATGGTAGTTGTATACAATTTTGTATGGTTACTCTTAGTGAGTCCATTACAAACCCCTCTGCACCGGCAGCCGCTTAACCATAAATGTTAAGCTTTGAACGTTGAATTGATGATCGTGTAGTGGATGGCTGGATGGATGGATGGATTGCAGCAATCGCACAACGTTTGTTCATTGAGCGACGGTTGGTGTATGAGTGTTTATATTGTTATTATTGTCATTACCGTGGTGGCTCTTGGTTCGTGTCGCTCTTGTGGTTGTTGTTGTCGTTGCTGTTGTTTTAAACTTTGTCATCGCATTATGTTGTAATACCTAGTTGCTGTTTCTGTTGTTGTTGTTGCAAATAGTTGGTAATAAAGATTGTAATAGTATCTGTTGCTGGTTGCGCAGCTGGGAATCGGGCGGGCTGGGAGGAATAATTTCTTGATGATTTGTTTCTCTCATTTCGTTTGTCACACACAATTTGATGACGTATTTTGTTTGGTAAACCTGTTTACCAAAATTTTCCACGTTTTGTTGTGGGGGAAATTGGGCTAAAACGCCGAAGCCAACGTTGCTTGTAGAAAACCTGACCTAGTTAAGGTTTTAATTTTTTTTATTTTTCTCAGTTTAGTTGAAGAAATATTTAAATGCACGGTGGCAATTTTTCGTAGAGACTAATTGGTCTGGGGCCATATTTGTCACAAGAAGAGTTAACAAAGGGGCTCGAACGTTTCATTAATTAGTCGTCAGCTGGGTAATATAGAAGGTGTTTGAAGGTAATCTGTTTTTAACAGAGGTTGCAGGATGCAGCTTCTTTAGGACTTTGACAAAATACAGTAATAATTTCAACCTTAGATATTTTTTTCAATTGAAAGGGCTTAATCATAGAGTCATCAGCTCAAACGATTTTGGTATTAATTATAAAAATACCAATTTTATTGAGTAGAATTTTGTAATCATATGAGGCCATAATGGGTCGGTTAATGAGTTAATGTAAAAAAAAAAAAATAAAGAAGAATATACTAATAGGAGAAAGAAAACATACCTTTTCAAGATTCAGAAAACTTATTCATGTCCTTTTTTTCACATGTTGTTAAAATTTTGAACACAAACTACTTGTTTTTCTATTACTTGACTCATTTTTACATTGAATTACTTTACATGACTAGTAAATCCTTTGGCATGCATATCGTATAAGCGAGAAAGGTGATATAGAGCGTATACTCTACGAAATTCAATGTTTCTCATACGTATTTTTTAAATAGTTACACTGTACAACATTTTCCAGCTCATTGATTTTGGGACTGAATTCTGAGAACTGCACGTGAAAGTAACCACAAAAAGAAGAAGTTCTGCATCATTCGTTTTGTCAAGTTACATGCCATAATAATTTAATATTAATTTGAAGTAAGTAGGTATCGTATAGGGCTCTTTTGTTTGACATAACATAAATATTATATGGTGGCGTATGATTACTTACTTAATTTCCCATTACACCCCATCCCAAAATCATGTGTTGTACTGTGTTGTTGTGACGACAGACATCTATCGAACACTAAATGTACTTTGTTATACAAAAGCCAATGACAGAAATTACAGAGAAATATGGAAAAAAATATTAAAATTTAAGCCTTCTAAACTACAATTGGGATTTCATTCAAAAGTTTTGTATGTTTAAAAAGAAAACATCCTCTTTGCTTAATTTGGATGAACGAAACTTTACATTTGAAATAAATTTAAATTTCAGCCGTTTAAGTAAAAAAATCTAAAACACAAAAATCTAGACACAATGCAGAAAAAAATTAAAAATTTTAAAAATTGTTGTTTTAATTCCATTTTTTTCTTCCTGCTACTGCCATATACAAATTGTTCTTCTATCACCGGAAATAGAAAATCTTAAAGTCAAAAAACTAAAATTATCCAAAAATAAATAAAACTTTCCAACTTGTGGCAAGGCAAAAAAATTAATTTTTTTTTTGGTCTTGCAATAGTAAAAAAGTTTTATTATAACATAACTTTATGAAAAATAGAAGTACTTTTTGAAACAATAAAAATAATTTTGGGACAAAAAGTACTTTCTTGTAAAATAAAATTATATTATTGTACAATAAATGTACTTTTTGGTAGAATAAAAATACTTTATGGCACAATAAAAGTACTTTTTGTTACACTAAAGGTACCTTTTGGTACAATAAATTGTGCTTTTCAGTACCATAAAAGTACTTTTTGGCATAACAAATCACCTTTTTTTTTACAATAAAAGTATATTTTGTGTACAATAAAAGTACTTTTTTGTACATTAAAGGTAATTTTTGGTACAATAAATTGTAGTATTTAAAAAAAAGTACTTTTTCATATAATAAATACATTTTTTTGTGTAAAAAAATTTCTTTTTGGTACAATAAATTGTAGATTTTCTGTACAACAAAAGTACTTTTTGGTACAACAAAAGTATTTTCTGTGTACAATAAAAAAAAAAAATACTTTTGGTACGATAAAAATATGCTGGTACAATAAAACTACTTTTTGAAACAATAAAAATAATTTTGAGGCAAAAAGTACTTTCTTGTACAGTAAAATTATAGTATGGGACAATAAATGTACTTTTTGGTACAATAAAAATACTTTGTTACAATAAAAGTACTTTATGTTGCACAAAAGGTACCTTTTGATATAATAAATTGTGCTTTTCAGTACCATTAAAGTACTTTTTGGTACAATAAATTACCTTTTTTACCATACAAGTATTTTTTGCGTACAATAAAAGTTTTTTTTAGTACATTAGAGGTAATTTATGGTACAAAAAATTTTATTCTTTAAAAAAGTACTTTTTGGTACAACAAATGTATTTTTTGTGTACAATACAAATACTTTTTGGGACAATAAAAGTACGTTTTTGGTACTATAACAAACGTAATATTTGATACAGAAGATTGTACATTTGGTAAATTAATTTTTTTTCGGTACAATAACAGTACATTTGGTTCAATAAACTGTACTTTTTAGTAATAGTACTTTTTGGTACAATAAATTGTACATTTTACGTAAAACAAAAACACTTTTTCTGCAACAATGGTACTTTTTGGTACGATATAAGTACTTTTTGATGCAATAAATTTACTTTTTGGTACCACAAATATAACTTTGGTACAGTAGATTTTACTTTTGGTATTATAAAAGTAAGTTTTTGTTACAGAGAGTGTACATTTTTGGTAAATAAAATTGTACTTTCCAGTACAATAAAAGTACTTTTTAGTACAATTTTTATTGTGTACAACAAAAGTACTTTTGGTACAATAAACGTGATTTTTGGTACAAAAAACTTACTTTTTGGTACTATAAATATATTTTTTGATAAAGTGGATTTTACTTTTGGTACTTTTTGGTACGATTAAATTACTCTTTGGTACAATAAACTTAATTTTTGATACAGAAGATTGTTCTTTAGTTTAAATAAAAATATTTTGGTACAATAAAAGTACTTTTTGGTACAATAATATGTTTTAGTATAATAAAAGGACTTTTTTTTTACAATAAATTCACTTTTTGTGTAACAAAAATTTTTTGTGGTACAATAAATAGTACATTTTGTGTACAACAAAAGTACTTTTTGATGCAACAAATGTACGTTCTGTGTACAATGAAAAATCTTGTTGGTACAATAAAAGTACTTTTTGGTGCGATAAAATATACATACAATAAACATAGTTTTCGATACAGATACCTGTGGTACATTAAATGTAGTTTTTGGTACAATAAAAGTAACCTTTGGTACAATAAACGTACTTTTTGGTACTAAAAATTTACTTTTCGGTACTATAAATGTACTTTTTGGTACTGTAAACGTACTTTTTGATACAGTAGATTTACTTTTTGTACCATAAAAGTACTTTTTGGTACAACAAGTTGTACTTTGTTTTTTTTTTTTAAGAAAGAATTAAACTACCGTTTTAAGCCTTTAACACAATTCAACTCCCAGGCGAAAATTAAAACTCGAAAATTCAAAAGATTTTAAGATTTGCCTTTTAATTTTAAAAATGGATCTCTTTTAAAACTTGGAAGCGATTCAAAAAAACTTAGTTCTCCTCACTGTAAAGGTACCACATGCATCATATTTCATCAGTTTTGCTCTAGCTGAGCATAATTATAGGTTTATCGTAAAAATTCCTTAATAAAAAATTCGACAATTTTGTTTTTACAACTTTTAACAGCGCCTTATGAATTTGCAATTTTTATAATAGCATCGGAAACATTAAAAAAAAATGCATGAATAAAATTTTTTTTACGAAGTTTAGATGTTTTTTACTCCAATCAAAAATAAGGGAATTTTGTGGTATTTTTTTATATTTAATATTTTAAAAAAATAATAAAATTTATATTCGTAAGCCTTTAGGCCAGGTTAAAAAGTTTTTTTTTTTTTTGCCAAACCTTCATATTAGACTTCAATCTTAAATTCCTTTGAAAATTATCCAAATTTGTAATTTTAGCAATTCTTTGTGAGTATGTGAAACATTTGACCCACAGTTTCATATTAAGTATTCGCCATGTGTAAGATGGACACATGATATCAAACAGGTCTCCCCTCCTCTCGCTTCCACCATTAACATTCATGCCATCAGCAGCAACAACAACTTATGGCTATTTCAAATATTTTAAATATTTTTCTATTAAATTTCGTGGTTGTTGTCAATCATTTAATACGACGAGTATCACAGCAAGAAGACGACCACGATACAAACCAAAAAAAAACCAACTAAAATAGGAAACGTGATGCAGAAAATCAAAATCGAACAAAAAGTAGATTTCAAGACGAACAGCACGACGAATCATCAAAAAAAAAACAAAAACACAGCGAAACAAAAAACGAGACCAACCAACGAAATATACTATGGCAAGACGTGGAAGCGGCAGCAACAACAACAACAACAACGATGACAACAACATGCAGCAACTATTACGGCGCACTTACGAATCAAAACAAAATAAAAACCAGCAACAAAAACGGTGTCATGAACAAATGCAACAAATACAACATGAACAGAAGGCAAAACATGAATACAAATGCAGCGGCTGCAGCAGCAGCAGCAGAGAATAAGAGCTAAGTACAACATATTTACAACGAACAACGAAGTAGAGGGAGGTGTTTAGGCACGAGTCAGCTGAAAATGAAGGTAGTCGTAGAAGGGAGAGGGTGATATTACATGTTTATGAAGAATAAGTATTTTGAAGAAAAGTTATTGTTATGTTGTAAAATTTTAAAGATAAAAAATAGTTCAATATTTGTTTTTACTAAATTGTTTTTACTAAAAAATTAACAGAAGTTATATTTATATTAAAAAAAAAAATTCCTGAAAATGGTGATTTTTTCACATATGAGTTACGATAGTTGGTAAAAGGTCACTTTTAACAATTTTCGGAAAATTAATTTTTCGAAATTCCCATTTGAAAAACATTTTGCGGTCTAATTTCCACAATTCGAATTTTTATAAAAATAGATTTTGGAGAACCAAAAAAAAATTATTTTAATAAATTTTGTGGCGAGTTTTTAGGAAACTTTTAGCAAATTTGTACAATGGCACACTCATTTACTTGTCAGTGACTGTTAAGGGCGCAAAAATTACTTTCGAAAAAAAAAAACAAAATGACACTTCTACGCCTTTATTTTTAAGATATTGTATTTTTGAAAAAGATTTTTCGGTTTTCGAATTTTTTTAAATTTTTGGAATTTACATCTTCTGTTTTCGATAATAGTTAGAATTAGTAAATTTTACAAGGACGCAATCATTTACGTTTCATTAGGACATAGTACATTTGTCCAATAAACCACAATGACACCCCTGCTACTTTTTTTCCACAGTTTTGTTTTTCGAAACTGCTACTTCATTATTTTCGAAACTTCGAAAATCATTTTGCGAAACAATTTTAATTTTTTCGAGTAGAGATCCAATATTAAGTTAATTTTTCTTAAGTTTTTAAGTTTTTAAATTACATTTCGAATTCGGTCAGTACTTCAACTATACTGTGCAATACTGTCCAACAATGAAACATAATGCAGTTACTTTTTTTTCGCACTGTCAGAATTTTGTTCGTAAATTGATGTTTCTGCAACACATTTTTTTTCCAAATTTCGAAAAAAAATTGGTGGCCTCTTTTCCGCTATTATTGGTGCAGAAAAAGCAAAATTTATTAAACTTAAATATAAAAATTCGAAAATAATTTTTCGAATTTGCTTGTTGAATTTTCGAAACTGCGAAAATTTGTTATTTCGAAAAATCTTTTTTTCACTATTTTTCGTGCAGAAAATCAACATTTATTAAAACAAAATATGTAAAAATTCGTAAATCATTTTTCGAAATTGCTCGTAAATTTTCGAAACTGAGAAAATCTGGCATCAGAACATATCGTCGTTTTGTTTTTTTTTTAAATCCTTTCTAGATTTGTTTTCCCTATTTTTCGTGAAGAAAATCAACGAAAAAATATATTAAAATTTCAAAATCATTTTTTGAAATTGCTCGTTGAACTTTCGAAATTGCAAATATCTGTCATATCGCCACCTTTTTTTTTTTGAAAATTTGTTACGTAGCCAATATTACAAAAGCGCTTTATTATGTAATACATTAGTTCGAAAAAAAAAAATAAATTAACGTTCTTACGTCTTTATTTTCGATAATTTTGTTTAAAACATATGATGTTTGTTAGATATATCAAAATGACTTTCCTGAATTATTATTTTCGGAACTATAAAAAAATCCCTTAAATACATTACTAAAAAATTAATTTCCTTTTCATTGGGCGATTAGAAACATAACTTAGTTAATTTTTATAATATTTTTTAGTTTCTAACTTAAATTAAAAAAAAAATTCGCTTTAACATAAGTGGGCGATTTTTCGGAAAACGCTAATTTATTAAAAATTTTCAAAAGTGCTTAATTGTAAAAAGTTAATTCGTAAAAAGTATTTTATTCAAAATATTTATTTTTTTTCGGAAATTTTAGTGTTGGAATTTTTTTTTCATATTTGCGAATATTTGCTCTTAACTTAACTTAAGTTAGTTCATTTTACAATTCGGACTATCGATTTAAAAAAACGCTTAAAAAATTTTGGCTTTTTTTTTTTGGAAAAAGGCGACTATGAAATTTTTCAAAAAAAAAAAATAAAATTTCGAAATTTTTCGAACATAATAATTACGTAAACTTTGTTCGACATACTTAATGTATAACAATCCTATATAAGCAATTAATTAGAGTATACAAAACCGAATCCGGAAACCATCAAACCGGATTTTTTGTAGAAAGCCGTCAGCCGATTTTTACAAAATATTGATTTTAGAATAACCGGTAACACCGGTTTTTTTTAAATATGAAAATCACAGCATTTTCTTGAAATATAGCAAAATAGATTAAATACAGAGATTTTTAAAACTTTTTCTAAAAAATTATTCTAGATTTTCAACTTAATTTATGTATAACATGAGCCTACATAAATATTTGCAGAAAACTTAATTATTATGCTCAACATAAAATTGCTCTAATTTGTTTTGTAATTGGCTGAATATAAAAGCTGGATCCATGTTGCCCAATAACACAGTGCAATTAATTTTTAGGGACGGAATAATTTCTTTACAGAAAAGTAAAATTCCGGGAGGGCAGATCCGCCCTAAGCTATAATTTTGAGCGGAAACTAAGAAAAGCTTTGGACATTTTAATTTAATAAAATTTAAGCATTCGTCTTTACTAATACAAGTCAGAAAATTTTGTTTGCCAACTTTTAATTTTTCGATCACGGTTGACACTTCTGTGGAAATTCCCATATTTGTATACAAATTTTTATGTACAAAAAGTTGATTTTCTAAACGACGAGTAATAAAAAAACCAGAAAAGGATTTTTCAAAATTACAAAATTGAAACAATTTTATTTCGAAAAATCACTGAAATAGATTTTGTTTACAAAAAATATCTGAAAGTGCAATTTATACATATACTTCGGTTAGAAAACATACCAAGATGTAAATTTTTATAAAACTTTAGGCAATTTTGAAGGAATTTCTCGTATAGGAAAAAAAATTCTGCATAAAATTTAAAAAAAAAAATATCTGATAAATATATGTAAACTTTTTTCAAAATTTCGAAAATTTTCGAGTATTTATTTACGAATTTTTATGTACAAAAAGTTGATTTTCTACACAACGAGTAAAAGAAAAAAACCGCAGAAGTCTTTTTCGAAATAAAATTGCTTTAATTTTGTAATTTTAAAAAATGCGGTTATTTTTATCTCTGAAATAGATTTTGTTTACGAAAAATTGCTGAAACTGCATTTTATACATATATTTCGATTAGAAAAGATACCGCGATGTCAATTTGCATATCAAAACTTTTGATAACTCAATTCTTAAGTAATTTCTGGTATAGAAAACACGTGTATGCATAAAAACTTGCCCGTTAGTTTCACTTTTCTTATAGAAAACTGTTTTTAAAATAGATTTACATATAGCAAAAGTTACTCTTAAAATAAATTTTCGTATAGAAAACTTTCCTTCAATTATATTTTTTTACAGAAATTTTGTCCTTTTTCGGCATTTTTCAGGTGATTTTAATTTGCTACCTATTTCACCATTCTCTACTTCATAGTATCATCTTTATGTATTATGTTTTGTTTTTCGTTCGTTGGAAATCCCAATAAAAGCCAACCATATACATACATATCTCTTCACTCTTATGCTCCAGTGCATACCCAAATAATGATTTTTTACGAAATTCTGAGAATCATTGTGTTGGTGCCGCAAGCTAAATACAACAACAACAACAAACCGCTCAAATGAAAACAAAAGTGACATACAAATGAACGTACCGAGTGTGTAGCAACAAACCAAAAACGTTAACTGTAGATTGCGTAAAATTAACGCTTTTGTTGCTGTACCACAACAACAACAACATCAACAACAATGTTTGTCTGCGTTACTTTTTGGTTGGTACAAACGAAAACTTAAAAATAAACCTTCAAGTAATGCTGCTATTCGGCGCTCAGTGCCATAATAAGCGCAACAGTTTAATAATCAGGTGAAACTGGGTAATCGCAACAACAATAACAACAACAACACTAACTATGACTACACTAACAGTGTTAACAATATGCAGGCAACCCGGCCAGGTAACCAAGCGAATCAAAAATATCCAGTCAACCATCCCGGTTAAAACAACATGACACAGTCATCATCAGCAGCGTATTGTCGTCATCACCATCGCCAACGCCATCGCCACCGCCACCGCTATCATCAGCAAACAAACCAAACAACCAACCAACTTAAAAATGCTGGCCATGTTCAAAAGTCAAAATCAAGCAAACCAAATTGCAGTCGCGCACTCGTGTATCGAGCCAATCCAATGATACCCTATTACTTTACCACTTTACCAGCTGTCCGTCCGTCTGTGCTATGCCAAGTTTAAACTTCAGGCTTTTTGGACACTGGGGACCGATTTGCGTATATCGTGTCTGGAGTGAGAGGATGCCACGACGTTGGACCCCCTACACGAGTTTGCAACAATTTATTTGATTTGATTTGTTTATGGAGGGAAATAAAAATTAAATTTAACTTCAAAACAACGATGTAGAGAAAATTATGATGAACATAAAAATAAAAAAAAAATACTCAACGAAAATTAACGAAAACTTCATGTAAATGCAACTTAAAGTTGGAAAGAAAAAAATGCGCCATAAGAAAATGTATATAGAGTGTTAAATTGGGGGTACGGAAGAAGGGAGACATTGGAGGAGTGATGGAAATTAGACACAATGAGTAATAGTTTAATAAAGGGAAACCAAGAAATTAATCTTAATTAATTAGCAGTTAAAAATCTAAACTGGATGATAAAGAAGATCAAGTGCCATAGTTTTTAAACACGTATATCACAGTACAACACATGCTTTGGGGACTCAATTCTGAGAACTGCCCGTGAAAGTAGCCCCAAAAGGCAGAAGGTCTGCATCATTCGTTTAGTCAAGTTACATGCCATAATAATTTAATATCGATTTGAAGTTAGTAAGTATCGTATAGGGAAATTTTTCACGTTTTAGGCTCTTTTGTTTGACATAACATAAATTCTATAGGGTGGCGTATTATTATTAGGGAAACGTTATAAGAACAGATTAAAGGAATTGTAATTCTAAATTTTTTACAATTGTTTCAGCTAAATCGGACTAGTGACAAATTCCCCTATACGGTACTTACTAACTTCAAATCGATATTAAATTATTTTGGCATGTAACTTGACAAAACGAATGATGCAGAACTTCTTCTTTTTGGAACTACTTTCACGTGCAGTTCTCAGAATTGAGTCCCAAATCAATGAGCTGAAAATTCTTTTACTAAAATAAAATAAAATAAAATAAAATAAAATAAAATAAAATAAAATAAAATAAAATAAAATAAAATAAAATAAAATAAAATAAAATAAAATAAAATAAAATAAAATAAAATAAAATAAAATAAAATAAAATAAAATAAAATAAAATAAAATAAAATAAAATAAAATAAAATAAAATAAAATAAAATAAAATAAAATAAAATAAAATAAAATAAAATAAAATAAAATAAAATAAAATAAAATAAAATAAAATAAAATAAAATAAAATAAAATAAAATAAAATAAAATAAAATAAAATAAAATAAAATAAAATAAAATAACATAAAATAATTCGACTAAACGAAATTGATAATTGGGATCGTTCCATCGGACATTCAAAAATCCTAAACCATATCAACATCTCACTCGAAACTGACTACGTGCTAAACACACGGAAATCAAATGTTCTATACGAAACTAGAACGCCCTCCAGAAAGGAGTGGGCAGAGAACGAGAACGCAATGTATGGACCAATAAACATCTTTACCGATGGGTCCAAACTGGATGACAAGGTCGGCTACGGTATCTACTCCGCGGATCTGGGCCTGAATATAAGATCGAGAATTCCAGACTTCTGCAGCGTTTTCCAAGCGGAAATACTTGCTATTAAACGAGCCGCGGACGTGATCAACGTGAGGAAGATATCACATGAGGATATTCTCCTGTTCACGGATAGTCTAGCGGCGGTAAACTCGTTGAAGTCCTGTGACATCAAATCGAAAGTGGTCAGTGCCTGCCGGAAATCTCTTAACGAGATATCCAGGAATAACAGAGTTCTGGTTACGTGGATTCCCGGACACAGCGGAATCGAGGGCAACTGTAGAGCGGATGAAGAGGCCAGACAGGGCTCAGCCCTGCAGGAAAGCGACGTTGAACTCGTAGCACTTCGCCCTATATCCACCTGTAAAAGTACCATTGAAAATCTAACGTTTAGAATTGCAAACGGCAGATGGAAGAATGAAGAAACCTGTAGAAAGGCCAAAATGACTTGGCCAGAATACAACGCGAAACGTGCATCGTACCTGGTAAGTCTTGAGAGGGACCAGATAAGGAAAATTATTACCTTCCTGACGGGACATGGACCCATAGGCAGACATGCGAGTTGGAACGTATTTGGCTGAGAATCATGTCTTCATATCATCAAATTGAAAAACTGGATTCCGGAAACTACGATATATGGAGAGTGCAGATGAAAAGTGTGTTAGTCCATAATGAGACATGGGGAATAGTTTCTGGAGAGGTGGTGAAGCCGAGTGATGCAGGAGAATTGCGCAAATACGCGATAAATGATGAAAAGGCGTTGGCAAGTATAATACTATGTGTACAGGCATCGCAAATCACGCATATCAAGAATTGCAAAACAGCGGTGGACGCATGGGCTAAGCTAAAGAGTATACATGTTCCCAGTGGTCCGGCCAGGAAAGTGTCCCTTTTTAAGCAACTTCTTTACACCAGACTGGAAGAGGGCGATAAAGTTGAGGAATTCTTAAATATAATTTTTGGTCTTGTGGAAAAACTTGCCGAGGTTAATGTGACGCTATACGACGAGCTGTTAGTGATTATTCTATTGTCGAATCTCCCGAAATCTTTTGAAAATTTTGTTATTGCCATTGAGACCAGGGATATTTTGCCTACAATGGATATATTGAAGATAAAGCTAATGGAGGAAGCGGAAAGAAGACAGATGGCAAATAGAGATGGCGGCAACGAGGACAGTCAGCAGGTATATGGAGCGTACAGCAGAAAGTGGAGAAGTAAGGAAAAACAAGAATTGCAAGACAATAGGGAATTCAAAGGTCGCTGTTACCGATGCGGCCGTCAAGGACATTATATGGCTCAGTGTAAGGAGATCTCCAAAGTAAGCGGTAAGTCACCTGAATCTTCGTTGGGAAGTTTTGCCATGGGATCGTACCCATTTGCTAAGGACACCTGGTGCGTTGATAGTGGTGCCACTTCCCATATGTGTTGCAGCCGAGATTTATTTACACAGTACGAGGAGATTAAAGAAGTTGTACAATTGGTCGGCGATAATTCTATTACATCAGAGGGTCGAGGTGTAGTAAAATTTAAATCTGGAGAGTTTGCTATAGAGCTGAAGAATGTCATGCACGTACCGTCTATGAGGGGAAATTTTATATCTGTGCCAAGTGCCGTATCAAAGGGATGTAAAGTAATGTTTGATTCGGACCAAGCCTTATTTGAGGACAGGCATGGCAACGTTATACTAAAGGCAAAAATGAAGGACAACTTGTTTCTCTTAAAAATGGAAAGCAATTATAGTGCTAAATCTACTGTTTCAACGGTTAATGCTGAAAAATGGCATCAACGGTATGGCCATGTTAATTATCAAACATTGAAGGAACTATCGTCCAAAAAATCTGTTCATGGGCTGAATTTAGGTGTGATTCCACCAGAAATCGTTTGTAAAACATGTATAAAGAGTAAAATAACTACTAAGCCGTTCCCCATCTCTGACACACGTTCCGATAAACTCCTAGAAGTCATTCATTCTGACGTCTGCGGGCCGATGAATGTGAAGTCAATTGGAGGTTCACGTTATTTCGTGACTTTTATTGACGATAAGTCAAGATGCGTTTTCATTTACTGTATGAAAGAAAAAAGTCAAGTTTTGGAAAAATTTAAAATCTTTAAGGCAATGGCAGAGAAGCAGACTGGTGAAAAAATATTGTCGCTTCGGAGTGATAATGGTGGTGAATACATCAACCACGAATTTGACCAATATTTGAGAGAAAATGGGATTAAAAGACAATTGACCGTACCCTATACACCCCAGCAGAATGGATTGGCGGAAAGAACAAACAGGACTTTAGTAGAAATGGCCCGAAGCATGATTGTACATGCTAATCTTCAAGAACATTTTTGGGCTGAAGCAATATCGACGGCGGCGTATACACGAAACAGATCTTTATCGAAGATAAATGCCGAGAAAACACCAATGGAATTATGGTCGGGTAAGAAACCTTTTGTTGGCCATTTTAAAGTATTTGGTTGTCTGGCGATAGCTTTGGACAAAACAGAAAAGAGAAAATTTCGTTCAAAGGGTAAAGAGTATATCATGGTTGGCTACTCAGAGGAGACAAAAGGATATCGGCTATATGATACTGAACGGCGTAATGTTTTTGTCAAAAGAGACGTAAAATTCATCGAAAACGAGTTTGGAAGTTCAATATCCTACGACAAGGACGACACAATACTAATTGAACTAAGAACGGTTGATGCTGCTGATAACGCTCAAGAAGTTACTGATCCAGAAAGTGTTGAAAATTCTTTATTAGAAGATACCGAAGTTGTTAACGAAGTGGATGCTACTATAGATGAGGAAACTCCAAATTGCTCTCATTCGGATCCTGATAATCGAGAAGATTGTGCTGAAAACCAATCCAGTTATGTTGAGAAAATAGGAAGAGGAAGACCGAAGCTAATAAAAACTGGCAAACCCGGAAGACCTAAAAAACAATTTAACATCCTGAATGCTATGACGGGTAATATGGTAGCACCCGAAAATGAATCAGATGTCGAGAATAATCCCTATGCCGAAGAATGGAAAATGGCTATGCAAGAGGAATACAATTCATTAGTCGAAAATCAAACATGGTCGTTAGTAGAATTGCCAACAAACCAAAAGGCAATCGGTTGTAAATGGGTCTACTCGTTAAAAAAGGATAAACATGGTGAGGTACAGCGTTTTAAAGCTCGGCTTGTTGCAAAAGGCTGTAGCCAGAAGTATGGGATAAATTACATGGAAACCTTCTCTCCGGTTGTAAGGTATGAAAATTTGCGGTTACTTATGGCTATAGCAGTGGAACGTGAATTGCATGTACATCAGATGGACATAACAACAGCGTATTTAAACGGGGAGCTGCATGATGACGTATACATGAAGCAGCCTAAATTTTTCGAAGATCCAAACCATCCAAATTTGGTGCTGAAATTGAAGAAACCGCTTTACGGACTTAAGCAATCTGGAAGAGAGTGGAATTCTAAGTTGGATGGCGTGTTAAAGGAAATCGGTTTTACCCAGTGTGCCAGCGAGAGATGCATTTATACACGACATGTTGCACAGAAGCTAAATTTTATTGCTGTATATGTTGATGACCTCCTTGTTTTAAGTTCGGATAAACAAGAGCTAGAGGGTATAAAAATGGAAATTTTGTCAAAATTCAAGGCGGTTGATCAAGGCCCACTACACTTTTTTCTGGGCATGGAAATAGAAAGAGATGGCGAGACAGGGTCGATATCACTATGTCAAGAAAAATACATCTCCAATTTGTTAGAAGATCGCAATATGGATAACTGCAAGCCAATGTCTACTCCACTAAATTAAGGTTTTCAATTAAAATGTACGAACGACGACTGCGCAAGAATGAACAAGAACGAGTACCAGTCTTTAATAGGAACATTAATGTATCTCGCGTTAACTACAAGACCCGATATTTTGCATTCCGTCTGCAAGCTGTCGCAATGTAATTCCGATCCCCACACAGAGCATAGAGCGGCGTTGAATCACATTTTGCGGTATTTGTCAAGGACAAAAAAGTTACAACTGAAATATCAAAAAACGGGAGAACCAATTGAAGGATATGTTGATGCTGATTGGGGCGGCGACCCCATAGAACGCAAGTCATATAATGGATACGGATTTTTTTACGGTGGATGTATTTTTTCGTGGGCCTCCAAAAAGCAAACGACAGTAGCACTAAGCAGTACTGAAGCTGAGTATATGGCACTTTGTTTAGCTGCGAAAGAAGCTGTATATCTAAATAAATTGTGCTTAGAGCTAGGTATAACAGATGCTAAGATGAGCATTACACTTAATGGAGACAATCAAAGCGCGCAGAAATTGATCAAGAATCCAGTTTACCACGCCCGTAGTAAGCACATTGACATAAAATATCACTATGTAAGAGACGTTTATAAGAATGATGAGATCAAGCTGAATTATATACCAACTGCGGAAATGGTAGCTGATATTTTTACAAAAAATTTAGGAAAACTGAAACATTGTAAATTTGTAAAAATGATGGGTTTAGAGTAATTTAATACATAGTGTAAATTGTAAAAGTATTTGCATTGAGAGGAGATGTTGCAAATATTTCAGTCATTTGATATTTGAACACTTGCAATTCAAATACTTAGTAGGCTTTGCAACCATATAAATATATACATAGTAGGCTATGGAAAATTATATAGGTAGTAGGCTATGAAAAACAATATACGTATACATTGTCAAATTTGTGTCATTCTTAAAATATCGTTTCATTTGAATAAACATAGTTTTCTTACATTCGTTCTTTTATACAAATCACTGCGTTTTTATTTGGGCTTTGGGAGAAAGGCAAATAAAACTCCTACAAATAAAATAAAATAAAATAAAATAAAATAAAATAAAATAAAATAAAATAAAATAAAATAAAATAAAATAAAATAAAATAAAATAAAATAAAATAAAATAAAATAAAATAAAATAAAATAAAATAAAATAAAATAAAATAAAATAAAATAAAATAAAATAAAATAAAATAAAATAAAATAAAATAAAATAAAATAAAATAAAATAAAATAAAATAAAATAAAATAAAATAAAATAAAATAAAATAAAATAAAATAAAATAAAATAAAATAAAATAAAATAAAATAAAATAAAATAACTGTTGGCAAAATCCCTGAGGTTCAAAGATCCACGGAGCAAAACCAATTGGTTCAAAAGGCCAAAAACCAACTGAACCAATCTCAGACCCCACAAGGGACTGCTAACATAAAACGTCAGCGATCCGCTGATGAGCCTGGCATTGCCAGTTCACATAAAAGATCAAAGATCCAAGAAAGAGTCCGGTACAGCGACATAGCCAGGAACAGTCTCACACGCGCCGTCGTAGACAACTCACATCCCAGCGGTAGCATCTCGTTTGATAACTGGAGAAAAGCTAACGCTAAGCTGCTTGTTGCGTACGCTAGTGTAATAAGGGACAATCCTGGCACTCCAGCAAGATGTACTGACGCAGGCTGGCATCTGAACAGAGTAAAGCTCATGGCATTCCACGACCAACGCTCGTTAGAGTTATTCGAAAAGGCTCTAACGGTCATTGGCGAAGTATGGCCAGGGGCTAAACTCTGTCTGGTAGAGCAGTGCGATATCCCCAACAGGCCTAGAGGTCGTATAAAAATCCCAGATATAATGGCTAGTAACCGAAAGGCAATACTTGAGCTTCTGCAAATTTCCAACCCCAGCCTCGATGTGGAAAACTGGAAAATCTTGAAGGTATCGGAATCACGGGACACCTTCGTTCACGTCACCCTCCTCATCACCGATGAAAGCAGTGACCTAATAAAGGAAATGAACAACCTAATATTCTGCGGCTTCACCGAAACAATGATGTGGATATATAAAACAAAACATGCCACACAGACTGTAACCGCAGACGTGCCACCCACAGCTACAGCACCATCTGTCGCTCTGACACCAATAACTGCAACTCCCGCAGCTACATCAACAACTGCAACTCCCGCAGCTACAGCACCATCCGTCGCTCCGACACCAATAACCGCAGCTCCCGCTGAGGACAACCTCGCAGCGCCAAGCAACAATCCGGCAGATGAAGAGCACTGCTCAGATGCTGAATCCATGGCATCTACCATGGTCAGCTTAGGAGGGC
Organism: Muscina levida; assembly: GCA_964034835.1. Taxonomy (NCBI): domain Eukaryota; kingdom Metazoa; phylum Arthropoda; class Insecta; order Diptera; family Muscidae; genus Muscina; species Muscina levida. Next base: position 118,473,916 of record OZ035883.1, on the reverse strand, counting down.
TTTTCCAGGAGGCCGATGAGGATGACCTACTGATGAGCGATGACGACGACGCCAACAACACCGTCATTGAGCATTCTTCGGGTGGTACAGATAAACCTCCACCACTCTAAGAGTGCTTCAGCAGCACTTCAGGTACGTCTCTCCGAGCTCCAGGAGGACGTACTTCTCATCCAGGAGCCCTGGATAAATCAAAACAGAGTCTGTGGATTAAACCACAAAAATTATAGACTCTACCAAGGTAAGGTAAATGCTAAAATACGAGCGTGCATCCTAGTACGGAAACAGCATTCCTGCTAAATACTTTCGGTAACGAAGATCTTACAATTATAGGTTTAGAAATGAAACAATCAACCCTATGGATAGCTTCGGCATATCTTCCTTACGAAGACCAAAACCCCCCATCAGAGGAACTGAAGAAAGCAGTACTAACGGCGGAACACAACAAGACCACCCTCATTGTCGGAATGGATGCAAACGCACACCACACGCTGTGGGGAGGTAAAACGATCAACAAACGAGGTGAGTTACTCTTTGATTATATTCTAAGTAGGAACTTAGTAGTGCATAACCAGGGAGATACGCCCACCTTTATTAACTCGATCACTGAGCAGGTCATAGACCTGACAATTTCTAATGCCAAAAACGACTTGATATCAAACTGGCGGGTGGAGGATGTTCACTCCTTCTCCGACCACCAATACATTTCCTTTGAAATATCTGCTCAAATAACGAAGCCGATAGTAACCTTCAACAAGAGACGGATGAAATGGGACGTCTACAGGGAACACCTTGCAAGACTCCTACCGAATACAACTGATCTCACCATTGACAGCCCACAAAAGTTGGACAGCATGGTAGGTAAAGTTACAAAAGCCTTGGCCTTATGCACCAGGAAATCCTGCCCAAGACGAAAAGATGGGAAAAAGCAGAAGCCTCCATGGTGGAACGACGATATCTCTAGATCCCGTGCTTCCACCAGAAAATCCTTCAACAAGGCCAAGAGAACAGGCCAATGGGAGGAGTACAAGGAGAATCTAAGACTCTTCAAGAAACTACTAAAGAAGGCGAAAAGATCTTCATGGAGGACATACACCAACGATGTCGAAAAAACCGCAGAGGTAAGTAGACTTAGGAAAGTATTATCCTCGACAAACAGCGCCCCGGCATATATAATGAAAAATGATGGTACCTGGACTGAATCCTCAAAGGAAACCTTGGAAATCCTATCGGATACCCACTTCCCCAGGGGAGAGTCCAACTCCATAACCGTCGCACCTACCGACTTATGCGATAGAATACCGGTAATTGAAAGGAACATGATCAAAGACGCCATCAACGACTTTGATCCCTACAAGTCACCCGGTCCGGACGACATCATACCCGCCGAACTTCAACAGTCACTGGAGATACTATTGCCATGGCTGGAGGCTATTTTTAACGGCTGTGTGAAATTATCCTACCTACCAATACGATGGAGAACGGCAAAGGTGGTCTTCATCCCAAAGGCGGGAAAGCCATCACACACCAAAGCGAAGGACTTCAGACCTATAAGTCTTACTTCATTCCTTTTGAAAACCCTTGAGCGAATCATGGACGACATCATCAAAAATTCAATTGGCCCGGATCTCCTTTCGAATGCTCAGCATGCTTACACAAAGGGGAAATCGACAGAATCCGCACTCCATGCACTATTGTATCCCATAGAGAAATCGCTAGACAAGAAAGAATTTTCTCTGGTTGCCTTTATGGACATAGAGGGAGCTTTCAACAACATCGAACCCCTCTGCATCATGACAGAGCTCAACAGCCTAAATATCAACTCATATATTAGCAAGCTGATTCGCAACATGCTATTAAAGAGAACTATCACCTCAAAGCTGGGAAATCACACCCTCACTAGAAGAGTGACTAGAGGCACCCCTCAAGGGGGAGTATTGTATTATCGCCGCTATTATGGAATTTTGCCGTCAACGACGTTCTCAAACGGTTGGAGTCGGAAGGATGTACAGTAGTAGCGTATGCAGACGATATAGCACTCTGCGTCTCTGGGGGAAGTTTATCTTGTCTCGAACAAAGGATGCAGGACTATATCAACATCCTGGCAAACTGGTGTGCCAGTAGAGGGCTCAATGCGAACCCGGACAAAACAGAACTGGTACTTTTCAGTCGGAAACAAAAATCGCCCGCTACATCCAACATCTATCTGGGCAACAAACAACTCAACTTCTCCGATACGGCGAACTACCTGGGCCTTATATTAGACAGGAAGCTTAATTGGAGACAGAACATTGAAAGCAGATCCAGCAAAGCACTCATAGCTTTATATACATGTCGTAAAGCTATCGGGAAAACATGGGGATTTAAACCCAAGGTAACACTCTGGATTTACAATGCTATAGTGAAGCCAATACTACAATACGGCTCTATAGTTTGGTGGTACGCGCTCGACAAGAAGAGCAAATTCAAACAACTGGATCGTGTTCAACGGTCCTCTTGTCTCCTGATAACCGGATGTATGAGATCGACCCCCTCTAAGGCTCTCTACACGATACTCAATCTACTACCACCTGATCTGAGCTGCAAATGCTCCGCTCTCAAATCGGCTATTCGACTAAACGAGATTGATCATTGGGATCGTTCCATCGGACATTCAAAGATCCTGAACCATATCAACATCTCACTCGAAACTGACTACGTGCTAAACACACGGAAATCAAACGTTCTATACGAAACTAGAACGCCCTCCAGAAAGGAGTGGGCAGAGAACGAGAACGCAATGTATGGACCAATAAACATATTTACTGATGGGTCCAAACTGGATGACAAGGTCGGCTACGGTATCTACTCCGCGGATCTGGGCCTAAATATAAGATCAAGAATTCCAGATTTCTGCAGCGTTTTCCAAGCGGAAATACTTGCTATTAAACGAGCCGCGGACGTGATCAACGTGAGGAAGATATCACAGGAGGATATTCTCCTGTTCACGGATAGTCTAGCGGCGGTAAACTCGTTGAAGTCCTGTGACATCAAATCGAAAGTGGTCAGTGCCTGCCGGAAATCTCTTAACGAGATATCCAGGAACAACAGAGTTCTGGTTACGTGGATTCCCGGACACAGCGGAATCGAGGGCAACTGTAGAGCGGATGAAGAGGCCAGACAGGGCTCAGCCCTGCTGGAAAGCGACGTTGAACACGTAGCACTTCGCCCTATATCCACCTGTAAAAGTACCATTGAAAATCTAACGTTTAGAATTGCAAACGACAGATGGAAGAATGAAGAAACCTGTAGAAAGGCCAAAATGACTTGGCCAGAATACAACGCGAAACGTGCATCGTACCTGGTAAGTCTTGAGAGGGACCAGATAAGGAAGATTATTGCCTTCCTGACGGGACATGGACCCATAGGCAAGCATGCGAGAAGAATGGGATTCGCAACGAAAAGCGAATGCTACTACTGCGGAAACAGTAGCAGTGAACCATCCACCGACCACATTATTTGTGATTGCCCAGCGCTATACAGAAGGAGACTGGAAACCCTGGGGAAACCCTTCTTAAATGGTGTAGAAGAACTTGCATCGTTGGACATCGGAAGGATTAACAACTTTTGTAAAATTATCAACTGGACGGATTGGATCGAAACTCCGGATTCCCAATCGACAACTGGCAACGCGATCAGTCAGCACACGCGCTGATAGCATAGGTTGAAGGGATGGCACAAATGCCCAACGGGTGTCACAATGGGTCCATAGGGACCTAAGTGTTCTCCTTTGAAGAAGGAGATGCCTGCATACCAACCAACCAACCAAAATAAAATAAAATAAAATAAAATAAAATAAAATAAAATAAAATAAAATAAAATAAAATAAAATAAAATAAAATAAAATAAAATAAAATAAAATAAAATAAAATAAAATAAAATAAAATAAAATAAAATAAAATAAAATAAAATAAAATAAAATAAAATAAAATAATATAAAATAAAATAAAATAAAATAAAATAAAATAAAATAAAATAAAATAAAATAAAATAAAATAAAATAAAATAAAATAAAACAAAATAAAATAAAATAAAATAAAATAAAATAAAATAAAATAAAATAAAATAAAATAAAATAAAATAAAATAAAATAAAATAAAATAAAATAAAATAAAATAAAATAAAATAAAATAAAATAAAATAAAATAAAATAAAATAAAATAAAATAAAATAAAATAAAATAAAATAAAATAAAATAAAATAAAATAAAATAAAATAAAATAAAATAAAATAAAATAAAATAAAATAAAATAAAATAAAATAAAATAAAATAAAATAAAATAAAATAAAATAAAATAAAATAAAATAAAATAAAATAAAATAAAATAAAATAAAATAAAATAAAATAAAATAAAATAAAATAAAATAAAATAAAATAAAATAAAATGAAATAAAATAAAATAAAATAAAATAAAATAAAATAAAATAAAATAAAATAAAATAAAATAAAATAAAATAAAATAAAATAAAATAAAATAAAATAAAATAAAATAAAATAAAATAAAATAAAATAAAATAAAATAAAATAAAATAAAATAAAATAAAATAAAATAAAATAAAATAAAATAAAATAAAATAAAATAAAATAAAATAAAATAAAATAAAATAAAATAAAATAAAATAAAATAAAATAAAATAAAATAAAATAAAATAAGTACATTTACATGAACATGAACATGAACAGTAAGTACATTTATTGTAACAAAGTACAAAAAACAGTATTACCTTTATGTTACAAAAAGATACTTAACAGTACTTTTACTGTGTCATAATGTGCCTTGATTGCTTTAAAAAAGCACTTTCGTGAAACCGAAAAGTATGTTTCCTGCATAAAAAAGTACTTTATTGTACCAACAAGCACTTCTATTGTACATAAAATAGCTTTTGTTGTGTCGAAATTAGATTTTCACTAGTAACTTAAAGGTACTATATTATTTATAAAAAAAAACACTTTTATGGTACCAAAAAGTACATCTTTGACACAAAAAGCAGTTTGATTACAAAAAAAGTACTTTTTTGCACCAAAAAGAACTTAAATTGTACCGAAAAGTACTTTTACTGTATCAAAAGGTATTTTTATTCTATTTTTCAGAAAGTACTTTTGTTTTGTCGAAATCAGATTTATTGTACCATTAACGTACTTTTATAGATCCAAAATATGCTTTAATTGTTCCAAAAAGTACTTTAATGGTACCCAAAAGTACCAAAAAGGATTTTTTTCAACAAAAATACCATTTCGTTATCAACAAATACATTTATAGTACAAAAAGGTACTTAAAAGTACTTTTACTATGTCAAAATGTTATTGCAACAAAATGTACCTTCATGAAACCAAAAAGGTTTTTTTTTGCATAAAAAAGTACCAACAATACTTTTATTGTGCAAAATAAAAGCTTTTTTTTTGTCGAAATTGGGTACGGGATAGCTTTTAAAGTTGTTGTGAAATAATAAGCTTTCTATTTTTAGACTCACACAACGGCACCTCCACTTTATAAACGAATGCGAACGTCAGCTATTTGAGAAGCTTTTATTAGACTTGCCAGTTGACTCGACACTATACTGCGAAGTTGCCGTGGACAACACTGAGGCGGCGACCGATGAAATGAACAATTAGATGACTGAACCATTGACCATTCCTTTGAATATTGTTTCCGATACAAAAAAAAACATCAAGTATTACTTTCAAAGTCAACCCCACCCACCTGCCCTACAACTTCCGAACACATTCCAAACTTAAATTCCCCTTTGGAGTTTAACAACAACATACTCATGTTTTCTACCATCTCAACCAAAAAAAAAACTTAAATCATCCTCAAATACAAATCGTCAACTATTGTTGTTGTGAAATGAACACACAGCAACTCCAAATCCAACCAAAGAGTTTTGCCATCTCAACAATGACAACAAACACCGCTAACATACAACAATAAAAGCAATAACATTAAAGAGTCCAAAACTGAAACTAAAGTTTGCAACACCAACAAATGGAAATTACCTAAACAACAAAAATGAACTGTAATTTTTATGTGAACATTCGGTAACAACAACAATACCATCACCATCACTACTAAACAATAACTACTGCACTAGCAAAAGTTAGTGCAACAGCAACAACAACACAATCGTAAATTACCACGACATTAACTTTGTCTAAGGCAATATCCACTGTACCTAGACCGTTAGTTAGACAAACAGGCAAAAGTCTTGAAATCGTCAAACCATGCATCTATCCATCTAACCATACCGTCCGTCCGTCTGTCCTTTTCTCTACGGAGTACTCGCTCGCTCGACTACTCGTTTTCATTTATTTGAAAACTAACATTATCATTAAGCAAAGCTTAAGCTTTAGGTATCGGAACTTAAGATCTGTTTGGAGAAAAAAAAAACAACAACAAAATACATGGCCCACTTACAAGCTAAGGAGTGTGTGACGCAGAGGGACGTTGCCAAAATAAAACCCCAGAGCTCTTAGTGCGCAGAGTTGTTAAACGGTTTTAAATGGAAACTTATCATGTGTGATACGATAATACGAGCATGGCGAGAACAAATTTTGTAATACAGTGGAACGGCGATATGATGCCAATATGCTAATTTTATGTAAACATTCTTTTGAAGATATCGATAAGATGTCTACAGACTTTCATATAAATTAATATAATAACACAGTACAACATTTTTAGGCCTATTGCTTTGGGACTCAATTTTGAGAACTGCACGTGATAGTAGCTCCAAAATGAAGAAGTTCTGCATCATACGTTTTGTCAAGTTACATGCCATTATAATTTAATATCGTTTTGATGTAAGTAAGTATCGTATAAGGGAATTTGTCACGTTTTAGGCTCTTTTGTTTGCGTAACTCGAGAACCTTTAATCTGATTTAGCTGAAACAAATTAAAAAAAAAATAAGAATTACAATTTCTTTAATCTGTTCAAATAACGTTTCCCTACATAAGCAACAGTTTTACTTTTTCATTCATCCAATGATTTTGAACTGGGTTTATTTTGTAGCAGTTATAATCAAACTGTTTTACTCCGTGGCGTATGATGGTATACTTGGAATATTAGTTATGATAATCATACGCCACCATATCACAATATAACAAAAGAGTCTTAAACGGGACAAATTCCCCTTTCTTACTTCAAATCGATACTAAATTATTATGGCATGTAACTTGACAAAACGAATGATGCATAACTTCTTCTTTTTGGGGCTACTTTCACGTCCATTTCTCAGAATTGAGTCCCATGTATTGTAATGTGTAATAAATAAATAAAATATGCAAATCATAGGCTACTCTTCGACAGTCTTTAATATCTTTCGTATTTTTTGCTTTACGAAGAAAACGAACTAAAGGCGTTTTCTAAACAACATTCATATGGAAACATCTATATTATTTATTTAATTGCTTTGTAAAGAGGTTCCACTGCTTGCAGTTGCTGTCGTATCACTGGCTTCCCACTATGTTTCTCAACAATACTAAGGAGCTCTATAAGCCGACCATGCAACATTGTTGATAATTGACGATCAAGTCAGCTTAAGGCTCTATCACTAAGTGCCTCGTTTAGGAGCCGGGGTTTTTTGTGTTAACCCGTAAGAAGGTAAATGTAGGAAAAAACACATGCACAGTAGAATTAAGATGCAAATATATGAACGCAAATTCGTTTGGCGGAAATTTGCCTAGAGCCAGGCTATAGAGGCAGAGGTGCCTCTTTTAGTGGTCAGGGTTTTTAGTGTTAACCCCGAAGAAGGTAAATGTAGGAGAAAAAACACATGCACACTAGATTTAAGAGGCAAATCAATGAAAACAAATTCGTTGGGCAAATATTTGCCTCGAGCCAGACTACTTAGATAGGTCAATTAAAGGCAACAAATTTTATTTTCTAAGTGGTAGAAAAAAAATCATAGTTTTCTACGGACTAATAAATTTGTAGAAAAAAATAATTAATGAAACTCTTCTGTCATCTGTTGGACTAAAAAATCTTAGTAATACTACCAGGACAGTTGCAAAGTTTAGACGAAAACATATAAAGGGTTATCCATTTAGTGGTTTGAAAACCGCCGGTCTGGTAAGACTGTCAGCTGTTAAATAACTGTCATCTGAAGTGTCATTTATTTAGTAGAAACTTTGCCATTTAAGAATATCAATCGTATAACAACCAAATAACGCATAGAAATAGTTAAAACTTATTACAAAAGTAGTGGTTCAAACTTTTCGAGTATTACGAGGTGATTATGTTTGTCATAATCGACCTAATGGAATTACTTTAGAAACTTAATTATCCCTTAACAACCCATGAATGCGTTGTGGGATAGCTTCTCGCGTTGTTGTGAATTAATACGCTTCTTATTTTTAGATTCACAACTAACGGCACCTACATGTTTATCGACGAATGGGAACGTTACAGTTTGATGAGCTTTTACAAATGCCGATTGACTTTACACTTTACTGCGAAGTTGTTGTCGACAACAATGAAACAAAAGTGTAGATAATTGGAGCCAGGAGTCGAACCTGCGATCACCTGCATGGTAGTCGCGTGTTGTAGCTACCATGCCACGACCAGCCCCTACTAGAATTAGGAAGCTTATAGAGCAACTCATAACGTAAGTGAGATCACTTTCCAGCGTTAAAAATACCCATTACGTAATCGCTGATGTCAGCTATATTTAGTAGCAATCAGTGATGATTCTCTCGCATATGTTCCGCCTTACATTTACACGGGAGTGTCATAGCCCGTTTAATCGGTGCGCTTTTGCTTACAAAGCAAGGAACGATGTCAGTAAGTCCCATTTCGGTTGCAATTACATTATATGCGAAGTTTTATGCGAACTTGATAACACGCTTGATTACAAAGTAAGTGACGATGTTAGTAGGTGCCATTTTCATCGGAGTTATAATGAGTGGACGATATTTTATACATAACACACGCATTACATTCTAAGTACTTTGATCCCCGTTTACAATGTCATACTAACGTCATGGATTACTAAATAGGTACTTCGTTTCATTTACCGCTGGGTTGTTCCCCCCCTTCTCAAATAAACATAAAACTATTATAACAACACGATAAAAAAGAAAAAAGTAAACTACCCTCGCAAATGTTGTAAGGACCATGATTAAAGGATATGCATCTGGAGAGAGAGATGGTGCCTCTATCCAATTGGCGGATGTGCTCGACAAGTGCAAGGTTGACAACAAAGCCATAAAGGAAATGCGATGGTTGTGACTGAGAAGCGTGCACACGACGAAAGAACAGTGGCATCTTACAGGTGCCATGGAGAAAGATACTAATTTTGGATGTGGATTCAAAATCGGCAAGAGACTTCGATATCTGGTGGTTTAACCCTGTACGTGACCTAATAGCTACTATTCACATCAAGGCGAACTATTTTTACATTGCGCTGATTTGAAGACAAAGACGGTGACCGCTGCCTTCACATGACATTAAAATTATTCTGGGAGATTTTAATGCTAAAATAGCAAAAACAGATGCAGTTGGTTCAGCAGTCGGAGAATTCAGTCTACACAACAACACTTCCGAAAACGGATTGAAACATTGCGTCGGAAAGAAAAATGATAGTGAGTGAAACTAGATTTCTGAAAAAAAGATATCGACAAGGCAAGCTGGATATCCCCTGATCCAAAGACAAGAAGACCAGATTGATCACATGGCAATTGATGAAAGACATGTCTCAAGCGAGTGATGCGCGGTAAAAAAAAATATATACTGGGCACACCACCTAATTGCAGCCAAGGAACGCACGCTTTAGGATGTGTTAAAAATGCTCATACTCCAACGCAATGGAAGCTACATATTGTACAACTGCATACCAACGAGATAGCCAATGCCTACTTCAACCTACACTCTCTCTCAATTACAGCAAACGAACACCTCTAATTCTGAGGTAAAAAAGCACAGGGTTTTGGAATGGGGATACCCACCTGTAAGGGCAGAAATGGAAATTTGCAGCAGAATGTGTTGCAAATATGGAGCGAACACTTTCGTACTTTGCCAGTATCCCAAAGGCAGCATAAGTGACGAAATCACGCCGAATATCGACAACGGAGTACATAGTCCACCAACGAGCCAAAACGAGATCATCAGCATGACAATTGCAAGGCTGAAAAACGGTTAAGGTGCGGGAGCTGATGGACTGCCGGCAGAGCTTTTTAAAGCCGGTGGCGATGAGCTGTCAATGTGCATGCAACAGCTCAAAAACTCGATTTTGCCAGAGGAATGGATGCCCGAAGATTGGAATCAGAGTGTTCTATGTCCAGTGCTTACGACAGACGATCCAAGTGTGTAAACCAACTACAGCGGCATCAGCCATTTACCCATCGCATACAAGGTTATGGCTAGTTTGAAAGACGAAATTACTTTCTACCGAATCTGAATGGAAATTATAAGCGTGGGTTTAGACCTTGTAAATTCTACGACAAATCCTGGAGCAGAACCAAGAAATGCAGATCGACGCCTACCAATTATAAAGCAGCATTCGATAGATCGAAACGACAGAAACTCAGTTATGGCTGAGTTTGGTATCCCCGCGAAGCCATCTTACAATCTGCCTTGTATATGGGTCTTTAACAGCCGGCTGCGATGCAACTCCACATCGCACCCGAAGATTCCAGCAGCGATTTCGGTTTTAACCAGAGACCGCTTGATGCTCCCACAAGGAGACCTACACCTAATGATCAGGCGTGAAACTAGGTCCCGGGGCTTCTGATCCCCACGCTACCGTTCACACTCACCGATGGGAGTTTCGTAGTGAAGCTACTACCAATTTGTGATTTAATGAACCATACTTAACAGGATTGTACAGCTTTCGCAGAGAGCAGGCATGGAATTTTTAAATATCAGGCACCGGTACTTTTATATCAGCGCCACGGATAGGTGGAAAAGGTTTAGCACTTCACTACAGGCATGTAGAACACATACCGGTAGCAGACGCGGAGAACACCAAACACCTTCCGTTCGACGACGGTGAACGGCAACCATGTATTGAGACTAACCTGCCTGAACCCCTACGACTTCTAAGGTTCTGTGATGCGTGGGCGGAAACTGGAAACATGACCGCAGAAATTTCAGACAGGGGCCCAGGGGCTTCTGATCCCCACGCTCCTTATCACCGCGCTACCGTTCACACTCACCGGTGGGAGTGAAGCTACTACCAATTTGCGGAATTGTTGCATACCCGCAGGCATCGGTACTTTCATACCAGCACCCCGGATAGGTGGAAAAGGTTTGGCACTTCAGTACAGGCATGTAGAACACATACCGGTGCGAGACGGGGAGAACTTCTAACAATTTCCGTTTGACGACGGTAAACGGCAACCATGTATTGAGGCTAACCTGCATGCACCCCTACAACATCTGGGGATCTGTGATGCGTGGACGGAATCTGGAAACATGACCGCAGAAATTCCAGACACATGTGGAACCAGATAACCTATGGTCAAGTTTTTTTTTTACCAAAAGATACTCCCAGCTGCGGTCCCTTGCTGCCAGGGGAATGGTACCCCCTATTGGACGTTTGACCGCCGTTTTTCCAAACTGAACGTTTTTCCAAACTGTTCAGATGGGTTCAGCCTTCGACCAACAAACCAAAGAGAAGTAAATCCCCACATGCTTTTGTCCTACATCTACGTGACTCACTAGACGCTTCCATTACAAAAATACAGATTGCGCAAGGACCGAGGAAATAGGAAAATGGTTTATCAACATCTCATAAAAATCAACAAGCCAGCTGGCGCCTTCTCTGGTGGAATTTGGCGGTTAAACTCACAACAACAACACCTAACAATCCTTGACACAAACCTTGTTATCTACAAAGGAACGAAACAGAGTTGCCAACAATGATCGTATGATAATCGGATTATATGCCCGATCGAGTGCCGATAAATTGAAAATCGGTATAAAGAATTATCACCCCAGCTAACCACCAGCTGTTACAACAACAACAACGCCCATGGTAGCCAAATTTCTAATTTCCTGATATAAACGGCATACACACAATACGCCAAGCTAGTCTTCTACCTCTGCTCCACAGCTACAAAACGTACGGGGGGTCAGAGACATGTTACGCAAAAATGCATTCAATGACCCATGGCCTGTCACTATATACTCCAGACTAAGATCGAAGTCAAGATAAGCAAGTTCTCTGACAACCCTATGGGGACCTTGAAGGAAACGTCAATGCGAATACATTCATGATCAAGAGGAGAGTCAAACAAATACGAACGAACAACGATGAACAAAGATCTAACTCTTACAGACACAGATCCACTGAACTTGGGGTGACAATTGCGGCAACTGATGGCAGAAGAACAATGTAATTGTTCTTAGTGAAAAGATGGGTTAAAAAATGTTGCACTGGAAGACGTTGACTCAATTAGCAGTTCACTTTCTGACAAATTATCAAATAACACAGTACAACACATGATTTTGGGACTCAATTCTGAGAACTGCACGTGAAAGTAGCACCAAAAAGTAGAAGTCGTGCATCATTCGTTTTGTCAACTTACGTGCCATAATAATTTAATATCGATTTCATGTTAATAAGTATCATATAGGGGAATTTGTCACGTTTTAGGATCTTTTGTTATATGGTGGCGTATGCTTATCATAAGTATTATTCCACGTAAATCATACGCCACGGAGTACACAAGTTTTATTGTAACTGGTACAAAATAAACCCAGTTAAAAATCATTTGATGAATGGAAAAGTGAAACAGGTGCTTAAGTAGGGAAACGTTTTATGAACAGATTAAAGGAATTGTAATTCTTAATTTTTTTAAAGTTGTTTCAACTAAATCGGACTAGTGGTTCTCGAGTTATGTCAAACAAAAGAGCCTAAAACGTGACAAATTCTCCTTACTAACTTCAAATCGGTATTAAATTATTATGGCATGTAACTTGACATAACAGATGATGCAGAACTTCTTCTTTTTAGGGCTACTTTCACATGCAGTTCTCAGAATTGAGTCCCAAATCAATGAGCTGGAAAATGTTGTACTGTGTAAACGAAGGACCTGTGAAATTTCAATCAGAAATACAAAAATCTGTTACCTTTTTGGGTCATACTACATTGCATAACTTAACCTTTGGCCTAGTTTACCTAAGTAAGGGCTAATTAAAGGGCAAAAAATTTACAACTGTAAAATTTACCCATCAAACACTTTTCTATGACAAACAAAAACTGTCTATGGCCTAATTTTCGTTTAGAAAAGCAACTACCCGCTACAAAATTTTAACAAAATACATGCAAAATATGACGCGTATATTGTTCATTTAGTTCACATTTCAGAGCAAAACTTAACCTTAAGGTTAAGAGCTAAGTAATTGTGACAAAAATATTTGTAACTTAAAAATTCAACTTTTAGCTTATCTACTAAAAACTGCATAAACACAAATTATCTCCTGAAAAAAATTGTATCTAAACCCATTTAGGTCACATTTCATAGCATAACTTAACCTTTGAACTACTTGGATTTACTTAGGGCTACATAATTAAGCCTAAAACTTTACACTGAAGTGAACTGAACGCACGAGAGTCATCTCATTATTGCATCACATCAGAGATCGCTGGTTTCACCTTCCCTCCTCCTTCTGCGTACTTGTATGTAGATGTGGAACCTTAACCCACTGTGCTCCAAACACGTATTTGGGGTAGAAGAGGCGCGTAACTTATACGCTACAATCGTACAGCCAAAAATGTAGGTCTCCTCAAACCGGTTGCTGACTTTAACGACAGCGTTTTTTTTTTTTTTAATTTTTGAGGTTTTCAATGTGTGTATTGTTGTTGTTGCTGCTGCTTACTGTCCGTCTGTTCATTTGTCCGAAAGTGTCTGTCTGTTTGTCTGCTGTTCGGACTGAGTATGTTGCTGCTGCGGCCGCTTCCTCTTTTGTTTAAAGTTTGGGATAGAAAACAAAACGCCGCCGTTTCTTTAGTTAACACTTGAAACCAGTTTTAGGTTTCAAACGAGAGTGAGAGTGAAGTGCGTGAAATGTAGTACTGCTGCTGCTGCTTGAAGTTGTTGTTGTTGGTGGTGTTGTTGTTGCTGCTGCTGTTGCTGTGGTTGGGATTTTTGGGGCTTTTACATTATATCGCAGCAACAACATAAAAACGAGTATAACAATATAGCAACAACACTAACATCAAATGCTGGTTTCTGTTGTGATAAAATTTGTCTTTTTGTTGTAGTTGTTACCATGCTCTTGTTAATGGCCAACAACAAAAGGTGATTGCCTAACATTTGTGTTACTATTGCTGTTGTTGTTGGTTTTGAATGACGACAACGACGACGACGACGACGACGACGATAAAGTGGTCGAAGTTGTTACCTTTGGTTTTTTTTTTCTTGGTTAACTTAGTCAGAGTATTTGACGAGATCAGTAAGGGAATATTGTAGGGAAGCGCTATTTGAATTGTAAAGGGAAATTTATTAATAAAACGTATTTTTTTTTAATTTTGCAACAGTTTGCCCCTTTGTTAATCTGTATAAAATGATTTAAGGTATGCGATAGCTTCTAGCGTTAATAAGCTTTATATTTTTAGACTTTAAACAAACGGCACCTACTTCTTGATAGAGGAATGCGAACGTCAGCTGTTTGATAAGCTTTTACTAGACTTGCCGATTGACTCAACACTATACTGCGAAGTTGTGCTCTCGACAACTTTGAGGGGTCGCCGATGAAAGAAAATGTAGTTGACTGAGACAAGAATTGTAGCATGGATCTCCCGCATGAAGGTCGCGTATTCTAACCATCATGCCACTGCCGTCTCCGCAACAAAGGGATTGAATATTTTAACTTTCGTGCTCAACGATATTTGTATCGATCGACATGTTTTGTTTAGACGACCGATTACCCTATACGATACTTACTAACTTCAAATCGATATTAAATTATTATGGCATGTAACTTGACAACACGAATGATGCAGAGCTTCTTCTTTTTGGGGCTACTTTGTGGTGCAGTTCTCAGAAATGAGTCCCAAAATCATGTGTTGTAATATGTATGTCTTGAAAAACTGGGTTTCAAAAACATTGGGGTCAATCATACAATTTACACCTTTAGGGGCACCTTTGGGGCAGTTAGAGCGGAGGGAGCAAATTTTATAACAATTTGATTTTTGCATAAGAGCATCCTCAGGGGGTGAAGAATGGGTGAAGATAGGTATGTAATACATTTTGCTCCTCTGTGAGGCACAATCGGAGCAACAGAAGAAGATTTAGTAAACAAAATTTAAGAAATTCAAAAATTTTATGGGGCCACCTAAATGGTTGAAGAAATAGTGTAGATATGTTCTGAGATATTGTTGGGGTTGGTAATCGGTCACACATTTGACTCCTCTGGGGACACCTCCGAGCAACTGGAGATGATTTTGTAAACAAAATTTAATAAATACAAAAATTTTATGAGGACCGCATTAATGGTTGAAAATTTAGTGTAGATTTGTTATGATATATTGTTGAGGTTGCAAATATATTGGTGTTCGGTCATGCATTTGACTCCTCTGGGGGCACGTTTGAGGTAGAAAGAGTGGATGAAGTTAATTAAAAAAAAAAATGATTTTTGTATGGAAATCTCCTCAGGGGGCTAGGATACAATTTATTTCATACATTTTACCCTTCTGGGAAGCACATTGGGAGCGGCAGGAGCTGATTTTCTAAACAAAATATGAGGAATAACAAAAAATTGTATGGGAACCACCTTAAGGATTGAAGATAGAGGGTAGATATGTTGTGAGAAACTGTTGGGGTTGACAAAAATTTGGGGTCGGTGATACATTTGACTCCTCTAGGGGCACCTTTGGGACTGTTAGAGCAGTGGGAGCAAATTTTATAACATTTCGATCTTTGTATAGTGGCCCCTTCAACTGTGTAGATGGGGGGTATGTTATTTGGGGGAAATGTTAGCATGACTGAGGGCCAACCATACATTTACCCCCTATAGGGGTGACTCCGAGTCAGTTACGGGGCTTGATGTGGAGATTTTTTCCTTCCCCACCTACCTTGACCATGATGCGCAGCCATTTAACCCACCCCAAATCCCCCAAATGTTGGCTAATGTTTTTTTCCCAACTACACAAAATTAGAAGGTTGTAAAAATATTAAAGGTCGGTCATACATTAGGCTCCTCTAGGGGCACCTTTATATATTTTACTCCTCTGGGAGGCACCATGGTAGCGGCAGGAACTCATAGAAAAAATGCTAAAGAATAACTAAAAATTGTAAGGGTACCACGTTGAGGGTTGAAGAAATAGGGTAGATATGCTCAAAGATATTGTTGGGGATGCAAAAATATTTAGGTTCGGTTATACATCTGACTACTCAAGGGCAGGTTTGGTAGGCAGTTAGAGGGGTGACAGCAAATTTTATAACATCTTTATTTGGGAGCCCCCTAAAAGGTGAAGGCAGGGAATAGGAAAGTTCGGCAAATTTTAGGAGAAAAAAATTAGCAGGGATAGATCATACATTTTGCCCATCTAAAAAATTTTAAGAAAATAAAAAAAGTAATTGTTTTGGGACTTAAGGGTTGATGACAGAGGTTAGATAAATTCTGTGAAATTGTTGGGGTTGCAAAAATATTGGGGATAGGTGATACATTTGACTCCTCTAGGTGCAACATTGAGACAGCGGTGGGAACAAATTTTATAACATTTTGATTTTTGTATTAGAGCTCCCTTAGGGGTAAATATAGGGAGTAGATATGTTTGGGAAAAATGTTAGGAAAGAAAAATCTGTGATGGTCGGCCATACATTTAACCGCTCTAGGGGCGACTCCGAGGCAGTTTTGGCGCTTGTTGTGGAATTTCTCCCCTTCACCGCCACCTTTCACTCCATTGGCAGCCTTTGCACCATCTACCCTCCCCAATTTTTTGAATCTTTTTTTTCCGACCAAACAAAACGAAGAGTTGATGTCCAAATCGAAAACTCGTACACTATCCCAACCCCAATGTATATTTATTCTTGTGGGTAAAGATTGAACCACCAATGACCATTTCGAATGTTTGACAGTGTTCTATAAATCCAAAATCAATATTGATGTCACATTTGTTTCGTCGGGAGCATCGTTGTCTCGTCCATAGCAATTCCCGTATGGCTTTGATGTCAGTCTTGTATTTGTCGTGGACTTCCGCCAATTGGATAGAGGCACCATCTCTGTAGAAATTTTGAACATTCTAGTTGAATATTTTTAACCTATGGTCTTGATAACGTTTGTGGGGGTGGCTAGCAGTTGTGGGGGGTGGGGGTCTTTTTGTTTTTGTATACCCTTATTCTTCGGGTAGGAGGGTATATATCATTTGATACGACCCTAAAGTGTAACTGATAGAAGGAGTCACTTTAAACCCTAAATTTCTTTGAACCAAAATCGATTCATGACTTTAAGTCGTTTAAGCCATTTCCGTCTGTCCGTCTGTCTGTCTGTCCGTCTGTCTGTCTGTCTGTCTATCTGTCCGGCTGGTACGCACGATAACTTTCGAAAAACGAAATCAAATGTTTTGAAACCGTGCACAAGTTAATATTTCCCCATAACCACTTACGGTATTCAAAATGGGCTACATGGCCACACCCCTTCTGGTACCTCCCATACAAATGTACCATTCCGCTCACTTTAGAAATTGAGTAATAATATTAATACATCCAACGTGATCGTTCCCAAATTCTGTATTTAGTAAAACTATAGCAGGATAAAGTTTTAGAGAAGACTCTGGTAGTCTTGCCAAGCCCTTTTTGGTACCTTTTATACAAATTTACCATTCCGCCCACTTTAGAAATCAAGTAATCCTAAATTTATTAAAACTATACCAGGGTAAAGTTTTGGAGAAAAACCTAGAAGCCACACCCCATCTGGTATCTCCCATACCCATTAGGTACCGTTGACTTAAGAAATCGATAAATATTATTAATAGATCCAACGCGATCGTGATCAAATTGTGTAATTAGTTAAGCTCAAGCAGGATAAAGTTTTAGAGAACAAATTGGAAGTCTAACTATGTTACGCCCCTTCTGGTACCTCCAACACAAATTTACCATTCCGCCCACTTTAGAGATGGGGCAGTAATAACAATACACCCAACGTGATCGTGCGCAAATTTTAGCCATGCCCCTTCTGGTACCTCTTATACAAATTCACTATTCCGCCTACTTTAAAAATCGAATAATAATATCAATACACCCAACGTGATCGTGCACAAACTCTGTTTTTAGTAAAGATATATTAGGATATAGTTTTGGAAGAAAAATCTTGAAGTCTAGCCACGCCCCTTCTGGTAACTCTCATACAAATGTACCACCCCGCCCACTTTAGAAATCGAGCAATAATATCAATATACTAGAAAATTATAGGTTTTACTGAGGGTGAAGGTATATGTAAGTTGGGTTGCCCGACAGAAACTTTCTCACCGGTTTTTTTCATTTCTTGATAATTTCTTAGTAGTTTTACATTTATTTGAGGAAAGTGGTTTATTAGGCCTCCGCTGCCGATCCTAGTTTCATGGGGCTGTCACTAAGAGAGTCGTTGTGTTGTGCTGCAGTACGTTCTGTTACCTACTTCCAATGACGCTTACCATGCCATATAAATTGCTCAACATTGCACCTTCTTAAAATTGCTACCAATAACAATTGCATTCACGATTTGATTTTGTTTGTCGAGTTTTATTGTGCACTGTTTATTTTTTTATATTTATTTTATTTTATCCGTAAATGATATTTCATGACCAAAGTTTTCATACCACCTCTGCTATGCATGTCAAATTTGAAAATAACTTTGATTTCCTTCCTATATATGAATTTGCTCATTAGTTCAGTCTCTCCTATAAACTTCAACTCATTAGCTCACTACCTCTCTCTCTCTCACACAAGTTCTCTGTTTACTTTGTGTTAACCAAAATCCAAGCACTCTGTTGTTAAAGTATTTGGCAACATTCATACAAAGATTGATTTCTTAGACATCACCAAAGTCTTCAAATGCATCTTGGTCGGTCGGATCGGCTACTGTGTTCGTTGACGACACGACGACTGATCATCTTTGAAAGGTAACACTATCATACCATGATGGTGGATGGCATGCCATAGTGGTGCTGCGTTGTTGCCCTTTGCAGACCACAAACGCATGCAAAAGCGTTCGATTGTTGGCCAGCCACAACGAGGGACCCACCGACCGCAGCGACCATCTGTTGGGCTGTTTTGTTACTTTTCCTTTTTAGGGGGGGCTTTTGTAAAATGTGTTGAGTGAAATCTCCTCGGCTGGGCCAAAACATTCAAGTTCCAATGATGTTGGTATCTTCTGTGTCTGATTTCGTTGTTGTTGTTGTCGGGCTAGTCAGTTCCAATAAAACAAAAGATTTCGTAATGATTTTCGCTGTTACGCGGTGCGGTGTTAAATTTTGAAAGCAATTTTAAGTCTGATCGTGTTTTTTTTTTGGTAATTTTTTGTTGTTGTTTTAAATTTTGGTCAGCCCCATGCGAAGGCGTGTTGTGTGTGTGTGTGTGCGAGTGCGGACTTTTGACCATTATTGTGGCCAGCACCTCATAACTGCAGTGTCACGTTTTATAGAGCATGGGCGTTTGGTGGGGTTTTCTACAACACTAATTGGTTTGGTGGGGCGAAATGGGTCGTTTGACTGCCATAGCTAAAACTGAACATAACCCATAAGATATAATACAGACGCTGAAAATAAAACCGGGTAATGTTTTATTCATAAATTGCATTAAGATGGGTCTCGTGTGGTCATCTTACATTTCTTATAACTTGGGATATTGTGAGCGTGTGCGTGTGCATCTTACATGCTGGAACTGGGGGGTTGAAGATCACGTTTTTGTGTGTGTTTTTTGTGTTTTTACTTAATGGACCCAACAGTCTGCCGTTGCACATAGCGCCCCAGCTTCCTGTGTGATCTTTAGAATGGTCGCAGGTATGGTAGGTTGACAATGATAAAGGCGAGAGGAGAGGTGGACTGGTGCCCATCCAAGATGTACATAAATATGTACACACACATGTGTGGTGAGTATTAATGTTGCTGTAGGCATGTTTTATTAACGACACGGCCAGTAGTTTTTGGTAGGTATCTTGCAGTTTTTGTTATTCGGTCGCTTATGCATTTTTATTGAATTGGATTTCTCTTTTATTTTTTATTTGGTGTTGAATTCGTATTTCATTTCTGTTTTTATTGAGGGGCCTCTCCATAAGATGTGAAATTTATGGGATTTTCCCTGGATGTCCACCAGAGTTCCGACAAAAAAAAAAAAGGTATACGATTCATGTCATGCACTGACTTTAATTGTTGTGAAATTGATTTTAGCTTTATGTGTTGAGTGTTTCTTTATTTGTAGTTTTGTATTATAAATAAAGGGAGACATGTTCATACTCGTGTGGATTTATCAAATGAAGCGTTATGTTTGTTTTTTTTTTTGCTTAGTTTTTGATAGTTTGTTTATCTTCCGGTTTGTAGTTAACAGTCCTGGCACGATCGCGTTAGGTATATTAATAATATTAATCGATTTCTAAAGTAGGCGGTACCAGATGGGTATGGGAGGTACCAGAAGGGGCGTGGCTAGACTTCAAATTTTTTTTCCAATACTTTATCCTGTTATAGCTTTACTCAATACAGAATTTGGGTATGATCCCGTTGGGTGTATTGATAATATTACTCGATTTCAAAAGTGGGCGGACTGATGCATTTGTATGGGAGGTACCAGAAGGGTGGGGCCATGTAGCCCATTTACAATACTGTAAGTAGTTTTGGAAAAATATTAACTCCTGCAAAATTTCCAAACATTTGGTTGCGTTTTTCGAAAGTTATCGTGCGCACCAGCCGGACAGACAGACATGATAATCATACGCCACGCCACCATATAACAGTATAACAAAAGGGCCTAAAACGTGACAAATTCCCCTATACGATACTTACTAATTTCAAATGGATAGTAAATTATTACGGCATGTAACTTGACATAACGAATGATGCAGAACTTTTTCTTTTTGGGGCTACTTTCACGTGCAGTTCTCAGAATTGTGTCCCAAATCAATGAGCTGAGAAATGTTGTACTATGTAATTAAGAAAAGTTTTTGGGAGCGTAAGAGTTGTATTAGTGATCTACTTGTAATTCATACTACTTGTAATTTACTGATTCAAATGAACAATATTTTACGATGCCTCATATATATTTTACATTGTCGATTGACAAAAAAGTCTTGAAAGTCCTATTCAAAGGAAACTTTTTTCGGAAAAATGGTTTTTACTGGGGTTTTAACAATCTTAGTTTTAGGGTTCTTTTGACAAAGTAAAATACAACATAATATACCATTTAAATCATACTACCATAATAAATTTACATAACTTTTTTGTCAACCGCAATAAATTTAAAAAAATATATATTTTTTTATTTTCTAAAATTAAAAATAAATAAAATAGGAATTTAAATAAAATTAAAAAAATAATAAAATAAAAAATAAAAATAAAATAAATAAAAATAAAATAAAATTAACTTCATATTTTTTTTTTAAATTTCATTTTGTAAAATTAGAAATGCGACCAGATAATAGTGCGATTTTTGTTAAGATTTTTTGCAGTAATAATTTTCAGAAAATAAAATGTCTAAACCTCAAGAAACCCACTTTGTTTTATAAATTTTATTTCAACTTTGTTTTCTTCGTTTAAATTTTCAATTTTGTCGAATTAAATTACACTATGACACAATACCATGCGCAGGTTCAAACCTGGCTCCAGTCATCTTAAAAGAAAAAAAAAAAAAATTCTTTCATTGTCGGCTCCCCTCGAATGTTGTTGACAGCAACTTCGCAGTATTTAGAGTCGATTCAATCGGCGTGTCTAGTAAGAGCTTCTCAAAACAGTGACGTTCGCATTCGTCGATAAACAAGTAGGTGCCGTTAGTTGAGAATCTAAAAATAGAAAGCGTGTTAATTCACAACAACGCGAGAAGCTATCTCATACCTCATTCATGGAGTGCAAAGGGAAATTAAGTTTTTTTTATGACACAATTTGAGTGTCATTGTATCAGGAGTGCACCACACCAATTTCAAACGATAGCATTTGACCTCAGTAACAAAACCCTAAACACCAATTTGCTCCTCTACGTCAAAAAATTTTTTTACAGTGGTTTGAAGTTAGATCTTTTTTTGGTCAAAAGTCGATTCAAAGAATATGGAAAATCATCTATAAAAGTACGTTTGGGGTATTTTATGTCTTCGGAGACCTATACTAAAACATTCAGGGGAATATTTCATCAGAACATTTAAACCCTCTAGCTGCCACCCGTGTAGGACATTTTTGGCCCAATTTTGAAAACTGTTTAGATGTCAACTTTGGAGGAAGGTCAAGGCTTAGAATCTTCGATAGAAATACTTTCCGGAAAATTTCACTATGACTCACCGAAGACAAATAGCCTCTACGAGTCAAAGGTTGTAAAATAAAATCAAAATTTTGTAATTTGTTAATTCGGCTTGAGGTCGTAAATAAAAATCTGGATGTAGTTAGATTTATTTTTATTTATTTATTGATTCCCAATATTTCGGTGAACATCGTTCACCATCTTCAGGGGATATTTTCACTAAAACAAGGAATAACAAAAATTCAGTATGTAAATACTAACAATTATTAAAACACATTTATATTTACATTGTAAAACAAAGAAAATAAAAAGTAAAACTGAGATCCGACTTCTTTTAGGTGTCAGTACGAACTGCTAAATTTTTAATATTTTTGTGTTTTTTGACCGTGTGTCGGTATATGTGAGCCACTTGCTCAGTGTCCCGTTTATTGTTAAGTCTCTTTTCCTCAGGAACGAGTGTAACGTCTAGTGTAGTTACTCTCTTCCGTTAATATTTCAACCTCGTCAAAGTCGGGAGCGTGTCCGGTCCTTGCACAGTGGGCGGCGAGTGCTGTTTTTTGCTCCAGTGGTTTGTCAGTAGCTTTTTGGTCAGTTTTATGGGATGAGAGTCTTGTTTTCAGTTTTGATTTTGTAGTGCCAACATATACTTTATTGCATATGTTGGACTTGTCACCGTTACATTTAATTTTGTATACGACGTTCGATTTGTCCTCCTTTTTGATAATAGATTTTGTTTTACTAAATAAACTATTGACTGTATGAAACGGTCTAAATGATAGTTGATGCGTTTCTTTGTTATATATATCAGATTGTTTTAGTCTTTCAGAAATATGTGGTATATATGTTGTTGATTTATAAAATTTCGTGGGTGGTTCCATGTCCTTGTTGTTTCCTGTCCTTTCTGCATATGTAATTAAATTGTTAATAGTTCTGCCGGGGAAACTGTTTGCCCTTAATATTTTCTTGATTTTTATTATGTTCTTTTTATGGAAAGCATCATCGCTTATCCCTAGCACTCTTCGTATGAAATTTGTTGCGTTGTTTATTATTGTATTTCTTGGATGCTTGGAATAATAATTTATTATTCTATTTGACGATGTTGGTTTTTGATACCAATCCAATTTTAAAATGTTTTCCTGTCTTAGGACTATCGAGTCCAAAAAAAGCAATTTATTGTCCGCTTCCTCTTCTTTTGTAAATTTGATTTGTCCGCAAAATTCATTTAAGATACGTAATGTATTTTCCACTTCGTCTTTTTTGATAATGCCAAATAGATCGTCTACATATTTGGTCATCAAACGTGGTTTCCTATTCATTTTGTCCATACTTTTATTTAAAAGCTCCTCCATTATTATGTCAGCAATTATCGGCGAAGCCGGTGAGCCCATGGGCATTCCTTTTTTCTGCTCGTAAATGCTGTCCCTTTACTTAAAATAACGCGAGTCCTTTATAGAAAAAGTCAGTATTTCCATAAAAAGATCTTTTGGGATCTCAGTGTACTGTGATATTGTGTCCCATTTGTTTTCGACCGTCTTGATGGCCAGATTCACCGGTATGCTGGGAAAGAGAGATACCACATCAAATGATATAAGTATTTCGTCGTCCTCAATATGCGTATGATTAATCCTATCTTTAAATTCTCTCGCGTCCTTTACATTGTATGTTGAGTTTTCGTCAAATTCTTGAGAATGTCAATAATGAATTTGCTCAATTCATAAGCAGCCGAATTTGTTGATGAACAAATTGCTCGTAAGGGGATACTGTCTTTATGAATCTTCGGAAGTCAATATATTCTCGGTGCCATTGCTATTTTGTTTGTAAATTTAAATTTTTCTTTTGTGTTAATGATTTTAAGATGAAAAAGTTTGTCCACCAAGCGTTTATTTTTAGCTTCAAGAGTCGATGTTGGGTCTCTTTTTATTCAACGATACGTGCAAATGTCGTTTAAAATCATCTTCATTTTATGATGATATTCCTCTTTAAACATGGCCACAGTTTTTCCACCCTTATCGACATTTAATATTAATATGTCGTCATTTTCCTTTAAATATTTTCTAAAATCAAAATTAAATGTTAAGAAGGCTACTTTTGAGCAAAGAGTGCAACAACCTTTTTCGGGAGTCAACCAAACTAATATCAAACGGTATCATTTGACCTCAGTAACAAAACCCTAAACTCCATTTTGCTCCACTACGTCACAAATATTTTTCATAGTGGTTTGAAGTTTGATTTTTTTGGTTAAAAGTCGAATCAACAAATTTGAATAATCAAATGTAAATATACATTTTGGATAGTTCATGTCTTCGGAGACCTACATTAAATCTTTCCGGGGAATATTTCCTCAGAACATTTTAATCCTCTATCTGCCACCCATGCTGAACGTTTTAAGAAATTTGACTTTTAAGCTGTTTTTTAAAATGCATCCTAAGATGTCCCATACGGATGGGAGCTAGAGGGCTTAAATGTTCTGATGAAATATTCCCCAGAAAATTTTAATGTATGTCTTGGAAGACATAAACTATCCCAAATGTATTTTTACACATGACTATTCAAATTCTTTGATTCGACTTTTTGCCAAAAAAAATCAAACTTCAAACCACTGTAAGCTAAAATTGTGACGTAGTGGAGCAAAGTGGAGTTTAGGGTTTTGTTACTGAGGCTAAATGCTATTGTTTGATATTGGTTTGGTTCACTCCCAAAAAGTGTGTTGCACTGTTTGCTCAAAAATAGATTTTGTAACGTTCCATTAACATTTCAATTTGATTTTATTTTGGAACCTTTGACTCATAGAGGCTATTTGTCTTCGGTGACTCTTAGTGACATTTTCCGTAGAATATTTCTATCGAAGATTCTAAGCCTTGACCTCCGTTCAAAGTTGACTTTTCAACAGTTTTTCAAAATTGGGCCAAAAATGTCCCATACGGGTGGGAGCTAGATGGTTAAAATGTTCCGAGAAAATATTCCCCTGATTGTTTTGATATAGGTTTTTGAAGACAAGAAATACCCTAAAAGTATTTTTATAGAAGATTTTTCATATTCTTTGAATCGACTTTTTACCAAAAAAGTCAAACTTCAAACCACTGTAAGCAAAAATTGTGACGTAGTGGAGCAAAATGGAGTTTAGGGTTTTGTTACTGAGGCTAAATGCTATTGTTTGATATTGGTTTGGTTCACTCCCGAAAAAGTGTGTTGCACTGAAAAATAGATATTTAAACTCTCCATTAAAATTTCATTTTGATTTTATTTTGGAACCTTTGACTCATAGAGGCTATTTGTTTTCAGTGACTCTTAGTGAAATTTTCCGGAGAATATTTCTATCGAAGATTCTAAGCCTTGACCTCCGTTCAAAGTTGACTTTTCAAGTTTTTCAAAATTGGGTCTAAAATGTCCCATATGGGTGGTAGCTAGAGGATTTAAATGTACCGAGAAAAAATGTCCATGAATGTTTTAATATAGTCCTCTAAAGACAATAAATACCCTAAAAGTATTTTTATAGAAGATTTTTCATATTCTTTGAATCGACATTTTACCAAAAAAAATCAAACTTCAACCCACTGTAAGCAAAAATTATGACGTAGTGGAGCCAAGTGGAGTTAAGGGTTTTGTTACTGAGGTCGCATACTATCGTTTGATATTGGTTTGGTTCACCCTCGAAAAAGTGTGTTGCACTGTGTTATAAAAAATTTTCAGAATAAATTTTTATTTCACATAGAGAAGTTTGGTTTTTAAATATTTATTAAGCAGCAACCAACTTGAAAACTCTTTGGTAATATTAGAAAACTAATTTCTTATTAATGCGATATATGCTAAGAATTTTTCTCAGTATAACTTTTTTTATTTTTTCAAATAATCCATGCTTTCCAAACATATTTCTGTCTATTATCTTGATGTAAGAAATATTAAAAAATTTTCTTTTTTGTTATCATTATCGCATCTCCTCAATATCTTTTGTTGATATTTTCTTGTGCTATTGTGTGTGCTTTTTTTCTTATTTATTTTGTGTGGGTTTATTTTCGCTGACATCTTTTCGCTATATAGTCCACTGGCTTGTCATCGACTTTGACTGCATTTTTTGTAGCGATTTCTTTGGAAATTCCTACTCTCTTCATCTTTCTCTTATCGTTGCCGCGTTGGAATGATTTAAGTTTCTGGTTTTGGCTTAAAAAAAGCAGAGACTGCTGCTAAAACTGTTACAAGGTTTCGGTTTCATTTCTTGACAACGAAATTTGGTGTCGCTCATAAACTAAGCGTTTTTTTGTTTTTATTTCTTCTGCCTGGTTTTTAACTACAACAGTTTTGTTTTGGCCGTTTTTTTTTTTGTCTTTTGTTATTGATCTTGTTGGTGCTGCTTTCCTTGTGCAGTTTGGTGTTCAACAGTTTTGGTGGTTTGTTGTTGTGTTTTTTTAGTTTTTAGTTTCTTATGTTATTTATTGATTCGTTTCGGTTGTTCAAATCTTTAAATGGTTCGCAATCGACACAACTGCCTTAAAACAAAGGCGTTTTCATTTTGTTGTTGTTTTTTTTTTTCATGTGACTCTTAATGTTTTATGGTTAGTGTCTGTTTGCTGACTCTGTGTTGGTCCAAAATGTTTGTTGCCAATATAGGAAGTTTTGCTTATCTGTTACAGTTTTTTTTAGATTCACATTTCGAAAGTGACGTCACTTTTGTTTAATGAATTTTCTTTTTTTTTGTTGTATTTTACTTTATTGTTGTTGTTGTATTGATCATCATCATCATTGACTGTGAGTTTTGTAGAGGAGCACAGTGAGAGTGAGCGAGCGAGTGAGAGTAAGAGTTGTGTGTAACTTTCTTTGCTATTGATTGAAATGATTTTTTGTTTGGCCCGGTTGAGGGGAAGGCATGCAAAGGTCTTTAAGAAAGCTGTTTATGATGCCATCCATGGGCGATGTGAAATTTCACATGATTTGGAAATTATTTATTTAGTTTTACAAATTGACCCGAATGAGTGTTGGTTGTAGAAATCAATGTAAACTGTTCTAAGGTTGGCAAGCGTGGGAATCGGATGTGAATTTCGAAATTCGGGTTGTATTACTCAAAGGGTAACAACAAAATATTATTATATGCATAGTATAGATAGATAATTGAAGGCTTAGTTTTCACTTAAAGGTAAACAATTAAAACCCAATATATATAAAAAATTAAGCAAAAATTAAAGAAATCAAATTAATGACATAAATGACATAGTTTTTGCGCGAAAATATAAAAGTATGCGTCTAATATAAGTAAAAAAAATTTAAAATATTTAAAGAGGAATTGAAATCTATATATATAAAAATTAAACGTATGTAAACCCATCACTTGAGAACGGCTGGAGCGATTTGGCTGATTTTATTTGTTTGATTCGAAATTTTCAGGGGTTTGTTTGTGAAGAAAAAAAGTCAACTCCAGATGGCGCTAGGGTGGATTTATATCGAAAACACTTGAATCCGTGGACAAATTCAACTGAAATTTAGAATGCATATTTGTTAGATAATAAGAAAAAAATTTGTGTACAAATGGACTGGGTAGGTGACGCTGGGGTGGGTTTATGATCAAAATTTGAACGAATGGACCAATTTAACTGGTATTTAGAATGCATAATTGTTTGATTATGAGAATCAAATTTATGTAAAGTTTTCCCGGTAGGTGGCGCTGGGTTGGATTTATAATCAAAATTTAAACGAATGGACAAATTTAAATGAAATTTAGTATGTATATGTTTGTTGCCATAAACACAACGTTTTTGTATAAATGGACCTGGTAGGTGCCGCTAGGGTGGAATTATAATGAAAATTTTAACGAATCTAACAATTTGACTGGAATTTAGAATGTTAATTTGTTTTATTATGAGAATTTTTTTTTGTATAAATGGACCCGTAGTTGAGTTGGCAGGAGTTGAATTATTTCCAAAAATTTATATCGACTGTCCTATTTTACTCAAACATAAAATGTATGCAGTTTTGGACATGAGAAGAATTTGAATGTATTAGTGGTAGAGTGTTCAAAACCGAAACCGAAAACCGTCTAACCGCTTTTATTCTCCGAAACAGTTAGCCGGTTTCTTCAAAAATGACAATTTCAAATACCCGGTTTAACCGGTTTTTGGATGTCGGTAAACCGGCTTTTCCAAAAAAGAGCATTTCCACAGCACATTGCCAGGTTAGTTCTATGCAAATTGGCACAGAAGGCTGTTTATGCTGACATGATATTCTCTGGGCAATCTTAAGCCATGGTTTCTTTTAAATTGCCTTCTGCAATACCAAAATATGTTTGGAAAATTCTGCTAGAGGACTGTTTCCTCTCGTCTTGAAATGGGTGATAATTGTCGTTATCTTGTTAAACTAATCATCCAATTTCAAAAGAGCTTAATTGGGTTCGCTTGGGTGTGTTAAACAGCTGGTGTGATATACATATTTCAGCTGTTTAACGCAAAAAACCCAAGTGAACGTTAACGTTTAACATCGTGGCAGTAAGTGTTCCACCGTTAGAAGGTCCTTATTTTACTATCACCATACAATAGTTTGGAAATCACCAAGATACAGTTGGGTTCTAATTTTGAAATAGATTGGAATCTCATATTGAAATGAGCGAGAATCCGTCGATATTTATATGAAAAAATGTAAGTGCCTACTAAGCATTCAATTTTAAAAAGGAGTTTAATTTATGAAATCGAACCTTAATTCTAAACCATGCTAAGTGCCTAACTTAAGATTTACAGGAAACTCTTTCAAAGTTTGTGACTAATTTAGATTCCACTTATATGTTAAGTTTAAATTTCCTAACAACTTCTGTTTGGATGAACTAATCATCCTAATTAAAATATGATATAAATTGAAACACACTGAATTCAAAAGCTCTTATTAATTGAAAACATGCTAAATTTCATATTGGGTTTTATCCCAGTAGGAAGTGTCTGCAAGACATCTTCAAGGATAGGTGCATGACCATAGTAAATCTTTGATGACACGTAGGGGGCCGTTCATACAAATCGTCGACGAAATTTTCATACATGTGTCCGCTTTGTCATGCACGACCTGATGAGCGACAATGTCGGTCAAATTGTCGTTGATGCCTAAATAAGCGACATGTCGCCCACACAATCATGCACGACATAATCACCAACAATGTCGGTCAAATTGTCGTTACCAGTGTTTAATAATTTAAAATAACAAATTGAAGTAGTTTTATTAAAAACGTGCGATACATGAACCGTCTCGCACTGTTGTTTCTAACAAACTGAAACTTTTTTAATACTACTTTCCTCTCTTCAATTTTATTGAACATTTTTGTTTGATGCACAACAACATTAGTATTTTGTCGGTCAGCTTGTCGTCAACCGAGTGTTTTGACGACAAGTACATACATTTTTCACATTTTGTCTTGAGGATAGCGTTGACGACAAAGTCGTGTATGACGATACTTCCTACAGGGATTTTACAATATCCAAAAAACCGAACGAAACCGGTTAACTCGGCTTTTTACTATATTTGGTATTTGAAAACCGAATTGTTGGGAAAAGTTATTTTTCGTGGATCTAGTTGCTAGTGTTTAGCTTATGATACACTTAATTTTCGGAATGTCAGTTAGTCACCATTGATTACATTACATGTAAACATTTTTTTAACATCAAAATTATTGAGAAGTCGATATATATAAAAATAGATGTACATTTTGATGTCAAAACTAATAGCTAAAACGGTTGAACCGATTTGTACCAACATTTCAGTGAAAGTTGAGGGGTCACCCAGACCTTAAGGTAGAATGGCGAACATTTACATTGACGCAGTTCATATAGAATTAGAGAGTTCGACAAAGCGATTTTTCGCATTTCGAACTTTTAGTAGACAAACCCGAAAATGCAAAAAACTATTGCTATCACCCAGACAAAACGGTTAATAGGGTTGTTGAGCCAAAAGAAGGCATTTTTGCAAACCCATACTCCTTGGGATAAAAAGAGGCAAAGTGCTATCATGGCTCTGACCCAACACCTAAAGGTACAAGCAACCAGTACACCAACGCAGAAAGTTATATGTCAGTCGGCTTAATAGTGTTGTTTTAGAATATATGCCTATCAAGAAGTAAGCTTTCATCAAATCATGGACGACACTGCTGATTCATTTTAGCTATTCTTACCATTGTATGTAATAATCTGTTAGATATTTGAATCTTTTACAATAATTTTGCTCTACAAAAATTGTGCTTAGATAATTTTACTTGGGATTTTCTTATACAATAAATCGGGGTCTTTGTCTGGGGTGTAAGAAATTCCATGTCAGGTTGAAGGAAGGCACTAGACCAGTGTAGTAAATCACCCAAATGGTTTGGAGTTCTCAGGCGAAACTTTTTTTACGATCTTTTATATTATTTCCTTATCTTGATGTTTGCACACTACCGAGATAGCCAATACCTGCTCTAACATTTTGTTCACGACACGCTCAGACAAGCCCCGGTACGGTGATGAATGTCGCGAAATGTCAGAGGAAATGGATGCTGCATAAAAGGCAAAATTGCAGCCAAAGGTGGCGCGTGCGGTGACGGAGAGTTATAAAGAGAAAAGGAGGGAGATGAAGCGCCTGTTCAGGCGGAAAAAGCGTCTGTGGAAGAAAAGAGAGTGTCAGGATATCGAAAACTACAGGGATAGAGGTGAGGCCCGAAAGTTCTACCAAAAAGTTAATAGCAAAGGATAAGGAACAGGGATCCCCACATGTAGGGTCATAGATGGAAATCTGGCTACGGATACTCATTGTGCTGCAAATATGGAGGGATTACTTTCGATCTTTACTCATTCCCAAAGGCAGCATAAGTGACGAAATCATACCAATCATAGACGACAGAGTAGATTGTCAAACACCGAGACCAGCAACGAGATCGGCACAGCGATCGCAAGGCTTTAAAACAATAAAGCTGCGTGAGCCGATGGACTACCGGCAGAGCTTTTTAATGACGGCGGCGATGAGCTGGCAACATACATGCACCAGCTCATAAACACGATTTGGCTCAAGGAATCCAAAATGAATGGGATCTAGGTGTTCTATGTCCTGTGCTTAAGAAAGGCTATCCTAGTGTATGTACCAACTATCGCGGGATTATCCTTTCAAGGTCCTGTCTAGTGCGTTATGTGAAAGACTAAAGCCCATTTTGGCGAACCTGACCTTATCAGTTTAGCTTTAGACCTGGTATATTCACGACCGACCAAATATTCACACGATGCATATCCTGGAGAAGACCCAAGAAATGCATATCGATACCTACCATCTGTTCATCGACTACAAAAGCTACATTCGACAGTACAATACGACAGAAATTGTTAGATGCCATGGCTGAGTTTGGTATTCCCGCGAAGCTGATACGAATTTGCGGGATGACACTGAATGATACGAAGTCTTCAGTAAAAAAATGGCAAGAATCTGAGGCTTTAGATTAGGCGATAGCACAGTACAACATTTTTGAGCTCATTGATTTGGGAGTCAATTCAGAGAACATCACGTGAAAATAGCCCCAAACAGAAGAAGTTCTACGTCAATCGTTTTGTCAAGTTACATGCCATACAAATGTAATATAGATTTGAAGTAACTAAGTATCATATAGGGGAATTTGTCACGTTTAAGGCTCTTTTGTTAGACATAACTCGAGAACCACTTGTTCAGTTTAGCTGAAACAAATTTACAAAAAATTAAGAATTACAATTCCTTTTATCTGTTCATATAACATTTCCCTATAAAAGCAACAGTTTCACTTTTCTATTAATCAAATGATTTTAAACTGGGTTTATGTTGTAGCAGTTACAATAAAACTGTGTATTCCGTGGCGTATGATTTACGTAGAATATTAGTTATGATAATCTTACTCCACTATATAACATTCCCCTATACGATACTTACTAACTTTAAATCGATACTAAATTATTATGGCATGTAACATGACGAAACGAATGATGCAAAACTTCTGATTTTTGGGGCTATTTCCACGTACAAAATCTCAGAATTGAGTCCCAAAATCATGTGTTGTACTGTGTAGTCTGTCTTGCGATCTCTTTTACATGGTAATGGAGATGATCATGCGGAAGGCTGCAGTAAACAGAACTGGTACCATCTTCAACAACAATGATATAGATATCATTGGTCGTTGATAGCGGGATGTTACTGCGGCTTTTTCGAGCATTGAAAAGCAGACGGCGGAAGTGGGTCTGGTGATAAATGAGGACGAAACCAAGTTAGTTTTTTTAACGAACAAAGAGTCCACTCGTCTGGGACGCTGCGTGAACGTTGACAACTATAACTTTGAAGTTGTAGATGATTTTATCTACCTTGGCTCCACCAGAAACAAATATAATGTCAGCCTGGAAATCAAAAGACGAGTATTGATAGCAAACCGCTGCTACTATGCGCTGAGCAAGCGATTTAACGACAAAGCGCTCTCTCAAAGAACAAAGATCCAACTCTACCAGACCCTAATCCTATCTGTCATGCTCTACAGAATGCAGAATCCTGGGTAATGACACAAGCGGATCAATCTATTCTGGGAGTTTTCGAGATAAAAATCTTACGCAAAATATTTGGGCCCATCAGCGTTAACGGCGAGTATTGTCGTCGAATGAACCACGAGCTGTATGAGCTGTACAACGATATCGACGTAGTTAAGCGCGTTGAAATAGACCGAATGCGCTGGCTTGGGCACGTTGTACGAAAGGATGAAAAGGGAGGGGGCGACCAAAACTTTGTTGGATAGACCAGGTGAAAGAGCTGTAATCTATACTTGGTGTGACTAACTACCTACGAAGCGCAAAAAACCGAAGCACTTGGAATACTTTCCTACGTGCGGCTTCTGATAGATGAATTTCTGTTGCTGCTGCCAATTAAGTACAATAAGAAGTACCTCATACAGCACATAAGGAAGTTATAATCTAAAAGTTAAGATTTTCTTTAGGAAAAAATATTTTCCGAAATAGTTTTACACCTTTCTGACTTAATTTGAGTTTTTATAAAAATTGCATAAAAACACTTTCTTTAGAATAAAAACAAAATTTTTATAAAATATTAACAAAATTTCCTCAAAAAGATGTTTCATACTATGGAAATAGCCAATTGTTATAAAAGAATTTCTTCCCTCTCTTTAGACGAAATCATACAAACCACTAAAGAACTAATCATACGCAATAAAGAATCAATTGACCAAATGTTAATCATACGCTCATGTACACAACAATATGACAACAACCCAAGGCGTATGACGTACGCCACTTCTTGTTTTTGGTATTTTCCAAGCAACCACCAGAATTTGTATGAATATTTCCACATTTCTATTAATAAAACCTTATACATAAATATTTTGCAATTTATTAGCAATTACCCGGCAAAAAACGCAAGGCCTACCTTATGCTAGTAATACATTACAAACATAATTACTGGCCTCATAACTGATCCCCTATTTCGAGTACCTTTAGTTACTTTTCATATCTGTGTTATCCTAACTTTAACATATTACAGTTAACCATCAGAGACTGTTGCTAAGCGCTCCATCCGATTTCAAAATCTAAATCTGTTGTAGATATTAAACAAAAAACAAATGCGCGTTGCCTCTATGTTTGTAATAAAAGGATAACAAAGGATATAGGAAATTAACTAATTAACAACGAAAAAACTAGGTCAACTGCTTGCTTTGGTATGAATGCCGTAAACCGGTCGGCTTAATTAGCTAGAAACTACCTTTACCATCACTCTGCTTGCTAACCAGAAAGATAATAATGATGATAATGATGATGATAATAAAAATCACAAGCATATCCTCCCACAACCCAAAATGTATTTTGTTTGTGAGCAACAAAGGCTAAGGAAACACAAAAAAAACAAGAGAATTGACTTTGACACTCAAGAAAAAAATCCCAAACGTAGAGTCTTTAAAAAGCCGGGTGGGCTGGAGTTTTAAACTGTTGGTTGTTGTAATGTTTGTACAGCCACCCAAGAAAAAAAACAGGAAAATAAAGGATACTCTTGGCTTTAAGGAAAGAGAAGAAGTTCCAAACATGTATTAACAGTCCCAAAAAAACATGCACATTTGCAGCAACAACAACAACCACGTAACGGGCACACACTCAAAGGTTGGAAGAAAAAAAAACACAACCTACATTAACAATAATTTTTGTATGCCATTAAGCAACAACAACGACAGATTTCTCAACACTTGGGAGTAATAATTACAACAAACAAGAGCACAACAAAGAGCCAACTTAAACAAAAAGAGAACTACAAATAGAGAGAAAGAGAGAGCACAGGCACAAGTTACAGCCGCCCAAGCTTTGCAAGCATTTGTTTATTTTATGAATTGTGATGATAAACACGAAGAATGAGACTCCGACAACAAAACGATCACATGCTCTAAAAAATTTCATACAAGTGTTACACCAGGGTGTGTGTGTGTGTTTGTTATTTTACTTTTGCTTTCAATATGAAATAATATTGCGGTTTGTATTCGTTCGTCGGTATGTGGCGCGCTCGCTTGTTCGTTCGTTCGTTCGTTCGTTTACGTGTGTCATTACGTAGTAGACAACACAGCTGTTGCAGCATTACGGCAGAGCTACAGGCGCAGACATGCTGCGCTGCTGCTGCTCTAGTATAAACGTAGACAGAAGAAGCATTAGTGTAACGAGGCCGTTAAAACGAGTACACTCACGACCCAGTAAAGCTACACACAAACACTTAATACGAAATGAAATTAACGAATGCATATCGCCCAAGGGGGAGGGTGATTGGACGGTGAGGAAGCGGAAATGTTGCTGAGCGATTCAAACGTAATGAAAGGGAAATTTAAGAGCGCTCGCTATAAGATGAGTAAGCAAGTGGTAAACAAAGAGAATGTGTGTCTTGAATTTGGTTGGAATTGGTTAGTACAACGGAAGGGACTAAAGAGGAAATCATGTGAGATTTATATGAATATGTTTAAGATGGAAGAAGAGCGAAAAAGAGTGTATGCGTAAGAGCAGTTATAGTAATATGGGAAAAGGGTTGCCGGTTGGTAGGGAATTATAATCGAAAGTAAACAATAAATTACATATTATATAAAAACATAATTTAATTTTTAATTAAAAAAAGTAATAAAAATAAAAAATAACCTAATTAAATGACAAAAAAATTTGTTTGATTCGACAACATTAAATTCATTGATTACACAGTGCAACACATAAATTTGTGCCACCTTCGTACCCAGCTATTTTTGAAGTATATGCCGAAACTTAAAAAATTACCAAAGGAATTGGCCCCATTACATCGAAACATTTTTTTATGGATACTCCAATATTTTCACCCCAATACGATTTTTTGCCCATTTTTACGGAGTCCATATTTCATAAACTGTTCGGAATTTTTTCTTTTCGTCTTTGTCATTCTCTGGTGGAAATATCATGAAAAAATATCATTTTTTCCCATATTTTTGCAATTATCATGCACTGGATGCAATTTTTTTGGGTCGGTCTATTTGACACTTTTTTTTGCTCTGGTTTAGGTCTACAACTTTGCCGAAGACAAAAAGAACAATTTTCAAACGGTTAATGAAATATGGACTCCGTAAAAATGATACAAAAATTGTGTTGGGGTGAAAATATTGGAGTATCCATAAAAAAATGTTTCGATGTAATGGGGCCAAATGCTTTGGGGGATTTTTTTAGTTTCGGGATACACTTCAAAAATAGCTGGATACGAAGGTGGCACCAGACGATGACCTTAGAAATGTTGCACTGTGTTATTAGGAATAAATTAATTATGTACAGTGAAATTCCTCATTACGGACAGCCCTTATAACCGAGCAGCTGCAATAGCCGGACAAAAATTACGAACACAGCTATTGCATTAATGTTTCCATGCAAATATCATTCCATTTCCCAAACCATTTTGATTAAAAAGTATCTCATAAACGGACAGAATTGTAGTTCTCCATACAACAATTTCCTTTCGTATTTGTCAAAATGCATTTATAGCAAGTGGTAGCAGTAGCACAGCTGATTTCAATGTTTGCTTTGTTGTGTGCCTCTAAGTACAACACGTCCTGCTATAACCTGATAAATAAAATGGGGGCCCCGAATCGAAAAATTCTCTTGTTTTTGGATAACGCAGCATCTCACCCAAGATGCCTTTTTTTGCCTTCAAACACAATGGCAGTTAGGCAACCACTTGACCAAGGAATAATCCAAAATTTTAAAATATTTTACAGAAGCTTACATTTAAACACTTACTACGTGAAATTGACGGTGCACGTTTAGCATCAGAGCTGTCGAAATCTATTAATGTGCTTGAAGCTGTTTATTTCATCAAAGCATCTTGGAATAAAGTAGCAGCAACAATAATCCAAAAATTTTTCCGTAAAGCGGGATTCTCGGAAATTGATGACAGTCTTCCCGATTTTGATCCCGAAGATGACATTCCGCTGGCAGTTTATGTTAAATTTTATTGAGGACTCGATTTGGCAAATTAT
The DNA here is from genome assembly GCA_964034835.1 of Muscina levida. NCBI lineage: Eukaryota > Metazoa > Arthropoda > Insecta > Diptera > Muscidae > Muscina > Muscina levida. The sequence goes on along the minus strand of OZ035883.1, from coordinate 118,437,058 downwards.
TTCGATGGTTTTCTCCACATATATAAAAATGTCTGCACTGAAGACAAGAATGTAGAAATTATATTTGAAGATCAAAACGATATTATGGACGTAAGTGATTCAGAAGAGGAACCTAATGAAGAAATTAGTAATCCCATAACATCGTACGAACTCAATTCTGAGAACTGCATGTGAAAGTAGCCGCAAAAAGAAGAAGTTCTACATCATTCGTTTTATCAAGTTACATGCCAATATAATTTAATATCGATTAGAAGGTATCGTATAAGGGTATTGAAAAAGTAATAAAATTAAAAAATAACCTATTTAAATAAATAAAAAAATTATTGATTGGACAATAATAAATTCATTGATTACACCAGTTTACAAATCTTTATTTTTAGTCAGCTGCAGAGTTCTAAATATTTTATTTCTACAGATTGCGGCCTCCTAAACACGAATATGAAAAATTACGAATATTAATATTTTTCAAAAATGTAGGCTTAAACAGCACTTTAAGTCTCCAGGTTGCAGCAATGTTAAAATAATCAATGATCGTGCATGAATCCCTGTTTGTGTACTTTTATAATAAATAAATAGTTTTTATCTCGTTTGTCGAGTTTTTAACTGTCATCCTTTAAATAGTAAAAAGACTTTTGGTCCAGTCTTTAGAAATGAAAAATATCGATATTTTCTAAGAAGGATCAGCTAGGATTTAAATTTAAGCATTTTTGTGATGCATGATCAACCCAGAATACAGTGGCATTAACACTTTTTATTGTTATTTTCATGCAAAGTAAAGTTTAGCTTTAAGTCTACAGTGTTATGCTTAAAATCCAAAAATTTACCATATGTAGTGCCCTCTTAAAAAAACGTATAACTCTGCCTCTAATCCCCCAATTTTTATTAACGATGGCTTGGTTTGCTCGGGGAAGTCCAATCTTTATACCCAATTTACGAAATTGGATTTATTTTTGCGATTGATATTTTTATAAATTTTTTTTATCAATTTAAAACCGTGATTTATGCACAAAAAAATAGTTTTTAAACTTTAAATGCTTCTACCATCAAAACTATCCAACCGATGTTAAAAACTTGTATAGAAAGGTTTTAGGGGAGCACATTACCTTTAATTGTTCAAATCGTTGGACGCGTTTACGAATTATTCCCCAATAAGATGATGCATCTCATAAAAAATTTGCACAAAAAATTCAAAAATTCATATAACATTTTTAAATCTCATATTCTGCTGCAAAATGACTGTAAACTAGTGTTACTAAGAATAAATTAATTATGTATATTCAATAGTAGTAATATAAAAAAAATGGGTTTTTACTTTAGCTTGTAAATACAATAAGAGATAAACACTAAATTATACAGTACAACGCATGATTTTGGGACTCAATTCTGAGAACTGCAAGTGAAAGTAGCCCAAAAAAAAAGTTCTGTATCATTCGTTTTGTCTAGTTACATGTCATAATAATTTAATATCGATTCGACGTTAGTAAGTATCGTATAGGGGAATTTGTCACGTTTTAGGCTCTTTTGTTTGATATAACTCGAGAACCACTAGTCCGATTTAGCTGAAACAAATTTAAAAAACTTAGTATTACAATTCCTTTAACCGGTTCATATAACGTTTCCCCACATAAGCAACAGTTTCACATTTTCCATTCATGAAATGATTTTGAACTGGGTTTATTTTGTAGCAGTTACAATAAAACTATTGTACTCCGTGGCGTATGATTTACGTGGAATATTACTTATGATAATCATACGCCACCATAGAGTATTTATGTTTTGTCAAACAAAAGAGCCTAGAACGTGAAAAATTCCTCTATACGATACTTACTAACTTCAAATCGATATTAAATTATTATGGTATGTAACTTGACAAAACAAAATGATACAGAACTTCATTTTTTTGGGGCTACTTTCACGTGCAGTTCTCAGAATTGAGTCCCAAAATTATGTGTTGTACTGTGTTATTTATGTGAGTTTTTTCGCAATTTTTACAACATATTAAATTCTTCTAGCCTTTTTATCTCTTGACAAAATTGGCAACCCTGTAGCATTAACTTAACGCTTTGCTTTCCTGTCTTTAATCCCCCACTGCCACAATTATCACAAAGAGCATTCTATTAAAGAGCTTTGCAGATTACTCATCGCCTGCCAACAGTTAAGAGAACTGGCGTATGCCAATGTTTTGGTCTCTCTCAACTCATCCGCTACGTTTTTTTTCTCGTCGTCTTATTGAATAATAATGTAATGTAATAAGTGAAAGTGTTTGTTCGCTCTGCCAATGTTAGCTTCACCTTCGTGACGCCTTCGCCATCGTCATAGCGCTGAGTGCGCTGTTTCATCGTCTCATATACAGACCGCTGGCCCCGTGCCGCGGCTGTGCTCTGTTTTGTCTACACTTCGGACCAGCTCTGCTTGACCTACTTTTCAGGCATAGCAAACGCAAACGTTAACGTATAAACGAATGCCGCCGCATACAACAACAAGACAACACATAACGAATAGAGCCGTCATGCACAAACACACATACACAGTCACATACTCACCTCGTCGTCGTCGTGGTTGTTGTTGTCGTAGCCATGCAGATTCAGGTCTATGTTAGAGAGATTAATTTCATTTTCATTAAAACGTTTTTTCTTCTTCTTTTTCGTAGCGCTGTGTTTTTGTGCTCTTCTCGTCACCACCGACACAACAACATGGTCTGTCTTTTTATTTCAACCATTGGGTATATTCTTAGGTATTTCTTAACATCAGGTTGGTCAGGGAATACCAGGAGGAATGGGGCAAAAGTAGATATTCCAAGAGAGATAGGGGGAGAGAGAGAGTGAGAGTATGTGTTGTAAGCTCAAGAGAGAGTGTGCATTAGGTGGTCCATCTGTAAGTGCACGTGATGGGGCTTGTTGCCATAGCAGTAATGCTGCCAGAGTATGGGCGACCCAGTGCGTGTGTGTCTTTCAAAGTTATTTATGACTGAATTTTCATGTTTTTTTCTCTTCTTTTCCTGTGGCCTGCTAAGCCCTAAAATATCTTCCTTACTTGGATATTACATGACACAGAGAGCGGTGGCAGTGAGATTTTGTGGCGCCCAATTTGAGTAAATTTGTGTGTAGTTGCACTACAAGTGGGTGTTCGGAAATTGAGGAAAAAATGGAATTTCAACGGCTATAGTCAATAATGACACTAAGAAGCCTTGATAAAATTTACAGAGGTCGATAAATGTTAGGGAAATGTTTTCCAATTTCAATCATAGATAGCAGTATGATGGCAAAAAGAAGCGACGGGTGTCTGATAAATTGCAATACCGTCGTTAAAATAAGGATATAAAGGATGGCTATTGAAGTGACAGTGATATATAACACAGTACAATACATGATTTTGGGACTCAATTCTTAGAACTGCACGTGAATGTAGCCCCAAAAAGAAGAAGTTCTACATCATTCGTGTTGTCAAGTTACATGCCATAATAAATTAATATCGATTTGAAGTTATTAAGTATCGTATAGGGGAAGTTGTCACGTTTTAGGCTCTTTTGTTTGAAATAACATAAATACTGTATGGTGGCATATGATAATCATAAGTTATATTGCACGAAAATAATACGCCACGAAGTACAACAGTTTTATTGTAACTGCTACAAAATAAACCCAGCTCAAAATCATTTGATGAAAGGAAAAGTGACACTGTTTATTATGTAGGGAAACTTTATATGAACAGATGTAAGGAATTGTAATTCTGAAATTTTTTTTAAATTTGCTTCAGCTAAATCGGACTGGTGGTTCTCGAGTTATGTCAACCAAAAGAGTCTAAAACGTGACAAATTCCCCTATAAGATACTTACTAACTTGAAATCGATATTAAATTATTATGGCATGTAACTTGGCAAAACGAATGATGCTGAATTTCTTCTTTTTGTAACTACTTTCACGTGTAGTTCTCAGAATTGAGTCCCAAATATGTAACCTAAAAAATGTTATACTGTGTAACAATATAAAGAATCTTCAAGTATTAGGGATAACTTGAGTTGGCTGAAGCATTGGATTTGCTCGCAGAATGTATGCACGATGTAGAGCTATTTCGAGATAGTTGTAGAAACCGGTCTGCCAGCCTTAATTAGGTAGGTCTTTTCGGTCTGTCCGAGGTTGCAAGGCTGTTGCATCGGAACGAATCCACAATCTTGTTCTGCCTAATGACGTTTGCCACTGCCCGTTGCGAGGGCACCAGTCGCTTAAGTGCAAGGTGTTAAAACTGGAAGTAGTTCGACTACGAGGTCTCACCAGAGACCTATTTCTGGTGCAATGGGTGACATGGGATACACACGTTCAACATCTCCAGTTCGTGCCCTTGTTCACAAGTAGTCTGTTCTCTCTTTGTGAAAGGCGAACGTGGTTGACATGGGATACATACATGCAAGGTCTGCAGTGCGTGTCCTTGTTCATTAGAGTCTTATTGATCTCAATGTGTGTACTTTGGTATGCGCGATTAGGTAAAAGTTCAAGTCTGTTGTGAAAGGCATTCAATCCTCTGAGGTATAATTCATTTATTTACAATTTGCTAACAATTTTACTTTACACCGGTGTATGTGGCCGGTAGCGGCGGGATCAGAAGCCTCGCAACTTGTTCCAGACTGTTTGGTTGGTGTACGACTCCTAGTGGGAGCATCACGCGGTTGAAACTAGTAGAGTCTTTGGGGTCGAAAGTGGAATTGCATTGCAACTTGCCCATAGAGTAGCGAAGGCGGTAAGAAGGACCTCACCTTGGTCAATTGGGGATATGTCCCATGCTGTCATATCCGATTCGTTATTTTCTGCCTGGAATAAAGAGCCGACCAAAGTTTTTGACTCATATTCCTAGATATCTCAAGCTTGCTCATACTACGCTAGGAGTCGGTGGCAATCACATGGTTAAGGCCTTCATGGCGCGACTCATGTAAAACACTCGTGGACACTGGGACCCAGTATAAGAACCGAATTATTTGCCATAGAAATATAGATGCTATACGTTGCTAAAAGAAAACTTCTTTATTCTCCTTTATTCTATTACAAGATTTGCTTGACAGCCGTTACAACACAGCCTCGGTGTTTTTGTCTCGAAACTATCTCTTAATGTCCAGTAAAGAAATTAACTCTATAGAAATGCAATGTGATTCATTTAGAGTTTTGTTTTTTATATGGATTTGCTTTACAGTTCAAGCGTATCCAGTGTCATGTTGTTATCTAATTTGTATTCACAATTGTTTGACAATTTGACAATCGATTCGTGTATCCATCATTAACATTTCTTTCGTCGGATGCCACCGACTGCAACTTCGACATTCGGATGCATCTTCAAACTATAGGTCCTGTTGTGTGAGTCTAAAGATGTTAGCTTAATGATCAATTCAATTGTGAGACTCTCTCTCCCATATTTCATTTAAGGGATATAAAGGGAAAATCAGTTAAGTTTCGGCATTTCAACCTCTCAGCAACAAACAACTAATTGCGAATTAAAATCTCCACCATATTGTCAAGGAAATAGATTTCACATCGATCTACCAGATTTGACCTATCATAGACTTGCGAGAACACGACTTGCGTTAAGCCTGTCTATATTAAGCTGGTTTGCAAATATGCTAAGATGTTAAGACTTTCCTACAATGATTTTTGTAGAAGCTGCAACGATTAAGAAAAAGAGGAAACAACGGAGCATCTTCTACGCCAATGCCATGCTTTTGGTGACATAAGATATGAGAAGATTGGTCATAGGACAGACAGCACCCTTATCAAGGCAAAAAAATGGATTAAAAGCGACGTTAACCAAGTGATGTCGGCACCATTGGTGCGAATATTAAACCAGTATCACAAAGGGACCTATATCTAAACCTAAGACCTATGTCAAACAAAAGAGTCTAAAACGTAACAAATTCCCCTATACGATACTTACTAACTTCAAATCGATATTAAATTATTATGGCATGTAACTTGACAAAACGAATGATGCAGAACTTCTTCTTTTTGGGGCTGCTTTCACGTGAAGTTCTCAGAATTAAGTCCCACATGAGCTGAAAAATGTTGTACTGTGTATGATATTGACGTACCAGGGGGAAGTTATAGGTCAGATTAGATAAGTTTTCCCATGATCCTTCTCATACTGCTTGTTATTTCACGACACGCCTACTGCAAGAATATCGCCCATCATTCAAATAAATAAACAGAAACAGTTGAGTTTTTTCTAAAAAAGATAATATTTTAGGCCGCATTAGGATTATGAGATTTTTTTTAATATACTTTGATCCGTTTCCAATGAGGTTATATCTGAAAGTAATGTTGGCTAATTTCAATCGAATTCCCCTGAAAACTGTAGTTTTTGTAGGTAAGCACTTTTTCTCCCCCACCCTCCCTTGAGTATTCAAACTCCAACTGAAACCATGTTTCATACATATATGTTCAAGCTGATACATCGTGCTCGTGTTATGTTATGTACCTTTACCTTCTATGTCATAAACAATTTCGGTTTTAATTAAAACATAATATTGTATTTCATCTTATGCCAACATTTTGCCTACACCGGTCATACCCCCATCTCATTGAATTTTGAAAAAATATCACAGGCTCAAAATACATTTAGCATTTTGTGACATCGCCAACAACTCTATTATTTCAAACGCTTTAGTGAATAATCACATTTTCTGTGTGCTGTCACACGCACTACTCTCTTTTGAGGCTAAGGCGTCTCAAATGTGCCTCTTACGCGCTCTCTCTCTCCCTGCCTCTCTTATTAAGTTACACTTGCTACCCACACTAACCACTCTCTCTCACACAACAGGCTTACACATCGTCTATCTCTTCGTTCGTCCTTTCGCCTTACTCCTGTCTTTGTGCTCTTGTCCCACATTCTCTCTGGGGGTGTTGCACGTTGTTGGGACACGCACATTGCCTCTTTGAAAGTCACACCAGGATAAGTATTGTGTAAGGTTCGTAACATAATTCCTTCAAATGATTTCTGTATTGTATTCGTCAGCATCATATGATATCTATGATAATGCTGTTTTTTTTTTCTCATGCTCATTGTGGATTCAGTTTTAGATTTCACGTCGCTTTCGCTGTTCTTTTTTTTACATTCTAGTTGAATTTTTATGGGTCACTAGGGGTGGATGGGTGTATACGTAGGTTACTACTCGTGGGTTATGGTAGGTCGGGTAGGCGTCGTGTGTTGTACACACATCATTCTAAACCTCTTGCAAGATAGAGTAAATGAGCGAAGAGGAGTTTTCATATCCTATTGTCTCGTAAGCGGAACGGGATATCTCACATCGTAAAGTCGTTTATATGCGACTAAATAAAGTGGGTTAGATCTTGTGGTCTTTTGTTGGCAATGAATGAATGGTGTTGAATTTTGTCCGAAACATGAGAAGACATAAAATATGTAAAGGAGGTAATTTGACTAAGGGGTTGGGGGTAAAGTAGAAGGAAGTCAGTATATACCCACCACACCCCCTTTTAACTAGAACATGACCTACTAACAGTGTCGGCAATATGTACTACATTTTTTTGCTTGTACTCTTTAAATATCTGTTTGTGAAATGAAGACAACACATTCACTGAAATTTTAAATGGGTAACATGACGATGATGATAAACTTCTGGCGCTTGTTGATGTATTTGGAACTTTTTGTCTGCATATCTGAAATCTAATGCAAAGCGAATGATGCGTATCTGCATAGTGAATAGTTGGGTGGCCGTAGACAAGGAATTTTTATGGGGGAAATGTTGTAGTGATTAAAAACAAATATCATCTTATAAAATGGAAATTTATGAAAAAGAAAATTTCATAAAGAAAACACCTTCTGCTTATAATATTAGTATAAATTATAAAATATGGCGTATTTTCGATTGTACCAAAAGGTACCTTTACTTTTCAAAAGGTTGTGAAAGGTGCTTATATTGCATTAAAAAGTAATTTAACTGTACAAAAAATACACTTTGCTGTATCCATAACTAATTGTTGTTACTTTTTAAGTACCAAATAGTACTTTTATTATACAAGAAAGTATTTTTATTTTCAAAAAGTACCGCAAAGAATTTTAATCGTTTCAAGAATAGTACTTTATAAGTGCTTCCGTTATGGCAGAAAATACTTTTATTCTACCAATAAGTACATTTATTGTACCAAACATAACTTTTAGTGCAACAAAAAGTACTTTAATGTTTAAAAACAGTGCCTTTTATTGTACTAATAGTACTTTTACTATAACAAAAAGTACATTTATTGTACCTGAATTGTATATAATCGTACTTTTAATGTACTAAATGTACCAAAGGTACTATTAAAAGTACCTTTATTATACCCAAAAGTACTTTTATTGTACCAGAAAGTACCTTTACTGCACTAAATAGTACTTCTGTTATATCAAAAATTAGTTTTATAGGATGAAAAAGTCCTAAAATTGTACCACAAACTATTTTTTTATACCGAAAAGTACTTTTTTACCAGCAATTGATTTGGTTGCATAAAATGTACTTTTATCATATCAGAAACTGCTTTTATAGTACCAAATAGTGATTTTATTGAATGAAAAAGTACTTTTGCTGTATCAAAACGAACCTCTACTGTAGTAAAAAGTATTTTTTTTGTACTAAAAGGTACTTTTATTGTACTAAAAAGTACTTTAATTGTACTAAAAAGTACTTTTATTGTACTAAAAAGTACTTTCATTGTACCAAAATGTACTTTAATTGTACTAGAAAGTACTTTTACTGTACTAAAAAGTACTTTTAATGTACCAAAGTTATTTTTTTGAATGAAAAAGTACTTTTACTGTAGCAAAATGCACCTCTACTGTACTAAAAAGTATGTTTATTGTACTAAAAAATACTTTTCTTCTGCTAAAAAGTACTTTTATTGTACTAAAAAGGACTTTTATTGTACTAAAAAGGACTTTTATTATACCAAAGAGTACTTTTGTTGTATCAAAAAGTACTTTTATTGTACTAAGAAGTACTTTCATTGTACCAAAAAGTACTTTAATTGTACTAGAAAGTAATTTTATTGTACTAACAAGTACTTTTATTGTACTAAATAGTGCTTTTATTATACTAAAAAGTACTTTTATTGTACTAAAAAGTAATTTTATTGTACTAAAAAGTACTTTTATTGTACTAAAAATTACTTTCGTTGTACTAAAAATAATTTTATTGTACTAAAAAGTACTTTTATTGTACTCAAAAGTACTTTTATTGTACTAAATAGTACTTTTATTATACTAAAAAGTACTTAACTTCAAGGAGTCTTATTGATCTCAATGTGTGAACATTAGTATTATTGGCGAGTATGTACTTGTAAAAGTTCAAGTCTGTACTGAAAGGCGTCCATTCCTCTGATGTATGATTCATTTAACCACAATTTGGTAACAGTTTAACACCGGTGAGTGTAGCCGGTAGCGGCGTGATCAGAAGCCTCGGAACTTGTTCCAGACTGATCGGTTGGTGTACGACTCCTAGTGGGAGCATCACTCGGTTGAAACCGAAATCGCTGGGCTCGAATGTGGAATTGCATTTCAACATGCCCATAGAGTAGCGAAGGCGGTAAAATGCACCTCACCGTAGCCAATTGGGGGTATGTCCCATACTGTCATACCCGATTTGTTATTTTCTGCCTGGAAGAAAGAACCGACAATAGCGGGAGCTGGCTTCGAAAGTTTTTGACTCCTATTCCTAGAAAGCTCAAGCTTGCTCGGACTATCATAGGAGTCGGTGGCAATCACATGGTTAAGGCCTGCATGGCGCTACAAACACTCGTGTACACTGGGGCTTAGTATAAGAACCGAATTCTTTTCCATAGAAATATATGTGCCGTATGTTGATAAAAGGAAACTTCTTTATGCAAAAACTACTTTCATAGTACAAAAAAGTTCTTGTATTTAATAAAAAAAAGTATTTTTGTTGTAACAAAAAGTACCTCCACTGTACTAAAAAGTACTTTTGTTGTACTAAAAAGTACTTTTATTGTACTAAAAAGTACTTGTACTGTACTAAAAAGAACTTTTTTGTACTAGAAATTACATTAATTACAACAAAACGTAATTTTATTGTACTAAAAATTACATTGACTGTTTCACAAATTACTTTTACTGTACTGGGAATTACTTTTATTGCACCAAAAAATACTTTCAGTATACCAATAAGTACATTAATTGTACCGAAAAGAACATTTGATGTACTAAAAGTTCTTTAAATGTGTCAAAAGTGACAAAAATTGTCGACAGCAATGTTGCCCCCTCAATGTTGTCGACAGCAACTTCGCAGTATAAGTCTCGAGACAATCGACATGTCTAGTAGAAGTTTCTCAAACAGTGACGTTCGCATTCGTCGTTAAACAAGTAGGTGCCGTTTGTTGTGAATCTGAAATAGAAAGCGTGTTAATTCACAACAGCGCGATAAGCTATCCAATACCTCATTCATTGTAAAGGGAAAGTAAGTAAGTAAGTATGTCATATTATGACGAGTTTATCTACATTCTGCTTAACCCTTAAAAAAATACATTTAATCACCTACTCCCATCAAAATCCTTGAAATAATCACCTAACCGCTCGATAGCATCGCATTGATCTTCTATTCACTCAAAACCAAACGCCCTTTTAATCATTTTATCATCCAACAGCTGACACTCCTCCACCTCAATTCTTGTTGATCGTATCTCTAACAAAGCCATAGTTGATTCCGCCTAACCACTTCCATAAGCTACAAAACCATGTTACGGTAAATATCAATCACGAAAATCACCAACAGCATAGCGGTATCAGTAAAAATGCATCTCTATGAATCAACTACAACACATCTACTTCTTCGTCTATCTCATTAGCGATCGGTTGCGAGTTTACCTTCAAATTTTTATTTATTATTAGTTGGCGTTTTTCGAGTCTGGCCAACTAACCGAGATCATTTCGGCCAGTGTGGTATTATTTGTTAAATTGATAACATAAATTTAAGGCACACAAAACAAAAAACGCAGCACAGCACACGAGCGAAAAAAAATAAGCAAATCTATTTATAATTATGCGTTAAAATTTCATTTATTATTATAAGTTAGATGGTGTTGTTGCTGTAGCTATTTCTAACCTTGAAATTGCAAAACCCCATAACATTGTTTTGTGATTCGAGTACTCGAACCGTACTTAAAACCGAATATATGATGTCTGCTTAAAGAAAGACCTAAATTCCAGTATAGCTTTCTGTGTTTCCCCGCCTGTGTGTGTTTTTGGCATCGAACCGAGTCCATGTTCATTTTGGTTTGGGGTCTGTTTTTTTTGTGATGTTGTTTGTACTTTTTGCTGTGAAAAAAAAAACACAACACCAGAAAATGTAATTAAGCATTTGTGTGCAATTAAAAATTAACACGTATATTTTTATAGGAGGGGATTAACAACAGCGTTACATACAGGTACCCTACGGTCGGTTTGGGTAAAAGTGTTGAAAGGTGAAATGAAAGAGGGGTTCTGTGTGTACTTAACCAAAATATACTGTCCTCCTAAGAAAAAAAGTCACATCTCCAGTTTAGTAGTTTTGAGATGTGTATCTTCTAAAATAGACCGACCCAAAAAAATTGCATCCAGTGCATGAAAATTCCAAAAATATGGGAAAAAAGGTTATTTTTTCATGATGTTTTCCTCACAAAATTTATTTCGTTGTACTCCGTGGCGTATGATTTATGTGGAATATTACTTATTATAATCATAATTTTATGGTGAAAATATCATGAAAAAATAGCCCTTTTTCCCATATTTTTACAATTTTCATGCACTAGATGCAATTTTTTTGGGTCGGTCTATTTAAGACTTTTTTTGCTCTGGTTTAGATCTACAACTTTGCCGAAGACGAAAAGAAAAAATTCCGAACAGTTTATGAAATATGGACTCCCTAAAAATGGTAAAAAAAAATCGTATTGGGGTGAAAATATTGGAGTATACATAAAAAAATGTTTCGATGTAATGGGGCCAAATCCTTTGGGGATTTTTTTAGTCTCGGTATATACTTCAAAAATAGGCGGCACCAATTTATGTGTTGCACTGTGTAATTTCAAATATTTAATTATCTGATTTTGTTAAATTTTTTATTAAAATCCAACATGCTTGTCTTTGTATACCACAAAGTATTTTTTATTGTATCAAAAAGTCTCATACTTATACCACAAAGTACCTTTATTTACCAAAAGGATTCAAAATGTTCTTAATAACAGTACTTTTATCATACCAGAAAGTACTTTCGTTTTACAAACATACATTTTTTATGCAAAAAATAGCTTTTATTGCACCAAAAAGTACCATTATTGTACCAAAAAGTACTTTTGTGGTAACAGAAATTACTTTTAGTATAACATAAAGAACGTTTGTTGTACAAACTCGAATATTGATTGTACCAATAAGTACTTTTATTGTATCAAAAAATAATTATACCAGCAAGTACTTTTATTGTACCAAACAGTAGTTTCATAATACCAGAAAGAACTTTTAAACATAAATTGTATTATACCAAAAATAACTTTTTTTTGGTACAAAGTACTTTTGTGGTACCAGCAATTAATTTTGGTACAACATAAAGTACCTTTGTTGTACTAAAAAGTATTATTATTGTATCATAAAGCACTTTTGTTGTACCAGACAGTACTGTTATTGTACCACAAAGTACTTTTATTCCTCAAACAGTACCTTTATTATACCTAAAAGTACTTTTTATTGTAGCAAAAGGTATGTTTATTAGATCAAAAAGTACTTTCATTATATCAGAAAGTACTTTTATTGTACAAACATTAATTTTATTATATCAATTAAAAATAACTTTTATTGTTCCAAAAAGTACCTTTGTGGTACCAGCAATTACTTTTGGTACAACATAAAGCACCTTTGTTGTTGTAAAAAGTATATTTATTGTACCAAAAAGTACTTTTAGTGTACCAGCGGAACTTTTATTGTACCAAAAAGTACCTTTTCTCAAACACTAACTTTATTGTACCAAAAAGTACCATTTATTGTACCAAAAATTATCTTAATTGTATCAAAATGTACTTTCATGATATCAGAAAGTACTTTTATTGTACAAACATTAATTCCATTTTATCAAAAATAATTTTTATTGTATCAAAAAGTACTTTTATAGTACCAGAAATTACTTTTAGTATAACATAAAGTACCTTTGTTGCACCAAAAAGTACTTTTATTATAACAAAAAGTACTTTTATATTGTAACAAAAAGTACTGTACCCAAAATTACATCTGTTGTACCAAAAGTTGATTTTATTGTACCAGAAAGTACTTTTATTGTACCAAAAAGTACGTTTGTGGTACCAGCAATTACTTTTAGTTAAACATAAAGTTCCTTTATATTGTAACAAAAAGTACTTTTATTGTACCCAAAAGTACATCTGTTGTACCAAGAAGTGATTTTATTGTACCAGAAAGTACTTTTATTGTACCAAAAAGTTCATTTGTGGTACCAGCAAGTACTTTTGGTACAACATAAATTACCTTTGTTGTACTAAAAAGTATATGTATTGTACCAAAAAGTACTTTTTTCTCAAACAGGAACTTTATCAAAAAGTACTTTTATGATATCAGAAAGTACTTTTATTGTACAAACATTAATTCATTATACCAAAAATATTTTTTTTGTATCAAAAATTACTTTTAGTGTAACATAAAGTACCTTTGTTGTACTAAAGAGCACATTTATTGAACCAAAAAGTACTTTTATTGTAACCAAAAGTACTTTAATCACAAAAGAATATACTTTCATTTTGCAAACAGTAATTTTTATTAAAATAACTTTTATTATACCAAAATCGACTTTTATTGTATAAAAAATTCTGTTGTACGAAATAGTACTTTTAATGTTTCAGAAAGTATTTTTATTTTTTAAACAGTTGATTGTACCAAAAAGTACTTCTGTTGTATCAAGAAGTGATTTAACAGTACCAAAAAGTACCTTTAAGTACTTCGATTGTACGAAAAGGTACATTAAATGTACCAGAAATTACGTTAAACTATTCTGACCGGGCCGGCTCCAGTCATCTACATTGCCGGCCCCCTCGATGGTGTCGACAGCAACTTAGCAGTACAAGTGTCGAGTCAATCGGCATGTCTAGTAAAAGTGACGTTCGCATTTGTCGATAAACAAGTAGGTGCCGTTTGTTGTGAATCTAAAAAAGAAAACATGTTAATTCACAACAACGCGAGAAGCTATTCCATACCTAATTCATGAGATGTAAAGGGAAATTAAGTTAAAGTTCTATTGCACTAAAAAGTACTTTGTTTTCTTTAACATTACTTTTACTGCGCCATAAAGTATTTTTATTGTACTACAAATAGTTTTAAGTGTATAAAATGTATTTTAATTATAACAAAATCTTATTTTACTATACCAAAATGTACATTTATTCCACCAAACAGTACTTGTATGGCAATTGCTTCAAGTGTAGAGTGTTACCGCAGCCATTCTGGCACCCCCCCCCCCCCCCCCCCCCTGCCTAACACAAGACATAATGTCTCTATTAATAAGTTTTGTTTGACTTGAACAATTTATAGTATTTAAATAATGCATATATTAATAATAATACAAAATAATAATGAAAAGAATGTAAACGACTAAAACAAAACAAACACAACAGACAAAAAAAAGAACAAAAACAGCACACACAAGAAAAAAAAAGAACACAACACACATTTAATAATTTCGCATAGTGTTTTATTGTGTGGCTGTGTTGTTTGTTAGACACTGATGGACAATACGTATGTATGTTTATAAATACTTATGTTAGTATGGCTGTTCCTTTTTGCATTGAGCTTCAATAGACGTTGGTTGTTACAACAACAAAGCTACTAATGTCTATTGTAAGCATTTGAAAAACAACAACAACAACAACTACCACTGTCATGCTACTAATGTCTATTCTATAGCTCTTTATTAGCAAACAAATCATAATACATGATGCACCGACGTAAATACTACAATGCACTACAACAACAGCAACAACAACACCATTAAGACAACGCGTCGAAGCAGAAGAAGACGTTAGCAAACAACAACAGCACCACTCACTATGTAGTTAGTATGATATATACAAGTATGTGTCCGACTGTGTGTGTATGTGTGTTGTACAAAAAATGCATTATTATTGATCATCACGCGTCGCACATTTTAACTGACCTCCTCCTCGCAAAATGAAATTGCGGTCGTATATGGCCCTGGTTTACGATACTCATCGTCGTCGTCGTCGTCGCCGACATATCGATGCTGTTGTTGGTGTTATTATTGTTTTGCTACCAGAGCGTATACGTACGTTCTTACAATTTCGTTTATAATACGCGCGCTACTACCACTACAACATTGTCATTTCTTTTTGATTGAGGGGGGGTTTATTCGTTGGATTGTGTCTGTTGTGTTCAGTCAAAAACCAATAAATTGATGTAAATAATAGCGTTGCCAGATTAGTATAGCAAGTGCATAGGAGACAATATCTATTAATGTTATAAATGTGAATGTTAGTCTGTTTGTGCCTCAATCACGTCTAAACGGTAGAAACGATTTTAATGAAATTTGCTAGACATTTTGTATACTATATGGAAATTACTATATCAATTTTAGAGATATAGGAGATAAAAGTTGATACCCAGCTAGTAATTGGCAACACAAATATGAATATGCAGATAAATTTTTAATTTTCGATGGGTGAGCGGAGGGCGCCTGACAAAGCTGTATTTTATCCCTAGAGGGATAAAATTTGATAAAACTGTATTTTAGGTTATAAATTTTCTAATGACAATTTTATACCGAATAGAAGGCATGGCAAAATTGTTTTGTAGCACCAGTGAGCAAAAGGGACGTGGTAAAATTGTTTTGTAGAACTAGAGATACCAAATTGATACACAGATACCTAGTACTGGGCCCTTCAGCTATGTTGATAAAGAAGAACATTTCATTAACGTGCTGCAAAAGTGTTTTTTTGGGCTAGAAATATAATATTTGATGCATAGGTAGTACTCAGCAATACAGACATGAATATTTAGACGAACAATTTATTTGTTGAGCTGTATTCGGATAAAAATGTTTGATACACATAGTGTATTCAGCGACACATAGATTTATATTTAAGCGAAATTTAAATTTGCAAACAGTGCGAGACAAGAGACCATATTGTCACAATCAACCTGTTTCGACTTTTGGTGATGAAGCACCACAAAACATTCTGTAAATCGCTGGTACCAAGAGCTATGCCTCTGAGCCCGGTCGCTCCATGACGAATTTCGTGAAGGTCGTCCAAATTCGGTCGGTTTGTCGAAAACCATCGATGCTGTGCGTGAAATATTAAAGCAAGATTGGCATGTGACATACCGGCCTCCTTGGACATAGGAATGACATGCATCAATATGATATTGCATGTTCATTTGGCGAATGTTTAGAAAAAAGGCTGTTGTCGATTGGAGCTAAAAAATGTTGAAAAAATATAACGGCAAAAGATCAAATACTGTTTATAACATTGTGACAGGTGGATCACATCGAAGCAAATAATCGCCCTTTTTGTCAGTATAACCGGTCACGTCAATTCTAAGTGATATCCTGGCGAGAGAACGAATCAAAATATACCAAATAAAAGTATCCGGCAATCCAGTGGGAAAGGAGACCTTTGCGGACCCCCCATGTGCGGGTACTTAAATTATATTATTATATTATATTTTCGAGACGAATCCAACAGTGTTATTTTTAAGTTCCTATGGGTTCCCTGGACCGATTTAGAGCCATTTAAATTTCCGGGACAGACAAAAAAAAAAATTTAAAAAATAAATTAAAAATTCTAGAAAATAATAGAAAAATTAAATGTAAAAAATGTGGGGGAAAATTTTAAAAGTTAATATCGCTTTTTAAATATCATAACCCCGGGAAAAAAATAGAATAAGCTATTTTCTTAAAAAAAAAATTGAAATTTGGAGTGAAAATGATTATGTTATAGCTGGCACATAATTTTTTGCAAAATTATTTGTTTATTAATATTTTTAATTTATATGATATTAAGAATTTTTTGTAGTAAATTTAATATATTGAAATATTTTTATGTTGTTAATATTTCATTAATTTGTATTAATATTTTTAATATGTATAATAATTATTTCATACTTTTTATAATTTTTTAAAATACATATATTGTTAATATTGTTATACTATTTTTTATATTTTAAATTTTTCAATATATTTAATATTTTATAATATTTTTATATTTTTAAAAATTATATTATAATATTCTTAACATTTTTTAACATAAATTTTTTTTTATATATTTAAATGTATTACATTATTTTTTATTTATTTCAAAATTGGTTATGTTTAATTTTATTTTAATAAAATTTAAGCAATAACATTCAAAAATTTACATTGAGATCTGAAAATTTGTCTTCCCCTCCCCTACAAAAAAAAGGTGGCATCTCTGTTAATTAAGTGTACACCGAATAAAATATTTATGAGTCCCAGTCTTTGGGATGGGGAGTAACAGTGGGGTAGGTTGTGTTATTGATGGCGATGGTGTTGGTGCTGGGTGGTGTTGGTGGGGTGTTAACGATGGCCTATTTGTGTTGTTGGTTTTATTATTCAGTTGATGTAATTGTTGTTAGCACAGTGTGCGTTCGTTTGTTTCTGTTTGCAAGTGTTGTTTTGTTTAATTTGTTGTGTTTTGTGTTTGCTCGTGTGTGTTCGGCCAAAACAGCAACAACGAAGCAACGTTTAAACACACACACACACACTAGCAGACTCATAAAGTTGTAAGGCGCGCGCTCGCGCTAAAAGTATGTCAAGGTTTTTTTGACGTTGCGTTACGTTTTTTTTCTTCAATTCAGTTTTTTTTTTCATGTGTTTCTTGACGCTGCTACTAGTGACGCTGTCGCTAGTCGCTACTGTTGTCGTCGTTGTTGTTGCAGTTGAATTACATGGTGCGATTGTTGTTGCCTACATAGAAGAGCGCGGGAATCCGTCAGTCAGTCAGCCAGTCAGTCATTCATATAGAAATGTTTATAGCGTATTTTGGGGAATTTAGTATAAAGTTGTTAGGTGGAAAAAATATACACTAAAGAGAAACAGAAAGAAATGTTTGTGTTTGGTTTATGATTGCATTCGCAAGATGAGCAGAAAAGAACAATTAAGAGAGTTAAATGAAAAGAAAATAACTATGAATAGATTGCAGGATATGTTTGAATGTATGGACAACAAGTAGACATTTATTACAGGGGACATTAAAATCCATTAAAACCCTTACAAAGGTTTTATGTAGAAAAATTCCATGTCACGCAATAATAAAAGCTTTCAAAAAAATTAAATTTTAATTTAGAAAAATTATATTTTTATATTTTTATATTATTATATTTTTATATTTTTATATTTTTATATTTTTATATTTTTATATTTTTATATTTTTATATTTTTATATTTTTAAATTTTTATTTTTTTATATTTTTTTTTTATATTTTTATATTTTTATATTTTTATATTTTTATATTTTTATATTTTTATATTTTTATATTTTTATATTTTTATATTTTTATATTTTTATATTTTTATATTTTTATATTTTTATATTTTTATATTTTTATATTTTTATATTTTTATATTTTTATATTTTTATATTTTTATATTTTTATATTTTTATATTTTTATATTTTTATATTTTTATATTTTTATATATTCATATTGTCATATTTTTATGTTTTTATATTATTATATTATTATATTATTATATTATTATATTATTATATTTTTATATTTTTATATTTTTATATTTTTATATTTTTATATTTTTATATTTTTATATTTTTATATTTTTTATTTTCATATTTTTATATTTTTATATTTATATATTTTCATATTTTTATATTTGTATATATTTATATTTTTATATTTTTATATTTTTATATATTTCTATATGTCTATAGTTTCATATCTTTATATCTTTATAGTTTTATATTATTTTTGTATTTTTATGTTTTTTATATATTTATATTTTTATGTTTTTATATTATTATATTATTATGTTATTATATTTTTATATTTTTATATTTTTATATTTACATATTTTTATGTTGTTATATTTTTATATTTTTATATTTAAATATTTTTATATTTTTATATTTTATATTTTTATATTTTTATATTTTTATATTTTTATATTTTTATATTTTTATATTTAAATATTTTTATATTTTTATATTTTTATATTTTTATATTTTTATATTTTTATATTTTTATATTTTTATATTTTTATATTTTTATATTTTTATATTTTTATATTTTTATATTTTTATATTTTTATATTTTTATATTTTTATATTTTTATATTTTTATATTTTTATATTTTTATATTTTTATATTTTTATATTTTTATATTTTTATATTTTTATATTTTTATATTTTTATATTTTTATATTTTTATATTTTTATATTTTTATATTTTTATATTTTTATATTTATATATTTTTATATTTTTTTATATTTTTTTATATTTTTTTATATTTTTATATTTTTATATTTTTATATTTTTATATTTTTATATTTTTATATTTTTATATTTTTATATTTTTATATTTTTATATTTTTATATTTTTATATTTTTATATTTTTATATTTTTATATTTCTATATTTTTATATTTTTATATTTTTATATTTTAATATTTTTATATTTTTATATTTTTATGTTTTTATGTTTTTATATTTTTATATTTTTATATTTTTATATTTTTATATTTTTATATTTTTATATTTTTATATTTTTATATTTTTATATTTTTATATTTTTATATTTTTATATTTTTATATTTTTATATTTTTATATTTTTATATTTTTATATTTTTATATTTTTATATTTTAATATTTTTATATTTTTTTTCGAAGATTAATATTTAATGGAAATATTTGAAATTCGCCGTCGGTAGTTGAAATCGTCATTTACTGATTCACACCAGAATTGACTACTCAACCAAACATTAAGTATCCACCGCTAGTTGCCACCCAAAGCCTCGCCCTCTCAATCCAGCCTTTACTATAAGCAGCCCTCACAGCTTTGGGGCAAACCCAATTAATTTGAATCACTGCTCGCCGACACCAGCAAAACAATCAAATCACATTTCGTTTCGCTCAAGAAAGCGCCATCCAACAATCTCCACCAAAACAAATGTTGCCTCCACACCCCAAGTCACAAAACTGCATTGTTTTAATTATCACTCATTGTTGTTAATGTTGTTCTGTTTTATGGGTAGACTTGTCAGGGGAAGGGGCAAAAACTACAGTTTGACTATAACTAATTAATAACAATGTGCGGCCTAAATCAGCATGAAAGGGGTCAAAATCGCATGGCAAAAATCATTTATCATAATCTCTCATTGCAAATTGTTGACTTTGGAGGTAACAGAATGAGACACGACAATTGGGCAATTAATGGGGTAATTGAGACATTCTAATAATAATACAACAACTATTAAGGTATCACAATTGTTAAATATTTATCAAGTTGTCTTTCATTGAACATATTGTTTTTGGCAATAAATGCTAATTTTTGACAGTAAAATATAAAATCTTTTTAGAAAATTATAAATTGATTCTTTTGAAAATATTATTTTTTCTGTGGAAAACTTCAATATTTTTCTATATTCTTTCTATGGAGAAACACTAAAACTTCCATTGTGTAAATTCAAATCCCTATGGAAAGTTACCGATAATGCAACAGAGGTGTACGGTCTCTCTACTAACGCAACACCAAGATTACGTTGCTTTTCTTAACTTTAGTTTCATAGCGTTATGTACTCTATTGACTTATGGCCCAAAAGTTTACACTATCAGACCAAAAAAAAAAGAACGCAACTATTAAAAAATATTACATACACAGCAAGCATTATTCAAAAACGTTCATCACATATATATTTCGTTACTTTATTGTTGATCTATTGGGCAAGAATACGTGTTGATTGCTGCTACTAAGTATTACGATACCTTTGAGAGTATACAACAATATGTAGTAGTATAATATATTTTACAGTTTACTTATATTGTTCGCCTTTTCATTGTTGATTGTGGGGCTAAAACGGTCATAAACCATTTTCAGCGATTATGTCGTCGTACAATTTAACCGCCACCTCACCAATTTGCCTCTGGCTGAGAGGGGTGGAGGGCAACCATCAACCATTACGTTACATTCAATGTTGCAACATATTTTCATGAATTTTTGTTGTTGTTGTTCATATCACAAAAACAATTGTAACAAATAAATCCACGAAAAAGGGAATTGGCCGGTGAGTGATCGTATGGGTAAGGTACAATTAGCCTTAAGCCGCTTGTGCTGGCTCCTTATCGAAAGAGAGGGAAAAAGGAACACAATTAGAGTTCGACAGCGACTTTGAGATTATCGTAAGGAATATAGAAATAAAATATAGAAATAAAAAAATATAAAAATATAACAATGCAAAAATATAAAACTATAGAAATATAAAAAATATAACAATGAAAAAAATAAAAATATAAAAATAAAAAATATATAAAAATAAAAAAATATAAAAATAAAAAACTATAGAAATATAAAAAATATAAAATTATAAAAATATGACAATATAAACATATAAAAATATAAAAATAAATAAAAAAATATAAAATTATAAAAATATAAAAATGTATAAATATAAAAAAATAATAATATACAAATATAAGAATATAAAAATATATAAATATATAAATATAAAAATATAAAAATATAAAAATATAAAAATATAAAAATATAAAAATATAAAAATATAAAAATACAAAAATATAAAAATATAAAAATATAAAAATATAAAAATATAAAAATATAAAAATATAAAAATATAAAAATATAAAAATATAAAAATATAAAAATATAAAAATATAAAAATATAAAAATATAAAAATATAAAAATATAAAAATATAAAAATATAAAAATATAAAAATATAAAAATATAAAAATATAAAAATATAAAAATATAAAAATATAAAAATATAAAAACATAAAAATATAAAAATAAAATATATTAAAATAAAAAAATATAAAAATATAACAACATAAAAATATAAAAATAAAAAAATAAAAAAATATAAAAATATAAAAATAAATAAATATAAAAAAATATTAAAATATAAAAATATAAAAATATAAAAATATAAAAACATAAAAATATAAAAATAAAATATATTAAAATAAAAAAATATAAAAATATAACAACATAAAAATATAAAAATAAAAAAATATAAAAATATAAAAATATAAAAATATAAAAAAATAAAAATATAAAAATATAAAAATATAAAAATGTATAAATATAAAAAAATAATAATATAAAAATATAAAAATGTATAAATATAAAAAAATAATAATATAAAAATATAAGAATATAAAAATAAAAATATATTAAAATATAAAAATATAAAAATATAAAAATATAAAAATATAAAAATATAAAAATATAAAAATATAAAAATATAAAAATATAAAAATATAAAAATACAAAAATATTAAAATATAAATATATAAAAATATAAAAAAAACATCGAACCCCTCTGCATCATGACAGCTCAATAGCCTACATATTAGCAAGCTGATTTGCAACATGCTTCTAAAGAGAACTATCACCTCAAAGCTGGGAAATCTCACCCTCACTAGAAGGGTGACTAGAGGTACCCCTCAAGGAAGAGTATTATCGCCGCTATTGTGAAATTTTGCCGTCAACAGCGTTCTCAAACGGTTGGAGTTGGAAGGATGCACAGTAGTAGCGTATGCAGACGATATAGCACTCTGCGTCTCTGGGGGAAGGTTTTCTTTCTTTTCCTCGAAGAAAAGATGCAGGACTATGTCAACATCCTGGCAAACTGGTGTGCCAGCAGAGGAATTAATGCGAACCCTACATCCAACATCCATTCGGGCAAAAAACGACCCAACTTCTCCAAAACGGCGAACTACATGGGCCTTATATTGGACAGTAAGCTTAATTGGAAACAGAACATTGAAAGCAGATACTACAAGGCACTCATAGCTTTATATACATGCCGTAAAGCTATCGGGAAAACCTGATAGCTTGGTGGTACGCGCTCGACAAGAAGAGCAAATTTATACAATTGGATCGTGTTCAACGTTCCACTTGTCTCCTAAAAAACGGATGTTTGAGATCGACACCTCTAAGGCTTGATCTGATCTGAGCTGCAAATGCTCAACCCTCAAATGAGCTTTTCGATTAAACGAGATTGAACACTGAGATCCTTTTACCGAGCACTCAAGGATTCTGAACCATATAAAACTGACTACGTGCTCAATTCATGGAAATCAAACATCCCCTACGGAACTAGAATAGACAGAGAACGAGAACGCAATGTATGGACAAATAAATATATTTACCGATCAACTCCGCAGATCTAGGCCTAAGTATAAGATCGAGGATTCCAGACTTCTGCAATTATTACTGCAATTACACTTGAATTACTTGCTATTAAACGAGCCACGGACGTGATCAACGTGTGGCAAATATCACAGAAGGATATTCTGCTGTTCACGGATAGTCTAGCGGCGGTAAACTCGTTAAAGTCCTGCGACATCAAATTGAAAGTGGTCAGTGCCTGCCGGAAATCTCTTAACGAGATATCCAGGAATAGCAGAGTACAGGTTACGTGGATACCAGGACACAGCGGAATTGAGGACAACTGCAGAGCGGACGAATAGGCCCGATAGGGCTCTGCCCTGCAGGAAAGCGACATTGGCACTTAGCACTATGCCTTATATCCAACTGTAAAAGTACTATCGGAAATCTAACGTTTAGAATTGCAAACGACAGATGGAAGAAGAAGAAACCTGTAGAAAGGCCAAAACGACTTGGCCAGAATACAACGCGAAACGTGCATCGTACCTGGTAAGTCTTGAGAGGGACCAGATAAGGAAAATTATTACCTTCCTGACGGGACATGGACCCATAGGCAGGCATGCGGTCAGAATGGGATTCGCAACGAAAAGCGAATGCTACTACTGCGGAAACAGTGAACCATCCACCGACCACATTATATGTGATTGCCCAGCGCTATACAGAAGGAGACTGGAAACCCTGGGGAAACCCTTCTTAAATGGTGTAGGAGAACTTGCATCGTTGGACATCGGAAGGATTAACAACTTTTGTAAAATTATCAACTGGACGGATTGGATCATAACTCCGGATTCCCAACCGACAACTGGCAACGCGATCAGTCAGCACACGCGCTGATAGCATAGGTTGAAGGGATGGCACAAATGCCCAACGGGTGTCACAATGGGTCCATAAGGACCTAAGTGTTCTCCTTTGAAGAAGGAGATGCCTGCATACCAACCAACCAAGAATATAAAAATATAAAAAAATATAAATATCAAAATATAAAAATATAAAAATAAAAAATATAAAAATAATAAAATATAAAAATATAAATATATAAAAATATATAAAAAATACAAAAATATAAAAATATTAAAGTATATAAAAATAAAAATATAAAAATAAAAATATAAAAATAAAAAATATAAAAATAATAAAATATAAAAATATAAATATATAAAAATATAAAAAAATAAAAAAATAAAAATATAAAAATAAAAAATATAAAAATATAAAAATCTTAAAATAGAAAAATAGAAAAAAAGAAAAATATAAGAATATAAAAAATATAAAAAAATATAAATATCAAAATATAAAAATATAAAAATAAAAAATATAAAAATAATAAGATATAAAAATATAAATATATAAAAATATAAAAATATATAAAAAATATAAAAATACAAAAATATAAAAATAATAAAATATAAAAATATAAAAATATAAAAATATAAAACTATAAAAATATCAAAATATCAAAATATCAAAATATAGAAATTGAAAAATAAAAATATTAAAACACAAAAAAAAAATAAAAATTTATAAAAATAATATTAAAATATAAAAATATAAATATAAAAAACAGTAAAAATAAAAAAACACAAAAAAAATTAAAAAATTTAATAATAATATAAAAATATACAGCCCGATTCTAATTACTCCCCGGGAGATAATTCCTGGGGAATTTATTTTTCTCGAGAAAAAAATCCTCATATTCTAAACGAACGGGGAGGACAATAATAAGGAAGAGAGAAGGAAGAGAAATACTATCCTAAGGAATTCAGTTCTGTCTCAGCGTCCCGCCAAAATCGTGACAGAGCCTCCTTACTTCCCTTAAAAAATCCACATGCGATATCTGGATTGGCCTCCATTAAGGTCAGCAAGTGCTGCATTTGGTATTTGCTTGTATGTTTGGACCTAAAAATTTAGAAAGACCCTTTCAAATACTTTTGATTTTAAGTAAAATTAATACTACTTACATTTTTGCTTAAACTCCCTTCGAATTTGCAGGGGAAAAAATTTTGAAAATAAAGCTGTGTTTTTTTCCCCCGTTTTTACATTTATGATGCCTACTTTTTTTCTCGCGGAATTTTTTCTCTTCCCTCAGTTGCAAAAAAAGGGGGAATAAACTCATTCATAATTGGAGAAAAGGGAAAAGGGCTGATTAAATACTTTCATTTTTTAGTACAATTCCCTTGAAATTTGTTGGCGGAATTTTCCGCAAAATTTGTCATCAATTTCTCCCTTTAATTTACATTCGTAATACCTACTTTATTCCCGGGGAATTTTTCCTCACTTTCGAAGTTTGTTTAGAATAAGGGAATAGGGAGAAGGGAAAAAATTCCCGGGGAAGATTTCATTTAGAATAGGGGAACAGGGAATAGGGAAAAAATTCCCGGGGAATTTCCATTCAGAATCGGGGCTATAATAAAAATAATAATAATAAAATATAAAAAAATATAAAAATATTGAAAAATTAAAAAAAAAAAAATATAAAAAAAATAAAAAATAGCTGTTTATTACCTTTTCTACACCTAAGAGGTAAGAATTTCGAAAAATCCATTCTTAGACGACGTTTACTTGCAAAGGGGAACAACCACCCCAAATTTCATCATCCTATCTACAGCCAGTAAGCAAATTTTATTGCAATCGGTCCATTTATTTCGCCGCGATAACGATTTCCCATTTCCCAGCGAGACGCAATCCTCCTTGTACCGGTTTCTCAAGTAGCAAATCTCATCTGCATACCTCTAATGGCTCTTGAGATATGACCGATTACAATTTCGGTTTGTGTGGGCGGTGCCAAGCCCCTTTGTCTAATTATGTTTTCATGTAGCCGATGATAGAGGCCCTATGGACGATATTATACATATATATCATATCATATAATTGAAACCGGTCCATTTATTTGGCTCATATAATGATTTATTAAAGAGGGGCGTTTCATCGCCCATTTTCCACATACAAAGTTATACGTAGCAAATCTCTACTATGTAGCTATAACGGTTTAAAAGATACAGCCATATTATTTTACCCCCTTGCAGTCCGAATTTACAAAAATACCTTCTTAGTGCTCGCTTAGCTTTAGCCGTTTGGGCTCGGGAGTGATCAGTCAGTCACCCAAGCCTTTTATATGTATAGATAAAAATATAAAAATATCTCTTAATAAAGTTTTTTTTAAACAAATTAGGAGACAAAAAGAAAAAATATTAAACATTTTCTAACAATTAAATTAAGGAGAATAGTGTAACTTTTACATAGCAGATCCCTTTCTCACATCATGTGACGTATAACTGTTCACTACTTTACAAACCATCACCGATATGTAGACAACAAATCTGTTAAAGTTTTATACCAGTCGAATAAAAGCTGTTGAAGACTATTACAAACATACAGATGCAACACATTTCCTAGCTACACATTTTTAATTGTTACTGATACCTAAATAACCGCCCATCGTTGGCGCTTTGCTATGTGTTCGCAACACTACACCTATGTTGCTTTATATACCATATACATATATATGGCTTTGCTATTTTCTATAGCGCCAACGTATTGTGGGCGTTAAGCGGGAAAAAGGTATGTTGTAATATGTTTTATTTTTTATTTTTATTTTTTGTAAATTTGCTGCTGCGCTACTGCTGTAATCGCTAATATAAATCGTAAACATTTTATATAATTTATGGCAAACAATTGGACATGTGTGTAGTCTATGAAAAAGCATAAAGCAGCAACATAAAACAATCACAGGGAAATAATTTATGATTCAATTTACAGCCCCGCAAAGATATTGGGAAATATGTTGAGAGACGACGGCGAAGCGATAGGCTTGCAAGTTTATAAAAGAAAATTAGTGTTGGAATGTAGAATTATGAAATGTTAGTATCACACGGCATAAGATATTTCTTATGCTAATATAGATAATTGAATAAAAAAATCTTTCGTATATTTTGGAACTTTGTTGATATTTTGAATATTGAAAATAATACGGCAAAAAAATAAAATTTATAGTTTTCAGACGCCAGGAAAACAATTAGCTTTAGCAAAACTTCATACAGAAAAAAATATAAATGCATTGCTTTTAGTTGGTTATGTTAATATATTGTGAATGAAAGGCTTAAATTTATATCAAATATGTGATATTTTCTATGAGAAATTTGAGTTTTTATCTCAGAAACAAAAATTAAAATATCCAAACAAAAAAGAGTTTACCTATAAATTGTAAAAAAAGTACTTGAGATTTTAATGAATCGCCAATGACTTTAAGACCAAAGAAGTTTATTTCTGCATACCCTTCACATAAAATATCAGTAAGTATTGCAAAAATATGCTAGATATTGGAGACAACGATGTTCTTCTAAATAGGCGAGGTACTCGCAAACTAATTTTTAACAACAACATTTAACTATTTTAGAACATTTTAAAAACGTAGTTGTTAAGTAATGATTTGTGGGTCCCTTCTCCCCACTTTAACATAATTTATATTTAAAAAATAATATTTTTTTTCGGTCTTGTTACGATTCATTGTTGAACCAATTTAAAGATGTCTTGCCGTCTTCCCGTATACTTATTTTAGCCAATAGTTATACTAAAACTTGCATATTTTTGCGTCCTTGGATGATTTAATTTTTTTTCGTGATCATCAAGCATAGCTCATAAACTGTTTCTACATATTTATATAACTCGACATGCGATTCAACTAATGGATTTGTTACCTTAGACTGTCTACCTTCCCAGTTACATCTAAACATTATACAATACAAGTATAAAGTTAATGCTTGATTTTTTCGATATAATCGGCCGCAAATCTTAAACGTTAAGGGGCACATGATTTCGTTGTGTCTAAGTATGATTTTTATTGATAATATAAGTTTATAGTGGACCTTGCTTACTTGACGAATACTTACAATATGTTTGGCACGCCTACTTAAAGGGTGAAACTAAAGCGTCGTTCTTGTGCGCTCTGTAAGCATATCGTTACCCAAAAGTTACTTCTTAACATGATCAAACTAACCTCGTCTTACTAACCGATATTTAAACATCCGCCTGCAAATTCATATGTATAATACCAAGTACTGTCTGTAAACTTCTTTTACCCACCGATCGGAAATAAAATGTTCACTTTCATATTCCCGCCGACTGAAAATAAATATTTTGTCGGTATATTCATGTCAGCATTGCCGAGTGCTATAAAGGCTCATTTACATTACAGACATCATTGTCAGTATTTCCCTTTAAAATATGTCAGCATCTTGTAAATGAGGTTGTTTTGTCAGAATTTACCGACAAATGTTGTCTGCATATTCATCTTCGAGACAGATATTTAAGCAAAAAAACGTCAGATGAAGGAACGGGAGAACGAGGATATAGAGCGATACAGGGATAGAGGTGAGGCCCGACAATTTTACCAGAAAGTAAGAGCAAAGGATACGGTAATATGCTCCCCTCCTGTAAGGACAAGGATGGAAATCTGGTCACGGATACGCAGAGTGTGCTGCACATATGGAGAGAACACTTCTAGCAATTACTGGTTCCAGAAGGCGGCGCACGTGAAGGTATCACGCCAATTGTCGACGACGTCTAAGATTGCCAACCACCAAGTCAAGCCGAGGTAAGAAGACAATAAAGCAGCCGGTGCCGACGGACTTCCGGCAGAGCTCTTCAAGTCCGGTGGCAACGAGCTGATAACGAGCATGCAACAGCTCCAACTCTTGGTTTGGCTTATAGAGTGCATGCCCGACGATTGGAATCTAAGCGTATTATGTCCTGTGCTTTAAAAAGGTGATCCAAGTGTGTGCTCCAAATACCCCGAATTAGCCTTTTACTCTTCGCATAAAAGAGACTGTCGAGTGTGCTATGTGAAAGACTGAAGCCAGTGTTATCCAATCTGATCGGGCCTTATCATTGTGACTTTTGACCTGGTTAAAGAACAACTGAAAAGATACTCACACTTTGACAAATTCGAAAAAAGACCCAAAAGAAACAGATCGACGCTTACCATCTTTTCGTCGACTATAAAGCTGCCTTCGACAGCCCGATACGACGGAAATTACTCGAAGCCATGGCTGAGTTTTGTCTTTCAGCGAAGCTGATACGCCTTTGCGGAATGAAGCTGATTAACACGAAGTCTTCAGTGAAGATTGGCAAGGACCTTATGGAGCCATTATATACCAGATAAGGCCTAAAACAAGGCGACTCCCTACCGTGTGACCTCTTCAACATAGTGATGGAGATGATAATGAGGAAAGTTGCAGTAAACACGAGTGGCACGATATTCAACAAAAGCTACATGGTACTCGCGTACGCTGATGACGTAGATATTATAGGTCGAAAACTGCGGGATGTGACTGCAGCCTTCTCAGGTATACAGTAGGAACCAGCGAATTTGGGTCTAATGGTGAACGAGGACAAAACGAAGTTATTAGTTTCAACGAACAAAGAATCTACTCGTTTGGGAAACTGCGTGAACGTTGACAACTATAATTTCGAGGTGGTAGATAACTTTGTCTACCTAGGATCCGCCATCAATAAAGCAAATAATGTCAGCCTAGAAATCCGGAGAAGAATCCTGCTTGCAAATAAATGCTACTACGGACTAAGCAAGCGATTCAATGACAAAGCCCTCTCTCAACGAACAAAACTCCAGCTATACCAGATACTGGTTCTTCCTGTCTTGATGTACGGTTCAGAATCCTGGGTTATGACACAAGCGGGTGAATCGGTTCTAGCAGTATTCGAGAGAAAGATACTCCGTAAAATACATGGGTCCATCATCGTTAACGGAGAGTATTGGCGTCGTATGAGTCATGAGCTGTACGAGCTGTACACTGACATTGATGTGGTCGGACGCATTAAGGTGCAGCGGTTGCGTTGGCTAGGTCATATTGTACGCATGGACGAAAATGCTCCACCTTGAAAAGTCTTCGCCAATGATATTTAATATAATCATACATGAAATTTACGTTACTTGGAAAATTCCCTTACAGAATGTTATTTTTAGGTGAGTATATTAAAATGCCCAGAGGACAAATTCCCCTAGGTTGATCTTTTCTCATTGGCCCTGTGAAATTTTGAGTTCGGCCAAAAATATTAAGAGTTTGAAATAAACTTAAAGAATTTAATTTCCCTTGTACCCCTTATGTATGAGGTATGGCATACTTCTCGCGTTGTTGTGAATTAACATGATTTCTATTTTAGATCCACAACAAACGGCACCTACTTGTTTATCGACGAATGCGAACGTCATTGTTTGAGAAGCTTCCACTAGACATGCCGATAGACTCGACATTATACTGCGACGTTGCTGTTGACAACATCGAGGGAGCCGGCAATGAAAGAAAAATTTAGATGCCTGGAGCCGGGAATCGAACCATAGATCTCACGCATGGTAGTCGCGGCCACGGCCGGAGTTTGACATAGGTCCTAAAAAACAACGTTTCTTATTGTTTTAGTTTCATTGAATACATCTGATATCATAAGATGTCTTCAATGAAATTTAACGACGATTTTTTTGTTAAACGTTTCAACTCTCTACCTCTACTCCTTAGTTGTCCTTTTTTCCATTTTCGAGAAAATTCAGAAAAAGATCTTAGAAATCTTAGAAAGCTCGGAAAATGATACTTGGTGTGCTCTGAGACCAAACATCGATATCTCCAACTAGTATTAATATATTTATCTGTTCTCAAAACACTCCTTATTTTTGAAAATGTTCAAAATAATGTTAATAAATGTCTACACAAAAATTAATATTACAGAAAAGTTTAGTTATCTAAGATAATATCTCAACATCTTAAAAGAAATGTGTACTGACAGTATAATCGTATTTCGCTTTATTTTCCCTCTTACACTCAAAAAAAAGAGTCAAGTATTTCAATCCGGAGCGCTGTCAATAGAACGGTAAGTATGGATTTTCTTAAATCAAGTACGAAATGCTTGATCCAAGAACGGAAAATCCTAGCATAGAATTCTTATTTGTAGAACTCATTAAGCATAGTATGGTTTGATTTTTATGTGTAGAAATCTTAAATGTTGATGACATTAAGCCTGATGGGGCTTGATTTTTATTAAATAATATAATATTAAATAATTTTTAGTTTTATTAATAATAGCTATCTAATCATTACCCTTTTGCTTTGCTTTTTTACTATCATTACAAACGTGTTATAATCTTCACGAAATTATCGAGAAGTCAAAACACACTGGTGCGAAAATGGCATCAACTAAGATTACACGACACTAGATTCGCACAAGCTCTTAAGATTTTCATACTTAGTCGGAGAATTTATACGCTTAAATTCAAGTACGATTTATGCAAAAAAAAAAGGAATTTAAATTTTTAATGGGAATTAATTGTAGAGAGAAAACATTAAGCTATGAGAGTAAATGATATTTTTCTCCCAAAGATTTTTTTCTCAGATATTTATGTAAGATTTTTTTTTCTAACTTTAAGTCAGATAAAATATGATATTTTTTCTAAGAAATTTTTACTTGACCCTGCACAAGTTTGTACTTAAAATTCTTCAATTAAGTTCGTACATACTTAATTCGAGAATTTCATTCTTAATTTAATCATTTTTGAACATATACCGTTTTTTACTTGTTTTAAGAATAATTAGTACTATTTGTACTTAAATCTTAAAGAATATATTCTGTCGAAAATAAGAATTTTTAACTTAAATTTAGAATGCGAATTTTTTCTGTGCACAAATTCTTTACTTTTTCCACTTATTTCTCCCTGAGAAATATGCATTTTCAGTCAATTTCAGACTTGACCAACTGTTTCGTATTGTTGTTGCTTTGCCTTACTGTTTTTTTTTCAGTTGTGTTTCTTCTATATCAATTTCCGTTGTCATCTGAAATTCGCAGATTTTATGAAAATGACAAGATTTGCATTATATTATTTATTTACAAATATATATATGGTAATGTTTGTTGTAGATTTCCTCTTGGTTTTGTGATTTTTTGTTGTTGTTTTTTTTGTTGTATTATTGTTTTTGTCCGCCTGGCTGTGTTATTTCTTTTTAATCGTCTTTTTGCGAAAAAGCAAAACAAAAGTAGGTTACGAGGCCACGAAACAGCAGCAGCAGCAGCAACAGAAGCAGTCAACAGCAGCAACACTGACTGACTGACTGAATGGCTGACACCAACAAACATTGCTGCTCACCTCCCTCAAATGCAGCTACTGAGTTCCAACTACCACTGGCCCACCCCTCCTATAGCGATACACGGCCCTCCCTTCCTACCTCCCTCACAATTACATAGATTTATTTGTGTTGATCAATTTTTTTTATTATTATTGTTATTAAATATATTACTCATGTGTACGTATAAGTATATGCAAGTGTTAGTGCAGTGTATCGGAGTTTTTGCGCAAAGGTAAGATTATGAATTTTTAATATATTTATTATGAATTATTTTTATTATTAATACTACAAAATGTCTCTTATAGTAAAGTAGAGCAAAGTGTGAGCTATAATGGGAACTACAACAAATGATGTGACATGACACGGCAATGATGATGATGATGGCGATGTTGTTGATGACTCTGATGGGTATAAAGAAAATTATGCTGATGATGATATTGTTCATGACGCTGATGGGTATGATGCTATTGCTAATTATGGCTGATGCCATGATAACGATGATGAAAGTGGATAAATTGATCTTTAGGGAAATTAATTGGCCTACATTTTAAATATTTCTATTACATCCACAAATGTTGTCTAATTTGTTGAAATGGAAAGTGAGAAACATGAAAAGTTATTGCAACAAAAAAATATATATAGATGGTGTTGAGGTGGAAAATGCTGGCGAAGGGAAATTTCTTATTTCTTATTAATATTTGCATAGGAATCTATGAAAATATCTCTTCAACGAAAATATCAAAATGTTACTTAACTTAATTTCATTTGCACCCCATGAATGAGGTATCGGATAGCTTCTCGCGTTGTTGTGAAATAACACGCTTTCTATTTTTGATTCACAACTAACGCCACCTACTTGTTTATCGACGAATGCGAACGTCACTGTTTGAGAAGCTTTTACTAGACAAGCCGATTGACTCGACACGTATACTGTGAAGTTGCTGACGACAACAACAAGGGGGCCGGCAATGAAAGAAAAATGTATTTTCTTTCTCTTGATTCTAACCCTCATGCCACGGCTGGTTCCATGGTACTGGAAAAAATAACAGTATTGTTTATTGACGGTGTAATTCAAACGTATACTCTACTGGATAATGTTGTTATATACGCAAACAATTCTGATCTGGATTCAGTGATAGCGATTATACCAGGTCGATTTAAGATGATCGACAACTGATAGTATACGCTCGGAGAGTATTTATGTGACCCATGACTACAATGACTGGTTTCGAGACTCAGATCGATTTAAGATAATCGGAAACTTTACGAATATCGGAAACTTTATATTATATTCCAAAAACTGTAGAGTTAACATAGGATCAGGTTTACACATTCAGGTACTGATGATTAGGGTTTTTTAGATAATTCAGGTTCGTACCAGCTATTCAACAGCGTGTTGATGATTCGGGTTCGTTGGTGATTAAGGTTAATATCAGCAATATGCGGTCGCCTTGGTTTTCGGGTTTTGTCGGGGTTTCAGGTTAATATTAGCAAGTGATGACTCGGGTTTGAAGGTCGTTCGGGTTAATGTCAGCAATCCGTAAGTGTAATTGTGATTCGGATTTTGTTGATATTTTGAGTTAACATCACCAATATAGGATCATCTTGATGATTCTGGTTTGTCGGTAGCATTTGTAGCATTTTCCAGAAAATCGAAACTCGTGGTTGTATCGATTACAATTTCGCGACTGACTTGATAATCGTACCCGTGTTAGTATCAAAATTCTATGATGCTTATTTCTAATACAATGCTACAGAAACGAAGAGTATCTTGGTGTACCTGACCGAAATCTTTGTAGCCGACGAAGTTGGTATAAACCAACAGTAGTTGGATTCAACAGACCGAAGTCCGATTAAAAAGACCGAAGTCTGATTCAACAGACCGTAATCCGATTCAACAGATTTAACAGACCGAAGTCTGATATAACAGGCCGAATTTCGATTAAACAGACCGAAGCCGATTCAACAGTCCGATTTAACAAATCGTAGCCCGATTCATCAGACCAAAGTCCTATTCAACAGACAGTTATCCGATTCAACAGACCGAAGTCCGATTTAACAGACCTTAGTCCGATTCAATAGATCGTAATACGATTCAACAGGCCGAAGTCCGTTTCAACACACCGAAGTCCGATTAAGCAAACCGAAGTCCGATTCAACAGACCAAAGTCCTATTCAACAGACCGTAGTCCGATTTAACAGACCATAGTCCGATTCAACAGACCGAAGCTCGAACCAAAAGAACGGAATCCGATTCAACAGACCGAAGCTCGAACCAAAAGAACGGAATCCGAATCAACAGACCGAAGTCCGATTCAACCGACTGTAGTCCAATTCAACAGATGGAAATCCGCTGCAACAGACCGAATTCCGATTAAACAGACCAAAGTCCGATTCAACAGACCGTAGTCCCATTCAGCAGACCTTAGTACCGAAGTCCGATTCAACAGACTGTAGTCCGATACAACAGACCGTAATCCGATTTAACAGACCGTAATCTGATTCAACAGACCTTAGTCCGATTCAACAGACCGTAGTCCGATTCAACAGAACGAAGTCCAGTTCAACAGACAGTAACCCGATTAAACAGGCCGAAGTCCGATTTAACAGACCAAAGTTCGATTAAACAGACCGAAGTCCGATTCAACAGACCGAAATCCGATTCAAAATACCGTAGTCCGATTCAACAGACCGTAGTCTGATTCAACAGAACGAAGTCCTATTTAAAAGATCAAAGTCCGATTCAAGAGACCGTAATCCGATTCAACAGACTTAAGTCCGATTCAACAGACCGAAGCTCGATTCAAAAGACCGAAGTACGATTCAACAGACCGTAATACGATTCAACAGACCGAGGTCCGATTCAACAGACCGCAATCCAATTCAACAGACCTTATTCCGATTCAACAGACCGTAATCCGATTCAGCAGACCGAAGTTCGATTAAACAGATCGTAGTCCGAAACAACAGACCGAAGTCCTATTCAACAAACCGTAATGCGATCCAACAGACCAAAGTCCTATACAACAGACCGAAGTCCGATTCAAACAGCAGTAGTCGAGTTAAACCAATAGAATAAGAGTTCAACCAACGAAAGTTGGTTTAACCTACCGAAGTCCAATTTTACAAAAGTATATTTACTTCGATAAACTATTGCCTTGAAAAGGGCAGGGGAGATCGGGTGCAGAACAACTTAGCAATAAACTTCGCTGCGGCAGCAACCGACATGCAAAATCCTACACCATTGAAGTAGGTGCAGCTCTCGATGTAATGAGAATTACATCGCATCCCAAATTTTAGTATGCATCGATGCACAGTTCCACAGCGGTAGCCGTTTTCTGAATGTGTTCGGTTGTATGTTGTTTAGCACACTCATCCGCCTTTCGAGACGATTGCCGAATGTGTGGTTTGCGATCGTTCTGTACAACGATGGGGACGATTGAAGCTATGGTTGTTTGTCCTTGAAGTAATTAAAGTATTATATGTCGGTCCATAGAAAAGAGGATCACTTAGGCCCCTATGGTTTTATTGCGTTACCCGTTGGGCGCTTGTGTTAAACCCATCAACCGATGCTTTCAGCGTATATAGTACCTGTTTGCGTGACTAGTTCCTTTTCGGCATGTGCTGGTTTATGTCCTTAGTTGATAGGTACTCTGGAGTTTCAATCCAATCCTTCCAGTTGATGGTTTTTACAAAAGTTGTTGATTCTTCTGATATACAACGATGCCACTTCGTTTATTGCATTATGAATGGGTTTCCTAGGGGTTTCAGTTTCTTTCTGCATAGGGCTGGGCAGTTACATATAATAGGGTCGGTAGATAGTTCACTTCTGCTATCACCACAGAAGATGCACTGACTTTTCGTTGCAAAACCCATTTTGTTCGTATGTCTGCTTAAGGGTCCATGTCCCGTTAGGAAGGTAGTACTTTTCCTAATCTAAAACCTTTTCAAATTTTCCAGGTACTACGTACGCTTCGGGTTGTTTTATGCCATGTCTTCTAAGCTTTCTTACAGTTTTCCTAATTATTCTATCAGTCGTTTGCAGTTCTCAACGTTAGATTTCCCATAAAACTCCTACAGGTGCATATAGGGCAAAGTGCTACATGTTCCACTTTGCTTTCCTGCTGGGCTGAGCCCTATCGGGCATCTTCGTCTGCTCGGCAGTTGCCCTCAAATCCGCTGGTTCCAGGTATCCAAGTAACCAGAACTCTTTTATTTCCTGGATACCTCGTTATGAGATGTCCGGCAGGCACTGATCACTTTCGATTTGATGTTGCAAGACATCAGCGAGTTTACCGCCGCTAGACTGTCCGTGAACAGCACAATATCCTCCTGTGATACAGTCCTCATGATAATCACGTCCGCGAGTCATTAAATAACAAGTATTTCCTCTTAGAAAATGCTGCAGAAATCTGGAATCATTGATGTTATGCCCAGGCTTAGATCTGCGGAGTAGATACCGTAGCCTATCCTGTCATCCAGTGTGGACCAATCAGTAAAGATGTTTAGTGGTCCATACATAGCGTTTTCGTTCTTTGTCTACTACTTTCTGAGGGACGTTTTGGTTTCTTAGAGAAAGTTCGATTTCCGTGCACTAAGCATGTAGTCAGTTGCAAGAGAGATATTGATTTGGTTCAGGTTCCTTGAGTGTCCGATAGAGGGAACCCAATGTTCTAATGGCTGATTTGAGGGCGAAACATTTGTAGCTCAGATCAGGTGGTAGTAGATATCGTGTAAGTATCGTGTGGAATGCCTTAGAGGGGATCGATATCATGCACCCGGTAATTAGGAGACAAGAGGAATATTCGATTCCGTGCACTAAGATGGTTTAGTCAGTTCCAAGTTAGATATTGATTTGGTTCAGAGGCTCCTTTAGTGTCCGATAGAGGGATCCTAATTTTGTATCTCGTTTAGTCGAATGGCTGATTTGAGGGAGGAACATTTGTAGCTCAAATCAGGTGGTAGTAGATATCGTGTGGAGTGATTTAAAGGGGACACAAGAGGAATGTTCGATTTCCGTGACTAAGCATTTAGCCAGCTCCAAGTCAAATATTGATTTGGTTCAGAGGTTCCTTGAGTGTCCGATAGAGGGTCCCAATTTCTTATCTCGTTTAGTCGAATGGCTGATTTGAGGGCGAAACATTTGTAGCTCAAATCAAGTGGTAGTAGAGAGTAAAGGGGATCGATAGAATGCACCTGGTAATAAGGAGACAAGAGGATTGTCGATTTCCGTGCACTAAGCATGTAGTCAGTTGCAAGAAAGATAATGGTTTGTTTAAAGTTATTTAAGTGTCCGATAGAAGGATCCCAATTTCCTATCTCATTTAATCGAATGGATGATTTGAGAGCGAAACATTTGTAGCTCAGATCAGGTGGAAGTATATATCGTGTCAGTATTGTGTAGAATGCCTTAGAGGGGATCGGTATCATGCACCTGGTAATAAGGAGATAGGAGGAATGTTCGATTTCCGTGACTAAGCATTTAGCCAGTTC
Source organism: Muscina levida (assembly GCA_964034835.1). Classification (NCBI taxonomy): domain Eukaryota; kingdom Metazoa; phylum Arthropoda; class Insecta; order Diptera; family Muscidae; genus Muscina; species Muscina levida. The sequence continues at coordinate 118,399,028 of OZ035883.1, read as the reverse complement.
CAAGTCAAATATTGATTTGGTTCAGAGGTTCCTTGAGTGTCCGATAGAGGGATCCCAATTTCTTATCTCGTTTAGTCGAATGGCTGATATGAGGGCGAAACATTTGTAGCTCAAATCAGGTGGTAGTAGATATCGTGTGGAGTGATTTAAAGGGGACACAAGAGGAATGTTCGATTTCCGTTTACTTAGTATGTAGTCAGTTCCAAGTTAGATATTGATTTGCTTCAGAGGTTCCTTGAGTGTCCGATAGAGGGATCCTAATTTCTTATCTCGTTTAGTCGATTGGCTGATTTGAGGCCGGAACATTTGTAGCTCAAATCAGGTGGTAGTAGATATCGTTTAGAATGTATTAGAGGGGATCGATATCATGTACCCGGTAATTAGGAGACAAGAGGATTGTCGATTTCCGTGCACTAAGCATTAAGTCAGCTCCAAGTCAGATATTGATTTGGTTCAGAGGTTCTTTGAGTATCCGATAGAGGGATACCAATTTTTTATCTCGTTTAGTCGAATGGCGGATTTGAGGGAGGAACATTTGCCTAAGAGTGGATCGAACTCCTACATCGGGTAATTAGGAGACAAAGGAAACTCGGACCATTTGCTCTACTTATCGAGCGTATAGTGCGTAAAGTGCTACTTTCGATTTGAGTGACTAGGTCAATAACTTTCCGGCATGAGTGCTTTGTTGGATCTGCTTTCTATGTTCTGTCTCCAATTTTGATTCCGGTCCAAGATGAGGTCCAGGTAGTTGGCCGTTTGGGTGAAGCTGAGTTGTTTGTTGCCCCGATAGATGTTGGAAATAGTTGGCGATTTCTATTTCTGACTGAACAGTACAAAATATTACTTATTATCAAAATTTATTAAACATTTTTGAAATAATGAAATTTTTATACTAAAAAGAGTCATCAATCTTCCTTATAGACCACCTGGCTCGTGTAGGTGAGGCGGCCAACATTTCTATGAAATTATCTTTTAAAAGTACATGTCGGAGATTGTTTTTACGGATTATAAAAACGATTCCAATATTAAATTCCATTTCAGGTGTTTCAATGAAAATTAACAACATAGGTTCTAAATGAATCATTCGTTACTTGTAAAACCATGGGTGTTTCCTCATAACATTTAAATAAAATTATATGTAAAAAATAAATGTCAGAGATTATGCTTTTGGATAATAATAAATATTCCGGCATCCAATTCTCTTTGAAGTGTTTTATTTAAAATTTAAAATCGGAGTTATAAATGAATCACGCGTATACTTGCGTAACTATCGACTTTTTTATAACATTTTAACGGAATTATATTCAAAAAATGCCAGATACCGCCCTTTCATTTTATGATAAAATTTCTTATAAAAAAATATATTTCAAGTATTTGATTTAAAATTAAAAATCAACATCAACTCATCTGTATACCCCTTTACTTTAATTATCTTTATCTAACTAAATAGTTTTGAAATAATCACTAGTATTCAAACTCTTTTAATGTTATATTTTGTGCAAAAAAAATTTTGCGGCGGAATTTGTTGGTTATTAATTATTTCCTATCTAACTTGTTCGCTAAATTATGACTCCGTAAGGTGGTGTTGCTGGTGTAGTTTTGTATTTATATTTTTTTTTCGAACCACATCAAAAACTTTAATAGCGATTTGGAATTTTTAAAATTTACATTAGCAATCTGTGTTAAATGTTTAAGATTTATACGCCAAACATTTAAAATTCTGTTCGATTTTGAGGTTTTTGGCACAGAGTGCGACGCGCAGCCACTGACTGGCAAATCTAGATTCATGCGGGTCATAATGACCAAGTCAAGTCATTCATTCATAGCGTATGTTAGATCATTTGCAACGGCTATTGGCTGACGCTTTTTTATGTATTTTTGTTTTTCTTCATTTGGCTCTAAACAATTTTGGCGTCTTTTTGCTGGTATTTTTGTTGTTGTTGTTGTTTTTAAGCCAGCTGTCGCGTATTTTGACCAAATGCAAAAGGTGTTTTAAATTCCATAAACAAACTTTATAGCGTTTGTTTAGCGATAGAATCTTATAAATTGAGTTCTTGATAGCTGGCATGGCGCTGCAGTTTTGGTTTAATCATTATAAATTGATTTTGTGTCGTTGGTGGTTTACCCCCCCAATGTATAGTTTTTTTTTGTGAATACTCCAACGATTTTGGAATTTGCCAAAAGTCGATGTGGGCTATCATTAATTTCCATATTAACACCAATTCGCTGGTGCATAAAAGCCTAGTGATATTATTATTATGCTTTTTGGTTTGAAATAATATTTGAATAATTGTTGGCATTAGCAGTGATTGCGGTTCATAAATATGCGGTTAAACGGTGCACAATGGGGGTAGAATGGGGGGTTAAAAAGGTCGTACATTAAGAAAAATTTAAATTGATAGAACCAAGATATTAATTTTTAATTGAAACATGATACTTTGTTGGGGTGTAGGGGGGGTCGTGGGGAAGAAAAGCAAGAAATTTATTGAATTAGAAAAACATATCCAACAAGGCACCCATAGCTTTACAGTATAAAGCTATAATCGGGAGGAAGAGGATATAGAGCGATACAAGGATATAGGGGAGGCCCGAAAATTTTACTAGAGAGTAAAAGCAAAAGGCTAGGGTAATGGGCTCCCTTCCTGTAAGGGCAAGGATGGAATTCTGGTTACAGATACGCAGATATGTGTGCAGCACACACATATGGAGAGAACACTTCCAGCAACTGCTGGTTCCAGAATGCAGCGCACGAGAAGGTATCGCGCCAATTGTCGACGACGGCTTAGATTGCCCACCACCAAGTCAAGCCGAGGTAAGAAGAGCAATATCGCGGCTGAAAAACAATAAAGCAGCCAGTGCCGACGGTCTTCCGGCAGAGCTCTTCATGTCCGGTGGCTAGGAACTGATAACGAACATGCAACAGCACCTGCGCACGGTTTGGCTTAAAGAGTACATGCCCGACGATTGGAATTTAAGCGTATTCTGTCCTAGCAAGGACCTTACGGAGCCATTATGTACCAGACGAGGCCTAAAACAAGGCGACGGCCTATCGTGTGATCTCTTCAACATAGTGATGGAAAGCTGCAGTGAACACAAGTGGTACTATATTCAACAAAAGCCACTTGCTACTCGCGAACGGTGATGACGTAATCATCGGTCGAAAACTGCGGGATGTGACTGCAGCCTTCTCAGATATGCAAAAGGAATCAGCAAAAATGGGTCTATTTGTTATTAGTTTCAACGAACAAATAATCTACTCGTTTGGAAAACTGCGTGAACGTTGACAACTATAATTTCGAGGTGGTAGATAATTTTATCTACCTATGGCTCCGCCAACAACAAAGCAAATAATGTCAGCCTAGGAATCCGGAGAAGAATCCTGCTTGCTAATAAATGCAACTACGGACTAAACAAGCGATTCAATGACAGATCCCTCTTTCGACAAACAAAAAGCCAGCAATACCAGATACTTGTTCTACCTGTTCTCATGTATGGTTCAGAATCCTGGGTTCTGACACGAGCGGATGAATCGGTTCTGGCAGTATTCGAGAGAAAAATCATCTTTAACGGAGAGTATCGTCGTCGTATGAGTCATGAGCTGTACGAGCTGTACACCGACATTGACGTGGTCAGACGTATTAAGGAGCAGCGGTTGCGTTGGCTAGGTCATGTTGAACGCATGGACGGCGCTGAAGAGGGCGACCAAAACTCCATTGGAATGACCAAGTTACCAGGAAAAAAATTTGAGAATGTTAAGTCTTTGCAGATTTTGGGATAGCTAAAGTTTGATAGTAAAGTTTGAGTTTAGGGACCGGCCGTGGCATAGTGGTTAGAACACGCGACTACCATGCGGGAGATCGCAGGTTCAAACCTGGCTCCAGTCATCTTAAAAAAAAATTGTTTTTTCATTGTCGGCTCCCCTCGAATGTTGGTGACAGCAACTTCGCAGTATTAAGTGTCGAGTCAATCGGCGTGCCTAGTAAGAGCTTTTCAAACAGTGACGTTCGCATTCATCGATAAACAAGTAGGTGCCGTTAGTTGTGAATCTAAAAATAGAAGCGTGTTAATTCACAACAACGCGGGAAGCTATCCCATACCTCATTCATGAGGTGTAAAGGGAAATTAAGTTTTTTTTTAAAAGTTTGAGCACGATTGGAGTATGTTAACCCGTGCCGCTTTGGGCTTAAAGCTTTTAAGCTCCGACAGGCATGTTTGGGAGGTATAACTCAACTAGTCCAATTTTGATGAAACAAAAATCCGAAATTTAAGAATTCCTTTAATCTGTTCATATATTATATATTTCCCTATAAAATTAACAGTTTCGTAGTTATAAATAAACTTATGGAAAAAAAAATTCTATTTAAAAATTAATTAAAATTCCAAAACGGAAAAGAATTTCAAGTGTTACTACTTTCTCGTAGTGCCACATAACCTATGAACAAAATAAATTATAGATTATGACAATCGATTATCGCGTTTCGCTATTATTCACAATTAAGTGAATGTATCTCATTTTGAACAATATTCGTTTTTTCCATTCAGGATATATGTGTCTGGCATGTCCTTCGAGATAATTTTATATAATTTAACACAAGTTGTGAGTAATATTATACAGACAAATCGAGCTATATTCAGTTTAATACTAACAACAATTTTGGAAAATATATCAGAGACAAATTAAGGTCAATTTGGTTTAGCACTAACAACAATTTTGGAAAACTTAAGTTTTTTCCATTTCAGAATATATACGAGAGGTGATCGCGTCCTTCGAGATAATTTGATATAATTCTACACAGTTGTCAGTAATATATTACTGACAAATCGAGCTAAATTTGGTTTAATACTAACAACAATTTTGGAAAATATTTTTTTTTTCCATTTCAGGATTTATGGAAGGTTGACGTGTCCTTCGATAAGTTGTCACAAATATATCAGAGACAAATTGAGCCAAATTTAGTTCAATACCTACAACAGTGTGAAATATTTTAGTTATCTTTCCATATCATGAAATATGGAGTGTCCTTAAGCCGATTTTCACAAAACTTCGCTTTTTTTCCTTTTCTATTTATAAAAGCAATGTGTACTAATTGTCCTTCTTTTATTATAATTCCTTTTATTTTTGGCCTCTGGTTACATGAAAACACGACACTGTGCGCGGAGTAGCGCAATCATAAAAATTAAATAACCTGTTAGTTATTACTTACTTTTATTAACACAGTACAACATTTTTCAGCTCATTGATTTGGGACCCAATTCTGAGAACTGTAGGCGAAGTTTACGGTCTCATTGGGATTCCTCTCACAAGGGGAAAACAGCTCATTGCGGGGAAACTGAACCTCATTGCTAAGGATAGGTGGACGAGAGAACCCACTTGCACGGCTACCAAACAAATTTGACCTACAATGGATATACAGAGGACACGAATTGTGCTGAACTTGTCCAGAGTTCACCTGAGGAACATCATAGCTGTAATAACCGGTCACTGGCCGGTTGGTAAACACGCTAAGAGGTTGAAACTACCCTGCAAGGATTTTTGTATAAGCTGCAATGATGAGGAGGAAGAGAAGACCACGAAGCATCTTCTATGTCACTGCCCTGCTTTTGATGACCTGAGATATGAAAAATTAGGTCATCGGACACTTCTAGACAATACCTGTCTATCTGTAGGTGATCTTCGGAACATCCATGCCTTCATCAGAGCAACGAAATGGCTTGATAGCGACGTTGACCGAACAGAATAGGAACATTTGGTTTGAAAATTTTAAAATGGTATCACTGGACCCAAGTGAGCTGTGTTGAACGTGGATGCCGAATTAACCGAACCTAACCTAGTAAGTATCGTATAGGGGATTTTGTCACGTTTTAGGCTCTTTTGTTATATTGCTATATGATGATTATCATAAGAAATATTCCACGTAATTCATACGACTTAATTTCGGATTTTTGTTTCATCAAAAATAGGCTGGTAGTTGTTAAGTTATGCCACCCAAATGTGGTTGTAGGAGCTTAACAACTTTAAGGCCAAAGCGGCACGGGGTAACATACTCCAAGCGGTCTCAAACTTTGGCTATCGTAAAATCTGCAAAGACTTTTTATTTCTGGGGGGTGGCACCGACAAAAATCCAACATCGATTATTACGACAACCCTAATCGACACTGATGTACATATGTATATTAGGTTGATTCTTATTTGGCAAAAAAAAAAATGTTTTTGGAATTTTTCATGGGCCAAGTTAAAATTTTATTAAGACGTACAAAAAAACTATATGTGAATTTTTTTAATTTTTTTCTTAAAGGTTTAGGGGTCGCTACCGGGGTTCGAAATTCAAAATTTTACCGTCATCCTGAGGGATAAGCTGAATAACTCGAGTAAACCTTAACTGATCCTTATGAAAATTTTTCAGTATTAATAATTTCCATAACGAAGTAACGGAACTGTAAATGGGCGGAATTGCCCCACCCCTTCTGGTACCTCCCATACAAAATTACCTATTTTTTTATAATTAATATTTCTCCCATAACTTTCAAACGGGCAGATGGATAGCATTTAAACTTGGTCAGTTTAATAACATTTTAATAACAGATAAACCCCCAGAAAATCAAAACCTTTTTCACACCCCTTCTGGTACCTCCCATACAAATGACCGAATTAACCCCAATATTTTTACCTACATATCTTTTTAGTAAAAATACTGAATTCAATAAAATTTTGTGTGAGATGAACACATGCCAAAATTTGACTCGTGAGTGACTATGGACTATATAGGCCAACCCCTTCTGGTATCTCCCATACAAAATTACCTATTTTTAACCAAATTATTTTTTACCAATAATTCCCAAACGGACAACTGGATGGCATTTAAACTTGGCCAGTTTAATAACCTTGTAATAACAGATAAACCCACAGAAAATCAAAACTTTTGCCACACCCCTTCTGGTACCTCCTATACAAATGACCGAAGTAACTCCCATATTTTTACCTACATATCTTTTTAGTAAAAATACTGATTTCAATAAAATTTTGTGTGAGATGAACACATGCAAAAGTTTGACTCGTGAGTGAATATGGACTATATCGACCAACCCCTTCTGGTACCTCCCATACAAAATTACCTATTTTTAGACAAATTATTTTTTACCAATAATTTCCAAATGGACAGCTGGATGGCATTTAAACTTGGTCAGTTTAATAACCTTGTAATAACAGATAAACCCCCAGAAAATCAAAACCTTTGCCACACTCTTTCTGATACCTCCCATACAAATGGCCGAAATAACCACCATATTTTTACATACATTTTTTGTAAGTATGCTGAATTCATTTATATTTTGCTATAGATATACGCTTATTGTAATTTTACTAATGCTTATCTTAAATATAAATCTAGTTTAATGAATGTTATTAGTTATTCAACATAGATAATGCAACGCTATTGTCTCGCCCCCTTCCACTAATTTGCAGTCCAATTTTGGAATTTTTACAGTACAGTTAATATGAAATGATTTATTTCAAATTTGTTCATCAGTTTTTGTTGTATTATTACTTAAAAAGGTACATTTCGAAAATAAAAATTAAATTAAACAGTTAAAAAATAATATTAAAATAAAAATTTAATATATTAATATTAAACATGAATTCACTGCATGAAAAACTTAACATTAAAAAATATTGACTTTAGAATTTATCTCAAGCTCAAGACCAGGGGTTTTGAAAGAAGTTAAAAGCAGAATGATATTCTCAAATTGCCAAGCAGTCTATACAGCTGTTTCGGATTCTGCCACGAATCTATTCACGAAAATATAATTATAAACAACTGTATTACTGCTTACAATTTTCTTTAAATTTGAAAATATTGTAAAATATTATTTACACATGGTAGATTTTTTTGGATCTGAATATTTTTTTTCTAAATTCTTTCACCAATAATAATAGAAAATACTTTTGTTCTCCATAATGTGTATGCAAATTACTGTATTCCTGCATCAAGGCCACTCCGTGTTCAGCAATATCATTAACAACCTTCAACCTAGACCGAACTAATTCTTTACTTAATTTAAAGTCTGCATCTTGCTCCCAATCTTCAACATTTTTTTTAGGAAACCCGATTTAATACCCGTTATGCTGAAAAGTCTAAGAGTATTGTTGGATACAAAATGCTCAAGACTTTTGGAATGTAGTAGTTTTCCATCCACTGTAACTCGTTTTTCTGGATTATCTACTCCTTCTATGTTGAAAGCATTTACCATCTTCTTCCTTATTTGATGAGAAACTTTGTCATCAAAAATGCAAATCCAACTAGCTCTTCCTAAAAATACCAGAGATGACCTATAATTTTTTTAAGGCTATTGCCGCTGTCTCTTTATTAATTGTTGCATAATACTTCAAGTCTTTTAATAACTGGAGGTCATTTCTTGAAGCAGAAGGTCCAGAAGTGGATTCAAACCAATATTTAAGGTAAATATTAATTATAAAACTGCAAACATCCTGTATTCCACATAATTCGCTTTTGTTTAACTTGAACTGCTCTCTGAATAAATATATTTTTAAGGAATATATTGCCTAGCCTTCCATCTAGCACGGTGAAGACCTGCTGGTGCTCTGAAGAATATTTGTGTTTTTGGAACATCCCGCAGAATATTATTGTCAGCTTAAGTAGCTCTTTGTAGTCCTCTCGTGGCTGAAACTCTTTAAGCTGATTTTCGGCAAAACAAATAGCATTCGCAGAATTCTTTACTTGTCTTAATATGAGATCATCCGATATGCCAGGTTTAAAATTGGAATGATCAACTTTTGTCCAGGCATTTTTAAACCTCTTAAAAAGTAATATTACAGGACCGGTTGATATTCCCGAAATACAATGCATAAATCATATTATATGACTTCTACGTTTAAAACTTTTAAGTTAACCTATGAAAAAAAATCAAAATTTTCTGTCAAATAATTAGCATAAATATGTAAAACTATGAGGGTGAATTCGGTCATTTGTATGGGAGGTACCAGAAGGGGTGTGACAAAGGTTTAGATTTTCTGGGGGTTTATTTGTTATTACAAGGTAATTAAACTGACCAAGTTTAAATGCCATCCAGCTGTCCATTTGGAAATTATTGGTAAAAAATAATTTGTCTAAAAATAGGTAATTTTGTATGGGAGGTACCAGAAGGGGTTGGTCGATATAGTCCATATTCACTCACGAGTCAAACTTTTGCATGTGTTCATCTCACACAAAATTTTATTGAAATCAGTATTTTTACTAAAAAGATATGTAGGTAAAAATATGGGAGTTACTTCGGTCATTTATATGGGAAGTACCAGAAGGGGTGTGGCAAAGGTTTTGATTTTCTGTGGGTTTATCTGTTAATACAAGGTTATTAAACTGGCCAAGTTTAAATGCCATCCAGCTGCCCGTTTGAAAGTTATGGGAGAAATAATAATTATCAAAAAATAGGTAATTTTGTATGGGAGGTACCAGAAGGGGTGGGGCAATTCTGCCTATTTATAATTCCATAACTTCGTTATGGAAAATATTAATACTGAAAAATTTCCATAAGGATCAGTTAAGGTTTACTCGAGTTATTCAGCTTATCCCTCAGGATGACGGTAAAATTTTGAATTTCGAACCCCGGTAGCGACCCCTAAACCTTTAAGAAAAAAATTAAAAAAATTCACATAGAGTTTTTTTGTACGTCTTAATACAATTTTAACTTGGCCCATGAAAAATTCCAAAAACATTTTTTAAGACTCACCCTAATGTATATACATATGTATATATTGTCAAACCTACCACGCCTCATTTTTTAATCATTTTCTAACCTACGACATAATTCATTGAATTGATAAAAAATATATTGTAAATTTTTTCTAAATGTTGATATAAAAATTTGTATCACTAAATATTGACAGCAACAAGTTCTATAGAAGATGTGAAATGTCCTGCGTCCAAAAAATTCAAATTGAAATAGAGAAAAATGTTAAACAAAATTGTGCAAAAAATAAAAATCTTCATCAATTTATGTTAGTGTATCAAATGATACATCAAGTTGGCTAAACGATCAGAAAAATGTTTTATTGTTGATATTTATGGTCAAATTCAGTGTCACGCACTAAGAAGAAGCGTTTCGAAATCCATGACGAGTTCATCTACAGACCCCTTTGTGACGAACTGATGCACAGTGGTACATCATCAGCTGTATACAATATCTACAATTATGTCAAACATGTACATGCCGAAAATGTCCAACACTAATTATTTGAATTTGACCGTTAAACTCCAACATGAGAATGGAGGATATTTTTTCACCACAATTCCCTTTTTATCTCAAAGCTAATGATAACTAATCAATACGATCGAATAACACTAGCAAACAACACTGAATAAAAATTTTCTTTATAATTTCTTTGGAAAGCCTTAAACTGAATTTACCAAATCTGTATATTGGGTCCAAAACTGCCACATAAGTACATAAAAAAACCTTAATACAAAATACGGTACAAATATAAAATTTTGTCATTATTTCCATATGAACATTATTTCCTTATAATCATTAATTCAAAATTGATCAACAGAATAAATCAAATTTTGTTAAAAAAAAAATACACATATCACCATATTAAAATTTTACAATATTTATTTTATGGAATTCCTTTCACTCCAACATTGTCTGCTTCAGAAGACTGCAATAGGTTGGAATTGAATTTCTTATACATATTTCACATACAAAAATCCAAATTCCTGCCATTAATCATTCCCCCAAAGTTACCAATACGAATTAACGAAAATTGTTTAAAACCAAAAATTAATCATAACATTTGATTTGATTACTCAATAAGAAGCACAGCAACAAACAACAGTACAGCGTAAATGTTATGAAAATTAAATATTTATTTCAAATAGAAAAAAAAAAACAAAAAAAATACAGCTATACAATACTCAAATTGTCACACAAAACGTTTGTCTGTCTGTCTGTTTGTCTCTCCATCCGTCCATGTGACTAACTGACGGACTAAATGTTGGTATCATGTACGCTTAGACAGACGGAGAGACGGACAAATTTACGTATGTACCTACGTACGTACATACGTTGTTGCTGTTGCTGCTCACGTTGTATTGTCGAGTCACTGAATAATAGTTGCTGCCGCTGCTGTTGTTGTACAATATTCATACTCAAACTGTGTTGTGTTTTTGTTGTAGTTGCTGTTGTTGTTGTTGTTCGTTAGATATGGTGACCCACTAACCTACTTTTGCCAACGAAACGTGAAGCTCGGCACCGCTTGTCGTCGTTCGTATTTCGGTGTGTGTGTGTGTGTGTGTGGTTTTTTGCGTTTATTATTATTATTAACAACAACAGCAGCAGTAGCAACAACAATGGCAGCAACAGCAACGAAATTATATAAACAAAATAAAGTAGAAATATACTCAGCAATCGACGCAATCAAGCGAACTACAACAGCAACAACAACTGCACACTACAATCATCATCATCCATATTATAATAATAAAAACAACAACAACAATAAAACGCACTATAACTACATTTATTATAAAGAGATCTCTTCCAAATTGTTTGCACTGTGATTGTTGGCTAAGTAGGTGGGGAGAATGGGGGGCTCGTCTTTATGCGAATGTACTTGCGAGTACGTACTCTATAGAGTACTCTCTTTCACTCTCTGTTATGTTATTGTGATAGCAACCCAAACACACGTCACTGAGGCGAGCGCCAACATTGTTGGGTCGACTGGGAGGCGGCACTCACGTTGTGTGAGACAGTCTCACCTCCCTCTCTAACTCTGTAGTATTTCATAATACTACTGTGAGAGATACTAGAGGAAACAAGAGGTTTTGTTTTTTTTGTATTAATTTTGTAGCAAACGCAAAGAGATATTATGAGTACAGTAAATTAAATGCGTGAAAAAAGTGCGTGAGAATTATGAAAATGTAAAAAAATAGAGTTGCCAGAGCAAAAGTTAAATACAGTAAATAATGTTAAATACTATTATAAGAATATTGAATTGAAATATGTAAATACAAATAATAAAATAAAATTCCATTTAAAATAAAATAAGAACTTTGATTAAAGAAATACAAAAAATAGGTAATGAAGGAACTCAATAAATTAATGAAAAACTAAATTCATTAAAATTAAATTAAAATAAATAAATGCTATACGGAAATAACAAAACTAAGTGAAATAGAATCTATAATGGATATAGGGTTACACAGAAAATTCTATACAACATACAACTAATATCAAGAAAATTAAATAAAAATTAAAAAAAAAATTATAAATATTTAAATAATTTTAAAAAATTAAATAAAATGTAAAAAATTAACATAAAATTTAAATTTAATTTAATTTTATAAAAAAAAAAATAATTTTATACAAAAATTATAAATTATAAATATTTAAATAATTTTAAAAAATTAAATAAAATGTAAAAAATTAACATAAAATTTAAATTTAATTTAATTTTATAAAAAAAAAAATAATTTTATACAAAAATTAAATTAAAAAAATTAAATTAATCTTGAACCGCACGATGAAAATACATTCATTAAAAATTATATTTAATATAAAAAATTATTACAAAAAAAACTACATTAAAGAAAATCGAAGAAATTACAAAAAAAAATATTACATTAAAGAAAAATCTAAATAGTACAAAAAGTTAAAAAGTAAAAATTACAAAAATTTTCTGTAAAAAAAACATGGCTCTTTGAAAAATGCCCCAAAAACAAACGAAAAATTACCCAAAATAAAATTGGGCGAAAAGAAATGAAAAATTACCCAAAACTCAAGAACGAAAATTTCCCCAAAAATTATGAAAAATACCCCATAAAATTTATGAAAAATACCCCAAAAAAAATATTCTTCTAAACAAATCTAGCATTTTTAAAAGACGAATGCGGTGGGGGGCACGCCCCCCAAATAAGGCTCTATGAAAAATGCCCCAAAAAAAAACCCGAAAATTACCCAAAATAAAATTGGGCGAAAAAAAAATGAAAAATTACCAAAACTCAAGAACGAAATTTTCCCCAAAAATTATGAAAAATACCCCCCCTGCCGCATACGTCGTTATCAGTTTCTATACTCTCTCTTTAGCTTTATTAAAAGACGGGGCACGCCCCCCGCCGCATACGTCGAATTCAGTATCGTAACTATCTCTCTGTCATATTTCATAAGTCGAAAAATGAAGAGAGGGGGGGGGGGGCGTCCGCCCCCCATTACTTTATCATCTGCACCATGCTTTTTTATTTTTTATTATATGGAAAAAATTGGGGTATTTTTCATACCTACAAATTATGGTAATTTTGCATATGAAAAATTAAGGAAAGTTTTTTGGGTAATTTATCATAATTTTTGGGGAAAATTTCGTTCGTGAGTTTTGGTCATTTTTCATTTTTTTCGCCCAATTTTATTTTGGGTAATTTTTCGTTTTTTTTTTGGGCATTTTGCATTTGGGGCATTTTTCACAGAGCAAAAAAACATTATGATACCCGTGTGGTGGGGTTACCCATCGGGCGCGTCACATTTCATGAATAGTTTAAGCCACGGCTATCGAACCCCTCTGCATTATGACAGAGCTCAATAGCCTACATATCAACTCCCATATTAGCAAGCTGATTCGCAACTTGCTACTAAAGAGAACTATCACCTCAAAGCTGGGAAATCACACCCTCACTAGATGGGTGACTAGAGACACCCTACAAGGGGCAGTATTATCGCCGCTATTGTGAAATTTTCTCAAACAGTTGGAGTCGGAAGGATGCACAGTATTAGCGTACGCAGACGAAATAGCACAATGCGTCTTTAGGGAAAGTCTATGTTGCCTGGAACAAAAGATGCAGGACTATATCAGCATCCTGGCAAACTGGTGTGCCAGCAGGGGACTTAATGCGAACCCTGACAAAACAAAATTAGTACTTTTCAGTAGGAAACAGAATTCGCCCACTACATCCAACATCCATTTGGGCAATAAACAACTCAACTTCTCCGAAACGGTGAACTGTCTGGGCTTTATATAGGACAGGAAGCTTAATTGGAGACAAAACATAGAAAGCAAATACAACAAGGCACTCATAGCTTTATATAGATGCCGAAAAGCTATCGGGAAAACCTGGGGATTAAAACCCAAGGTAACACTTTGGATTTACAATGCTATTGTGAAGCCAATACCACAATATGGCTCCATAGTTTGGTTATATGCGCTCGACAAAAAGAGCAAAAGGATGTATGACATCGGCTAGCTCATAGGCACTCTACACGATACTTAATCTACTACTACCCTCCAGAAAGGAGTGTTCAAAAAACGAGAACGCAATGTATGAACCAATAAACATCTTTACCGATGGGTCCAAACAGAATGACAAGTTCGGCTATGGAATCTACGAGCAGATTGAGATTCGCAACGAAAAACGAAAGTAACTACTGCGGCAATAGCAGCAGTGAACCATTTACCGACCACATTTTATGCGATCGCACAGCCCTATACAGAAGGAGACAGGAAACGCTGGGGGGGGGGGTTTCCCCAGGGGGTTTCTTAAATGGTATAGAGGAGCTTGCATCCTTGGATATCGGAAGGATCAACAACTTTTGTTAAATTTATCAACTGGACGAATTGGATCGAAACTCCGGATTCCTTATCGACAACTGGCAGCGGAATCAGGCAGCACACGCGTTTGTAGGGATGGCGAAATGCCCAACGGGGTCCATAGGAACCTAAGTGATCTCCTTGAAGAAGGAGATGCGTGCACACCAACTAACCAACCAACAATATGATAACATTATCAAAAAAAAAAAAAAATACAAAATGTTGACATTTTTTTTTTACTCTAATATATATGGCAACCAAATTCCGTATGCAAATACGAAATATTCACATTTTTTGAAGAATTAATCTAATTCGATAATACTTTCACATGTTTAAATTTTCTATACTAAAACAAAATGTTAACATTTTAAGAATATGAATGCTTCTATTACAAATTGATAAACTCTGTAGAACATAAATCTGATATTGTTTTTTAAGACTCCTATTTATTATCTTTATCTTTATCTTTATCTTTATCTTTATCTTTATCTTTATCTTTATCTTTATCTTTATCTTTATCTTTATCTTTATCTTTATCTTTATCTTTATCTTTATCTTTATCTTTATCTTTATCTTTATCTTTATCTTTATCTTTATCTTTATCTTTATCTTTATCTTTATCTTTATCTTTATCTTTATCTTTATCTTTATCTTTATCTTTATCTTTATCTTTATCTTTATCTTTATCTTTATCTTTATCTTTATCTTTATCTTTATCTTTATCTTTATCTTTATCTTTATCTTTATCTTTATCTTTATCTTTATCTTTATCTTTATCTTTATCTTTATCTTTATCTTTATCTTTATCTTTATCTTTATCATTATCTTTATCTTTATCTTTATCTTTATCTTTATCTTTATCTTTATCTTTATCTTTATCTTTATCTTTATCTTTATCTTTATCTTTATCTTTATCTTTATCTTTATCTTTATCTTTATCTTTATCTTTATCTTTATCTTTATCTTTATCTTTATCTTTATCTTTATCTTTATCTTTATCTTTATCTTTATCTTTATCTTTATCTTTATCTTTATCTTTATCTTTATCTTTATCTTTATCTTTATCTTTATCTTTATCTTTATCTTTATCTTTATCTTTATCTTTATCTTTATCTTTATCTTTTTCTTTATCTTTATCTTTATCTTTATCTTTATCTTTATCTTTATCTTTATCTTTATCTTTATCTTTATCTTTATCTTTATCTTTATCTTTATCTTTATCTTTATCTTTATCTTTATCTTTATCTTTATCTTTATCTTTATCTTTATCTATATTTTATATTTTATATTTTATATTTTATATTTTATATTTTATATTTTATATTTTATATTTTATATTTTATATTTTATATTTTATATTTTATATTTTATATTTTATATTTTATATTTTATATTTTATATTTTATATTTTATATTTTATATTTTATATTTTATATTTTATATTTTATATTTTATATTTTATATTTTATATTTTATATTTTATATTTTATATTTTATATTTTATATTTTATATTTTATATTTTATATTTTATATTTTATATTTTATATTTTATATTTTATATTTTATATTTTATATTTTATATTTTATATTTTATATTTTATATTTTATATTTTATATTTTATATTTTATATTTTATATTTTATATTTTATATTTTATATTTTATATTTTATATTTTATATTTTATATTTTATATTTTATATTTTATATTTTATATTTTATATTTTATATTTTATATTTTATATTTTATATTTTATATTTTATATTTTATATTTTATATTTTATATTTTATATTTTATATTTTATATTTTATATTTTATATTTTATATTTTATATTTTATATTTTATATTTTATATTTTATATTTTATATTTTATATTTTATATTTTATATTTTATATTTTATATTTTACATTTTATATTTTATATTTTATATTTTATATTTTATATTTTATATTTTATATTTTATATTTTATATTTTATATTTTATATTTTATATTTTATATTTTATATTTTATATTTTATATTTTATATTTTATATTTTATATTTTATATTTTATATTTTATATTTTATATTTTATATTTTATATTTTATATTTTATATTTTATATTTTATATTTTATATTTTATATTTTATATTTTATATTTTATATTTTATATTTTATATTTTATATTTTATATTTTATATTTTATATTTTATATTTTATATTTTATATTTTATATTTTATATTTTATATTTTATATTTTATATTTTATATTTTATATTTTATATTTTATATTTTATATTTTATATTTTATATTTTATATTTTATATTTTATATTTTATATTTTATATTTTATATTTTATATTTTATATTTTATATTTTATATTTTATATTTTATATTTTATATTTTATATTTTATATTTTATATTTTATATTTTATATTTTATATTTTATATTTTATATTTTATATTTTATATTTTATATTTTATATTTTATATTTTATATTTTATATTTTATATTTTATATTTTATATTTTATATTTTATATTTTATATTTTATATTTTATATTTTATATTTTATATTTTATATTTTATATTTTATATTTTATATTTTATATTTTATATTTTATATTTTATATTTTATATTTTATATTTTATATTTTATATTTTATATTTTATATTTTATATTTTATATTTTATATTTTATATTTTATATTTTATATTTTATATTTTATATTTTATATTTTATATTTTATATTTTATATTTTACATTTTATATTTTATATTTTATATTTTATATTTTATATTTTATATTTTATATTTTATATTTTATATTTTATATTTTATATTTTATATTTTATATTTTATATTTTATATTTTATATTTTATATTTTATATTTTATATTTTATATTTTATATTTTATATTTTATATTTTATATTTTATATTTTATATTTTATATTTTATATTTTATATTTTATATTTTATATTTTATATTTTATATTTTATATTTTATATTTTATATTTTATATTTTATATTTTATATTTTATATTTTATATTTTATATTTTATATTTTATATTTTATATTTTATATTTTATATTTTATATTTTATATTTTATATTTTATATTTTATATTTTATATTTTATATTTTATATTTTATATTTTATATTTTATATTTTATATTTTATATTTTATATTTTATATTTTATATTTTATATTTTATGTAATTTTTTTTATTTTATTTTTTTAGGCATTTCTTTAATTGCTGTGTTTTCTTGAGCTTCAAGTTACCTTATTAAGCCCACTTCGTTTAAATTTCACATTGTAACCTGTTTCATTCAAATAATAATTTATTCGATTCGTCACGAAGAATGCGTTCGATTGCTTAATACTTATCTACCTCACTCTCCGCCTCCTCCGCTGAATACGTTGTATCATATCTTCGATTACTTCAATACTACTTGTTCACCACTATTATGTTAGAGGGGGGAAGGGTTTGTACGAAATCATAAATTATTTTAAATAGTTTCTATGTAGTGTGCCTGAAAAATTTGATAGTTAAAACAAACTCAGCATAAGAGCTATTTCGCCATTAGTGCCATAGCAAATCATTGAGAGCCCTCAAAATGAAATCGAAAGTGCGTGATTTATAATTTTGCTGTCAGCACTCACTCACACACTCTACTGGCCTACTAAAGCACGCACACGCACTTTTTTTTAGGATTTCTGTTATAGCTGAAGTATTGCGCAAAAACTATAAGCGAAAGATACGAAAGAAAGAAGATATGTATAGCAATATAAGAAAAGAGCGACAGACAGACAGACTGACCGATGGTCAGACATGTTGATCGTGAAACGCATGTTTTCAAGTGTATTGCGTGCGTCTCTAAACGCTGTGGATGCCAGTAAAGCTTGCGACAACGCTTAGTTTGCTTCCTCGCCACAGGTGTGCGTGAGGGTTCAGCAACAACAACAGCCACGCACTATTTTATAGTACAAAGTTTTTTTTTAACTTTCCATACTTTTTGATGATTTAAAACGTGTCTGTGCCGCCATAAGTAGAGTAACATATAAAGATTTCAAATTTATTGAATTTTGGATTCCTTGTTCGATGAAAGTACAAGTGGCAACAAAAGTCAACTGTATGGTGCGTAACGCACTTACGCACTCATACATAAATAAGCCACCATGTAATGAGCTCTACAGAGTGTACAACGACGATGATTGACAGACGAAGAATGGCTGCTTAGAGTCAGTGGATCGATCATTCACCACGTACCCTTAAAGATGAAGTAATAATGCGTGAGCGTGTTAGGATTGCCCCATATTACAATATTGAAACGCAGGGCAGGCAGTAAATTGTAGCCACATTTCGAGCATTATGTTAGAGGGGCTGTGGATTAAGGCTTAACATTTTTAAAAGGTAATTTAGTATAGAAGAAGTGATGAGCCAATAATCTCTGAAGCAATATTGGCCAAAACAAAATTATTAAAATATTGATGATTCATTTAGAAGTTTGTTTTTTTAATTTTAAAGAAAATAGTAAAAATTTAATTTAATGTCGGAATTTTTGTTATTAACCGAAAGAACAATGTCTGACATTAACTTTTCAAAGATAGTTTGATTCAAATGTTGGCCTTAAAATTCTCAAGATCAAGATTGGCCAAATCAAATTAACAAAATTATTAAATGTAAAGGTTTTTTTTTTTTGTAATTTAAAGGAAAAAATTCAAATTGAATTGGATGTCGGATTAACTGTTATGATTGTAAAGAATAATCTCCAACTTTTACTTTTTTAAAAATAGTTTGTTTTGAATGTTGGCCATAATATACAAAATATTTAAACCAAGGGGTTGATTCATTTAGAGATTGTTTTTGTAATTATAAATAAAACATTAAACATTGAAATGGTTGTAGGAATATCTATTATGATCCAAAAGAACGATATCTGACATTTACTTTTCAAAAATAGTTTAATTCAAATGTCGACCGTGATTACGCCGCAGGTAGTCAGTCTATTTAGATGAACCAATTTGTTAACACTTTTTACAGAATTTCAAATAAACACTTAAATTCTATGAAATTTTGAAATATCATTACGTAATTCCCAAAAAAAATCCTATGGGAATATCTGTTATGATCTAAAAGAACCATCTCTGTTATCTACTTTTCAAAGATACTTTAATTCAAATGTCGACCTTGATTACGCCGTAGGTAGTCAGTCTATTTAGATAAAACAATTTTTGAAAACTTTTTACAGAATTTCAAAAAAATAAACACTAAAATTCTATGGAATTTTGAAATGTTATTACGTAATACTCAAAAAAAAAATCATATGGGATTTTAAAATGGCACTACGTCATTTCCCCAACTTCATAGAGTAGCTGCCATTAGTGGCCTAAGAAGCCTGCAATAACAACTGCTGCCACTAAGATGTTGTTATCATCGTTACCATCACTGGCAACTTTGTCACTGGACTAAAAATCGAAACATTTTCGTTGCGAGATTTAATTTAAGACCCAGATAGCGTAGCAATAAAAATAGTTTCAATGCGTGTTAACGTTGTGGGCGCTGTTTTCGACGTTACGATATTTCAATAATTTTGCATTAAAAATTCTAAAATAAAAATGTTTGCGTCAACATTTTTCGCTGTTTTCTGTTGTTGTTGTTCTCGTTGTTGCCATTGTATTGTTTGCATTATGCATTTTGTGTTTTGTTGTTTTGCTTTTAAGGACATTTATTTGCGCTTTTCGCCAAGAAACAACAACAGCGGCAAATACCACATATACATATACATACATATAGGCAAACACTTGTGTGTGTGTATACATGTGTTTGTACGTAGTATTCGCACATAAAACAATAATAATAACAAAAAACACAAAATTGTATGTAAATACAATAAATATAAAACTGGGTCAAGTACTACCCAAGTGAATTTGGGTCACCTACAAACTGTTGCAACCGACACACGACAGCGGCAACAGCAACAACATCAGTTAAAGCAGTAACAATTGCATCAGCAACATTTATAGTATTGCATTTCATTCAATGCCTTAAAGTCATATTAAACGATTGATATCATTGCTACTAAATGAAGTTTGCCACCATCAAGATTTCCATAAAAATTTCGAATTCTTTTAACGAGTTTTACATAACTATAGAAATTGTTTTTAAATTATGATATATTTCAATTAAAAATTTATTTAGAATTTTGTATTTCAATAAAAAAAAAATATTGTTAAAACGTTTACAATGCTTCAGAAAATTTTGCACATTTTACATTTCTATATAGAAAATAAAGGCGTAATACACTTGCTCCATGGGAAATTTCCACAAAAAAATATTTTATAGAAATTGTTGTTAGAATCATTTAAATATTTTTTAATTCTTTTTTTGTTTCTTAATTTGAAATCCTCATCTCAATTCCTATTAATATTATAAATGGAAATGTTTGTTTGTGTTCAATAAAGTCCAAACGGGGGAACGATTTCAATGAAATTTGGTAGACAGTTAATGTACTATAGCAAAATTACCATAGCCCATAGTTTTCGTTAAATTTTTCTGCAAATGAACAGAGGGGCGTTATTTTGTAGCAGTTATAATAAAACGGTTGAACTCCGTGGCGTATAATTTACGTGGAATATTACTTATGATAATCATACGCCACCATATATTATTTAGGTTATGTCAAACAAAAGAGCCTAAAACGTGACAAATTCTCCTATACTACGATACTTACTAATTTCAAATCGATATTAAATTATTATGGCATGGAACTTGACAAAATGAATGATGCAGAACTTTTTCTTTTTGGGGCTACTTTCACGTGCAGTTCTCAGAATTGAGTCCCAAAATCATGTGTTGTGCTGTGTAATTGATACACAGGTATATGTGAATATATAATACATATTTGTATTTACAGCATATCGTATAAGAGATAATATATATGATAGACATATTGTACTTGTTAATACAAACATGAATATACAGATACAATTTATATTTAAAACTTGTAAAGTAATTATCTTCGGCTATGCTCCTCACCATTTGTAAAAAATGGCGATAAAACTGGTTATTTGCACTATAGCTATATTTTACATACATTAAACTTTGAACCCAAAGAAGGAAAATAGGTGAGAAGTGGACGTTGCTTTTGACCTCTTAAATCCTTTTTTATCAATAATTTTTTTTTTAAAATGTCAAACGCTTATCTTAATTTGTATTTATGCGCATATTTTTAGCAAATTTTACAATAAATGCATGTGTTTGTTGTATAATTTAGTTTTTTATGTTTAACAACCACTTTCAAAAGTAAAACACCTTTAACTTTTTGTGGCACATCTTTGGGTAAAAGTTGCTTCACAATTTGTTTCATAGTATATCCTTCCTGTGTATATAGGAAGGCAATTTTACTGTGAGTATTTTCTATGAAAAGAGAATATGCGCGACAAAAAAAAAAAACAATAGAAAAAACCAATCCATAGATGAAACCAATCAACAATTGCAATGAAAAGAAGTAAGAAAAGAATAAAATGGACCCCCCAAAAAGTTGACGACCACCGCAAACGATTTAAGGACCATGATTTGGGGATATGCACCTGGAATGTTAGAACACTGTATAGAGCAGATGCCTCCATCCAACTGGCGGAAGTCCTCGAAGAATACAAGGCTGACATAATAGCTTTACAGGAAAACCGGTGGACGGGACACGGGTGCTCGCGCATGAAGACTTTCGACATCTACTATAGGGGCCATGCGGATAAGCACGAGTTTAGATGTGGATTTGTGGTTGGCAAGAGACTGCGACACCTAGTCTCAAGGTTCAACCCGGTGTGTGAATGTATAGCCACCATAAGAGTAAAAACAAAGTTGTTCCACATAACACTTATAAGGTGATCGAAGATGCGCCACGGTCCGGAAGGCCTGTCGTCGAAAATTGTGATAAAATCGCTGAATTGATCGAAAGAGACCGGCGTGGTAGCAGCCGTAGATCGGCCAAGAGCTGGGCATGAGTCATCAAACCGTTATAAACCATTTGAAGAAGCTTGGATTCAAAAAGAAGCTCGATGTATGGGTGCCACACGACTTGACGCAAAGAAACATTTTTGCCCGTATGGATGCATGCGAATCACTTCTGAATCGCAACAAAATCGACCCGTTTTTGAAGCGGATGGTGACTGGCGATGAAAAGTGGGTCACTTACGACAACGTGAAGCGCAAACGGTCGTGGTCGAAAAGCGGTGAAGCTGCCCAGACGGTGGCCAAGCCTGGATTGACGGCCAGGAAGGTTCTTCTGTGTGTTTGGTGGGATTGGCAGGGAATCATCCACTATGAGCTGCTCCCCTATGGCCAAACGCTCAATTCGGACCTGTACTGCCAACAACTGGACAGCTTGAATGCAGCACTCATGCAGAAGAGGCCATCTTTGATCAACAGAGGCCGAATTGTCTTCCATCAGGACAACGCCAGGCCACACACATCTTTGGTGACGCGCCAGAAGCTCCGGGAGCTCGGATGGGAGGTTCTTTTGCATCCACCGTATAGTCCGGATCTCGCACCAAGTGATTACCACCTATTTCTGTCCATGGCGAACGAGCTTGGTAGTCGGAAGTTGGCCACAAGAGAGTCCTGTGAAAATTGGCTCTCCGAGTTTTTTGACAATAGGGAAGCGAGCTTCTATAAGAGGGGCATTATGAAGTTGGCATCTCGTTGGGAACTCGTCATCGAACAAAACGGCGCATATTTGACTTAAATCGCATTATTATAACCAATTTTATGAACAATTGAAAATTCAATAAAAATACCGCAAGACTTTTTTGGCAACCTTATATGTACCCATGCTCCGACAGAAGAGAAAAGCGATGAGGACAAAGACGAGTTCTACGAGAGCCTAGAAAATGTATATGACCCCAGCCCCAGCCATGACATTAAAATTGTACTAGCCGATTTTAATGCTAAAATAGGCAGGGAGACCGCATTTGAGCCTACCATCGTAAAATTCAGTCTGCACATCGAAACGTCGAACAATGGCATCAGACTGATTGATTTCTCTGCGGCAAGAAATATGGTAGTTACCAGCACTAGATTTGACCATAAAAATATTCATAAGGCAACATGGTTATCTCCAGATCAATTGATGAGGTATCAGAAAGATCACGTGGTAGTCGATGGAAGGCACGCATCGTGTGTTCTGGACGTACGAGTGATCAGGGGTGCGAACATTGACTCCGATCACTTCCTTACCGCAGATAAGGTACGCACAAGGCTAAGCATGGCAAAAAAACGTACGTAACCAGGCACAACGAAAGCTGGACATCGGTAAACTGCGGACCACAGAGGTAGCGGACGCCTACTCCGACCATCTAACTCAATTGCTGCGGAATGCTCCAACCCCTGATAATATAACCTCGCAGTGGCAATATATAGCCGACTCCATAGAACGGACTGCGAGAAGCGGACTTGAGTACTCAAAGCCGTCTCAAGAAGATGCCAATGATGAATGTCGCAATGCCACTAGAGAGACGGATGCTGCATACAGAGCGAAACTGCAGCCAATGGCAACGCGAGCTGTTCGTGAACGGCACAGGGAGAAGAGACGTGAGGCAACTCGTCTTTTTAGACGGAAAAATAAGGGACTGAAGAAGAGGCAGGATGAGTGCACAGAGTTGCTCCGAAGTAGAGGAAAGCCCGAAAATTCTACAAGAGAGTTTAGGAAGAGAGAGAGAGTTAAGAATGCGTGGAACAGGGTTGCCCTCCTGCAAAAACAGCGATGGTCAGCTAGTGACGGACCCGGATAACATTCTGAGGATATGGAGAAATCATTTTAAAAATTTATTGGATGCAGACACCACTCCAGAAGAACCCGCTCCAATCCATGACGATGGTGTTTATTGTCCACCTCCGAGCCAGAGCGAGATACGTGTGGCAATCTCCCGCCTTAAAAACAACAAAGCTGCTGGAGCCGACGGTCTCCCTGCTGAATTGTTTAAGGCTGGAGCAAGCATCAGCTCATGGAGAACATCTGGCTAGAGGAGAGCATGCCCGGGGATTGGAGTCTCAGTCTGTTATGTCCCATATACAAGAAAGGAGATCGTAGTGAATGTAAGAACTATCGTGGAATAAGCCTATTACCAATTGTGTACAAGGTCCTTTCAAGCATATTGTGTGAACGTCTAAAGCCAATTGTAGAAAAACTAATTGGACCATATCAGTGCGGCTTTAAATCTGGCAAATCTACGACGGATCAAATATTCACCTTATGACAAATCCTGGAAAAAACTCATGAAAAGCAGACCGACACCTACCACCTCTTTGTCGACTACAAAGTTGCATTCGACTCTTCGATATGAAACAGGCTTTATGAGGCCATGTCTGAGTTTGGTATTCCTGCAAAGCTGATTCGACTTTGCAAATGTAACATAGACAACACCAAATCCTCGGTTAAGATTGGTAAGGAGCACTCTGAACCATTCAACACAGAAAGAGATCTCAGGCAGGGTGATAGCCTGTCCTGTACACTATTTAATATAGTTATGGAGAAGGTGATGAGAAACGCTGGTGTTAACATGTCTGGCACAATATTCCACAAGAGCCACATGCCACTAGCCTATGCCGATGATATAGACATCATTGGCCGAAATCTGTGGGATGTTACTGCAGTTTTCTCATCACTAGACAAAGAGTCGGCAAAATTGGTTTAGCGACCAATGAGGACAAAACAAAAATAATGATTTCGACGAACAAAGAGTCCTCTCGATGGGGACTTAGCGTCAGAGTTGAAAATTATTGTTTTGAAGTAGTAGATGAATTTACCCACCTCGGATCTTCCGTCAGTAAGAGAAATAATGTCAGCCAAGAAATCAAGCGGAGAATAGTGCTCGCCAATAGATGTTTCTACGGACTTCGGCAGCACTTTAGTAACACCACCTTCTCTCGGAATACTAAGAAACAGCTATACCAGGTGCTAATCTTACCCGTTCTTTTGTATGCTGCCGAATCATGGGTACTTACGACAACGTACAACATACAAAACCTGGGAGTATTCGAGAGAAAAGTACTGTCGACGGCGAGATTAGCCATCGGATGAACCATGAGCTGTATGAGCTTTACCACGACATCGATGTAGCTAAAAGAGTCAGAATGCAACGACTACGATGGCTGGGTCATGTTGCCAGGATGGATATAATTGCTCCAGCGAAAAAGGTGTTTGAAGGCGAACCTGAAAGACGACGCAGAGCAGGGAGACCCAAACTCCGATGGAAGGACCAAGTGGTAGCCGACGTGCCACCATCTGGTACGACTAACTGGAGAACATACGCAGAAGACCGAAGCGTGTGGATTTCTTTAGTACGTCAGGCCTCAAATTTATGAACTACGTTCGTAAGTTGTAATGGGCCACTTAAGGAAGAAAGTAAGTTATGTTTTTAACATTTTAAATCTTATATCTATCTGTATATTAAGAAAATGTTGTAACAGTACTATATATTTTTACTAAAAAATTAAAATATTGTATAACAATAAAATCGATAAAAACAAGCACACATAGTACTGCAATCTGCATGACATCTAACTATATTAATTAATTGCAGTAATATTATATTTAAAAAAAAATGCAAAAATTTTGCTTTTTACAGGATATTTTTGGCCAATTCAGAAAATAAAAGGGTTGCCAATACTCTCATTTCTTTTTACTCTTCCGCTAAGGAAATTACTATAGTCATTAACATCTTCAGTCCTACCAAGAATATCTGTCGTCCCATTATTATCCTTCATAATTATGAATTACAGACCAAGTCTCCTCGAGTCTCTCCCTCCTCTAACTATCGTTCGATTATCTTTTTCGTTCTAACTAAAACCCCAATTTCATTGAGGGGTAGTATACGAGGGGTGGAAGAACGATAACTTTTGTTTGATTGCACTTAAAAATAAGCGCACCTCTATTATTGTGTTTGCTTTTGTTGTTGTTGTCGTTGTTGGCAAACATAATCACACACACACACACACACACACATTCGCATGTGCGGTGTGTGTTGGTCGCTCTCACACACTTGAAACGCAAAATGCATGCCGCAATAATTAGTTAAGAAATCTAGATCATGGCAGTCAAATAACATTGTAACAAATGCACTAATACACCTGAACAACAGTGAACAAAATAAAACAAGTGCACGTATGCGTATACGTAATACACCGAGTTGTAAGTGTGTAAATAGTATACATATAACATCAAGTGGGATATAGACGCGCACTGAGAAAAGATACAGTCAGTTAGTACGACTGTCTGTATGCCGGTCTGATACTGTGAGCAAACATTGCATAGTTTGTGTATTCAGATGCAAACAAACAGATAAACGCACTGATACTAAAATGTAGAAATACTAAGACCCAATGGGATAATAACAAAAACTTTTCCATAATATGGCTATGGAAAAATGCAGTGCAATTTTAGATAAGAAATATAACTAATACAATTTTAAGTAAAACATTAATATAGTTCAAATCTATGTTACAGAACGTTACCAAAATTTTAAAATAATTATATTCAAATAAACAAGATTAACTTTAAAATTTCAATTACAAAAATTAAAATAAAAAATATTTATCGAATAAAAAATATAATAAAAATTTTTTTAAATTAAAAAAAAAATACAAAATTAACTAAAAAGAAAAATTATTATACAAACAAAAATTACAAATAATGTATAAAATAAAAAAAAATTAAAAGTAAATTTGCCAATAGAAATGATCTTCAATGAAGTGTGAAAGAATATAATATAAAAATATAAAATAAAATTATGAAAATAAAAAAAGAAAAATTATAACAAAATTAAAAAAATAATAATAATATTAAAAGGTAATAAAAAAAAAATTTATATATATATTTTTTATAAGAAATATACATTTTTTATAAAAAATTATAAATTATTATAAAATTTTTATTATTTATAAATTATTTTATTATTATATTTCAAAAAAAAATTCTTTTTTATAAAAAAATAAAATTCTTTTTTATAAAAAAATAATATTTTTTTTTGGAATTTTTGTTATTATCTTTTAATATTATTATTATTTTTTTGATTGTGATATAATTTTTGTTTTTATTTTCATAATTTTATCTTATATTCCAAAAAAAAATATAAATTTTTTATTTTATTTTTATTTTCAATTTTTATTATTTATAAAATATTAAAAAATAATTTTTTTATAAAAAAAAATTATAAAAAAAAAATTATAAAAAAAATTTATATTTAATTTAAAAAATATTATTTTTTTTATCAAAATATATTTAATTTAAAAAATATAAATAAAAAATATATTTTTTTAAAAATATATATTATATATTTTTTTAAAAATATATTTAATTCAAAAAATATAAATATAAAAAAAAATTATAACAAAATTAAAAAAAATAATAATAAAATAAAAGATAACAAAAAATCAATATTAATATCAACAATAAAAAATTTTCTGATCGTTAGGCCAATTTGGTTCATAATTTGATACTCTAACACAAATTGATAATTATTTTTTTTCAATTTGATAATTGATTATTATTTTATTTATTTTTTTAAAATTTGAATAATAAATTTGTTAATATTTTTTTTTTAAATTGAAATTTATGGTTTATAATTTATTGTCATTTTCTTGTTTAATTTTATTTTTATTGTCTTTATAAAAAATTATTATAAAATAATTTATATATTAATATATAAAATAAAATTAATAAAATGTAAAAAGAAAAATTATAACAAAAATAAAAAAAAATAATATTAAAAGATAATAAAAATTCCAAAAAAAATATTATTTTTTTATAACAAACATTAATTTTTTATAAAATTTATAAATATTTCATACAAAATTTAAAATGCATAAATATTTTAAAAAAAATTTATTTTTTTAATTAAATATAAATTTTTTTATAAAATATTATAATAAAATAATTTATAAATAATAACAATTTTATAATAATTTATAATTTTTTATAAATAAATTTATATTTCTTATAAAAAATTTATATTTTTTTTGTTATTATCTCTTAATATTATTATTATTTTTTTAATTTTGTTATAATTTTTCTTTTTTTATGTTCATAATTTTATTTTATATTTTTTTAAAAAAAAATATTTTTTAAAATTATATATAAAAAAATTTATAAATTTTAAATTAAATATAAATTGTTTTGTAAAATGTTATAATAAAATAATTTATAAATAACAATAATTTTATAATAATTTATATTTTTTTATAAAAAATTTATATTTCTTATAAAAAATGTATATTTTTTTTGGAATTTTTGTTATTACCTTTAATATTATTATTATTTTGTTTATTTTGTTAATTTTGTTATAATTTTTCTTTTTTTATTTTCATAATTTTATTTTATATTTTCATAAGAAAATTTATACTTTTTAAGTTAAATATAATTTTTTTTTTATCAAATATTATAATAAAATAATTTATAAATAATAAAAACAAACAACTCAACTTCTCTGATACGGCGAACTACCTGGGCCTTATATTAGACAGGAAGCTTAATTGGAGACAGAACATTGAAAGCAGATCCACCAAGGCACTCATAGCGTTATATACATATATACATGCCGTAAAGCTATCGGGAAAACCTGGGGATTTAAACCCAAGGTAACACTTTGGATTTACAATGCTATAGTGAAGCCAATATTACAATATGGCTCTATAGTGTGGTGGTACGCGCTCGACAAGAACAGCAAATTTAGACAATTAGATCGTGTTCAACGATCCTCTTGTCTCCTGATAACCGGATGTATGAGATCGACCCCTCTAAGGCTCTCTACACGATACTCAATCTACTACCACCTGATCTGAGCTGCAAATGCTCCGCTCTCAAATTAGCTATTCGACTAAACGAGATTGAACATTGGGATCCTTCCATAGGACATTCAAGGATCCTGAACCATATCAACATCTTACCTGAAACTGACTACGTGATCAATATACGGAAATCAAACATCCTCTACGAAAACAAAACGCCCACCAGAAAGGAGTGGGCAGAGAACGAGAACGCAATGTATGGACCAATAAACATCTTTACCGATGGGTCCAAACTGGATGACAAGGTCGGCTATGGTATCTACTCCGCGGATCTAGGCCTAAGTATAAGATCGAGAATTCCAGACTACTGCAGCGTTTTCCAAGCGGAAATACTTGCTATTAAACGAGCCGCGGACATGATCAACGTGAGGAAGATATCACAGGAGGATATTCTCCTGTTCACGGATAGTCTAGCGGCGGTAAACTCATTGAAGTCCAGTGACATCAAATCGAAAGTGGTCAGTGCCTGTCGGAAATCTCTTAACGAGATATCCAGGAATAACAGAGTTCTGGTTACGTGGATACCCGGACACAGCGGAATCGAGGGTAACTGCAGAGCGGACGAAGAGGCCAGACAGGGCTCAGCCCTGCAGGAAAGCGACGTAGAACACATAGCACTTCGCCCTATATCCACCTGTAAAAGTACCATTGGAAATCTAACGTTTGAAATTGCAAACGACAGATGGAAGAATGAAGAAACCTGTAGTAAGGCCAAAAAGACTTGGCCAGAATACAACGCGAAACGTACATCGTACCTGGTAAGCCTAGAGAGGGACCAGATAAGAAAAATTATTACATTCCTGACGGGACATGGACCCATATGCAGACATGCGAGCAGAATGGGATTCGCAACGAAAAGCGAATGCAACTACTGCGGCAGCAGTGAACCTTCCACCGACCACATTATATGTGATTGCCCAGCGCTATACAGAAGGAGACTGGAAACCCTGGAGAAACCCTTCCTAAATGGTGCAGAGGAACTTGCATCGTTGGATATCGGAAGGATCAACAAATTTTGTAAAATTATTAACTGGACGGATTGGATTGAAACTCCGGATACCCAATCGAGAACTGGCAACGCAATCAGGCAGCACACGCGCTGATAGCATAGGTTGAAGGGATGGCGTAAATGCCCAACGGGTGTCACAATGGGTCCATAAGGACCTAAGTGTTCTCCTCGAAGATGGAGATGCCCACCAACCAACCAACCAACCAAATAATAAAAATTTTATAATAATTTATAAATAATTTATAATTTTTTATAAAAAATTTATATATCTTATAAAAAATATATATGATGAATTTCATATCAAATCCGATATTCATTGAACCCGACTCTCTTAGATTTTAATGAAATTTTGCATACAGCCACATTTTACTTATAGAAACACAACCTTATTTTTAGAAATTGCTTTTTTGATAATATTTGGGTGTGGCAAGGTGTCGAAATATTTGAAAAATGACGGTAATAGGTACTTTTAAGCTGCGATTACTATGGAATGACTCAACCGATTTGAAAGATCTTGATGCCATTATAAAGAGATATATATCAGCTTTCGAAAATATACACTGTAAAAATTTTATATTACACTGAAAAATATTTTTTTTGGAAAAAAAGACTTGAGCTTCGAAGTGTTTTCCAAGTTTAAACTTTTATTTTTGACAAAAAAATTTCTGTGTAATGTAAAATTACAGTGTATGTTTTTATATACCTTTCTAATGGCACCAAGATTTTTCAAATCGGTTGAGTCATTCCATAGTAATCGCAACTTAAAAGTACCTATTACGTTGATTTTTTAAATATTTCGATACCTTGCCACGCCCACATATTTTCAAAAATGTAATTTCTAAAAATGAGGTTGTGTTTCCCTAGGTAAAATGTAGCTATATGCAAAATTTCATTAAAATCTGAGAGGGTCGGGTTCAAAATGTCCCTTTTTTACAGGTTTTGATAAGAATTCATCATATATAAAAACATGAAAAGCAAAATTATAACAAAATTAAAAAAGTAATAATAAAATTAAAAGATAATAACAAAAAAAAAAAGCCTAAAAAGTAACAAATTCCCCTATACAATACTTACTAACTTCAAATCGATATTAAATTATTATGGCATGTAACTTGACACAAAGAATGATGCAGAACTTCTTCTTTTTGGGTCTACTTTCAGTTCTCAGAAATGCGCCCCAAAATCATGTGATGTAGTGTGTTATGGATTTATAGAAAATTACTAAGAGGCGTATACTCGATATCATCGATTCGTTCATAGCTCATACGTAAAACACATCAATTGCTATGACGTTGGAGCCACCTAACGTGCTAAAATAAAACTATTCTAAAAATTATAGCTGTTGTTACATATAATATGATTTTTTTTTTCATTATTACATAACAAACTGCTATATTTGTACAACATTTTGTCATAATTCAGGCAATTCATTAAAACCCCCTCTTCATTGATTTGTGTAATTTCCCTGTTGGGTATTTTGCTTCTTCACAGCCCATCAAGCGATATAATTTACATTAAAACAAATGTGTTTGCGTACGCGTTAATACCTTTTGATACAACGAGTACCTTTGGTACTAGTACCCGAGATATATAGAAATAAAAAAATAATTTATATTTGTGCGTTTTGACTGTCTAACCGACAGTTCGTCCGCGTGACTGAATGTCTGTCTGTCAGCCTATATGAATATTTCATTGTTGTTTTATTTTATTTTATTTCATTTTTTGTTTTATTATATTTCGCTTTGTTTCAATATATCTGTTTACATAATTGTATGTAATTTTACGTGTTATTGTTGTTTTATTATTATAATGACTTCGTTGGCTGCCGTTTCTACCGACGCTGTTGTTGTTGCCGGTTCATTATTTAAAATTTTATTTTCATTATTATTTTCCAGCTGATGTTTGCTTGCGCTCGGTTGGTCGTTCGACCGGTTGGTCTTATTTAAATGTAATATTGTAGATCATTTGCACACACGTATGTAGCTTCAAAATTGCGTAAAATTATGCGCATGTGAAATTTTTACAAATTTCGAAACTTTTCAAAAAATAATAAAAAAAAAACACATTTCCATATTCAACGATTTCCCTTGCCGAGTCTAGCATCACTGACATCTCCATCATCATCATCATCATCATGGTTAGCAGTAGCAGCAGCAGCAGCAACATTTCATTGTGTGATGTCAGAGTTCATGAAGCAAGTGGCAACATCTCATCGCAATCGCCCCTGTGCTTCTATGTCTGTGCGTTGAGATGTTGCCACGGTCTACTGCTTGACTGGGTGTTATTACTATTATTGTTTGCTCCCTCTCGGTGTAATTGCACGTTGGAGTGTAATTTAATTACACCATCACTAGAGGATTACTTAAAACGTGTATCCAAAGGCTGACTGAGCCATAAAATTACCAGTTGATGCAACATCTGACAGAGACTTAGACAACAAAACGATGATAACAGAATATGGGCCAAAAGCCATCATTTGATTAAGGTCATCTTATGAATAGGTGGAGTAATATTTGCAACATAGACACAGGTAAAAGTTTTTATTTGAGAGTAAAAATAAAAGTTCACAATGAATCACACTTTCTTATAGTAGTTGTATGGACAACATTGCTTTTCTTATAGAATATGTATTGGATACATTTTGTTAATGTAGTCTAATTTTCATCTTCTAGTCACCTTCATAAACACAATTTTTATAAATTATATTACGAGGGCTGCTATATATATTTCTGGCCTAGGCAACAATAAGTGTTTCCAGGTGCAATCTGATATTTCCATTGGAAAGGTTGACATTTTTTAGCATAACATCACTCAGAACGTGTTGTCATTTAATCGTGAATTGTTAAACTTACAGAGCTTTGAACAATTCAATTCCGTTAAAAAAATGGAATTGACACGTGAGCATTTTCGTGCGATCATTTTTCACAACTTTCGACGTGGATTATCCAGACAAGAGTGCATCGATGAACTTAAGTCTTTGTATGGTGATCAAGCACCATCATATAGCTCCGTGAAAAACTGGTATAACGAATTTAATCGTGGTCGCAGTTCGCTCAACGACGAATTCCGTGAAGGTCGTCCAAAAACGTCCGTTGTGCCAGAGAACATTGATGCCGTGCGTGAACTAATAATGCAAGATCGTCATGTGACATACCGGGAGATAGAGGCATCCTTGGGCATTTCTCCCACCAGCATACATTCGATATTACATAAACACCTGACCGTAAAAAAGGTTTGTTGTCGTTGGATCCCGCACAATTTGACAATCGCTCAAAAAAAGGCTCCTGTCGATTGGTGCAAAGAAATGTTGAAAAAATACGATCGCGGTGCTTCAAAAGATGTTCATAAGATCGTCACAGGTGACGAATCTTGGATCTATGCGTATGAGCCCGAAACAAAACAACAATCGACCGTGTGGGTCTTCGAAGACGAGCCAAATCCAACGAAAGTTGTTCGTGGAAGAAGCACTTCGAAGCAAATGGTCATGTGGCGACTGTTCCGCTTGAGCAACGAAGGACGGTCAATTCTGAGTGGTACACCACAATTTGTTTGCCTGAAGTCTTCGGAGAAATTCGAAAAACAAACAAGAGAAGACGAATCATTCTTCACCATGACAACGCGAGCTCTCACACATCGGCTCAAACCAGCGCCTTTTTGACCGGCCAAAACGTCGAATTGATGGGTCATCCGCCGTACAGCCCTGACTTGGCACCCAATGACTTCTTTTTATTCCCGCACATCAAGAAAAAAATGCGTGGTCAACGATTTTCGTGCCCAGAAGATGCTGTTGAAGCGTTCAAAAACCATGTTTTGGAGGTGTCTCAATCGTAGTGGAAAAAGTGCTACGACAATTGGTTTGAGCGCATGCAAAAGTGTATAAATCAGGCTGGAAAATACTTTGAAAAACAATAAAACAATTTTTGATGATAAATATTCGCATTTTCATTATTAGGCCAGAAATATATATAGCAGCCCTCGTATTTGTTTAAAACAAAAACTTCAGTCTAAACTTTTTATATCTTTAGAGCATTTTCTTATAAAAAAAAAAGTACTTGTATTATTGAATTTTTAAAAATTACTTTTTAAAGTCATTTCCTTTTAATACTATTAAAAAACATATAAGTACTAAGGATATTTTAAGTACTTTAAATGACTAAATATTACATTTAAGTTTTATTAGGTTTATGTACCTTTTAGTGCTATTGTAGGACGTTTAAGTACTATTATTTTCGGTTTTAGTACATTTTAGTACAATTGTAAAACTTTCCTGTAATATTGTAGTACATTTTGGTACAGTTGTAACACATTTTAGCATAGCTTTAGTACACTTATGAAATGAACTCAGAACAATTGTATAAACGTAGTATTACTATAGTACATTTAAGTACTATTTATGTACTTTAAGTACTATCAAAATATATAAGTACATAAAAAGTACCATAAAAAGAAAATTTTAAGTATATTAAAGTCTAAACATTATATTTCCTATTTTTTCACCTATAACAATTCATAACAATTGTAAAAAAAAATAAATACTAATATAGTACATTTAGTTACTATTAAAAGACATTTAAGTACTAGTAAAATGTATATAATTACCATAAAAGTAAATTTTAATCACTTTTTAAGTCTAAATATTACTTCTTTATTATTGTACATATAAGTACTATTGTAGTACATTTAAGTACTACTTTTTTTTAGATTTGTTAGTACAATTGTAATACGTTTTAGTACCATTGCAGCACATTTCAGTATTGTTGTATCACATATTAGCACTTCTATAGCACTTTTCAGAGCAACGGTATTACATTTTACATATAAAGGTACTATTAAAGTACAATTAAATACCATAAAAGTACATTTTAGCTATTTGATAGTCTTAATATTACATTTAAGTATATATTGTTGTTGTTCATCTTGGTACTATTTTACTACATTTAAGTACCGTTATTTTCGATTTTAGTACATTTTAGTACAATCGTTATACATTTTAATACTATTGCAGGTCATTTTAGTACAGTTGTATCACACTTTAGCACCTCAATAGTACATTTTAAATTCAACTACTACTATAGCATATAGTTTACATTTGAGTACAATTTAATTACTATTTAAGTACTATAAAGTACATATATGTGTACTATAAAAGAATATTTTAAGTACTTCTAAATCTAAATATTACATTTTAGTACTATTGTTGTACATTTAAGTGCTACTGTAGTACATTTTAGAACTATAATTTTCGATGTAAGTACAATATTTATACGCTTTATTACTAATGTAGCACATTTTACTACTGTTAAATCACATATTAGCACTTCTATAGTACGTTTCAAAACAATTTTAGAGCATTTAATTAGAACTATAGTTCCATTATAGCAAATTTAAGTGCGTATATAAGAAGTACATTTATAAACTTTAGTACTATTTTAGAACATTTTTGTCCTATTCTAATACACTTAAGTAATCTGTAAGAACATTTTAGAACCATTTTAGTAAATTTGATTACTACAAAAATTCAATTTGCGTACTATCGAAGTTAATTGTACTTTACCGCTAGTTCCACAAATACATTTTAAGCATTTTGAATTCTTAATGTTACATTTAAGTACTATTTATTTCTATGTCAGTTCAAATCTTATAAATTTTAGTACTATTTAAGCACATTTTAGTACTGTTGTATTACTTCTAAGCATTTTAATAAGTGCATTTTAGTAAATTTCAGAACAATTGCAGACAATTTAACTACTACTTAGTACATTTGTATACTATCTAATTACTACGTAAGTACATTTAAGTACTATTCAAGTACATATACTATGTACTTTAAAAGAACATTTAAGGTACTTTAAAGGCATGAATATTACTTTTTAGTACTTTTGTAGTTTATTTTAGAAGTTCGATTAAAGCATAACATTAATAAGCTTTAGTACTATTGTATCACATATTAGCACTTCTTTAGAACATATGATACTTTTTATGTACATTTAAGTACTATTTTAGTACACTCATATACCATTTTAATACATTTAAGTAATATTTTAGTACTCTTTAAATACTTTTTACGTACCATTAATGTACAATTAAGTACCATAAAAGTACATTTTAGGTATTTGAAAGCCTAAATGTTACATTTTAGTACATTCAAGTACTATTGTTTTCTATTTTAGTACATTTTAGTACTATTTAACAGCAGATATTAGTACTGTTGTATCACTTTTAGCAGTTCAATAGTACATTTTAGTATATTTTAGAACAATTGCAGAAAATTTAACTATCACTAAGTACATTTTTATACTATCTAATTATTACTAAAGTACATTTGAGTACTATTCATGTACCTATATCATGTACTATAAAAGTATATTTTAAGTTAATTTAAAGTTTAAATATTACATTTTAGTACTATTGTAGTATATTTTAGAACTTCGATTAAAGTACAATATTAATAAGCTTTAGTACTGATGTATCACATATTAGCACTTCTATAGAACGTTTGATACATTTTATGTACATTTAAGTACTATTTTAGTACACTCATATTCCATTTTACTACATTTAAGACACTCAGAACACTCATTTACCATTTTAGTACATTTAAGTAATATTTTAGTACTATTTAAATACTTTTTACGTACCATTAATGTACAATTTAGTATCATAAAAGTACATTTAGGATTTTAAAGTGTAAATGTTACATTTTAGAGCATTCAAGTACTATTGTTTTCTATTTTAGTACATTTTAGTACTATTTAACAGCAGATATTAGTACTGTTGTATCACTTTATAGCAGTTCAATAGTACATTTTAGTACATTTCAGAACAATTGCAGAAAAGTCAACTACCACTAAGTTCATTTGTATACTATCTTATTACTACTAATTTACATTTAAGTACTATTCAAGTACATATACTATGGACTATAAAAGTAAATTTTAGGCATTTTGACAGTTTAAATATTACATTTTAGTACTATTGTAGTAAATTTTAGTACTATAATTTTCGATTTTATTATAATTTTAATAAGCTGTAGTACTGTTGCATCACATATTAGCACTTCTATAGTACATTTCATACTTTTAATGTACATTTAAGTACTATTTTAGTACACTCATATACCATTTTAGTACATTTAAGTAATATTTTAGTACTCTTTAAATACTTTTTACGTACCATTACTGTACAATTTAGTACCATAAAAGTACATTTAGTATTTTAAAGTGTAAATATTACATTTAAGTGCATTAATGTACTATTTTTTTCTATTTTAGTACATTTTAGTACTATTTAACAGCAGATATTAGTACTGTTGTATCACTTTTTAGCAGTTCAATAGTACATTTTAGAACAATTGCAGAAAACTTAACTATCACTAAGTACATTTGTTTACTATCTAATTACTACTAAAGTACATTTATGTACTATACAAGTACATGTAGTGTGTACTATAAAAGTAAATTTTAAGTATTTTGATAGTTTAAATATTACATTTTAGTACTATTGTAGTAAATTTTAGTACCGTATTTTTCGATTTTAGTATAATTTTAATAAGCTGTAGTACTGTTGCATCACTTCTATAGTACATTTGATACTTTTTATGTATTTTAAGTACTATTGTAGTACAGCTATATACTATTTTAGTACATTTAAGTAACATATTAGTATATTTGAGTACTAGTAAAATACTTTTTACGTTCCATTACTGTACAATTAAGTACCATAAAAGTACATTTAAAGTATTTTAAAGTCTAAATGTTACATTCTAGTACATTCAAGTACTATTGTTTTCAATTTTAGTACAAGTGTTATAAATTTTAGTACTATTTTAGCACAATTTAGTACTGTTGTATCGCATTTTGGCACTTATACACTACATTTCATAACAATTGTATGTAATTACCACTATAGTACATTTAAGTAGTATTTAATTACTATTAAATGTACTATTAATATTACTATAAGTGTACTATAAAAGCATATTTTTAGTAATTTTAAAGCGTAAATATTACATTGAAGTACTATAGGTGTACAAATTAGTACTAGTGTAGTACATTTTAGCACTTTTGCAGTACATTTCACATTTCATAACAATTGCAAACCTTTAAGTACTAATAAAGTATAGTTAAGTACTATTTGATTACTATTACTATTAAGTACTATTAATGAACATATAAGTACTATCAAATAGCATTTTGGTATTATTTTAGTACAATTAAGTACTATTATTGTAGATATAAGTACCATTGTAGTACTATTATAATCCGTTTTATACTATGGTATCTCATTTTAGTACTGTTTTATCAAAATTTTAGCACTTCTATAGTATATTTTAGCACTATTATAGTACATTTCAGAACAGTTGTAACAAATTAATACTAATATAGTTCATCAAAGTAGTATTTAAGACCATTTCATTACTATTAAGGTACAAAATGTACCATAAAAGTACATAAGTACTATAAAAGTACATACAAGTACTATTAAAGTTCAAGTATTACATTTAAGTAGTCTTATAGCACATTTGAGTTTTATTTATTTACATTATATTATACTTATATTAATATAAGAATAATATTATAAAAAAGATAGCAAAACTGGCGGCTAAGGCCATCGGCTATACATTTGAGTTTTAATTCATTACATTTCAATATTATTGCAGTAAATTTAAGACTATACTATCGTAGTACATTTTAGTACTAGTGAAGTACTATTGCACTGCGTTTAAGTACCATTGTAGCACGTTTTAGTACTATGGTGTCACATTTTTTACTTTTTTTTTCTTATATAACATTTTAGAAGAATTATAGCAAGTTTACTTACTACTATATATGTAAATGCTATTTTAATACCTTTGCATACCATTATAGTACAATAAAGTACTATTTCAGTACAATAAAAGACTAAGTTTGTACAAATAACTGCTATTTTAGTACAGTTAACTACTATTTTATTACAATTATATACTACTTGTACAATAACGTACTATTTTCTCAACTTCAGGATAATAAAGTATTTTTTGTTTTGTTCAATTAAGTACTGTTTGAGTATAATTAAGTTAGTTTTTAGTACAATTAAGTACTATTTTAAAAAAGTTATGTACTACTTCTGTATAATTAAGTATTATCTTAGTACATGATAATACGCTTTTAGTACAAATATGTATTGTTTTAGTACTATAAAGTAAATTTTATTACAGTTAAATAATATTTTAGTAAATTTTCGTACTTTTTAGTACAATTAAGTACTATTCTAGTATAAAAAAGTGCAATTTTTATTACAACAAAAGAATACTTCAGCTAAAGAAAGCTTCATATCCACTTAAGAAATTTTTTATGAATTAGACCTAAAATGTATGTATTTTTAAAGTATGTCTAATTACTATAAAGCACTTTTAAGTACTGTTAAAGTGCATTTAAGAACTAGTATAGTACTTTTAAGCAAAATTCTCACAGTTTAATATTAGTGAATATGTAAAATAATTAAAAAAAAAATTACATTTTTATACAAAACATATAATGTACAATTTCTATACAAAATTTTGTTAATATTATGAAAAGTTATGTAATTTTTATTTAATTTTGTTAACACTTATTTTTATAAAAATTATATTTTTGTTTTGTTTTTTTAATTCTGTCGTTTTACATTCTGTAGTAAATCGAAAATTTTCCATTGGCTTATCTTTAATTTGCCGCCAATGGAAAATTTTGGCAAAATTTTTAAAAAATGGTAAAAATTTTAAATTTTTGTATTGTTGAAATTTTTTTTTGAGTTTTGTTTATAAATTACAAAAGTTTACAAGTAAA
Source organism: Muscina levida (assembly GCA_964034835.1). Lineage (NCBI taxonomy): Eukaryota > Metazoa > Arthropoda > Insecta > Diptera > Muscidae > Muscina > Muscina levida. The sequence continues at coordinate 118,358,793 of OZ035883.1, read as the reverse complement.
TTTAATACGTGTTTCTACTGTTGAAATTTTCCCTTTATGATTGTTTCTACATTATACAATTTTCTTTAACTAGTATTTACCCCCTTCCCCCCATTTGTCATTAGAAATTGGGCTAAAGCTGAATGTGATTGTTATCAATTTATTTTTTATCTTTTAGTTTGGTGTGAAATTTTCAAATTCTATTTATGGCCAACTAAACTGATCGGAAACCAGCAAACGACCATGCCGATGACGTCTCTAGTAGTGAGAAAATGTAAAATATTCATTCCAAATAACTTAATTTCCTGCTGTTTTTTTTTTTTTCAAACCAAAAATGAAATCAACTACACGTGTAGAAGTTGTGAAATGTTGCTACATAGTAGGCCCAAAACGAACGCCGGAACATTTTAACAGTTGGGCGGCAGCAACAATTGCCAAATCATTCGACAAATTGCTATTCGATACGGCTGGCCACATACATACCAATAAGGGCCTTCCCGGCTGGAGGCGCGTTACAACAACACAAGGAATTTGAATGAGAGCCAACCCAAAAGTGATAATAATAAACACGCAAAATAACAAACGTAACATGAAAAAAGGCCCAAAAAACGCCACAGCTTGTCTTTACGGCCTAAACAAATAGAAAAGTCAACAACAATGCTGCCGCTAACGTTGAAGTACACCAGAGCCACTACAACAGCAACAGCAATATACCCAGTGACGACGACGACAACACAAACGAATAGTCAAAAAAAAAAATTTAATGAGAGCAGAGCACACGAAAATTGGCCAAGTGCAGTAGGCCATGTAAATAGAAAAGTGGGTCAGTGGTGGCGGTGATACCGCCGCCATCGTCGTCGTCGTCGTCAACCAACAATCGCACACCCAAAGTGAGCGTACACTTGCCGCCTCACGTCCAGCATAAACGTAAGAAGAGTAGAAACTATTAGTGAGGAAACACAGAGTAATGACTAGTGAGAGAGAGCGTGCGAGATGAGTATTTAGGAATGCCCGAGCAGCAGTTGATCGTCACAACACTGAAACATACAAAGTACGGTAATAAATTACCGACAAGTAATGCAAAGTTTTTTTTTGAAAACTTATCAAAATAATTGCTTATCAGTTGCAATATATAGTTTTTATCGGGGATGATAGTGACAGTACTTTTTTGAGTACTTTTGCGGAACATTGCATCTATTATCGGAATAGTCAATAACATTAATATTATGTTACGTTAGAAAAATAGACAAAATAAGTATTAAGAAATATGTATAATATTAGTTGTTACTAAAATGTATTTAGCTATACATTATAGTAAATTTTATAACCATTACTTTTTTTTAAAAAAATTTTTCCTTTATTTTTTGATAAAGCGATAATAGAAAATTATAAAAAGTGTGTATTATAACAATAAGAATATATCTCATTTGAATTATTTTAGTAGAGTTATGTATTACAATTATATAACTACTATTGTAGTACCTATTATATACTACTATTATTATTTATAATAATATAAAATTAAATATTATATTACATTTTATTACTATTTTAGTACATTTGAATACTATACCACTAAATGTATGTGCTACTATAGTATATTTATATACAACTATTATAGATTTAAATACTACTATAGCATATTTAAGTAATATTTTAGTACGATTCAGCGTTATTATACATAGTAAATAAAGTACAATTGATACATATGTAAGTTCTATCGTAGTATCTTTAAAGTACTATTACCAAACTACCAAAAATTTAACATTTCATTTGGTATAGAACCATTACAGTGCATTCTATTTCTGATGTAGTATACCAATAATAGTATTTCTAGTATTTAAGTGCAACTGTAGGACTATTTTTGAACATTTAAGTAAATTTTAGTACTAGTTTAGGAAATTTAAGTGCAATTTGTGTACTATTGTAGTTCATTTTAGTACTGTTGACATGCATTTCATTACTAATGTAATACATAAAAGACATGTTTAGTGGATAGAAGTAATAATTTAGTGGATAGAAGAGTACAGTTAAGTACATATAATTAATAGTTTAGTACATTTAAGTACAACATATATTACTATTTTAGAACAAAGTACCAGTTAAGTAAATGTAGATACTATTTTATTACATTTAACTACCAATTTAGTACATGTAAGTACTATTTAGTACATGTAAGTATTACTTTACTACATTTAAGTACTATTTGTATACATTTCTTAGTACATTAGTTACTAGTTTACTACTAGATAATTGTAATAATTATAATTATTTAAGCACTGTGGTTGTACATTTATTTCCCATTTAATACATTTTAGTACTATTTTAGTACATTTAAGAGCTATTTTATTACATTTAAGTAGCATGTTAGTACACTTAAGTACTATTTAGTACTTTTAAATACTATTTCAGTACTTTCTAAGTGCATTAATTACTTTTTAATACAATTAAGTACAATTTTAGTCCAGATAAGTTCCATTTTAATATATACAAGTTTTTACTTTTGTTTTAGAATATTTGAGTATTGTTTTAGTACATCTAAGACTTAGTGTATTTAACTACAACATATTACTATCTTAGTACAATAACGTACTATTGGAGTGCATTTAAGTACAATTTTAGTACATTTAGATACTATTTTAATATCTTTAAGTACTATTTTAGTACTTAATTGTAGTACTTTTTTAGTAAGGACAATTTAAGATCACTTAAGTAGCATTTTAAGAACTATTTGAATACAATGCAATATTATTTAAGCACATTAAGGTAATATTTTAGTACATTGAAGCACAATTTCAATACTTTCAATGTGCATTTATTACTTTTTTAGTTCATTTAACTACTAATTTAGTGCATTAATTACTATTTAAGTTTATTTATGTACTGTTTTAGTACATTTAAGACTTAGTTTAGTAAAATTCAACTAGAACATATTACTATCTTAGTACAATTACGTGCTATTTTAGTACATTTAAGTACTATTTTGCTACGTTTAAGTACTTTTTTAGTCAACTTAAGTAATATTTTACTAGATTTAAGTACTTTTTTAGTACACTTAAGTACTTTTATAGTACACTTAAGTACTATTTTAGTACATTTTAGTACCATCGCGAGAAGCTATCCCATACATCTTTCACGGGGTGTAAAAGGATATTAATTAAGCACCATTTTAGCACATTTAAGTACCATTTTAATATATCTAAGTACCGTCTTAGCACATATAAGTACTATTTTAGCACATTTAATTACTATTTAGTACATTTTAGTTCTATTTCAGAACTTTCTAAGTGCATAAATTACTTTTTTAGTACAATTATGTACTATTTTTTTACAGCTAAGTACCATTTTAGTATATGTAAATTTTAATACAGTACATTAAGGTACTATTTTACTACATTGAAGTACCACTTCAGTACTTTCGAAGTGCATTAATTACTTTTTAGTACATTTAACTTCTATTTTAGTGCATTAAATACTATTTAAGTTTATTAAGGTACTGTTTTAGTATATTTGAGTACTGTTTAAGTACATAAAAGTACAATAACGTACTATTTGAGTGCATTTAAGTACCAATTTAGTATATTTGGGTACTATTTAAAATACTTTTTTATTAGTTTTAAGTACTATTCTATTACTTTGAAGTACTATTTGATTATAGTTACGTACTACTTTAGTACACTTACGGACTATATTAGCACATTGAAGCACTATTTTAGTACATTTAAGTACTTTTTAAGTACATATAAGTAGCACTTTAGTACATCTAAGTACTATTTAGTACTTTTAAGTACTTTTTAAGTGCTCTTATTACTTTTTAGTACAATTAAGTATGTACTTTTTTAGTCCGATTAAGTATTATTTCAATACACATAAGTTTTTACTTTTGTTTTAGTATATTTGAGCACTGTTTTAGTACATTTAAGACTTAGTGTATTTAATTACAACATATTAATATTTTAGTACATATACATACTATTTGAGTGCATTTAAATTCCATTTTAGTACATTAAGGTACTATTTTATTATTTTTAAGTACTATTTTATTGCAATTTAGTACTTTTTTAGCAAACTTAAGGACTATTTTAGTACAATTAAGTACTATTTTAGCACATTTATGTTAAGTACTCTTTTAGTCCAGTTAAGTACCATTTTAATATATATAAGTTTTTACTGAGTATATAAGTTTATCGTGTGATAAGTTTTATTATTAAATTTGTTAATCTAGCTTAACGATCAGAAAGGTTATTTATTGCCAATATAACTGGCAATTCGTTGTCACTCACTAGGATGACGCGTTTCGAACTTCATTTACATTACATTATACGTTTTTACATTAAGGTATTATTTTATTACATTAAGGTAGTATTTTAGTACATTTAGGTAGTATTTAAGTACATTAAGAAACTATTTTAGAACATTTTTTGTACATGTACATTTTAAGTACTTTCTTAGTGCAATTACTCCTTTTTAGTACAATTTGTATTTTTTTAGTCCGGTTAAGTACCATTTTAATACATATAAGTTTTTACTTTTGTTTTAGTACATTTGAGCACTATTTTACTACGTTTGAGACTTAGTGTATTTAAACACAACATATTACTATCGACTATTACTACAATTACGTCCTTTTTGAATACCATTTTAGCACATTAAAGTACTATTTTAGTACATTTGGTTACTATTTCAGTACATTTAAGTACTATTTTAGTACACTTTATAACTATTTTAGCACATTAAAGCACTATTTTAGTACACTTAAGTACTTTTTTAGTACACTTAAGGACTATTTTACTACTATGGTATTACGTCAAAGTACTATTTTAGTACATTTAAGTACTATTTTAATTTCGAAGTGCATTAATTTTAGTACAATTAAGTACTATTTTAGTACAGTTAAATACCATTTTATTATATGTAAATTGTAGTATATTACTGTTATGAATTATTTTAGGACATTTATGTTCTATTGCAGTACATTAAAATAGTACAATGCGATAATATAATACTATGGTACCATTAAATATGGTAAAATATACACTGTGGTGCAAAAATGAGCCAATGTTTTAAACAAAGTATGTAAATTAATATTTTTTGTAGTTTTTATTAAATTATTTTCAAACTTTTTAAAATATTTAAATTTAAAATATGCATCTGTAAACTATGTAAAGCAATAGCAAAAATATATCTAACATAACTGTATGTATATTAAAACAAAACATTTTGTAAATCAGACCATTGGCACACTTTTGCTCCAAAGATTTTCTCATCTGAATTTAATAATTAATCCGGTATACTTTTAGTTTTTTCAAACCGCCTATGTGCTATATGGTTTGAGATACAAGAGCAGGATTTGGTGTGGTTGATCGTTTGGCCCAATTCATTCCATTGGTATGTTAGTCATATATTTTTATTGCTTTACATAGTTTACAGATGCATATTTTAAATTTAACAACAAGTTGGAAAATAATTTAATAAAAACTACAAAAAATATTTAATTACATACTTTGTTTTAAACATTGGCTCATTTTTGCACCACAGTGTATATAACATAAATACTAATAAAGTTTATTGAAGTAAATTTAGGTATTATTAAAGTATAAGTGCTATAAGTGTGTTAAAGTTTATTTCAGCATATTTAAGTACTGTTTTATAACATTTAAATACTATTTTAGTACATTTGAATATTGTTTTAGTACATTAATTAATATCATATTAAATTTGTGTACTATTAAAGCTAATTAAACTGTTTTTAGTGCATTTAAAAACTATTATAGTGGTAATATTGGACAATAAAGAGAATTTTTCATAGAATAAAATTTATGTTGATATTTTTCATTAGCACAATAGTTTGTAACTGATTTCTGATATTCAAAATGTTACTTAGTTTAACATAAAATACACTTATTTAGTATAAACTAGCAAGCCCAACACTAATTTCTTTTAAGAAAACTTCATATTTTAATAGCATCAACAATGTTCACAAATAACCATTAGTACAATATTAAAGTTGTCCCATCTCTGGTTGAATTTTCGTTCTCTTCTATAGCTGCTCTTCTCTCTCACACTTAATGAGTACTGTTATCTCAGCAATTATAACGTGCGATTGATGTGGGGAAATATTTAAGTTGGGATGTACCCTACGCTTAATCAACGGTTACTAAAATTTCGTACACTTGGTATGATTTGTAGTTAATATTTAAGGAAAGCACAAAAAACTTTTTGCAGCAATTATAGAAATAATGGATATGTATGTAATAAAATATGCGAACTACAATAAATAATCAATATAACGTACTAAAGGCACTACACAATACGTTATTGATATTCTTTAAATTTGTTAAAGGTTAATTGCACAAATAGTACATTTAACAACTTTTTTACTACGTTAAATGACTAACGTTATATACTGAAGTGAATTATATGTACATTCTATTTTTATTAAAATTCATTACAGTCCTTTTATAGTACATTTAAATACTGTTAAAGTTCATATAAGTTCCATTAACTGATGAAAATGTAATAAATCAATCAACTACGTATACTTATTACAATAGTACGTTTTAGTACTATTGTATTGTATAGTGAAAACAAGTAATATATTATAGTATTTTTACCAGTAAATTATATTGAAATTTATTTATTAATTTTTGTTTGTTCTAAAGCTTTACGCTTAAGTACAATTCCATTTCTACTACCTTACATTCAACGACTGCTATAGAATTTGTAAGTATGTATGCATGTACTATAGTAGTACATTTTAAAACTCAAGTAAACAACAACATACTATAGAATAGAAGATTGTTTTAGTGCATTTAAGTACCAACGAAGTGCTTTTAAGTACTATTAAAGTACAGTTTATTACAACTAAATGTATTACAGCACATTTACGTATTGCTTTAGTATGGGTACTACTTCAATACATTAGTATACAAAAAAAAAATTATTTCATTGTCGGCTCCCCTCGAATATTGTTGACAGCAACTTCGCAGTATAAGTGTCGAGTCAATCGACATGACTAGTAAGAGCTTCTCAAACAGTGACGTTCGCATTCGCATGGGGTGTATAGGGAAATTAAGTTTTTTTTTAAGTACTACTTTAGTGCAATTATGTACTATTTTAAAACGATTAAGTACTGTTTTAGCACAATTAAGCTCAATTTGAATACAACTATGTACTAATTTAGTACAATTAAGTAATATTTTTTGTACTATTAGTTATTATTATAGTGCAATTGAGTACTATTTTAGTACAATTAAGCACTTTTTTAGAACAATATAGTACTATGTTAATACAAATTTGTACTATTTTTGTACAAATTTGTACTATTTTATTATAACGAAATAGTACATTAACAATTTTGAAAGTGCTTTTAAGTACTATTAAAGTGAATTGCAGTGATATTGAAAAAAACATTTAAATACTTTTATATTAAAATTAACTAATATTTACGTACAAGTATACATTATTTTAAGCATTTAAATAGTGAATTAGGGTACTGCTGAATTGCATACAAGTATATTTGAATACATTACATTTAAATACTACTATAGTACATAACATACGATTTTAGTACATTTAAGTATTATTTTTCTACATTGGAGTACTATTTTAATACATTTGAGTACTTTTTTGGTGATTTTTAGTACTATATTAGTACAATTCAGTACGAATTTTGTACATTCAAGCACTATTTTGGATTACTTATTTAACCATTTAAGTACTATATTAGTACATTTAAGTACATTTAAATAATACACCAGTGCATTTTACTATTTGGGTACATATATGTATAATTTTAGTACAATAAAGTACTATTTTACTATAATTTAATACCATTTCACAATATTTAAGTGCTACTTTACTTCATTTATGCACTTTTATAGCACACTTAAGTACTATTTACATTTAAGTACTATTTTAGTACATTTATGTACTATTTCAGTACATTTAAGCACTATTTTGGCACATTTATGTACTATTTTTGAATATTTAAGTACAATTTTAGTACATTTAGGTACTACTTCAGTACATTTAAGTCCTATTTTAGTACATTTAAGAACTATTTTAGTTCATTTAAGTACTATTTTAGTACATTTAACTACTATTTTAGTTCATTTAAGTACTACTTTACAACATTTAAGTACTATTTTAGCACATTTGAATACTATTTTAGTATAAATAAGTTCTTTTTTAGTACATTTAAGCACTATTTTTTATAACGAAGTACTATTATTTTAGTACATTTAAGTACTATTTTAGTACAATTAAGTACTATTTTCCTAAATTTCTGTCTACATAAAGTACGTTTTGGTAAATTTTCCTACTATTTTAGTAAAATTTCGTGTTTTTTTATTTTAGTAAATAAAATACTATTTCACTACACCTATTGAAGTACATTTCACAACCTTTGTGATGCATTTCAATACTTTTAAAAATTTTAAAAGTACCACTAAAGTATACTGAAATTATATACAGTACTAAAATAGAGTATTAACAACTTCTACGACGAATTTAGTTTGTAGGCAGTGATTATATTATATTCAATATAATACTAAACTTGTATTGTTTATATGACCAGAGAATTTTTGTAAGAATTGTGTAACCCCCCAAAAATGGGAATTTGTGTGGGATATGGATTATCTTACAATTTAACCTCGGACACCCTCAAAAAAGATTTTGTATGGAAGGTGAGAAAAGTATTCGTCCGATCTTGATCATCTTACAAAGTAAGCTCCTATTATAGAATTAAAGCCTGCATATAAAATTTCAGCTCGATATTTCCTAACCTATGGCTGTAATCGCGGGGGCAGTTAGGCGAAGACTCCCAAAAAGGGGGTGTTTGAATGGGAGGTGGGAGTAGTTTTTGACCATCCTTGCTCGTCTTAAAAAGTAGCCTAAGCTTAAAGGATAGAATCTTGCGTACAAAATATTAGCTATATGCCTCTTAAAATAAGTCTGCAATGGCAGGGACAGACCCCAAAAACGGGAGAGTTTGTATGGGAGGTGAAAGTAGTTTTTGACAGATGGGTCTCATCTTACTACTCAACCTCCACCTAGTGTAGGGGAGCTTGCATACAAAATTTCAGCTTGATTACCCTTAAACTACGGCTGTAATCGCAGGGACAGACCCCAAAAAGGGGGAGTTTGTATGGGATGTGGGAGTAGTTTTTGACCGATCGAGCTCATCTTAGAACTTAACCTCCGCTTTGAGGATAGAAGCTTGCATTCCAAATTTCAGCTCGATATCTCTTAAACTGCGGCTGTAATCGCGGTGACAGACAGACGGATAGACGGCCACCTTTAAATCGACTCAGATTTCAATGCTGATCATTTATATATATATATTGTCATACCTACCACGCCTCCTTATGGGCGTTACAAATGGAAGAACAAAATGAATATACCCTTCACTACGTTCATGCGCATGGTGAAGGGTATAAAAATGGCCATGAAAGAAATATTCTTGGACAAAATCATGAAAAAAATGGAAAAATGGTCCAAAATTTTGACAAAAATGCCCGTAACTTTTGGACCGTTGGACCAATGTTGGACCAATGTCTAACCAATGTAAATTGATCAAAATGAGCTAACCTTTCCAACGCGCCTACTGGCGATTAAATCCGATCGATAGTTTTTGAGTTATGGATGTGAACGTGTAGGTAATATTTCATACGAACGTCAATTTGGAAAAAAAAATTTACCAGTAAAAAGTAGGGGACTCGATTTTAACGATAGAGGTATGGTTCCTTGGGCAAATTTTCATGGAATAACCCATAGAATACGGAAATTATAGGGAAATTTGTCGAAAAATAAATCGACCCGCCCTAATGTACGTACTCTTTTAGTATACCTAAGTACTACTTTAGTGTATTTAAGTACTATTGTAGTACATTTTAGTGCTAATTTAGCAAAATTAAGTACTATATTCGTAAATCCTTAGTGATAAAATTAATTAATACACAATTTAACTACTATTTTAGTATATTTAAGTACAACTTTAGTAAATTGACTACTATTGAAGTACATATAAGTAACATTGCACTATATTGAAACTATTACTAAATTGGATTACAGTACCGCTAAAAACATTCGAGTAATATTTTGCTACATCTTAAAACTACTAAAGTACATTAGGCACTACTTAAGTACATTTTCATAAACATAGCATATTTAAATACTAAAAACTTACATTACTGTACTATTAAAATACATACAAGTACTGTGAAAGTAAATTTTTTAACTACAATATTACTTACGTCGTATGTAAGTAATATACCATTAAAGTACATTTAAGTACTATTGTATTACATTTCAGCTCAATTACCATTATTGCAGATTCAAGCACTATTACAGTGCATTTAAGTAAAATTTTAGTGCATTTAGGAACTACTACAGTATATTTAAGAACTATTATTGTTAATTTATGAACCATTATAGTACATTTTAGTACTATTAAGTAAACTTAAAACTTAATTTCCCTTTGCAACCCATGAGTGAGGTATGGGATAGCTTCTCGCGTTGTTGTGAATTAACACGCTTTCTATTTTTAGATTCACAACTAACGGCACCTACTTGTTTATCGACGAATGCGAACGTCACTGTTTGAGAAGCTCTTACTAGACACGCCGATTGACTCGACACTTAATACTGCGAAGTTGCTGTCAACAAATATTAAGTAAGTACATTTAAAAGCTGTTTAAGTACACTCATACACTAATGCAACACATTTCAGAACTATAAAGATGCATTAAAATACTACATATTTTCAGTACTATTATAGTACATTATATGCAACTATAATACTTTTAAGTACTATTACAGCATACGTAAGCATCATTATTGTACATTTTGGTAATATTACAGCACAATTAAGTATTATTATTAGTATACTTAAGGAAAGTGCACATTGCACATTAAAGTACAATCATTGAAGTATATAGCATATTGTAGTACTAATTTCAAACTTTTAAGATTTGCATATTATAGTATCATTATTCCACATATTTGTACTATTATTTGTACCTTTGAGTAATATTACAGCACAATTAATGAATGTAGCATATTTAATTACTTTGGTAGCAAATATATTTTCAGAAATTTGTTCTTAACATTTTTAATAAAGTACATTACAGTCTACCTAAACTCAAGTCATAATAGATTCCAAAAACTCTCTCTCTCTCTCTCTCTCTCATTTACTCTCTTTATTTAATTCTTACTCTCCATCGATATCTCTGACGTTATCTTTGTTTGGAATTTACGTTTTTGTTATTGTTGCTACTTTTGTTTATTGTTTTTTTTTATTAATAATAAATGTCATATAAAGTTAATACGTCTGCAGTTATCACAATTACACTGCGCCACACAATACTCACACACCGTTTGCCGGAGTGTCATTGCGTCCGTCTATCCGTTCGTTGTTGGCGCATTTTATTTTGGGCCTTACGCTTCTTGCTGTGTCTACACAACAAATTTGTTTAAACAATTGTTTTTTTTATTGTGGTTTTTTTCTACTTTAATCACGTTTTGTTTTGTAAGATTACATCATTTATTTCTACTTTTTTGGATTTCAATTCATTTCATTTCCATAATAATCAACGCGCGATTACGACGTTACAGTTTCTTGCCATATTTTGGAGTCAAAATTTCAAAATTTCAACTCATCACACACTGCGCAATTGCGGCGCACAGGATAGTTGGCTGGGCGAATGGCAGCAGAAACATTTTCACTGTTGTGGGCTGGGTGTTTCGTCGTCTTCTTCTTTTGGTTTATAGTTTTGTTTATTGTGGTTTTCCGTTTAACCATCATTAATTATTATCAGCCTTACGAAATAACTTTATATCATTTGCATGTAATTTATAGCCCTCTACTGATTTATGTCTTGTACGATATTAGGTATTAAGGGATTTGTTAGATGGTTGTGATATTGACGAGTTAGTGGGTGGTGAAAGTTGTTGAGTAGCCCTCAAACTTTAAGGAGAGGTTGTTTTTGGAAATAGAATATTGAACTTGATGGTGAATTTAAAAAGATAATTTGATTTGGGAAATTATTTTTAAGTTTTAGTTTTAAGAATAATTGTTGTTGTGAGATTCATTTTGTTGTGCAACAAATTTTGCGTTTCGGACTAGTCAACTAGCCGCTATGTGATTTTTTTTTCTTTGAGGTTTTATGAAATCTGAAGTCGTTGTCTTTAAGACTGCTACGATTTAAGACTTGAACGCCAACATTATTCCTATAATCCACCATATACCGCTGGAAAGAGTGATCCATAGTTGGATCTATTGAAGCGTAGTTGCGGCCAACATTTAAAATAAATTATCTGTAAAAAATACATGACAAATATTGTGCATTCAGTTAATAAAAACGATTCCAAAACTTATAAATATTTTAAATGTTTTTTTTTTTTAATTGAAAAAAAAATAGTTTTAAATGAAACACTCTCCTGGTCGTGACCATCGGATTTTTTTTGTATCCAAACTTTTTAATGAAATTATCTTTACAAATTAAATGCCAGAGTTTTTTCTTTCAGGTCAAAATAAATATGCTGAATCAAATTCTTTTTCCATTGTTTTATGTGAAATTGAAATACCAACTTCTTAATGAATCACCAATTATATGTCGTGACTATAGGGTTTTTTATACCATCACCCTTAGATCCCTAAGGGTATATATCATTTGATACGAAAAAAAGTGTAACGCTTTAATAGAGAGATGAGTTAGACCCCAAGTATCTTAAGACCAAATTCGTTTCAGGACATTTAAGACGATTGAGCTATGTCCGTCTATCTGTCTGGCTGGCTGGCTGGTGAGCAGGATAACTCGAGTAAACCTTAACGGATCGGTATGAAAATTTACCAGTATTAATATTTTTCAAAACGAACTTATGGCATTGTAAATGGGCAGAATAGACCCACCCAGTCTGGTACCTCCCATACAAAATTATCTATTTTTGGATAATTAATATTTCTTTCATAACTGCCAAACAGACTGGCGTATGATATTTGAATTTGGTCAGTTTATTAATTTTGCAATAGTAGACAAACCCTAAGAAAACCGAAACCTTTGCCACACCCCTTCTGGTACCTCCCATACAAATGACCGAATTGACCATCATAGTTTTACATACATATATTTTTTTGTATGTAAACTGAACTCACTCAAATTTTGCATATGATGTTTGCTTATGAAAATTGGGCTTAGGAATGAATATAGACTATATCGGTTTACGCCTTCTGGTACCTCCCATACAAAATTACCTATTTTTGCAAATTTAATATTTCTCCCATAACTTCCAAACGGACACTTGAGGAAGCAAAACCTCAAAAAACCTTATTACTTGACACATCCCTTCTGGTACCTCCTATACAAATGCCCGAATTCACCCTCATAGTACACTGAATTCAGTCAAATTTGGAGTAAGTTGTACAGTTATAACAATTTGAATCAGGAATGAATATGGATTATATCGGATCACCCCTTTTGGTACCTCCCATACAAAATGACTTTGTTTGAAATATTAATATTTCTACCATAATTTCTAAACCGGATAATAAAATTTGATAGTTAATTATCTTGTAATAGGAATTATTATCCAGACATCGAATTCTATTTTAAGCGTAAAATTTAAAAACTACTTCTAAATGAATCACCCATTATGACCACCAGTTTTTTTTAAAGTAAGTTAATAATTGCCAGTGATTGTTCTTTCGGGCCATCTTTATTGATTTCGACGACCAATTTTTTTTAAGTTTTATTTAAAATTTAAAAAAGTGTTCTAAATGAATAACCCTTTATTGAAAAAAAAACTACCGATAAAAAGTAATTGTTAGGCAATTTTTATAACAAATGTTGTTATTAAGCGACTTAGTATTTTTTAAAATATTTAAAATATTAACACTTGTTGGCACTGAATAAATTTTCATATAAATGTTAAATATGTTTAAAAAAAAACAGATGTACCTTAGAAATATTGTCACTGGGCACATTTTTCTAGAGAAGTTGTTATTGCCACTTTGTATTAAGAAGTTGTCCATTGAAAATGTCATTGGCAAAGTTTACTCACAAAAGTTTTCGTAGAAACACTGATATTGGGCAAATTTTTGGAATATGTTACGTGAAAAATTTGTTATTGGGCAACTTTTCGAAGTTGTTACTACAGTAAATATTCTTATTGCCAACATTTCATTGAATTTTTCAATTTCAATTTTCCTAAAAGTATTTGAGAGCTACTTTTTGGGCAACTTTTTCACAAAAAAAAGTTTTAGGCAACTTTTTTAAAAATGTTGTTTCTTGGGCAACTTTTTTTAAATATTGCCTTAAAAAGGTTTTGTTGGGCAAATATGCTAGAAAACATTTTAGTTCGTCAATGTTATCAATGGAAAACTTTTTGTTAGAAACGTTGATATAGGGCAACTTTCATGTAACTTGTTCCTAGAAACACTGATATTGGGCAACTTTTTGGAATATGTTACGTGAAATCAATGCATCACATTGGGCAACTTTTTCGAAATTATTACCACAGGAAATATTCTTACTGCTAACATTTCATTCAGTTAATTTTCCTAAAAAGTTCCCTAATACTTTTTGGGCAACTTTTCCTTAAAAAAAAAGTTTTTTGCAACTTTTTAATAATGCTGTTTCTTGGGCAACTTTTTTTAAATATTGCTTTAAAAAGGTTTTGTTGGGCAAATATGCTTGATTTTAGTTCGTCAATGTTATCAATGGAAAACTTATTGTTAGAAACGTTGATATAGGGCAACTTTCATGTTTCTTGGAAAGTACTCGTAACTTGTTCCTAGAAACACTGATATTGGGCAACTTTTTGGAATATGTTACGTGAACTCAATGCATTGGGCAACTTTTTCGAATCTGTTACTACAGGAAATATTCCTACTGCTAACATTTCATTCAGTTAATTTTCCTAAAAAGTTCCCTAATACTTTTTGGGCAACTTTTCCTTAAAAAAAAGAAGTTTTCAGCTACTTTTTTAAAAATGTTGTTTCTTGGGCAACGTTTTTTTAAATATTGCCTAAAAAAGATTTTATTGGGCAAATATTAAAAAATCTAAAGTTCGTCAATGTTTTCAACGGATAACTTTTTGTTAGAAATGTTGATATAGGGCAACTTTCATGTTTCTTGCAAAGTACTCGTAACTTGTTCCTAGAAACACTGATATCGGGCAACTTTTTGGAATATGTTACGTGAACTCAATGCATTGGGCAACTTTTTCGAAAAAAAAAACAAATTTTCGGCAACTTTTTTTAAAAATATTGTTTCTTGGGCAACTTTTTTTAAATATTGCTTTAAAAAGGTTTTGTTGGGCAAAAATGTTTGAAAAATTGTATTTCGTCAATGTTATCAATGGACAACGTTAGAATGTTAGAAATGTTGATATAGGGCAACTTTCATGTTTCTTGAAAAGTACTCGTAACTTGTTACTATAAAGACTGATATTGAGCAACTTTTTGGAATATGTTATGTGAAATTAATGCATCACATTGGGCAACTTTTTAGAAGTTGTAACTACAGGAAATATTGTTACTGCTAACATTTGATTGAGTTAATTTTCCTAAAAGTATTTGAGAGCTACTTTTCGGGCAACTTTTTTAAAAATGTTGTTTCTTGGGCAACTTTTTTTTAAATATTGCTTTCAAAAGGTTTTGTTGGGCAAAAATGCTTGAAAAAATTTTAGTTCGTCAATGTTATCAATGGACAACTTTTTGTTAGAAATTTTGATATAGGGCAACTTTCATGTTTCTTGAAAAGTTGCTAGAAAAGTTGTTAATGGGCTGTTGTTCTATGCTTCTTTTTCAGTGGCAACCTTTTTAGCCACTTATCTCAAAATGTTGTCGCAATGCAAAGCTCTTAAAAAAAGTTGTCATTGGGCAACTTTAAAAAAAAAATTACATTTGACGAAATTTCCTACACATATTTCATATAAAAATTGGTTTTGGGCAACTTTCAACTTTTAAAATGTTGTCATCTACTTAAACTACAAAAATTACGTTGCCAAAGTTTCCTTTGTTAGAAAAGTTGTTAATAGGCTGTTGTTCTATGCTTCTTTTTCAGTGGGCAACCTTTTGAGGCACTTATCTGAAAATGTTGTCGCATTGCAAAGCTCTTAAAAACAGCTGTCATTGGGCAACTTAAAAAAAAAATATATTTAATAAAATTTCTTACCCATTTTTTAAATAAAAATGGTTTTTGGGCAACTGTCAACTTTCAATATGTTGTCATCTACTTAACCTACACAAGTTAAGTTGTCAGAGTTTCCTTTGTTAGAAAAGTTGTTAATGGGCTGTTGTTCTATGCTTCGTTTTCAGTGGGCAACCTTTTAAGCAACTTATCTTAAAATGTTGTTGAATTGCAATGCACTTTAAAAAATAGTTGCCATTGGGCAACTTTTTCCTAGGGCAACTGAATTTTACATGACGTGCACTGAAAAAGTTGTTGTTCACAAACTTTCAAAGAACAGTGTTTATTAGGTAAATTTTTCCAAGAAACGTTTGGATTTGGTCAAATATGATACATGAAATAAATGTCATTCGACATTTTGTGTAAGAATATCTCTTTATTAGACAATTTTCTACAAAAAATATTGTTATTAGAAAATATTGTTAAAAAAAAATTATTTTTTATACATTTTCCCAAAGAATTTGCGACTGGGCAAATGCATTTTGGGCAACTGTTTTAAAAATAAAATGTTGCTGGCAATGTTGTCAGAAATTTTAAATGTGTACATATTAAGTCTTACAGCTTCAAGTTGGAGAAAAAGGCCGTAGAAATTTGAATTAGGACAAAATTTTTACACATTTTCCAGACAAATAGGTTATTGGGCAATAGTTTTCTTTAAATAACCTTTTCCCCAATATTTTCGTATAGCAAAAATGCTTGGAAAATTTTTAATTGCCCGCTTATCTTAAATATTTAAAAGTTGGCATTGTAGACATTTTTTTAAGAAAGTGGGCAACTTTTTCCCACATAATTTGTTATTGAGCAACTTTTCTTAAGATACTTTTCATTGGCGACAGTCATTGACAGTACACATAGGTGGTAACAATTTCCTAGAAACTTTCATGGTGGGCAACATTTCGGACCAAGTTTCCTAAACAAACATGATTTCGAAATAGTTGCAATATCTCTTATTGGGCAACTTTTTCTAAGAAAAGTTGTTATTAGAAAATACTTTGAATAAATTGTCTCTGGGGAAAATTGTCATTGAGCTAATTTTTCTAAAAATTTTGTCATTGATTTACATTTGTCATTGGCAATTTGTCTACCCAAAAATTGTAATAGGGTAACCGCTGATATTGGGCAACATTTCGCAAAATGTTATTTGAAAAACTTTTTCCAATTGTTTTTCAATTTTTTATGTTATTTTGAAATATAATAAAAAAAATTTTCCCTTGGAATAGATATTTGTCATTGAGCTAATTTTCTGGGAAATGTTGTTAATAGCTAAAAAGATTTCAAGCGACTTAAAAAAACAAATGTTTATAGGCAAAATTGGGACCGGCCGTGGCATAGTGGTTAGAACACGCGACTACCATGCGGGAGATCGCAGGTTCAAACCTGGCGCCAGTCATCTTAGAAGAAAAAAAAATAAATAAAATTTTCTTTCATTGTCGGCTCCCCTCGAATGTTGTTTGACAGCAACTTCGCAGTATTAAGCGTCGATTCAATCGTCGTGTCTAGTAAGAGCTTCTCAAAACAGTGACGTTCGCATTCGTCGATAAATAAGTAGGTGCCGTTAGTTGTGAATCTAAAAATAGAAAGCGTGTTAATTCACAACAACGCGAGAAGCTATCCCATACCTCATTCATGGGGTGCAAAGGGAAATTAAGTTTTTAAGTTTGTAGGCAAATTTTTACAAAATGTTGTCCTTTGGCAATATTTATTAATAAATGAACAATAGCAAACTTTATTACATATTTTCACAGAAAAAATGCCAAAAAATTGGGCAAAAAAATTTAAAAATTGCCCAAAACTCATTTACTCTGGAAATTGTCCCCGACACCAGGTTAAGGCATATTATTTGAAAAATTGCTCGAAAAAAAGTTGGGGTATTCTTTATCTCTGCAACTTGGGGTCATTTGGCATGTGATAAATGACACAAATTCAAAAATGAAATTTTACCTTAAATAAAAATTCCCAAATTTTTTGTGGAATTTTTGTTTTTTTTTTGCCAATTTGCAATTGTGGCATTAGTATTTAAAATATATTTTTGCTTGGCAACTTTGCTCCGAAAGTTATTATTGGACATTTATTCAGTAAATGTTTTGCCCTTTGGAAGTTTGAATTTATTTTAGAACATTTAGAAATTTTTTATACAAGTTGTAATTGGGCAACTATTTTTCGATGTAATGTAAAACATTTGCTCAAATTTTTCTAGGAATATTTCAACTTTATTAGTCAACTTTTTATAAAAAATTACAATATTTCATTGTACTAAAAATGGCATTGGGCAAAGATCTCCAGAAGCTGATGGGCAACATTCGACACATACACATTATTAACAAGATATAAATTTATCCACAGCGCTGATGTTGCTGGCAAATTCACTATTACAATTATGAATGGGCAACTTTTCCCAGAGATATTACTATTGGGCAATTTTTTGTAGAAATTAATATCTTTGGTTAAATTTGGCATTAAAGTCGTTATTGGGCAACTTATACAAAAATATTATGTTGTTAGGCAAATTAGGCGTTAAAATTGTGATTGGGAATTTTTCCTAGAGAAATTATTACTGAGCAAGTTTTTTTCTACGTAAATATCATTGTTCAAATTTATCATTGAAGTTATTATTGGGCACTTTTTTTCAAAAATGGTTTTCGTTGGTCAATAAAATTAAGCATTAAAATTATGATTGGGCAACTTTTCCTATAGAAATTATAACTGGGCAACTTTTTGTAAATATTAATATCAGTGGTCAAATTAAACTTGTTGTAGGGCATTAAACTTGTTGTAGGGCAACTTATCCAAAAATATGTTGTTGTTAGGCAAATTAAGCATTAATATTATGATAAGGCAACTTTGCCTAGAAAAATTACTATTGGACAACTTTTTGGTAAAAATGAATATCATTGGTCAAATGTAGTATTTAAGTTGTTTTTGGGAAACTTTTTGTAAAAATGATATTGGTTGGCCAATATTCTGTGGAAACACGTTCAAATTTGTACATAAAAAATTTCATTGGACTACTTACAAGAAGTTGGGCACAAATCTCATGAAGTTGGTGGGCAACTTTCGATACATACAAATTATCAACAAGATTTAAACTAATCCAAAAAGATGATGTTGTTAGACAAATTTAGCACTAAAATTATGATTGGGAAACTTTTTTGTAAAAATGAATATTATTGGTCAAATTTGTCATTAAAATTGTTGTTGGGCAACTTATTTAAAAATATGATGTTGTTAGGCAAATTTAGTGTTAACATTATGTTTAGACAACATTGATTACAGAAACTATATTATTGGGCATTATAAGTGTAAAAATTACTATCATTGGTCAAATTTCGCACAAAGTTGTTATTGGGCAACTTTTTGTAAAAATGCTATTGCTTTGACTATATTTTACATAAAAAATTTCTTATCCTAAAAAAAAACAATTGCCGTTGGGCACTGATCTCAAGAAATTGGTGGGCAACTTTCGATATATACAAATCATCAACAAGATATAAATTTTTTCAAAAAGATGATGTTGTAAGACAAATTTAGCACGGAAATTATGATTGGGCAACTTTTTTAATAATGAATATTATTGGTCAAACATGTCATTACAATTGTTTGTGGGGCAACTTATTCAAAAATATGATGTTGTTATGGAAATTTAGCATTAATATTATGATTGGGCAACATTGATTAGAGAAACTATAATATTGGGTATTATAAGTGTAAAAATTACTATCATTGGTAAAATAAGTCGTTATTGGGCAACTTTTTGTAAAAATGATATTGTTTGGGCAATATTTTGTGAAAACAAGTTGTTCAACTTTTTATATAAAAAATTCATTAAGAAGATGATGGGCAACTTTCGATACATACAAATCTTCAACAAGATATAAATTTATAGATAAAGATGATGTTGTTGGCAGTTAGTTTATGATTGGGCAACTTTTCCTAGAACAATTATAATTGGGCAACATTTCCTAAAATACGTAATCGTTGGTCAAATTTGACATTTTAATTGTTATTGGCCAACTTTTTCCATATAATATTTATTGGGCAACTTTTTCTTTAAACATTTATCGTTGAGCAATTTTTTGTAGAAACACTTGGTGTTGTTCAACTATTCATAAAAAGGTAATTGTTAGGCAACTTGGGCAATCAATATGATTGCGCAATATTGATTACAAAAACTATATTATTGGGCATTATAAGTGTAAAAATTACTTTCATTGGTAAAATTTCGCACAAAGTTGTTATTGGGCAACTTTTTGTAAAAATGCTATTGCTTTGACTATATTATACATAAAAAATTTCTTATCCTAAAAAAAACAATTGCCGTTGGGCACAGATCTCAAGAAGTTGGTGGGCAACTTTCGATATATACAAATCATCAAGAAGATATACATTTTTTCAAAAAGATGATGTTGTTAGACAAATTTAGCACTGAAATTATGATTGGGCAACTTTTTTAATAATTAATATTACTGGTCAAACATGTCATTAAAATTGTTGTTGGGCAACTTATTTAAAAATATGACGTTGTTAGGCAAATTTAGCGTTAACATTATGATTGGGCAACATTGATTACAGAAACTATATTATTGGGCATTATTAGTGTAAAAATTACTATCATTGGTCAAATTTCGCACACAAGTCGTTATTGGGCAACTTTTTGTAAAAATGATATTGTTTGGGCAATAATTGGTGAAAACACGTTGTTCAACTTTTTACATAAAAAATTTCATTGGGCAAAGATCTCAAGATCTCAACTATATATTAATTTATCCAGAAAGATTGTTGTTGGCAAACTTCCATGTAATATTTATTGGGCAACTTTTTCTTTAAACATTTATCGTTGAGCAATTTTTTGTAGAAACACTTGGTGTTGTTCAACTATTTATAAAAAGGTAATTGTTGGGCAACTTTGGGCAATCAATATGATTGGGCAATATTGATTACAAAAACTATATTATTGGGCATTATTAGTTTAAAAATTACTATATTGGTCAAATTTCGCACATAAGTTGTTATTAGGCAACTTTTTGTAAAAATGCTATTGGTTGGTCAATATTTTGTAGAAATACGTAAGAAATTTTATTTCAATATCTTAAAATAATTGTATTGGGCACAGATCTTAAGAAGATGATGGGCAACTTTCGATACATACAAATCTTCAACAAGATATAAATTTATCCACAAAGATGATGCTGTTGGCAGTTAGTTTATGTTAGGGCAACTTTTCCTAGAACAATTATAAATGGGCAACATTTCCTAAAATACGTAATCGTTGGTCAAATTTGGCATTTTAATTGTTATTGGCCAACTTTTTCCATATAATATTTGTTGGGCAACTTTTTCTTAAAACGTCTATCGTTGAGCAATTTTTTGTAGAAACACTTGCTGTTGTTCAACTATTCATAAAAAGATAATTGTTGGGCAACTTTGGGCAATCAATTTTTTTATTTCAATATCTTAAAATAATTGCATTGGGCACAGATCTTAAGAAGATGATGGGCAACTTTCGAATCATACAAATCTTCAACAAGATATAAATTTACCCACAAAGATGATGCTGTTGGCAGTAATTTTACGATTGGGCAACTTTTCCTAGAACAATTATAATTGGGCAACATTTCCTAAAATACGTAATCGTTGGTCAAATTTGGCATTTTAATGGTTATTGGCCAACTTTTTCCATATAATATTTGTTGGGCAACTTTTACTTTAAACGTTTATCGTTCAGCAATTTTTTGTAGAAACAGATGTTGCTGTTCAACTATTTACAAAAAAGTAATTTTTGGGCAACTTTTTATATAAAGAATTCAATTTGGTATAATTTTCTAAAAAAGTTTGTCATGGAGAAAATTTTCCGTTAAATTATAAAAGAAATTTTTATTGACACTTTTTCGCGAAAAGAATTCATTATATAACATTATGAATAAGCAAATTTTTACAAATACTGTCACTTTCCTAGTTTTTTTTTTGACATTGTACAGATCTTCCTATAGAAATTATAATTGGGCAACATTTTTTAAAAGGTCATCTCTTCACTCATGAGTTTACTTATCAGAAAAAAATGTCAATTGTTAATAATATTTTAAGAATTGGAAAAAAAAAACACATTTTTCCAGAAAATTTGTTGTCGTCAATGAACACTTGAAAAATTAATTCAAACTATATTACAGTTATTTCTATAATTTCCTCTTCCTCTTAGTTCAAATCTTATTTAAAACTTTAACCCGCTACAGGCTCAAATTTCACCGCTTTGCCAACTTTAAGGCCCCTTTTATAATTATAACCTTGTTTATACGTTAAGCTATATCTTATTTCCGTTCACTAATTTCCTTTTTATACTTTTGTCAGCACTTTTAATTTTCTCCTCGTCTCTTTTCACAAAAAAAAAAAAAATGGAAAAACGTCATAATGAATAATTCTTGCCAAAAACAATAAACATTCTGCTATATATAGCAAAAACATTCGTTGATGGCTCTGACTGGAGCTGTTAACAACAAATGACAATAAAAAATCCGAAATGTAAACAAATTCTACTGTAACAGCAACTCTGACAATATACCGCCATCACCTTACCCACTCCCTCCTGCTCTCTCACTCACTTACACAGAAAGTAGAATGGAACTTTAATAATAAACGGAGATTAAAACAGCGATGATGGTGATGATGAGACAAGACCTTCCACAACAAAAAAGTGCATGAGACACCGAAATCGAAAACGAGAATGAGAACAGGAACGCCGTCAATGTGCATGACGACGGCAGTTGAGGTGGCAGTGGCGGCAGTGGCGGCGTTAAAATTGCTGATGATGACAGCAAAAGGCAGCAAAGACAAAGAAAAGCGGCGTCGCCGTTACAAAAAAAAACAACTCTTGAGAAAATTATTATATTTATGTGAATGAGACAAGCAAACAGGGAAACCAACGACGACAGCAACAACAACAACTACAGAAATAAATATGGCGTCACCTGCAAGGAACGTGTGTTCAAGACAACGCTCTGGAGGAGGTGGCGGCTGAGGCGACGACCCCTTTTTCCAATACGAAGAAATGCAACGAAACTAAAGACTGTAAAGTGAATTTTTAAAATTTGTTTATTCAATAAGGAAACAAAGAAAATCTCATGCAATATTAACGAGTTACTAAAGAAACGATGCGGGGGAGGGGGGTTACTTTGAAAGGAGCAAAGCAAATAAAATTGAGAATTGACGAATGAAAATGACTCACAAACGAGCGAGCAAGTGGCTTGACTGAAACTGTTATGTGTGTTTTAAAAGGGCAACTTTTATAGTATGGCTATAATTTGTATAATACTATTTTTTATGAACAAAAAAATCTAGGAGACAATAATATACAAGGTGGGCCAAAAGAAGTCATCCGATGTTGTTTGGCTCTCATTTTATTTCTAAATGAAAAACTTCGATTCTGTTTTTTGATTATGTTTACTTGAATCTTCAGAATTTTATTGGTTAAGTCAAGAAGACGATATCTGCCAAATGGGCGCCGCACAGTGGCTGAAAATCGTTTTTCATTGGCCAAAATTCTGTAACATTTAAACCGATCAAAATATTGAAGTAATTTTTTTTTTAATGGATAGATATTTGGTTCATATTTGGTTTAATGGATAGATATTTAGTTCAGCTTGACTCCGTTTTAATTACATTTAAATTGATTCAGGATTGAATTAAGGAATACTGGTCAAATTTGAACTTTTGATTTTTTTTAACTTTTAGAGTAAAATATGGGTATATTATTTTTTTAATCGTTAACAAATTTTATAATTGGAACTTAATAACAATTATAAATTTTTTTTGTAATATTGGAATTTTTTTAATGATATACGCTCAAAAAATATAGTAAAATCAACTGGAGATTTTGCTATTATTACAGAAAAATTAAAAATTTTTTGCTGTCAAATTTACAAATTTGTTTACACTCAATGAATATTTACACTAAAAACAAAACGTTAATATTATTATCTAAAAATTTTGCTATTAATACAGAAAAATGTATTATTTTTGCTGTCAAATTTGATAATTTAAAAAACAAACATTTTGAAAATAAAAACTGCAAGAGACTTTTATAGGATTTGAAACCGTGGTAGTTTGTGTTTATTATTCCTTTATATTAATACTATGTTTTTCGTTCTTAAATATATTTCTGACTAATAAATACCATCACTCAGTATAAGATATTGTTTAAGTCTTGAAGTATTGAAATTAATAAATTTTTAATTAAAATAAAATTGCTCATTTATTATTTTTTGTCTGCTTGTGAAGCAAAAACGTAAAAAAAATTAACTTATTTGTACAGGAGGGGACCGGCCGTGGCATAGTGGTTAGAACACGCGACTACCATGCGGGAGATCGCAGGTTCAAACCTGGCTCCAGTCATCTTAAAAGAAAAAAAATAAATAAAATTTTCTTTCATTGTCGGCTCCCCTCGAATGTTGTTTGACAGCAACTTCGCAGTATTAAGCGTCGATTCAATCGTCGTGTCTAGTAAGAGCTTCTCAAAACAGTGACGTTCGCATTCGTCGATAAACAAGTAGGTGCCGTTTGTTGTGAATCTAAAAATAAAAAGCTTGTTAATTCACAACAACGCGAGAAGCTATCCCATACCTCATTCATGGGGTGCAAAGGGAAATTAAGTTTTTTTTAGTACAGGAGGTACAATTAGGGGCAGCACACCGTGTTTGAATTTTTTTTGTTCGTAAATCAACGTTCAATTTACGCTTACCTTGGCAAAATTTGTCTGAATTCAGTGTACATACAAAAATGCTATGTATGTAAAAGGGAAAATATCGGTTATCTATATGGGAGATACCAGAAGGGATGTGTCAAATAGTTAGGGTTTCTGAGGTTTTGGCGCCTATTACAAGATATATTAACTGACCAAATTAAAATTATCCCCCAGGTGCCGGTTTGGAAGTTATGGAAGAAATATACATTTTTCAGCAAAGGTTATTTTTTATGGGAGGCACAGAAGGGATGATTTCTTATTATCCAAATATTCATAACCGTATAACTTCCGCAAAATTTGACTGGATTCAGTGTACTTACAAAAATTATATGTATGTAAGACTATAGGGGTGAGTTCGGCCATGGGAGGTACCAGAGGGGGTGTGTAAAATAGTTAGGTTTTGTGAGGTTTGGCCTTCTATTACAATATAAATGAACCGACCAATTTTCATTACCCCCCAAGTGTCCGTTTGGAAGTTATGGGAGAAATTTTAATTGTTCAAAAATAGGTCATTTTGTATGGGAGGTACCAGAAAGCGTCAACCGTTATAGTCCATATTCATTCCTGAGGTCGATAATCATTAGCGTACATCATACGCAAAATTTGAGTGAATTCACTTTGCTAATCAAAAAGATATGTATGCAAAACTATGAGGGTCAATACGGTCATTTGTATGGGAGGTACCAGAAGGGGTGTGGCAAAGGTTTCGGTTTTCTTAGGGTTTGTCAAATTTTGCAATATAAATAAACTGACCAAAATCAAATATCCTCCGGTCGTCTTTTTGGCAGTTGTGAAAGAAATATTAATTATTCAAAAATACGTAATTTTGTATGGGAGGTACCAGAAGGGGTGGGGCTATTCTGCTCATTTACAATTCCATAAGTTCATTTTGAAATATATTTATACTGGTAAATTTTCATACCGATCCGTTAAGGTTTACTCGAATTATGTATACGAGTACTTATTGGGCTACTTATAGGGCGTAATTTGATTTTTTTTAGAGTAATTTCATTAAAATGAAAAAAGTGTTCTACTGGCGGCCAGTGGCGGGTACAAAAGTATATATAGGGTTAAAGAGGACAATTCCACCTTTCTCTGGTTGGTATACGTTTTTTCTTCCCTTTTGTACCCTAGAAGTTCTATTCCACTAAAGTTTACATTTTTTATTTTTTTTATTTATTAATACAATTTTCAATAACCGAGCCATTAAGGCCATATATGGTTACAAATTTCTACTATCACATTTAAGAAAAATACAGTAGTTTCATAAAAATTTCATAACGCCCCTAATATTAAACGCTAGAGCTGTGACCACTTACAACAACTAAAGACTATAAACCTACCAACATTATAAAAAAGACCGAAGGCAATTAACGATGATAGCTTGCGAGTAGTAACTATTTATTTTTGAGGAAAAAACAAAAAAAAAACACCTTTTTAGGAAATTTAAAAAACAGTTGAGTTTGACAGCATGCCACGCTCGCAATTATCAATTGTTTAGCCTAATTTTTTTGGCTACCTTAATCTGGATATATTAGCTACAAAACGGCGTAAATATTTTTTTTTGGTGACAAAAAAAAATTTACTTTTGGCCAAATGAAATCAAAATTTTAGCCACAGTGCGCCGTCACATACGGGCTTGTTTTATGGAATTTTTCATCACTTCGGTGAGAGCTTCAGGCGCCATATTCTCCCACTCGTGTCGAATGTTGTCCTTGAGGGTTTTCAGGATCTCGAGCTTGTTCACATAAACATGGATGACTTCTTTTAGCCCACATTGTACAACAGCCTATGGCTGTAGTAAAATTTTTACAAAACACTTAAATTTTTCTGAAGTAAAATTTTATGGAAAAAAATTATTCAATGGGTGCCGCTGCATCTCACAACCTCCCCGTGGTGGCACCTGGGCAATGTTGTGATATTTTTTTTTCACGAGTAAAGAGTTTCGAACCTAAATTCAGATCTTTTACTGTCTGTGGAAACGAAAACTAACAAACAGGACCTTCCAAAAATGTTTTAAGGATATGCACATGAAACGTCCAGACTCTCTACAGAGAAGGTGCTATTATGCGACTGACGGATGTCCTCGATTATTGAGAGGCTGACATAACCGCCATCCAGGAGAAGAGATTGAAAGGACGAGAATCTACGCGGCGTAATAGTTGTGAGATCTATTAGGGAAGCCATGCGGAAAACCATAAAAACGGATGTGTTATCTTGTCTTTCGGTTCAGAATATGCGAATGAAGGAAGATCACGACGATTAGAATAAAGATACATATATTCTATGAGGCCCTACAGAATAACTACGACCGTTGCATTTGGCACGACAATAAAATTGTCCTGGGAGATTTTAATGTCCAAATAGGTAGAGGAAATATTCTTGGTCCATCGATCGGACCGTATGTAGTTATATCAAAACGTCCGGCAAAGGTTTTAGATGGTAGTGAGTGTATAATAGATTTCCCCGAGGCAACTTGCCTATTTGCCAATCAATATACCAAAAATCAAATTGATCATATCGCTGGCTTAACATGCACGAAGTATTTTTCTCTCGAACACTTCCAGAATAGATTGACCCGCTTGTGTCATTACCCAGGATCCTGCGCTGTAGAGTAAGACAGGCAGAATCAGTGTCAGGTTGAGTTGGATCTTCGTTCGTAGAGAGAGGGCTTTATCATTAAATCGCTTGCTCAGCGCATAGTAGCAGCGGTCTGCGTCTCTTGATTTCCAGGTTGACATTAATATTTTTGTTTATGGCGGAGTCGAGGTAGACAAAATCATCTACCACTTCAAAGTTATAGTTGTCAAAGTTCACGCAGCGTCCCAAGCGAGTAAACTCTTTGTTCGTTGAAACAAATAACTTAGTTTTGTCCTCATTAATCACCAGACCCACTTCTGCCGACTGCTTCTCAGACAACTTCTGGTAGGTTAATGAATGTCCCACAGTGTTTAAGTAAACGTATGTTGTATACAAGGCAAGGAACGCTACAGCCAATTGTAATACGATCTATTGAAAAACGGCACAAGAAGAAAGTAAGACAGGTGAGCCAGCCATGTAAACAGAAAACCATTGACTAAAGAAATGCGAGGAGTGCGATGATATAGAAAGGTACAAGGATTGTAGTGAAGCCCGAATATTCTACCAGAAGGTAAAGGGAAAAGATTATGGCACAGGGTCTCATCCTTCACAGGGCAGGGATGGAAATATTGTTGCAGATATGGAAAGCCCATGACGCAGATAGACTTAAGGTTGTTGAACAGCTCTATCAGTCCGGTAGCGATGGGCTGACAATGAGTGTGCAACATCTCCTACCTACGGTTTGGCTAAACGAGTACAAGGCCGATGATTATGGTGGCTTATTCGTAGCATGTTCCATTTTTGGGGCACCAGTATGTTGCGATGTAGTAAAGTCTGTAGGAAAATTTTGGCATGCCAGCGAGTCGTACTGCCGGCGCACAGTGGGGTATGGGACCCCCAAAACGGAGATTAATTAAAAAATGAAAATGGCAATTTTCAATTAATGTTTTGTATACAATAATTGTACACAGGATACAGATTCAATAGATACTAGAATCATTTACATATGTTGTTTATTTAATGTTCTATGCTCTCTCAAACTTCGGAAATTTTTTCTACTTTTCTTCGTGTTAGCGAAAAGTGAAATATCGATATTTTGGAGTGAAAGTTTTTGCCTTTTAGTTATTTGAAAACATAATTATTTTTATGGATTATTCAACTTCAGCTATTGAAGAACAGGAATAACAATAAGTTGTATACAATAAATATGTATAACTATTTTTAATTATTTTTTAAAAAATGGTCTAAATTTAGGGTATTTTTGAAATGTATGTAAATTTATAAAAGGGTTCCGGGTAAAACCCTGTTGAAAAATTAACATCATTGTAAAATATAACATCTGTACTTACAAAATCATGAAAAACATTTTGCGCGTTTTTGCGCCAATTTGTTTAATTAAATAAATTGTGATATTAGACACCCCCGCGAAAATGGTGGATAATTCCTTTGGTTTGATTTGGCCTCATTTTCTTTGTTTTTGCTGTATTGCAATTTGTTGCTGAGTATTAATTTTTAATTATACCCTACATAAGGCATTATATTCTGATTTTCCTTGATAATATTCAAATTGATAATATGGTTAAATGACATTATTTCACAACAACTCTAGATTTTATAGCCGTCACAGTAAATTTTTTCAAAACGTTAAAATATCAACATATTTGGGAAAATTAATTTAGAACTGATTAATATCAAGCACTAAAACTAGTTGTTCATGCAAAATTCAGAGAAGTACCCTCTAACTAGTACAAGTTTCTTTTATAAAATGTGATTCATTTCGAGGCTTGTTTTTTAAATGGTTTTGTTTACAAAACACGAGTGACTAATTGCGAATTGTTATTTGAATGGTATTTAATATTGTTTGACATTTTGTTATGAAGTAACTGAAATAAAAACAGCGCCTTCAAAAGTTATTTTTTTTTAATATGTTTTTCGAGCCCTTCGTTCAACAAGAAGTGTGCATAATAGACTATCTGAGGGCACTATTGCCAATATCATTCTCAAATTTTAGCCTGAGTTGTACCCAGGCACGTCTGCTCAGAGTGAGCGGTACCCTGGTCAGCGTCTGACCCAGAATGGGCGGCTGTAATAAAATCCTGGCAGGAGGAGAAAACTGCGACGTGGTGCGCTGGGCTTGCAACCCGCCACCGACGTATAAACTATTGCAATGAAAAGAAGTAAGAAAAGAATAAAATGGACCCCCCAAAATGTTGACGACCACCGCAAACGAATTAAGGACCATGATTTAAGGATATGCACCTGGAATGTTAGAACACTGTATAGACCAGGTGCCTCTATCCAACTGGCGGAAGTCCTCGAAGAATACAAGGCTGACATAACCGCTTTACAGGAAATCCGGTGGACGGGACACGGGTGCTCGCGCATGAAGACGTGCGACATCTACTATAGTGGCCATGCGGACAAGCACGAGTTTGGATGTGGATTTGTGGTTGGCAAGAGACTGCGACACCTAGTCTCAAGGTTCAACCCGGTGTGTGAACGTATAGCCACCATAAGAGTCAAAACAAAGTTTTTCCACATAACACTTATATGTGCCCATGCTCCGACAGAAGAGAAAAGCGATGAGGACAAAGACGAGTTCTACGAGAGCCTAGAAAATGTATATGACCGTAGCCCGAGCCATGACATTAAAATTGTACTAGGCGATTTTAATGCTAAAATAGGCAGGGAAACCGCATTTGAGCCTACCATCGGAAAATTCAGTCTGCACACCGAAACGTCGAATAATGGCATCAGACTGATTGATTTCTCTGCGGCAAGAAATATGGTAGTTTGCAGCACTAGATTTGACCATAAAAATATTCATAAGGCAACATGGTTATCTCCAGATCAATTGACAAGGAATCAGATTGATCATGTGGTAGTCGATGGAAGGCACGCATCGAGTGTTCTGGACGTACGAGTGATTAGGGGTGCGAACATTGACTCCGATCACTTCCTTACCGCAGTTAAGGTACGCACAGGGCTAAGCATGGCGAAAAACGTACGTAACCAGGCACAACGAAAGCTGGACATCGGTAAACTGCGGACCACAGAGGTAGCAAACGCCTACTCCAACCACCTAACTCAACTGCTGCGGAATGCTCCAACCCCTGACAATATAACCTCGCAGTGGCAAAATATAGCCGACTCCTTAGAACGGGCTGCGAGAAGCGTACTTGGGTACTCAAAGCCGTCTCAAGAAGATGCCTGGTACGATGATGAATGTC
This sequence comes from Muscina levida, assembly GCA_964034835.1. Taxonomy (NCBI): domain Eukaryota; kingdom Metazoa; phylum Arthropoda; class Insecta; order Diptera; family Muscidae; genus Muscina; species Muscina levida. The sequence goes on along the minus strand of OZ035883.1, from coordinate 118,328,080 downwards.
GCAATGCCACGAGAGAGACGGTTGCTGCATACAGGGCGAAACTGCAGCCAATGGCAACGCGAGCTGTTCGTGAACGGCACAGGGAGAAGAGACGACAGGCAACGCGTCTTTTTAGAAGAAAAAAGAAGGAGCTGAAGAAGAGGCAGGACGAGTGCACTGAGTTGCTCCGAAGTAGAGGGGAAACCCGAAAATTCTACAAGAGAGTGAAAGCGAGAATGCGTGGAACAGGGTTGCCCTCCTGCAAGGACAGCGATGGTCAGCTAGTGACGGACCCGGATAACGTTCTGAAGATATGGAGAGATCACTTTAGAAATTTACTGGATACTGACACCACTCCAGAAGACCCCGCTCCAATCCATGACGATGGTATTAACTGTCCACCTCCGAGCCAGAGCGAGATACGTATGACAATCTCCCGCCTTAAAAACAACAAAGCTGCTGGAGCCGATGGTCTCCCTGCTGAATTGTTTAAGGCTGGCGGGGAGGAGCTGATTAGGAGCATGCATCAGCTCATGGAGAACATCTGGCAAGAGGAGAGCATGCCCGGGGATTGGAGTCTCAGTCTGTTATGTCCCATATACAAGAAAGGAGATCGTAGTGAATGTAAGAACTACCGTGGAATAAGCCTATTACCAATTGCGTACAAGGTCCTTTCAAGCATATTGTGTGAACGTCTAAAGCCAATTGTAGAAAAACTAATTGGACCATATCAGTGCGGCTTTAGACCTGGCAAATCTACGACGGATCAAATATTCACCTTACGACAAATCCTGGAAAAAACCCATGAAAAGCAGATCGACACCTACCACCTCTTTGTCGACTACAAAGCTGCCTTCGACTCTCCGATAAGGAATAGGCTTTATGAGGCCATGTCTGAGTTTGGTATTCCTGCAAAGCTGATTCGACTTTGCAAATGTACCTTAGACAACACCAAATCCTCGGTTAAGATTGGTAAGGATCAGTCTGAACCATTCAACACGGAAAGAGGTCTCAGGCAGGGCGATAGCCTGTCCTGTACACTATTTAACATAGTTATGGAGAAGGTGATGAGAAAGGCTGGTATCAACATGTCTGGCACCATATTCCACAAAAGCCACATGCCACTAGCCTACGCCGATGATATAGATATCATTGGCCGAAATCTGCGGGATGTTACTGCAGTTTTCTCATCGCTAGAAAAGGAGTCAGCAAAAATGGGTTTAGCGGTCAACGAGGACAAAACAAAAATAATGATTTCGACGAACAAAGAGTCCTCTCGATGGGGACGCACCGTGAACGTTGACAATTATTGTTTTGAGGTAGTCGACGAATTTACCTACCTCGGATCTTCCGTCAACAAGATGAATAATGTCAGCCAAGAAATTAAACGGAGAATAGTGCTAGCCAATAGATGTTTCTACGGACTTCGGCAGCACTTTAGTAACACCACCTTCTCTCGGAATACTAAGAAACAGCTATACCAGGTGCTTATCTTACCTGTTCTGTTGTATGGTGCCGAATCATGGGTGCTTACTACAACGGACATACAAAACCTGGGAGTATTCGAGAGAAAAGTACTCCGAAAAATATATGGACCTATCTGTGTCGAAGGCCAGTTTCGCCATCGGATGAACCATGAGCTGTATGAGCTTTACCACGACATCGACGTAGCTAAAAGAGTCAGAATCCAACGACTTCGATGGCTGGGACATGTTGCCAGGATGGATGTGAATGCTCCAGCGAGAAAGGTGTTTGAAGGCGAACCTGAAGGACGGCGCAGAGCAGGGAGACCCAAACTCCGTTGGAAGGACCAAGTGGTAGGCGATGTGCCATCATCTGGTAGGACTAACTGGAGAACACACGCAGAAGACCGAAGCGTGTGGAATTCTTTATTACTTCAGGCCTCAAATTTATGAACTACGTTTCGTAAATTGTAATTGGCCACTTAAGTAAGTAAGTACGTTATTGGTTAATACGCAACCAAAAATACTACTTCCATCCTACAGAGAGGAGAATGTTGCGCCTGTAGCAGAGACCGTTGCTAAAGATACCGGCTAGCCTATTAGAAACCGTGAGCATTCTGTGCACGCTTTGCATTAGATATTCAAGAACTTGGAATGACGCTGTAATAATAAATTCCCATGGGCAGTTTCTTCCTTTCCCAACGCCTCCGCCCCACCCCGCCGAGATTGCTCTATGCAGATACTTATTCGAATGTATTCAGCTTTTTGGTCCACCCTGTATATAAACATATAAGTGTGTATACATATTTTCTATGACAAGATACAAATTCCATAATGTCGTTTGTATCTTCTGTTGGGGCAATAGATCTGTTGGCGATGCACACATCTTAATAAACCTTAATAGCGGCAATATAGTATATTCAAGTGAAGTGGAGCCCATCACGCCTTTAAGGTGATACTAGATATAAGACACACACAGGATTCTGGAAAAAAAACCCATGAAAACCCGATTTAAACTGCAACTTTTTAATATAAAAATGTTACCTAACATATATTTCTACACCAAAATGTTGTTCTTTAACAATTTATCTTTAGTACAAGTTTCTTCTAACCGTTGCTCCTCGCACAATTATTACACCATTTTTTTAACCTTTTGACCATTGGAACTCTCCTCGTTAATTATATATTTTTAATACATAGCACCTAAATTGCAATCTGCGAAATTAACTTACGGTTAACCGAGCTTCATAGTTAATTATCAAGGTTAGCGTTAGCGCGCACGCTGCTGTTAAACCTCAATTAAGGTAAACCTAAATAATGTGTGCGTCTACATATATATATATGTGTGTGTGCGTATGTGTGTGTAGAGTGTAACCTAGATGATTTAATTCGATATAAAAATAAATATGCATTTTAAATAAATAATTAATGCTAATAGTAAAATAAAACAGAAAAACCGAAGAAAACAACACACACACACACAACAAACAGCAAATAGCAAACAGAAACAGTAATAATAATAACAATAATAAAAAATAATTATAATGAGCAATGAATAATTAATAAATTTAAACGAAACCAAGCGAAAAAGTGCATTTTTTACACCGAAAAAAATTATAACGTAGCGTATAATAATCGTAAAAAACGCAGCAACAACAACAACCACCACGACGACGACAACGACTGCGACTGCCACAAATTGCAATAAAACACAACAATAAAATAAAAATGTAACTAGGTCAGGGTACATCCCCCAATACAGTGCAAAGAAAACAAAATAATACAAAATGGCAACAACAATAACAACTGAAAATGCCGCACAAAAACAAATACGAAAACAATGCAAAAAGTGGGCGAAAAAAGGTTGTGGGGGGGAGGCACAAATAGACCGACAAACATCGACGTTTCAAATGAATAATCTGAGAAGACAACCCCAAGCGGCGGGTCGATACCTATGTAAGGTACGATAGATAATACGAATGACGGTGGATGGGGCCAAGTGGGACACGAAGGGAACAGGTGGGCAAGGCGCAGAGTGAAACGGTTGGGTGCCGGTATAGAAACTTAAACAAAAAACTACAAAAATATAAAAATATAAAAATATAAAAATATAAAAATATAAAAATATAAAAATATTAAAATATAAAAATATAAAAATAAAAAAATATAAAAATATAAAAATATAAAAATATAAAAATATAAAAATATAAAAGTATAAAAATATACAAATATAAAAATATAAAAATATAAAAATATAAAAATATAAAAATAAAAAAAATATAAAAATACAAAAAATAAAAATATAAAAATATAAAAATAAAAAAATATAAAAATATAAAAATATAAAAATATAAAAATATAAAAATATAAAAATATAAAAATATAAAAATATAAAAATAAAAAATATAAAAATATAAAAATATAAAAATATAAAAGTATAAAAATATAAAAATATAAAAATATAAAAATATAAAAATATAAAAATATAAAAATATAAAAATATAAAAATATAAAAATATAAAAATATAAAAATATAAAAATATAAAAATATAAAAATATAAAAATATAAAAATATAAAAATATAAAAATATAAAAATATAAAAATATAAAAATATAAAAATATAAAAATATAAAAATATAAAAATATAAAAATATAAAAATATAAAAATATAAAAATATAAAAATATAAAAAAATATAAAAATATAGAAATATAGAAATATAGAAATATAGAAATATAGAAATATAGAAATATAAAAATATAAAAGTATAAAAATATAAAAATTTAAAAATATAAAAATGTATAAATATAGAATTATAAAAATATAAAAGTATAAAAATATAAAAATTTAAAAATCTAAAATTATAAAAAAATATAGGAAAACTAAAAGACAAAAAAAAATTTAGTTGGTGGTAGGACTAGGAAGACAGTAATTCTTATAACAGTTATTACTCACTCTCTATATGTACATGAGCTGACTTGATCGGAGAATTTTTTTTTTTTTAATAAACTTTTTATATAAGCGTATTAATAAAAAAAATCAAATAAAAATTAATGTTTACGCAAAGATAAAAAATTACTGAAAACTAAAATTAAACATGAAAAAAACCAATATAAACACACAAAATAAACTTAAAAATAACCATATTAAAAAAAATTTAAGTAATAAAAAAATATTTGAAATAAGAAAAAAAAATAAAAAAATGTATAAAAATGAAAACCAAATTAAAGGAAAAAACACTGAAAAATAATAAATCAATATAAAAATCTAAAACTGGTTATAGAAAATATTTCAGTTTTTATATGTTTATGTTGTGTGTTTATTTTGATTTTTAAATTTTTTTATTTTCAATGAAAATTAAAAATAGAAAATTATTTAATTAATATAAATTATTTTAATTAATCAAATTTATTTATTATAAAATTATTTTAATTAATCAAATGAATTTATTATAAAATTATTATTAAATTATTATTAAATTATTATTAAATTCAATTATTATAAATTTAAATTATTATTGTGTTAGTGTTAGTTTGTGTGTTTACTAGGGATGCCAAACGGGAAATCCCGAATCCCGAAATCTCGGGGTTTTGATAAATAAATCTCGGGATTTTTCGGCTATACATTCTTAGCCACAAGTTTGGATTGTGAAAGATCTTTTTCTTATGCTTTTATATGCTACTTATGTTTGGAATAAATTTCTTCAAAATTATCGGATGAAACATTACACAGTACACCATTTTTCAGCTTATTGTTTTGGGACTAAATTCTGAGAACTGCACGTGAAAGTAGTTCCAAGAAGAAGAAGTTCTGCATCATTCGTTTTTTACCATAATAACACTATGCAACAAATGAAGACTTTTTGCTAAATACAAGAACGTGACATTATAGGTTCGATTCTACTATTGAAGGGTATTAAAACCCTATACTTAGTTTTTCCAGATTAGTGACCAATTTTTTTTTTTTTGGATCTCAGAAGATTCTCGAAATCAGTAAGCCCCTCAAAAAAAGGAGTCATCAGTTATTGTCAAATAGCTAACTAACACTTCGTGATAGCGCTAAACTATATTCGGCAATAATGTAGCTGGGATTTTTGGTCACAAACATTTTGCCAAAAAAAAAATTGATGGAGATAATATTGAGTATTACTTTGAGGGAGTCAAAATTTTTTACTAACAGTGTTCACCAAAATTATAGCCATGGTAAAGTTGAACAACTTTTGTGAACATATCAATACAATCTGAACGTGTCTAGGCAACCTAAATAGCTCATAAAGACCACTATTATACCGGGTTTTCGTACCTTTACGCACTTATAAGCCAGTGACGTGGTTGAATATAAACTGCTTTTGAGTTTCTCAGCTGATTTTGAAAGAAGACACTGCGGCCTTTCCAACGATAAATATAGTTACATTGAAAACTTGTCGCATCTGTCTAATTTTTGCATCGAAATTTCAAACTTTTGTGACTTTTAAAATATTTTATTAGTTTGAAACCGTTTGTAGCCACTATTTTATAAGGACACCCTAATATTTACTGTTTTATTTATAAAGTGTACGCTTTTAAGAGTAAAACACATATTTCTTTGTTAAAATCTGTGAACAAATAGTAAAGTTATTCATGTTTTCCGAGGGACGCAAAAACCACACATACATTTAAAACTAATTTACAATAACTAATAATGAATGTTACTTAAACTAAGTTATAACTTTAGCAAAATCATGTATTGTACTGTGTTAAACGCTTTAATCTTTTTAAGAAACTACTTAAAACAATAAATAACAGTAATAATTTATGTTTAAAAAATGAGTTATTAAAAAAAATTTAAAAAGAATCCCGAAATCCCGAAAAATCCCGTGATCGGAATTAATAATATCCCGAATCCCGGGATTTATCAAAATCAACCCCGTTTAGCATCCCTAATGTTTACATCTTTGTCTTATTTTTATTTTTTAAGGTTTTTTTTCTGTTATTTCCATTTTGTTTTGTAATTTTTTTTAGGTTTTCTATTTAAATTTTTTTTATTTGTTGTAATATCTGAAATAGTATCTCAAAAAATTTAATTATCTGTATATACAAAATATTAATAAAGATTTTGTTATAAATTTAAGTTTAACTTTATTTTTTAATTTATTTGTATTAATTTTTTTTATTTAATTTTTTTTATTATTTTTTTTGTTTTTATTTATTTGTATGAAACACAATATTAACATATATAATTAATACAAATAAAATTAAAATAATGTGTTAATACAATATTCTTTTTTGGTTTTATTTTTATTTTTAACTGATTTTTCCATTATTTTCATATTAATTTATATTTATTATGTTTTTTCTATATTTATAATTTTTTGTGTTTAAATAAAAATTGGCTTTAGATAACTAAATAATATAAAATAAAATTAAACTCAAAAATATTACTAACGATAGTAAAAAAAATATTAATAGAAATAGAAAATTATTTGATTAATTACTAAAAATATGTTAATGAAAATAAATTTTCAAAAAATAAATAAAATAAAGATGAAAATAAATTAATATTAAAAAAAGTATTAATAAAAAATAGAAAATAATAAAAACATAAAATAAATAAATAAAAATATATACAAAATACATAAAAGTAAATGTATATTTGTATCTTAGTAACTTTTGTATCTTCTAATAGATAGATTGAACTAATAGTAGAAGTATCGTTAGTGCAAAAGATATGTAGATAATTCCACGCTATCTAATGATCGCCACCTATCATCCATAAAGCGTACTATTTAAGAAACCATCGCGGACACTAATGCTACAAATTAATCAAGTTTTGTTGCACACGAACCTATGGACAAATACACAAACTCAAAATGATTTGAATATACAAAATTTTTCCATAGCACTTAAACTTAAAACTTAATTTCCCTATACACACCATGAATGGAATATGGGATAGTTTCTCGCGTTGTTGTGAATTAACAAGCTTTCCATTTTTAAATTGACAACTAACGGCACCCACTTTTTTACTGGCAATGAAATAATTTTTTTTTTATTTTTTTTTTAGATGACTGGAGCCAGTATTTGAACCTGGGATCTCCCGTATGATAGTCGGGTGTTCAAACCATCATGCCACGGGCAGTCCCGTCAATTTGATCTTGGGGAGTATCCTAGTGCATGTTGTAGGTATAGGTATACAGTATTTACCGCTTATATGCACGCCGGTTATAAGCATTTATCGTTTATATGCAGCCGAACTTGAACAATCTTTCTTTTGTATATAAAATACACGCAATATTTTTTAATATATGCATTTCGCCTATATTCATTTCTCGCATTTATGCACCAAAATTATGTAGGATTTTGAGAAATTGCATGTAAAAAATTCTCATATATGCACTGTCTAAATTTTTCACCATCAATAAGGAAAATGTACGAAAATTGTTTCATCGCAATTAAATAGCAAACTGTTTCACCCCTTTTGACTCATTTGTACGTTTGCATATCTGATGTTCCATCTCTGTTTGAAATCAGCTGTCAGCTACATTTTACATTTTACGTTTCTGAACTTCTGGTGCATGTATTACTAAATACATATGTACATAACATATTTTTTATATAAGCACCACCGATGCAACTAAGCGAGTTTTTCTACATGCACTGCAAATGCATATAACCGAGTTTTGGTAAATGCATTTCCCGCTTATAAGCACTAAAAGTCGAGCAAATTACGAAGTGCATATAAGCGGTAAATACTGTACCAGAGTTTCCCAACACCCTCAAAAAACGGTTTTTCGGCTCTTTGCTAACTTACGAGCTTATAGTTTAGCCAATTTTTAACCGAGCTTTGCTCACTTAACGGTTTTGGTTTTGTCTTATTTCTCTGGTTTTGCCTCGAAACGAAAACTTTCCAGGTTTTTAAAACTTTTTTAGTTTGAAGGAATTTTTAGCTGCTATTTTTTAAGAATTTTTTTTTATTTTATTCTCATAAAATCTCATATTTGTTTGTAAAAATCGGTGAACCAGAGATTAAGTTATTCAAGTTTTTCGAGGAATGCATTTTTCATATCTTATACTAAAACCAACCAACTCGATTAGACGTACAAACTCTCCATTTTGCGTCAGAGTGTAATAAATGTATTTCGATGAAATGTATATAGACAAATTTAAAATTGACAGAGATAAACATAATTACTTTAGAATTGGCTGTAGCTGACTTTCTGATACCATAACCTTAAATTAATATCCAATATTTTGGTATATTTGTTATAAATAGAAAATGTTCCTTATAAAACGTAATATTTAGTATTTTAAAGATGACAGCAGCAAACTTTTCTTTTAGCGATGTTGTGTCATTTTTTGTTCCTATGAATTTGAATATTATTGAAATAGTAGGAAACCCAAATATCTTAGGAAAGTAGTCTCCAATATCTTATATTGACATAATTTTGTTATATACTCTGTAGCTAAAATATGGCCTTCTCCAAATTTAAACATGATTATTGTGTTTATTAACCATCGCCACCTATCGTTAATAAATTGTACTATTGAAATGAATGTCCGCACGGATGAAACAATTTTTCAATGAAAAAAATGTATGGTCTTATTAGCTTTTTGTTGGCAATAATAGGCTGTTATCACTGTTGCGAAAAAAGAATTTTCTGTTTTCTTTCAGAAATCTGTTTTTGATCTGTTAGAACCTAAAATTGTCTATGAAATTGTATAAGAAATTTTTAATTTAATGTTTTAAATTTTTTATAATACATTTTTGGTAAGCTAAGATAAGATAAGAGATAGCGGAGAGAGACTTATATATTTTTTTCATTAAAAAATTTTCAATTATTAATAAGAAAAAAAAATTTTGGTTATATTAAACAAGTTCATAATGAAACGTCTTTATTTTCGTATTATCGCAGAAGTATTGACACATTATCTTATTCCCCAAATTTTGCCAGGAAGACACTATTGTGTCTCAGAGATTTTTAGGATTTTAAACAATATGCAGACAATTGAAAATCTTCTGATCACTACCCTTAATATTGCATTCTGTCTCACTCACTGTTACACCCTCTAGCGCTTTCGCCCACTTTCCACCCATTACCACCCACTTGTTTCGATGATGTATCTTGTAAATTGCTGGCAGCAGCTGCAATTCAGTTTAAAATGCTGCTGCTTCAGCAACTGCTGCTGCAATTTTTCCTCTACAATGTGGCCTTATGGAAACTGCATTATACAAAGCTTTGCCGAAAACACTTTACCGATATTCCCGCCGTACGTCTTCCGACCGCACACCCACACCCCCCCCCCCCCCTTGTATGACCCACCTCTAACTAAATTGTCTGTGTAAGTGACAAATGTGGCACAAGGTCATTCGGACGACCCACTGGCATAGTTTAGTAAAAATGTTTGTGTTTATTTTTCAATTGTTGTTGTTCTCTTCTCGTTTCGGTTTATTTTTCATATTTATTTGTTTTGGTTTTTTTTTCTCTCTCTCATTGCATTGCATTGAGTTAAGGTTAAATGCAACAACGAAACAACGACAACAAAACAAACATAACAAAAAAATGCACTTGTTTTCCTTCTAAACGCTCGCTTTGTCATCCATCACAGCGCCCCCGGTGCTCCCAGATGTTGTATTAAGATATTAAGGCGTACGAAGCGTTGAAGAAGGCGGAATAAGGGGTAGGCTATGGCGCATTGTTTAGTTTGTCTATTTGGCGTTGCGTTTTCTCTCTCTGCTTGTTATAATTTAATTAAAATTTATATGTTTTTAATTAAATTATTTGCAAATGTTTAAACAGTTCTAGGTTAAACGCTGTGTGTTTAAGCGTTTTAACGCTTTAACGTCAGACGCTTTCATTTTGGCGGTCATCTATGGGGTGTTTGAGAATTGATTGATGGGCAATGAGATGATTGATGGCATGTAGACGCGTCAGAGTATTTCCATAATTTGTTTACAGACACAATGATGTCGTTAATGTAAGTGGCTGGGTAAGAGCGGAAGGCAAGGGGAGGAGGATGGAGATCATGTTTATAAAGTTTAAAAAATAAAATTTTAGATTGGCATTAGATTGATGTAATTAAAGAATCTTAAAATTAAGTTATTGTTAAACTGAATTTAGGTTCTGCTCAAATCATGCATATGATCAAGGCATTTAAAACAATCGCCCCCTATCGTTCATAACGTTTACTAACTGCGACACCTATCGTTCATATATTGAACTGTGTCATAAATATTTTCTTATAAAAAAAAATGGTAATGTAGAGAGAGAGAGAGAGTAGAGAGATGTAAAATTTCCGATAATTTAAGATCCAATACAAAATGAGTGACCTAGTTTAACCCATTTTGTGTCACGTTGCAAAAATTTTAGAATCTATACGCAAAAGTGAATTTTCTGGGGTAATAAGAAGCCAATAAATCCAAATCCGACCTCGATATTTTTCTACCTGTGAAAGTTCAGCCAGGTGAGACTGTTCGAGTAGTCGAACAATGGCCGTTGGTGAAAGTTTCAAATGCATAGTTTATATTGATATCGTCTGCAGGAATCGCCAAAATATTTTCAGCTTTTCAATAAAAACACTATTATTTTGATATTTATATGTAGGAATTATTGATATTGTAAATGATTATTTAATTTGTAATACTCCTATTCCCATTTGTAGTAGTCGCCAATGAAGGTACCTAAGGGCAAATGCACTTGAAGCCTTCTTTGGTTCGCTTTTGAAAAACTATAACTACTGGCCTATTCTTGACGTAGTATAAAAGAAGCGGACGATTCAAAATAAATTTGTCAATGGCGGTGTCCTCTCTCTCAGATACAGATTACGTTGTGACACCGTCGATTTCGTCATGTTCGTGACCAAGTCGCCCGAAAGTTGTGTCAGTTGTGAAATCTTAGGGCGGGATAGCTTTTTATTAACGTAACAAGGTAATTGCCCAATGTTCACTATGGATGACTCAAGAAAGTCCAACCACAGTAGCCTCCACCACTTTTTTGACCGTATCGAAACACGGTACTTCGAAACGGCATTGTCATGAATCCTACCTACCATATCGTTTCGTTTCGAACACAATCAGCTTGCACACCTCATCTTCGGAAAAAAATAGAAAACAAAAACTGAAAAAAAATACATCACTAAACTTGCGTTAAATAGCGAGCTGCAGCTGTTCCAATGGCTCTGAAATATTTACAAGAATGGTGCTTCAATTACTTTCTACCATTGCATATTTTGGTGCCATCTCAACAGTAGATGGTTCACGGTCACCATGATCATTTGTAGTTGAAAATGGTTGTTGTTGTTGTTGTAACAGCTGGTGGAAGTAGCTGGGGTGATAATTATTTATACCGATTTTCAATTTATCGGCACTCAATCGGGCATATAATCCGATTATCATACAATCATTGTTGGCAACTTTGTTTCGTTTCTTAGTAGATAACAAGGTTTGTGTCTAGGATTGTTAGGTATTGTTGTGCGCCAGCTGGTTTTGTTGATTTATTTACGATGTTGATATTGGTAGAAACGAATAAAAATCTTTGCTAAGAAGCAACAAAGTATTCTTTAAAAAAAATCATATTTTCTTTCAAAAAAAAAAATTTGGCCTCGCACCTAAAAAAAATGTATATTTTTGTGATTACTAACCATCGCCACCTATCGTTCATAAACTGTACTATTCTAGAATTCAAGGTCCGCCGAGAGAGAACAACTGTCAAATGGCAAAAATTACCGAACCAGCTTGATTTATAAAGAGTTTTTCAATGAGAGGTGTTATTGTAAATGGCCGGCTATTTCGGTAGCTGTCACTTTTGAAGCTTTTATTCTTTGACATTTGACAAGTAAAAACTACGTCATTACTAAAAATGGAATGATACACACTTCAACATTATTAAAATTCACTACAAAAATGGTGAAAATCTTGCAGTCACAGTTTGCAAAACAAAAGCATTTTTTGGTCATCGTAAAGCACCTTGTCGAACCGCAATACAGTCGAGCTGTTGGGACAAATTAGTGATGTGAAGAATAAAACCCGTTCACGTCGCTTAAAAACAACTGAGAATATTTCTGCTGTAGCCCAAAGTGTTGAAGAAAACCCAGGTTTGTCCATTTCTCGTCGTTCTTGGGAATGGGGCATTCCACAAACGTCATTACATCGTATTTTGCATAAATACTTGGGTCTTAGGCCTCTTAAAGTTCAGTTAACACCTGAACTCAAGCCAGCCGATCATTAACAAAGTCGTGTCTTTGCTGATTGGGTACTTGAAATGCATGAAAATGACCCGGAATTCCATCGAAAAAAGGTATTGACTGATAAGGCCCATTTCCACTTCGGTGGATATGTCAACAAGCTAAATTGTCGCATCTGCGGCTCGGGAAACCCAGCCCAACCCAAACCCAGTTGAGAAGCCTCTCCATCCTCATCGTGTGACTGTTTGGTGTGGTTTATGTTCAGGCGGGGTCATTGGACCTTAGTTATTCAAAAATGAGGTTGGATCAAAAGTTACGGTGAATAGATTGCGCTATCGAGAGATGATAATGATTTTTTATGGTCGGAGTTGAATGGTATTGATCTCGACAACGTTTACTTTCAACAAGACGGCGCTACGTGCCACACAAGCAACAAAACCATTAATCTTTTACGGGAAAATTTTCCGGATCGTTTAATCTCTCGAAGAGGTAATCACAATAGGCCGCCGAGCCACATGAAAGATAAGGTCTACGACAATGATAAAATTTCTTTGGTTATTCAGAGGTTTCGGTTGGCACTAGCATCGGCTATGCAGTGCTTCTTTATAAAATGATGTTTCACAATCTTTTTTTTTTTGGGATGAATAGGCAAAAATCATCCTAATCATTCTCTTTATACGAATTTTATTACGTTTTTTTTGAGGAGAAACGATCAAATTCATGCCGAGAAAGGATCGAACATATTCCGTTGCTTGTGTTACGAAAAAGGATGGAATAATCTACATAAATCTTTCTATTGAAAAGGATCGACAAAAAGCATTTCTTTTGAAATTAACTATCCACATCTTTATTTTGGGGAAAATTGTTCGAAACCCTTTTTTTAATGAAACAATAAATTGAAAACCTTCTGTAAGAACGATAGATAATTTTTCTACCAGTGGAATCAACATGCCAAATGCCAAAACATTGTCGGAAATGATCGCCGTAAATCATTTCAATGGAAAAACTTTCCAAAGCTTTCTGCAAGAAAGAACCCTATTGTAGGGAAAAACAATTTAAACCTTACTCTTAATCGATCACGTGCATTGTACTACGATAGAAATCATTGAATTGAAAAAACATTTTTTGGAAACAACAGACCAAAACTGTTCTGTGTATAAATATAATCGTGAAATCTTTCTGTTAGGAAGGATAGTGTTAGACCGTTTATTGTAATGTAACTATCCCACCCAAAACCATGTTGGTGAGTTAGGCATGACAACAGAGAACATTGGAGAAGGCACACGAAATTCTTCGAAGAGGACGCAACTTTGCAGGTTGGTTGGAAGCATATTCTTATTATTTTTGAGTACACATAGTTTTTTTGATACCTCAGTTGGCATTGATGTTGACAAAAATTGCTTGAGGCAGATGTTTCTAAGCAAAGCAAAACATCGAACTTATTCAATTCTATCCTTCTGTAGTTTAAATTTTTGTCTATAGGTGGCAGACAGCCGTCATTCTTTCCCATCTAAAGAAGAATTTACTGAAATCCTTATGTTGCAAGAAACGTTTCGCTGAAAAGAAATGATCGACGGTATTTGCCGGGCAGGAGCGACCGAAATTGTTTTCTTTGAAAGGGTGTAGGAAATATTATTGCTGTGAATGATCGCTATTGACCTATAGGACGACTCGGTCTCAATCGTCCTGCTGGGAAAGAGAGAAATATTCCGTTGATTTAATCACATTTTTACTGCAAATAATCGACCAACTTGGTTCAGTTGGAGAGAATCTATCGAAATCCTTCGATAGACGAAAATTATATCCTTTAGATAAAACGATCTAAATTCGATTATACTCGTCCTGGAGGGAACAAAGTTCAATTCATTCAACCGAAGTGTTCTGCTGAAAATAAGAATATACATATGGCTTTCCTTCTTTGTAAGGAAAGATCCTTAACATGCTGTTAGAAAGATAAATGAATAGACATTCGTCCTTACAGAAGGTTTTCAATTGATTCTTCTATGAAAGACCCATAATTGTTCTGGTGAACTATTGGTGAATATATGGAATTTTTTCTGCTGTAGGAGTCGTCCTTAAATCGATAGCTGAAGTCAATCAGTTGAAATCAAAATTGTTGGAAATAATAGACCCAAGCTATTATATGGAAACTTTTTTACTGCATTAGGCCGACTAGAAAATAATTTCGTCTAGTAAAAGCCATCGAAATCTTTCTGTTGGAAAGAATTGACGGAAACTGTTCTGTAAGAAAAAATCAGGCATTCCGTTGTTGGAACGGAATTCCCGAAAAATGTCTGCTAGTGTTATCCGTTCTGCAGGTATGAAACAATAACTGTCCATCTGTTGCAAAGAATCGATCATATTCATTCCATTGGAAAGTGGTTTCATTCCACTAAAATTATTTCCTCGAAGTCATTTTATATAGATTAATCTACCGAAATCCTTCTGTAAAGAACAGGAAGAACCCTGTTCTGTAGAGAAGAATTAATTAAAGTCCTTCAGTTAGGAAGAAATAATCTTCACCGTTCTGCTAGATAGGATGTATAGTTATTATTCTGTTGGTCAATATCTTTACTGGAGAAGGATCGACATTAAATTTTACTCTTGAAGCAAAGTTTCATACCTTGCTGCTGGACAGTATTGGTACAATCATTCTGTTTTAATAACTTTATGTAGGGAATATCATATTCATTTGGAAAGACGGAATCAAAATCACTCAGTTCGGTACGAGCGAATAGATCGAACAAGCTGTGGCGAGGAATGGACCAAAATCGTGCTGTTAAAATGCAAATTTTTAAAATCTATCTATACAAATGCTAAAGTTGTCCATGATTTCGAGAAAAAATTTTTGTTCCGAAAGCAACTCCTAAGATCTTAATGTCGTGAAGGATCGACATAATTTTTTTATTCTTATTAAAAAGGAATCTACATGTTTCTGTTAGGACAAACCTGTTCTATAGGGACGTGTCAATTGAAATCTTTCTGTGAAGAGAAGTGGTTATAATCGTTCTACTGAGAAAACGAGTATTAATCTATTTGATTCGCCGTTGGAAAGGACCGACCAAATTGGATCTGTTGGAAAGAATCTGTCATAATCTTTTTGTCGTGAAGGGTTGCCGAAAATTTTCATCTAGATAAAACGATCTTAGATTTAATTCCTACAATCATTACATATCTGGAGCGAACAAGCGATCGAAATCATTCGATTAAGTCGACAACAATTATTCATGGGACAGAAGCTACCGAAGCTTTATGTTGGAAAAGATCAAACTAATCAAATCTTTCGGTTATGAAGATGGAAAAAAATGAAATTTTTCTGTTAGCAAAAATTTGTCGTAAACGTTCAATTCGATCAAAAACAGATTCAAATCATACTGTTGGGTTCAAACAAGTTGATCAACAAGTTTGATGAAAAGAATAGAGAACAATTGTTCTAGAGATAGTCCAACGTAATATTACTGCTATGAAGGTTCGATTCTTTCAAAAGAAAGAAGAAAATATTCTGTGGGAAAGAATTGATGGAAATC
This sequence comes from Muscina levida, assembly GCA_964034835.1. Taxonomy (NCBI): domain Eukaryota; kingdom Metazoa; phylum Arthropoda; class Insecta; order Diptera; family Muscidae; genus Muscina; species Muscina levida. The sequence goes on along the minus strand of OZ035883.1, from coordinate 118,311,952 downwards.
CTGCAGATCTACGAATCATCTGGAATCTGGGAATGATTGAAAATCGATCACTGTGGTTATTCTCCAACGAAGGGATCACAATAATTCTGTTAGGCGGAATAATTCGATGTCGATGTAGAATTCATTCTGTTGGACGGAATATACATAAAATGTTCTTCTACTGCACAAAACTGACCAAATCGTTAAATTGAAAAAAATTTGCCGAAACCTTTGTGTAGCAAAGAATTAACCGAAACCCTTGTGTTGGTAAACAATCGAATTCAATTGTTTTGCGGACAACAAGAGATCGATCTGTAAAATCAAATTGATCTAAATCAATTTTCAATAGAATCTTCTCAAATCTTAAATGGAACAAAATGACTTACATATTTCGGTATTGTTCTGTTTTTAACGATCACCTGTTGGTTAGCATCGATCTTCTTCTCTACAACATACAAGAGATTTCCAACAATTTTCAAGAAAAGAACAACATTCATCCAGTTTTATATCTAAAAAAAATTACTTAATTTACTTCAAGAATGCATTTCTTATTGACTGCATATGGCAGTGCATTAAGAGTATTACTTAGTTATGTTATTGAAAACTATTTAGTATACCCCCGGTTTCCAATTACAACAAAACAACATTTGTAATTAGAACATGACGCGTCTGACGGTTTTCACTTTTTTTTTCACATAGACGCTCAAGCTAACGCTTACAATGCGGCAGATGTGCGCCTTCATAGTAGTAGTAGTTGCTGCAGTTGCTGTTGTTGTTGTCTATTTCACATTGAGAATTTAGGTCAAGCTCAAGCGGTGTTTCTAATACACACGAGATTGGATACAAGGATGATGCTCTCCATGAGAGACGAGCGGTGCCGCGACGCTGCAATGAGTACTCAACGTTAAAATGTTGTTGTTTGCCGATTCTAAGGCATTGAAGGCAAGAGCAGCAGCAGCAGCAACAGCAATATCGACAACAAAATGACTACAACAATACTTTATACTTGAGAAAAACAACTGATATTGTTGTATGTAACAACACTAGAAAAGGTTCCTACAACAAAGTGTGTTATTAGTATGTAATAGATTCTAAACATTGCACGCAGTTTGTTGTAATGTAACTATCCCACCCTGGTGTCTCAGGCATACCCATGTTGGTGAGTTAGGCATGGCAACAGAGTACATTGGAGATGGCACCCAAAATTCTACGAATGGGACGAAAATTTGCAGGTTGGTTGTTCTGTAGGAAGAAGTGACTTTCCATTATTTAGAGTACACTTTTAGTTTTGTTATAACCTCAGCTGGTATTGATGTTGACAATAATTGCTTTGGGCAGATGTTTCTTAGCAAAGTAAAGGATCGAACTTATTGAATTCTATCCTTCTGTAGTTTAAATTTTGGTCTATAGGTGGCAGACAGCCTTCAGTAGTTTATTTCTAGAGAAATTGAGCAATTTCATCAACTACAGTGCATTGTAACAGCTCAAGGGCCTTAAGCCTCTTCTTAACAATCAAAAGATCTGAAGATCATTGGTTCCACAAATGAAAAGAGAAAATAACAAAACTCTACATTTCAGAAAAATCAATTTTTCTTCTGACTCAGAAACGCAACCACATTCAAGTGAATGGAGAATAGTACACAACGTGGTACCCAGCAAGAATCTGATCCAAGTAAATATACCTCTTACATATTAAGTAAAAGGCACTACAAGGTATCAGGTTACGCTCAAGGAGTGGTTTCTATAATCATCTTCTACATATCCATACTACAACCTTGCAGTTCGTTGGTCATAGATAAGCTGCGTATTGCCAGACGTGCGACATCTACTGTAGTGGCCATGCGGACAAGCATGAGTTTGGGTGTGAATTTGTGGTTGGCAAGAGACTGCGACACCTAGTCTCAAGGTTCAACCCGAGGATGCTGTGGATTTTCCAAAAGTGAACATTGCAGGGACTGGCCGTGGCATAGTGGTTAGAACACGCGGCTACCATGCGGGAGATCGCAGGTTCAAACATGGCTTCAGTCATCTTAAAAAAATTGTTCTTGCATTGTCGGCTCCCCTCGAATGTTGTTGACAGCAACTTCGCAGTATTAAGTGTCGAGTCAATCGGCGTGTCTAATAAGAGCTTCTCAAACAGTTACGTTCGCATTCGTCGATAAACAAGTAGGTGCTGTTAGTTGTGAATCTAAAAATAGAAAGCGTGTTAATTCACAACAACGCGAGGGAAAAATTAAGAACATTGCAATAGCGGAAAGATCTGAATAAGTCTGACTGACAGGAGGAAGCCATGTTTTTACGCTTCTTCTGTACGTGTAGCCACCAAAAGAGTTAAAACAAAGTTTTTCCATATAACACTTATACGTGCCCATGCTCCGACAGAAGAAACAAGCGGTGAGGATAAAGACGAGTTCTACGAGAGCCTAGGAAATTTCTATGGCCGTAGCCCCAGCCATGATATCAAAATTGTACTAGGCGATTTTAATGCTAACATAGGCAGGGATACCACATTTGAGCCTACCATCGGAAAATTCAGTCTGCACACCGAAACGTCGAACACTGGCATCAGACTGATTGATTTCTCTGCGGCAAGAAATATGGTAGTTAGCAGAACTAGATTTTAGCATAAAAATATTGATAAGGCAACATGGTTATCTCGCATCGTGTGTTCTGCACGTACGAGTGATCAGGGATGCGAACATTTACTCTGATCACTACCTTACCGCAGTTAAGGTGCGAGCAAGGCTAAGCATGGCGAAAAACGTACGTAGCCAGGCACAACTGAAACTGCGGACCACAGAGGTAGCAGACGCATACTCCGACCATCTAACTCAACTGCTACGGAATGCTCCACCCCTGATAATATTACCTCGCAGTGGCAATATATAGCCGATTCCATAGAACGGACTACGAGTAGCGTACTTGGGTACACAAAGCCGTCTCAAGAAGATGACTTTTACGATGATGAATGTCGCAATGCCACGAGAGAGACGGATGCTGCATACAGGGAGAAACTGCAGCCAAAAGCAACGAGAGCTGTACGTAAACGACACAGGCGATGACCAGCTAGTGACGGACCCGAATAACGTTCTGAGAATATGGAGAGATCATTTCAGTAATTTACTGGATACGGACACCACTCCAGAAGACTCCGCTCCAATCCAAAACGATGGTATTAACTGCCCACCTCCGAGTCAGAGTGAGATATGTGTGGCAATATCTCGCCATAAAAACAACAAAGCGGCTGGAGGCGCTGGTCTCCCTGCTGAATTGTTTAAGGCAGGCGGGGAGGAGCTGATTAGGAGCATGCATTAGCTCATGGAGAACACATAGCTAAAAGAGAGCATGCCCGGGGATTGAAGTCCCATACACAAGAAAGGAGATCGTAGTGAATGTAAGAACTACCGTGGAATAAGCCTATTACCAATTGCCTACAAGTTCCTTTCAAGCATATAGTGTGAACGTCTAAAGCCAATTGTAGAAAAACTATTTGGACCTTATCAGTGCGGCTTTAGACCTGGTGAATCTAGGACAGATCAAATATTCACCTTAAGACAAATCCTGGAGAAATTTCTCATGAAAAGCAGATGGACACCTACCACCTCTTTGTCGACTATAAAGCTGCCTTCGACTCTCCGATAAGGAATAGGCTATATGAGGCCAATCCTAAGTTTGGTATTCCTACAAAGCTAATTCGACTTTGCAGATGTACATTGGAAAACACCAAATCCTATCTTAAGATTGGTAAGGATCACTCTGAATCATTCAACACGGAAAGAGGCCTCAGGCAGGGTGATAGCCTGTCCTGTACTGTATTTAATATAGTTATGGAGAAGGTGATGAGAAAGACTGGGGTCAACATGTTTGGCATCATATTCCACAAGAGCCACATGCCACTAGCATATGCCGATGATATAGACGTCATTGGCCGCAATCTGCAGGATGTTACTGCAGTTTTCTCATCACTAGAAAAGGAGTAAGCAAAAATGGGTTTAGCAGTCAACGAGGACAAAACTAAAATAATGATTTCGTGAACGTTGAGAATTATTGTTTTGAGGTAGTAGATGAATTTACCTACCTCTGATCTTCCGTGAAAAAGAAAAATAATGTCAGTCAAGAAATTAAGCGGAAAATAGTGCTAGCCAATAGATGTTTTTACGGACTTCGGCATTTAGTGACGCCACCTTATCTCGGGATACTAAGAAACAGCTATACCAGGTGCCAATTTTACCCGTTCTGTTGTATGCTGCCGAATCGAGATAAAAATACTCCGAAAAATATATGGGCCTATCTGTTTCGACTGCGAGTTTCGCCATCTAATGAAACATGAGCTGTATGAGCTTTATCGCGACATCGATGTAGTTTAAAGAGTCTGAATCCAACGACTTCGATGGCTGGGACATGTTGCCAGGATGGATGTTAATGCTCCAGCGAGAAAGGTGTTTGAAGGTGAACCTGAAGGACGACGCAGAGCAGGGAGACCCAAACTTTGTTGGAAGAACCACGTGTTAGTCGACGTGCCACTATCTGGTAGAACTAACTGGAGAACGCACTCAGAAGACTGAAGCGTGTGGAATTCTTTAAAACTTGAGGACACAAATTTATGAACTACGTTCGTAAGTTTTAATAGGCCACTTAAGTAAATAAGTAAGTACGATTTCTTTTCAAACAATTTTCGAATGACTCATGAGGAAGTATCAAACCTGAGAGGAGAAGATTGAGTGGTGCCATAAGTCGCTCTACTCGATTTTATGCACTTCGCCCCAGGTGTATTTCGGGTATCTAGGATTCTCATAAGGACCTCTATCTACAGAGAATATGACGACAGGTTTGATTTAGCCCTCGTCAGCCTGGGCCAGTTCATTGAATTGCTCCAGATCTAGTTAGTGATTGAAGTCATCAGTCAACGATGAATGTTTCCCTGAAGGGATCGTAATATATGTTGATCCAACGTATGAGACTCCATTCGTACTTTCTATTGCATTCTTCTCTATACAAATTCCAGCATAAAAAGAAGGTATGAGTTTGTGGCATTCGGCAACGACCCAATCATGATCGGGTAAACAAATACTAATACTTCGCGCAACTCTTAAATTTTCGTTATTTGAAAAAAAAAAAATATTTTAAAAAAAGTGACTGAAAATAACAACAACTTCTTACGTAAGATTACCTCGTCCCGCCATATAAGGAAAAGTAAGGCATCTTAGACCTACACTCGCCCTAAACGTCTTACGTAATATATGTACGGTCCCTACCGAAACATGCAGTCCCACATTGAGTGTTGATAACGAAGACCGTAACCACAATAGAGGCGAGCTATGAAAGGTAACCACCACCTGTAGACAAAAAAAACCAATAAGAAAGTTTTAGTCGGGAAACCCGACTTACATATACCCTCGCCGTTAATAAAACATATTTTTTTCTAGTATCTTGATATTATTACTCAAATTCTAAAGTGGGAGGAGTGGTACATTTGTATGGGAGGTACCAGAAGGGGCGTGGCTAGCATTTTAATTTGTTTCCAAAACTTTATCCTGATACAGCATTACTTAATACAGAATTTGGGTACGATCTCGTTGGGTGTATAGATATTATCACTCGATTTCTAAAGTGGGCGGAATGATGTATTTGTATGGGAAGTACTAGAAGAGGCGGGGCAATGCAGCCCATTTACAATACCGTAAGTAGTTTTGGGGAAATATTAACTCCAACAAAATTTCAAAACATTTAGATGCGTAATTCGAAAGTTTTCGTGCGTACCAGCCGGACAGCCAGATGGACAGACGGACATGGCTTAATCGACTAAAAAGTCATGAATCGAATTTGGTTCGAAGATACCTAGGTACTAAACTCCGTCTATGTATTACACTTTTGGGTCGTATCAAATGGTATATACCCTCTTTGCACGAGTCTAATTTCCCCAAAACTACTAACGGTATTACAAATGGGCTTCATGGACCCGCCCCTTCTGGTACCTTCCATACAAATACATCATTCCGCCCACTTTAGAAATCGAGTGATAATATCAATACACCCAACGGGATAGTACCTAAATTCTGTACTTAGAAAAACTATAACAGGACAAAGTTTTGGAAAAAAAAAATGGAAGTCTAGCCACTTCCCTTCTGGTACCTCCCATACAATAGTACCACTCCGCCCACTTTAGAAATCGAGTAATAATATCAATACACACACGCCATCGTGCCCAAATTCTGTATTTAGTAAAGATATAACAGGATTAAGTTTTGGAGAAAAATTCTGGAAGTCTAAACAAGCCCCTTCTGGTACCACTCATACAAATGTACCAATCCGCCCACTTTAGAAATCGAGTAATAATATCAATATAATACAATTTTTTTGTTTTACTGAGGGTGATGGTATATGTAAGTCAGGTTGCCCGACTGAAACTTTCTTACTGGTTTCCCAATAACTGGCATTGGTCTAACCTCAAATCTACCAAAGTAGTACCAAATTTTTACCATCTCTATTGCATGCAACTACAAAGGCCATTTGTATTTAAAGCGCTTACATTTGTTGTTGATTTATGCCGCCTCCTATGTTGTTGTTGTATTTGTTGCACACTGTTTTTTTAGTTGTTTTACTATTATTGCATTTGTTGTATGTTTTATTTTAGTAAGTCGTTCTATACTATGGCAATATTCTCTTTACCTGACATTGATCTAGTTTCGAAATGAAAACATAAACAAACTTTCTGACACACACAAACACACACCGCTGGCACACGGTATGTGGCGGCTAACGCGACCTACAGTCATAGTTGTTGTCATAGTCACCAGCCAAAGTTGCACCAGCAACAGCGGCAGCAGCAGCAGCACTACCACAACACGCCGCATTTGAACATGCAACAAGCTTCAGTCAAGAAATAGGTCAAAGTCAACGACGACAAACTATACAACTATGCTGCGCTCTATTGAATTTTTGCATGTACTATATGTATAGCATAGAAATGCATGTGTGAAAGTGTGTGTGTCTGTGTAGAAAGTATAGAATGCTATAATAGATAGCATAAATACAATTTGGTTACAACGCTGTGTGGATGCCTGAAGGTTGCCAGACACACAAACTTATATCACACCGCATTCGCACCAACACACACACATGCAACACTTTGTTGTCGTCTCGTATACTCTTGTTATAGAAATGGCGCACACACCGACGACGCACTTGCAATGCACTGAGAAATAAGGCCAGGGTTGCCGCGTTGACATTGACATACTTTGCAAAAGAGAGACGCCGTCGCCACCATTTTGCCGTATTGTTGTTGGTGCCGCGCAGTGTTGGGTTGTGGTGCTTCTTCTTGTTCTTACTTCTTTAACTGATGACATTTTGTTTTATTGGCTTCCATAACTATGCTGAGGGTGCGACGTACGGCGTGCATGTGCTTGCCGTTGCTGCTTTCCTCTTTTGGTTTATGTTGTTGCCATTTTTTTTAATGCATTTTGTGGCAAGGTCATTGTTAACGTGGTATTTGTTATTGTTCTTTTTGTGTTCTGCCACTATTAGTATGGAGACTATCAAGGTAAATTTTGTGTTGGGCTTTATGGGATGAGCGCTGGGTACGGCCACCCCAGCGCTGTCGTCTTGATTTATGTTATTTGTTATGTTGGCTTCTCTCTCTATCTCTCTCTCTGGTTCTCCTTGAGAGCAGCTTTATTGCAATGCCCTTGTGCGTTTGCCAATGTGTGTGTGTGTGAGTGTATGTAGTTTGTGAAGGTCTCTCACAGGTGTTTGTTGCAAGGTTACTCTTTAACAAATGCCACAACTCAAGGATATGTGTGAAGTTAGTGGTAGTAATACAAATTTAAAATTTAAAAATGTATTTGGCATTTAATGTGAAAAGTTAGTGGGTGGAAAAAGTTATTTACTTGGAGGTCATGGCGAAACCGACAATTAGTGGTACAAAGAAGTTTATATATATGTATATTTGGGGTACTAATATATATAGTGAGAATATCACGGTGTTTCTATAGCCAAAAGAAATAAGAAACTTAGTAAATTTTGTATACCCTCACCCTACGGGTAGGAGGGTATATATCATTTTATACGACCCAAAAGTGTAACACGCAGAAGGAGTCACTTTAGACTCTAGGTTTCTTTGAACCAAATTCGGTTCATGACTTTTTAAGTCGTTTGAACCATAAGGTATTGCAAATGGGCTACATGGCCCCGCCCCTTATGGAACCTCCCATACAAATACATCATTCCGGACACTTAAGAAATCGAGATATAATATCAACACCCCACGTGATCGTACACAAATTCCGTATTTAGTAAAGCCATAACAGGATAAAATTTCGGAAAAAAATGGAAGTCTAGCCACGCCCCTTCTGGTACCTCTAATACAAATGTACCTTTCCGCTAACTTTAGAGATGAAGTAATAATATCAATACACCCAACGGGATCGTACCCAAATTCTGTATTTAATTAAGCTATAAGAGGATAAAGTTTTGGAAAAAAAAATTGGAAGTCTTGCCACGCCCCTTCTGGTAACTCCCATACAAATTCATCATTTCGCCCACTTTAGAGATGGAGTAATAATATCAATAAATCCAACGCGATCGTACCCAAATTCCTTATTTTGTAAAGCGATAGCAGGATAGAGTTTTGGAAAAAAAACTGGAAGTATAGTCACGCCCCTTCTGGTACCTCCCATACAAATTCATCATTCCGACCACTTTAGAAATCGAGTAATAATATCAATACACCCAACGGGATCGTACCCAAATTCTGTATTTAAATAAGCTATAACAGGATAAAGTTTTGGAAAAAAAAATGGAAGTCTAGCCAGGCCCCTTCTGATACCTTCCATACAAATGTACCAATCCGCCCACTTTCGAGATGGAGTAATAATATCAAAACACTCGACACGATCATGCCCAAAATATGTATTTTGTTAAGGTATAACAAAATAAAGTGTCGGAAGAAATATCTGGAAGTCTAGACACGCCCCTTCTGGTACCTCCCATACAAATGTAGCACTACGCCCACTTTAGAAATCGAGTAATAATATCAATATAATAGAAACTTTTATGTTTTACTAAGGATGAGGGTATATGTAAGTCGGGTTGCCCGACTGAAACTTTCTTACTGGTTTTATAGAAAATTAGTCAGAGGAAATCGTATTTCTATGACGGGTAATTGAAATTTATCGCCATCGTATATCTATTAACGATGCAACTCGGGATGTCTAATTACGGCTGCTTGATCTGAAACCAGCGATATGTTTTAATAGGTAAAAGTGTTCGTCCTTCTCCCCTTAAAGGGAGACGGAGGCAGTTATTCTAGACGCAACATAACCTCATTCTATGAGCTGGCTAAATTAGAAATTTTTATGGTGTTCAAAAGTTGTTGAAAAGTTAAAAATTGGTAGGCCTCACTAAGACTCGAATCTGGGCACCTTCACCGATATGCTACTATGCCCGAAACACATATAAAGGGTGAATAAATTGTTAGGGCCGATGTTGAATGTCAACCACACCTAAACGTCAAGTTCTTTTCTGCACTTCATTTGACATTTCTCAATTTCAGACTAACTGAATTTGAACCATGGAAAGATACACAATCGAGCAACGCATTAAAGTTATTCAGTCATATTATGAAAATGGGCGTTCAAATCAAAATGCATAACGCATTTTGGCGAATGGTTTAAAATGATAAGAAAAACCAATGAACCCACAAAAGGTGAGGGTTATGGGCTGGCGGCATCATCGGGCCGTATATTTTACAAAATGAGGCCGGTCAGGCACATACTGTCAATGGTGTTCGCTATCGTGAGATGATAACGAACTTTTTATGGCCCGAGTTGGAAGATATGGATGTGGACGATATGTGGTTTCAACAGAACGGTGCCACTTGCCACACAGCAAACGGAACAATGAATCTTGCCTTGTTATCTCACTTGGTGGCGACATCAATTGGCCGTTAAGATCATGTGATTTGATACCGTTAGACTTCTTTCTTTGGGGTTATTTAAAAGAAAAGGTGTACGTCGATAAGCCAGCAACAATTGAAGAGCTAAAGGATGAGATAATTCGGCACATTAACGGCATACAACCTCAATTATGCCTCAGCGTCACCGAAAATTTGGACCATCAGAAGGAGGTGTACCGCCGAGGTCGCGGCGGCCATTTGGCCGACATTTTGTTCTATACACTCAAAAAAAACATCAAGTATTCCGTACTTAAATCATTTCGTAGCGGTGTCAAAAGTACGGTAAGTACGGATTTTCTTAAATCAAGTACGAAATGCTTGATCCAAGAATGGGAAATCCCAACATGGAATTCTTATTTGTAGAACTCATTAAGCTTAGTATGGCTTGATTTTGAAGCGTAGAGTTCTTTAGATGTCATTAAGCCTGGTGGCGCTTGATATTTAAGTGTACAATTCTTACTTATAGATGACATTAAGCCTAGTAAGGCTTGATTTTTATCAAATAATAATAATTAGATAGTTGCCAAACTATCTAATCAATACCCTTTTGCTTTGCTTTTTTACTATCATTACAAACCTTAAGTGTTATAATCTCCAGGAAATTATCGAGAAGTCAGAACACACTGGTGCGAAAATGACATCAACGAAGATCACATGTCACTTGATTCACACAAGCTCTTAAGATTTTCATACTTAATTAGATAACTAATACGCTTAACTTCAAGTACGATTTTTAACTTAAATTTAGAATGCGAATTAAGAGAGATATGTTATTTCTCTCCCAAACATTTTTTTTCTCAGAGATTTATGTAAGATTTTTTATTCTTACTTTAAGTCAGATAAAATTTAATATTTATTCGAAGAATTTTTTACTTGACAATGAACAAGTTCGTTCTTAACATTCTTCAATTAAGTTCGTACATACTTAATTCGAGAATTTCATTCGTGTTTTAATCATTTCTACGCTTACATTTTTGAATTTAACCCATTTTTTACTTGTTTTAAGAATAATAAGTACTATTCGTACTATAATCTTTAAGAACTTTTTCTGCAAAAAAACAAGAAATTGTAACCTTAAATTTAGAATGCGATATTTTTTTCTGTGTAAATACTTCGGGCAGAAATCAATACGACGCGTCGGCAAGAACATCCGAATTACTTCAGATATTTGCTAAGATATCGGTAGGAATTCGTAACGACGCCTCGAAATTTCCTCGAATTTCAACCACTTCATACGTTTTTAGTAACGACTTCGGCTCGATTTCGGATCCAATATCGGAAGATTTAGCTGACTATCGTACCGATTTCTGACCGATGTCTGCTAACGATATTCTAAGGAGATAAATACATGATATTCACAAGAGATGACATCAAATGACCACCTCGTAGCTAAGGTTTATCCCTAATGAATTATTACACAGTACAACTCATGATTTTAGGACTCAGTTCTGAGAACTGCACGTGAAAGTAGCCCCAATAAGAAGAAGTTCTGCATCATTCGTTATGTCAAGTTACATGCCAAAGTTATTTAATATCGATTTGAAGTTAGTACATATCGTATAGGGGAATTTGGGGCGTATGATTCTTCTTCTTCTTTAATGGCAGCAACAACAGAAATGTAATTACAGTAGCCGCACGTAGAAAAGTATTCCAAGCGCTTCGGTCTTTTGCGCTCCTTAGATAGTTTGTCACACCAAGCTTAGTTAACAGCTCTTTCACCTGGTCGATCCATCGGAGTTTTGGTCGCCCCCTCCTGCGCCACCCGAAGACCTTTCAAACCCGAGCGTTTTCGTTCATTCGTACAACGTGTCCAAGCCAGTGCACGCGCTTGAATACATCGATGTCGTTGTACAGCTCATGATTCATTCGACGACAGTACTCGTCAGTAAGGATGATGGGTCCATATATTTTGCGTAGTATTTTTCTCTCAAAGACTCCCAGAATAGATTGATGCGCTTGTGTCATTACCCAGGTTTCCGCGCTGTAGAGCAAAACAGGTAGGATCAAAGTCTGGTAGAGCTGGATCTTTGTACTTCGAAGAAGCGCTTTGTCGTTAAATCGCTTGCTTAGCGCATAGTAGCAGCAGTCTTTTGATTTCCAGGCTGACATTATTATTTTTGTTTATGGCGAAAAAAAAAAGGTAGACAAAATCATCTACCACTTCAAAGTTATAGTTGTCAACGTTCACGCAGCATCCCAGACGAGTGGACTCTTTGTTCGTTGAAACAAATAACTTGGTTTTGTCCTCGTTTATCACCAGACCCATTTCAGCCGACTGCTTTTCAATACTCGAAAAAGCCGCAGTAACATCTCGCAATCCACGTCCAATGATATCTATATCATCAGCATACGCGAGCAACATGTGACTTTTGTTGAAGATAATACCATTCCTGTTTACTGCAGACTTCCGCATGATCATCTCCATTACGATGTTAGAGAGATCGCAGGACAGACTATTGCCTTGTCTAAATCCTCGCTTGGTAGAAAATGGCTCTGACAGATTTTTGCCAATTTTCACTGAAAACTTCGTGTCGTCAGTGTCATCCCGCAAAGTCGAATTAGCTTTTGCGGGGATACCAAACTCAGCCATATCATCTAGTAGTTTCATTCGTATCGGACTGTCGAATGCCGCTTTGTAATCGATGAACAGATGGTAGATGTCGATCTGCATTTCGTGGGGCTTCTCCAGGATTTGTATGATTATCGTAAGTTATATTCCACGTAAATTATACGCCACGGAGTAAAACAGTTTTATTGTAACCGCTACAAAATAAATGTGTGTGAAGTTAAATTCGTATTTTAACTAGCCGAGACACAAACCACTTTGATTAACAGAGCTCTGTTAAGTGGGTGGGTTGATTAATTTTATATGAGATATATGAATATAATCGTAAATATCTCTTGATCTACAAAAGATATTGAAACAAAATTTTCAGAGCAATTAGTAAACAGTACGAGGGAAGTCTCAGTGAAATTTGGGAACAATATTACGAGGGTAGTCTAAATAATTAGCTTATAAAGATTGACATTATTTCCGAAGAAATATGTGGACATTCTGAAGATTCTGGAAGACTTGCGTCGATCGGACTAATGGCAAATAATAGCTATTATACACTACTATACACTGTTATAACCCGTTTTCCCCAAAAAATTTCCTGAATATGAAATTTTTGACAAAATGTTAAAAATTTCTATGTGGGACGGACATAGTGCGTCCATGGTGGCCATCTGGAGAGACTTGCGTCGATCGGACTAGTGGCAAATAATAGCTATTATACACTGTTATTACCCGTTTTTCCCAAAAAATTTCCTGAATATGAAATTTTTGACAAAATGTTAAAAATTTCTATGTGGGACGGACATAGTGCGTCCATGGTGGCCATCTGGAGAGACTTGCGTCGATCGGACTAGTGGCAAATAATAGCTATTATACACTACTATACACTGTTATTACCCGTTTTTCCCAAAAAATTTCCTGAATATGAAATTTTTGACAAAATGTTAAAAATTTCTATGTGGGACGGACATAGTGCGTCCATGGTGGCCATCTGGAGAGACTTGCGTCGATCGGACTAGTGGCAAATAATAGCTATTATACACTACTATACACTGTTATTACCCGTTTTCCCCAAAAAATTTCCTGAATATGAAATTTTTGACAAAATGTTAAAAATTTCTATGTGGGACGGACGGTAGTGTATAATAGCTATTATTTGCCACTAGTCCGATCGACGCAAGTCTCTCCAGATGGCCACCATGGACGCACTATGTCCGTCCCACATAGAAATTTTTAACATTTTGTCAAAAATTTCATATTCAGGAAATTTTTTGGGGAAAACGGGTAATAACAGTGTATAGTAGTGTATAATAGCTATTATTTGCCACTAGTCCGATCGACGCAAGTCTCTCCAGATGGCCACCATGGACGCACTATTTCCGTCCCACATAGAAATTTTTAACATTTTGTCAAAAATTTCATATTCAGGAAATTTTTTGGGGAAAACGGGTAATAACAGTATATAGTAGTGTATAATAGCTATTATTTGCCACTAGTCCGATCGACGCAAGTCTCTCCAGATGGCCACCATGGACGCACTATGTCCGTCCCACATAGAAATTTTTAACATTTTGTCAAAAATTTCATATTCAGGAAATTTTTTGGGAAAAACGGGTAATAACAGTGTATAGTAGTGTATAATAGCTATTATTTGCCACTAGTCCGATCGACGCAAGTCTCTCCAGATGGCCACCATGGACGCACTATGTCCGTCCCACATAGAAATTTTTAACATTTTGTCAAAAATTTCATATTCAGGAAATTTTTTGGGAAAAACGGGTAATAACAGTGTATAGTAGTGTATAATAGCTATTATTTGCCACTAGTCCGATCGACGCAAGTCTCTCCAGATGGCCACCATGGACGCACTATGTCCGTCCCACATAGAAATTTTTAACATTTTGTCAAAAATTTCATATTCAGGAAATTTTTTGGGGAAAACGGGTAATAACAGTGTATAGTAGTGTATAATAGCTATTATTTGCCACTAGTCCGATCGACGCAAGTCTCTCCAGATGGCCACCATGGACGCACTATGTCCGTCCCACATAGAAATTTTTAAAATTTTGTCAAAAATTTCATATTCAGGAAATTTTTTGGGAAAAACGGGTAATAACAGTGTATAGTAGTGTATAATAGCTATTATTTGCCACTAGTCCGATCGACGCAAGTCTCTCCAGATGGCCACCATGGACGCACTATGTCCGTCCCACATAGAAATTTTTAACATTTTGTCAAAAATTTCATATTCAGGAAATTTTTTGGGAAAAACGGGTAATAACAGTGTATAGTAGTGTATAATAGCTATTATTTGCCACTAGTCCGATCGACGCAAGTCGCTCCAGATGGCCACCATGGACGCACTATGTCCGTCCCACATAGGAATTTTTAACATTTTGTCAAAAATTTCATATTCAGGAAATTTTTTGGGAAAAACGGGTAATAACAGTGTATAGTAGTGTATAATAGCTATTATTTGCCACTAGTCCGATCGACGCAAGTCTCTCCAGATGGCCACCATGGACGCACTATGTCCGTCCCACATAGAAATTTTTAACATTTTGTCAAAAATTTCATATTCAGGAAATCTTTTGGGGAAAACGGGTTATAACAGTGTATAGTAGTGTATAATAGCTATTATTTGCCATTAGTCCGATCGACGCAAGTCTTCCAGAATCTTCAGAATGTCCACATATTTCTTCGGAAATAATGTCAATCTTTATAAGCTAATTATTTAGACTACCCTCGTAATATTGTTCCCAAATTTCACTGAGACTTCCCTCGTACTGTTTACTAATTGCTCTGAAAATTTTGTTTCAATATCTTTTGTAGATCAAGAGATATTTACGATTATATTCATATATAATATATCTGCATCTGCCCTTAGCATAGCACTGTTAACAAGTTAACAGAAACTCAGATTCGAATTTGGTTAACAGTAAAACATATGAATACGTGTGAAATTGAATATACTGGATTTTGTTAAAAATTGCATATTCAGAAAATTTTTTGGGGAAAACGAGTTATCACATATTAAACAAGTGTAAATTGGCTATAATTTGCCAATAGTCCGATCGACGCAAGTCTCTCCAGATGGCCTCCATGGACGCACTATGTCCGCCCCACATATAAATTTTTAACATTTTGTCAAAAATTTCATATTCAGGAAATTTTTTGGGAAAAACGGGTAATAACAGTGTATAGTAGTATATAATAGCTATTATTTGCCACTAGTCCGATCGACGCAAGTCTCTCCAGATGGCCACCATGGACGCACTATGTCCGTCCCACATAGAAATTTTTAACATTTTGTCAAAAATTTCATATTCAGGAAATTTTTTGGGGAAAACGGGTAATAACAGTGTATAGTAGTGTATAATAGCTATTATTTGCCACTAGTCCGATCGACGCAAGTCTCTCCAGATGGCCACCATGGACGCACTATGTCCGTCCCACATAGAAATTTTTAACATTTTGTCAAAAATTTCATATTCAGGAAATTTTTTGGGGAAAACGGGTAATAACAGTGTATAGTAGTGTATAATAGCTATTATTTGCCACTAGTCCGATCGACGCAAGTCTCTCCAGATGGCCACCATGGACGCACTATGTCCGTCCCACATAGAAATTTTTAACATTTTGTCAAAAATTTCATATTCAGGAAATTTTTTGGGGAAAACGGGTAATAACAGTATATAGTAGTGTATAATAGCTATTATTTGCCACTAGTCCGATCGACGCAAGTCTCTCCAGATGGCCACCATGGACGCACTATGTCCGTCCCACATAGAAATTTTTAACATTTTGTCAAAAATTTCATATTCAGGAAATTTTTTGGGAAAAACGGGTAATAGCAGTGTATAGTAGTGTATAATAGCTATTATTTGCCACTAGTCCGATCGACGCAAGTCTCTCCAGATGGCCACCATGGACGCACTATGTCCGTCCCACATAGAAATTTTTAACATTTTGTCAAAAATTTCATATTCAGGAAATTTTTTGGGGAAAACGGGTTATAACAGTGTATAGTAGTGTATAATAGCTATTATTTGCCATTAGTCCGATCGACGCAAGTCTTCCAGAATCTTCAGAATGTCCACATATTTCTTCGGAAATAATGTCAATCTTTATAAGCTAATTATTTAGACTACCCTCGTAATATTGTTCCCAAATTTCACTGAGACTTCCCTCGTACTGTTTACTAATTGCTCTGAAAATTTTGTTTCAATATCTTTTGTAGATCAAGAGATATTTACGATTATATTCATATATCTCATATAAAATTAATCAACCCACCCACTTAACAGAGCTCTGTTAATCAAAGTGGTTTGTGTCTCGGCTAGTTAAAATACGAATTTAACTTCACACACATACAAAATAAACCCAGTTCAAAATCATGTGATGAATGAAAAAGTGAAACTGTTGCTTATGTAGGCAAACGTTTTATTTTTTTTAAATTTGTTTCAGCTAAATTGCACTAGTGGTTCTCGAGTTATGTCAAACAAAACAGCCTAAAACGTGACAAATTTCCCTATACGATGCTTACTAACTTTAAATCGATATTAAATTATTACGGCATGTAACTTGACAAAACGAATGATGCAGAACTTCTTCTTTTTGGGGCTACTTTCATGTGCAGTTCTAAGAATTGAGTCCCAAATCACTGAGCTGAAAAATGTTGTACTGTGTTATCTCTGGGGATAATTCTGGGTCACATTTAATCCATCGCCGGTCACCCCATTTTGATGTGTTCAAAGGAAAAATTGTATTCGATGATGATAATTTCATACATCATCAATTATCTTCCGTTTATTCTGTGTCTTTCCCCTTATCAAACCATCAAAGTTACCGATTGAAGCTAAAGACATGAGTTTCAGTGGATACTATATTCAAATAATATTCTGAAGTTATTCACAGGAAAATCTTCTCCACTTAGTTATCCCGATTTCTAAATATCGCAAGATCTCTTAAAAGTCATTATTATTTATTAATAATATCCCTTTTGTTTTGCATTATCTCCCGTTTATTTTGAGGCTTTCCCCTTATCCAACCATCAACGTTACCGACTGAAGCTAAAGACATGAGTTACAGTGGATACTATATTCGATTCATATTCTGAAGTTATTCACAGGAAAATCTTCTCCACCTGGTCATCCGTTTTTCTAAATGTCACAAGTTCTCTTAAATGTCTATATTATTATGTAATAATATCCCTTTTATTCTGCATTTCTCCCCTTTTAATAATTCAAATTCTTACTACAAAACTGTTTAAATCCTTTCCCATTTCTTGAACAAAAATTCAGTCAATTTAACTTGAAAAACTTTTACCCTGCCCGAGATTCATTCATAAATAGTTTATTTGTTATTTAACATAGAGTACAGAAGATTCATTTCAAGGCCAGTAACGTGAAACCCCAGAGACACCTACTCCTCCCATAGTATTTAATGGAAATAATTCTATAATAGTGTGCTAGTAAAACGTCACCAGACCGCTTCACCTCCATATGATGAAGTGAAGCGATAAATGCAACAAGTTTCTGTGTGTGTGTGTGTGTGTGTAGTATTTATACAGAATTTAACCTTAACCCACTTACCTAAAAACACAACTCTCAATGTCATCTATTGCAACAAATGGAGATGCTAAGAGTCCTCCCTACTTCCCTGCCCGCCCCATCTCACTGCGGGCATTAGAATGCAGTCATCATGTCTATGTATTACTGCTACTACTTGTAGTAGTTGTTGTTGTAATGATATTAGTTAGTAGCAGTATTAGCAGTGTTCATATCTAAATTACACTCGTGTGTAAGTTTGTGGACTGTTTGAAGCTTTACTCACTCTCTATCCCTCTCTCTCTTCCTCACTCTCATTGGAATACACTGAAGGTCTCGTGTGTGTGTTTTTTTCTGCTTTTCTAACATTAGATTAATTTGCTTTCGGTTTCCATATTTATTTTGTGATGATGCTTCTTCCTCTTTCTCTACTCTTTTCCCCATGACTTTTCCACAGTTTGTTACGTTTCTTACTTCCCCCAGGTTGCCACATGCTCAGCACACATTTGTGTGTGGCTGAGTGTTTTGTTGCTGTTGCCGCTGTCACTGCATTGTTTTTATTAAACTACTATTTAATGCAACACTGACATTGATGAATGTCCGCAGCGCACACGAAGATTATGCGCTGTGTCTTGGCAGGAGCAGTGTGGTGGGGTGGCCACGCCGCATAGTTGGAGGCTGCTGCCTCGTCTATTTTGTTGCGCTTTTTTTATTTTTGCAGCCTCTAAAGGCCAACAAGTAGATATAAACTAGAGACTTTGCCGCCAGCCTGCCTGCACTCACTCATTCACTCGCTGAGACGTAAATTTGTGTGCCCACCCGCCTGCCAGACCCGCTGTCAGGTTGTCTGTCTGCTACTAATGTAAAGTCGCCCCGTCATCATCAGCCGCCGCCGCCGGTCGCCCCGATTTGCTGTGTTTGAAGGAAAAATGTAGTGCGGCATTCGATGATGATGATTTCAATTAATTCAACTCAATTAGTTGGTGTTGTTGAAAATTGCAGCAAGTGCAGTTATCTGTTGACGTCGTAAGTATTTGATAAAAGGGGATGTGCGGATGGGAATGATGGAATTTTCGCTTAGATGTATACTATTATTGGTCTTGAAAGGATGAGGGATAAAAAGAGACCCATTATTATAGGATATCAAGTGAACGTCAAGGATAAAATAGTAAGTATACAAATATATATTCTGACCGTTATTCACTTGGGAGGTCCCTTTGGAGGACCCCAAGCAGCTCACATTGTCTGATAGTTCACGTGTTTCTCGGACAAAGCCACTAAACAACCGTTCAACGGAAGACAAAGACGAGGATATTAAAGATGCATACTAAGAGCGTCTAGGGGAATGGGACTTTGCCCAGAGGCTGAAAGTTACTGATTGTCACTCACTTTTGAGTGACCAGAAGCGATTCCTTTGTGGCACTGTCCAAGCATCTAACTACTTCCGGTCTTAGACCAAGTATTCCCCGGGAAATGACTTTAAAGCAACCGCTTAGAAGTTAGCTAAAGTTACAAGGCGAAATGTTGAGTAACCTAATCAGCATGCTACCACCGATGCGTCTTAGGAACTAGGTAACAGAAGTTACTGAAGCTCAACACAGGCTCTCTTAGTGGCTTTGGCAGCCCCAAGAAACTAGGATTGGGAGCGGTGGCCTAATAAGCCACTCTCCTTAAACAAAATTTATTATGAAAACACGAAGAAAAGGAAAAACAAGAACCCCCCAAATGTTGACGACCCCCGCAAACGATATAAGGACCATGATTTATGGATATGAACCTGGAATGTCTGAACTCTATACAGATATGGTCCAACTGGCGGATGTCCTCTCGACAAATACAAGGCTGACATCACTGCCATACAGGAAATGAGATGGACGGGACAGGGATGCACACGACGAAAGAACTGTGACATCTTTTACAGCTGCCATGCAGAAAGACACGAATTTGGATGTGGTTTCATAGTCGGCAAGAGACTTCGACACCTGGTCTCGCGGTTTAACCCTGTAAGTGACCGTATAGCTTTCATTCGCATCCGGGCGAAATATTTTTACATTACGCTGATTTGTGTACACGCCCCGACGGAAGACAAAGACGTTGACATCAAAGATGCATTCTATGAGCGCCTGGAGGATATATATGACCGCTGCCCTGCACATGGCATTAAAATTTTTCTGAGAGGTTTTAATGGTAAAATAGGAAGGATTCAGACTGGTAAGTTTCGCGTCGGCAAGAAACGTGGTTGTGAGTGGAACCAGATTCCCTCATAAAGATATCCATAAGGCAACCTGGATATCTCCCGATCAAAATACAAGAAATCAGATTGATCACGTGGTAATTGATGGAAGGCATGTCTCAAGCGTTATGGACGTGCGTGTGATGCGCGGTGCAAATATCGACTCGGATCACCACCTAGTTGCAGCCAAGGTACGCACACGATTAAGTAGTGCAAAAAAACACTCGCAATCAAACCCAGAAGAAGCTATACATTACAAAGCAGCATGCCACCGCGGTAGCCAACGCCTATTCCAACCAACTCTCTCATTTACTCCAAACAAACCCCCCTAGTTCTGATGTGTCCGACACACAGTGGCAGCATATAGCGAATTCTATGACCACTACCGCAACGACTGTACTGGGTTATGAAAAACCACGCTCAGACAAGCCCTGGTACGATGATGAATGTCGCGAAATGTCTAAGGAAATGGATGCTGCATACAAGGCAAAATTGCAGCCAATGGCGACGCCTGCGCTGACGGAGTGTTATAATGAAAAAAAAAGGAAGAGGTGAAACGCCTGTTCAGGCAGAAAAAGAAGAAAAGAGAGAGCTAGGATATCGAAAAGCAGCATAATGCAGCATATGTGACGAAATCACGCCATTCAAAGGAATAATTTGTCCACCACTGAGTCAAACCGAGATCAGCACGGCAATTGCACGGCTGAAAAACAATAAAGCAGCCGGTGCCGTTGAACTTCCACCAGAGCTATTCAAATCCGGTGGTGAGGAACTGATAACAAGCATGCACTAGCTCCTACGCACGGTTTGGCTTAACGAGTAGATGCCCGATGATTGGAATCTAAGCGTATTATGTCCTGTGCTGAAAAAAGATGATCCCCGCGAGGTCAGCCTTTTACCCATCGCATATAAGGTCCTGTCGAGTGTGCTATGTGAAAGGCTAATGTCAGTGTTATCCAACCTGATCGGGCCTTATCAGTGTGGCTTTAGACCTGGTAAATTAACAACTGACCAGATATTCACACTTCGGCAAATACGGGAAAAGATCCAAGAGAAACAGATCAACACGTACACTCTTTTCGTCGACTATAAAACTGCCTTCGTCGACTATAAAGCAATCCCGATACGGCAGAAATTACTCGAAGCCATTGCTGAGTTTGGTATTCAAGCGAATCTGATACGCCTTTGCGGAATGACGTTGACAGACACGAAGTCTTCAGTGAAGGTTTGGCAAGTATCTTACGGAGCCATTCTATACCAAACAAGGCCTAAAACAAGGCAACGGCCTATTGTGTGACCTCTTCAACACAGTGATGGAGATGATAATGAGAAAAGCTGCAGTTCACACGAGTGACACGATATTCAACAAAAGCCACATGATACTAGTGTACGCTGATGACGTAGACATCATCGGTCGAAAACTTAGATATGTGACTGCAGCCTTCTTAGGTATACAGAAGGAATCAGCAACAATGGGTCTAACTGTGAACGAGGACAAAACGAAGTTATTAGTTTCAAGGAACAAAGAATCTACTCATTTAGGAAACTGCGTGAACGTTGAGACAACTATAATTTCGAGGTTGTAGATAAGTTTATCTACCTATGCTTCGCCATCAACAAAACAAATAATGTCAGCCTTGAAATCCGGGGAATGAGTCCTGCTTGCTAATAAATGCTACTACGCACTAAGCAAGCGATTTATTTTCAGAGCCCTCTCTCGACGAACAAAAATCCAGCTATACCAGATACTGGTTCTACCTGTCTTAATGTATGGTTCAGAATCCTGGGTTATGACACAACCGGATGAATCGGTTCTGAGAGAAAAATACTCCGTAAAATATATGGGCCTTTCATCGTTATCGGAGAGTATCGGCGTCGTATGAATCATGAGCTGTACGAGCTGTACACTGACATTGACGTGGTCAGACGCATTGTTGTTGTTGCTGTTGTTGTAACAGCTTTACTATTCAAATTTTACAAATTTAATCCGGGGGTTCTTCTTTAATGTCCAGTCTTAAAAATTGGGCTACTTCCACTGGATTGGTCCATAGATCCAATGGGCTAAGTGGAGTAGGGTGGGCTGGGCAATTGAAGATGTGGCAGGTATCGTGGGGACCCTGACCACACGCTGGGCATATATTGGGGATGGCACGGTCTATGCGGGACCAGTAGGCATTGAGTAGGCATTGTTCTACGTGGCAGGGGGTGGGCGACCTCCAAGAACGACATTCATGCGGTAACTTGAAACCGCGGAATAGGTGGCGTCTCTATGAATGTCATTCAAAGCTGCAGCATATGAGAAGTGATCCAAGGGATCCTGTACGTGGTTGCGTATATTATCCTCATATACTCGAAGACCCTTCCTGACATGCCTTGGGGGAGCATCCATCTGTGTGATGTTAAAGTTGGGATGGCTCCTCCGATGACATCCCAGGAGGAACTGTTTTGTCAGCATGACATTGTGTTCCTTGACTGGGAGGACCTTCGTTTCCTTATGTTGCTCAGAGGTTATCTGCATGCAGCCCGTTACAGTCCTCAGGGCGGCATTTTGGCAGCTTTGAATATTTCTCCACTGGGTATCACTCAGCGGAGGAGACCACACTGGAGCGGCACAGTTAACCACTGACCGGCCAATAGTTTTGTAGGTAGCTAACAAGGTTTCTTTGTGTTTACCCCAAGTGCTGCCGGCTAGCGTTTTGAGGACCTTGTTTCTACTTCGCAGTTTGTGCGTAATTGCAGTGGCGTGAGCTGAGGAGGTAAATAGGCTGTCAAAGGTGACCCCAAAAAATTTTGGGTGGTTCACAGTCGGTATTCGGACGCCAGACGCATTAAGATGCAGCGGATGCGTTGGCTAGGTCATGTCGTACGCATGGACGAAAATGCTCCAGCTTGAAAAGTCTTCGACAACGAACTCGATGGTGGGGCACAGAAGAGTCCGACCAAAAATCCGTTAGAAGGACCAGATTACTGAGAACCTTACAGAACTTGGTGTGACTTACTGGAGAAGGAGCGCTTAAAATATGTTTCTACGTGCGGTATATAATCCAATGGGATTGCAAAAAAGTGCCAGCTAAGTAAGTTACTAATGTGTGGAGAAGGCACAGCAAGGGGTGCTGATAGTTTGGCAACTAAGCTAAAAAGAAAAAGCTATGCGCCCTGCCAGCTGTCAAGATAATCCATTTTACACAACTCTTGTAAAACAAATTCGTTGAGTAATAATAGAATATATCTTAAACAGAACGATGAAAAAACATTTATTAAAAAAGTTGTATTTCGTAATTAAAACCCACTGCGATTAAATTTATGATCACCCCATAATGTTAACAAATGCACAAAAAATAAACTTAACTAAATACAATTTTGTTGTTGTTGGATATTAAAGTGTAGTTTTGGATTATCTTTAATTCTTTATATTCGGTTTTTGAATTATGACCCCTCAAGTACATCTGCACCTTAATACAGCGGAGCGTATAACTTTTCGCTCTACAGTGTATATATATTTGTTTTTTTTTTCTTTCAAAAAGTCACTTATAACCGCCTTTATGTGATTTTTGACGGAGTTCCTGAAAAAACAAGACAGTTGTGATACAAATTTTTAAATCAAATACAAATATATAAAATTCTCGTGTCACGGGGTGCGTGATTGAACTCCTCCGAAGCGGCTCGACTGATTCTTATGAAATTTTGTGAGCATATCGAGTAGGTCTGAGAATCGGCCAACATCTATTTTTCATCCTCCTAAATGTTAAGGGTGGTCACCAGCGTCTGGCAGGTGGCGCTGGGGTGGGTTTATAATCAAAATTTTAACAATTGGACCAATTTAACTGAAATTCAGAAAGTATGTTTGCTTGATCATCAGAAAAAATTGTATGCACAAATGGAACCGGTAGACGGCGTTTGGATGGATTTTTAATAAAAATTTAAATGAATGGACCAATTTAACTGAAATTTAGTATATATGAGTGATCATGAGAACAAAGTTTCTGTATAAATGGACCCGATAGGTGCTGCCAGGGTGGAATCATAATGAAAATTTGACTGAAATTAAGAATGTATATTTGTTTTTTATGAGACATATTTTCTGTATAAATGGACCCGCTGTTGAGTTGGCTACAGTTCAATTATTTCGACAATTTTATATCGATTGTCCGATTTTACTCAAACTTAAAATGTATTTTTGGACATGTGAAAATGTTGGATGTATGTTTTTATTTAGTTGCCGGTGTTAATGGAATGTCATTTAGTCACCAGTGATAACATTACATATAAACATCTTTAAAATATACAAATCAGGGTTGGTATCGGCTCGCTCGCGAGCCACAAATTTTAAACGAGCTCTCGGCTCGCGAGCCATGAGCCCAAATAAAGAGCTGGCTCGCGAGCCAAGAGCTACAAAATATCAAATGAGCTCTCAGCTCGCGAGCTAGGAGCCTCAAAAATTCAAATGAGCTCTCGGCTCGCGAGCCAAGAGCCCAAAAAGAGCCAGCTCGCGAACCAAGAGCCGAAAAAGAGCTGGCTCGCGAGCCAAGAGCCCAGAGAGCCAGCTCGCGAGCCAAGAGCCAAAGTTATGTACTAAAAGTACTTTTTTATGCCTAAAAGTATTTTTATTGGGCCAAAAAATCTTTTCTATTGCACAAAGTACTTTTTTTGTACCCGAGTACTTTTTTGTACCAAAAGTACTTTTAATGTACTTTTCGGCACAAAGTGTTTTTTTTATAGTACAAAAGTACTTTACTTTTTGGTACAAAAGAGTACTCTGGTACAAAAAAAGTACTTTTAATGTACTTTTCGGCACAAAGTGCTTTTTTTTTGTACGAGAGTACTCTTTTGTACCGAAAGGTACTTTTAATGTACTTTTCGGCACAAAGTACTTTTGTTGGCCCAAAAACACTTTTTGCTGCACAAAGTACTTTTTTTTTGTACAGAGTACTTTTTTGTAGTACAAAAGTACTTTTAATGTACTTTTCGGCACAAAGTACTTTTTTTGTACCAGAGTAATCTTTTGTACCAAAAAGTACTTTTAATGTTCTTTTCGGCACAAAGGCTTGGCTCGCGAGCCGAGAGCTCATTTGAAATTTTATGGCTCCTAGCTCGCGAGCCGAGAGCTCATTTAAAATTTTGTGGCTCTTGGCTCGCGAGCCAAGAGCTCTTTTGCTCCTGGCTCGCGACCCGAGAGCCGAAAAGAGCGAGCCAATACGTACTCTGATACAAATTATTGAGGTCGTCATATAAAAATGGATGTTTATTTTGTTGTCACCACTAATTGCGAAATCGTTTGAACCGATTTGTACCAAAATGTCATTGAAAGTTGGTGATGGACTATAGATGGTCACCCAGACCACAAAACGGCTTAAGGTAGAACGGCGAACATTTGTATTGGCGCACTTCCTATAAAATTAAAGAGCTTCACAAAGTGATTTTTCGCATATCAAACTTTAAGGGGACTAACCCGAAAATGGGAAAAACTTTTGCTATCATCCAGACCAAACGGTTTATAGGGTTGTTGAGTCAAATGAAGGGATTTTTGAAATTTCGTACATGATAGCACTTTGCCCCTTTTTAAACCCAAAAACCCTTTGCTCAAAAAGAGGCAAAGTGCTATCGTGAGATAAAAAAAGAAAGTAATTAACCAATCGTTTTTAGATTTCAACTGTACTTAACATCTTTTACAATAACTTGGAGGCAGGACGAAGTCTGCCGGGCCAGCTAGTGTATATAGAAAATGCCTCAGTCACATATAAGACATTCATTTAAATGATGCCTTAATATCCCACGAAGATATCAAAGAATGTCTAACTTATTCCTATAATATATAAAGCAGAGATTTGTAATAATTTTAAAATAAGATAACATAATTTCAATTTATCAATGAATAATGCCCCACAAATATTTCCGAAACAATATATTTCGGAGATAAAAAAAAGTAATCTTCAAAAAAAACCCCCCAATTCATATGAAAAATTCCACAATACTTCAAGAACTGAATGTTTTTATGAAATGTAACCACATTTGATATATCAAAGCATAATTCCTTAATTTGAAGTTATTAAATAGTTTGCAAAGGACTCTCAAGAGTTTCCAAAAGTTCTTAGGTAAATAATAAAATTATGTTTTTTTTTTGTACACAAATATTTCCGCGATCAGTATATTCCACTAGAACGTTATTGACGTCTATGATAAATTCGCCGTTTTAATTAAAAGCAGATCCTTTTAATATGTTTCTTTGTTGTTTTAATGTTTTTATATCGCAGCACTAATTTAAGTTCGTAGTTTAGTTTCGTTCCTTAAGATTTTGTTCAACAGTTGGCTCGAACAACAACAAACTATTGTCAATATATCCTGCAACATTAAAGTAAGAGAAAAGGTTACAGTTTGAACTTACCCGCTCTGTCGTTCAATTCCAAGTCGATGTATTCATCGGATGATGACATGGAATCATCATTGCTATCGGTACTGATATTCGAAGAATTCAATTGTGATGACGAATGAGCGGCAGAGGTAGCTGCAGCAACAACCGAAGAATGTTGTTGAGATTGATGTTGTTGTTGTTGTTGCTGCTGATGCTGCTGATGTTGCTGTTGTGACTGATGATGATGTGTGACCGTTTGCTGTTGCAAATGTTGCTGTGATGGATGCTGTGGCTGTTGTTGCAGCTGATGTTGTTGTTGATGCGGCTGTTGTTGCTGCTGCTGCTGGTGCTGCTGCTGGTGCTGCTGCTGCTGCAGTTGTTGTTGAGAATCTTGTCTATTTTGCTGGTGTTGCATTTGTGATGTTACTGCATTAACTGATAGTTGCTGTTGCTGCTGCTGCGTCTGTGAGTGCATTTGTTGCTGATCACTACTGTTGCTGGCATTTATTAAAGGTACTGTTGTAGCTTCATTTGCTGTTGTTGTTGTTGCATTACTATTAACAAGCGTCTCCATTGCCGTGGCGGTTGATGATGTTGGAGTACAGGAACTGGCAGCCAACTCTTCAATACTGTGCAATGTCGTTCTTGTGGATGTACTTGAAGTTGGCTGTGATTGCTGGGTGGTATGATGATGATGCTGATGTTGATGCTGATGATGCAAATGCTGGTGGCTTGTGGTGATGGGTGATGTTCTGTTGTTATTGTTGTTGCGGGTACTACTGGTACTGTTGATATTGTTGTTGCTGTGATTGTTGGCAGTGTGATTTGTATCATTTGTCACTGGTGTTATGGTGGTGGTGGTTATATGATTCTCATTGGTGTTGCCAACATCCATAGTAGTTCGCCTTTCAGTTGACGACGAGCTGGCTATGCCATAATTCAACATATGAGCCTCTGCGTTTTCTCTTGCCTCCTCGTGCCCCGACAACTGCTGCTGGTGATGGTGGCTAGTGCTGTTTGGTAGATAGTGTGATGCTATCACTTCGGCAGTATTTTGTACTTCATTGCCCTTAAGGTTCATATAAGAGGTTGCGCCCATGCCACCAGTCACTGCCTGAGATTGTGAGACGGCTGTGTGTAAAGCAGTAGGCGCCGGTGGTGGTTGCTCTCGCGTACACAACATCTGAGCAAATTGTGGCATATTCACACCCATCCCAGTGGATCCAACAGATCCCGATCCCACTCCTCCCATACCGCCCAATTTTGGCAATACACTCATGATGTTAGTAGCCTCTATGTTGGTAATCAACGGTGGCAGGCCTTTGAAATTTGATTCCACATCACCAGCAACACCGCTGCCGCCACTATTTCCTATTATTAGCGAGTTGACTCCACCGCCCGTAGTTGGGGATGATGATGAAAACTTTAGGTCACACAAGGTGCCCAATGAGATGGCAGCATCTAAATTAGAATCTATGGCCACATTGCGATGATCCACCAGTAGTGATGATTGTTGTATGCACGAGGCAAATGCAGCATAATCTCCTTTGCCCAGGGACATTTCCTGTTTTATGGAATGTCCGCCGCCCCCTCCGTTCGTTTCATACATAAATCCTGTGGTTGTGGGCGTACTACCAGCGGCTAACATATGATCTTTGTGATGATGCATTGTTATTATAGTGTTGTTGTTGTTATTATTATTATGAGTATTGTTGTTGTTGTTATTATTATTATTGTTATTGTTAATATTTATTGAGGTTATGATATTGAAAGCACTATCAGTCAACAGAGGTCCCGTAAAATCTTCCATGATCAGGTGCGTCGAGTGTTTGTCGACTTTCGAAAGGGGTTACGACGACGACGACGTCAAAGCTGGAAAGGGAAAATGAAAACAATTGAGTATAAAAACACAAATAAATGAAAATAAGGTATTTCAAATATTTTAAAAGTGAAAAATATGTCATAGATTCAAATATTACATTCGGGTCACAAACATTAGCATAAGTTTATATTTTTTCGTCGACATCAGCTTTTTGAGAAGCCTAACTGAAATATTAAACACACATTTTGTTCGCGTAAATCATTACCGAAGCCTTAAAGAGCCTTGATCAACACTATTTTCAATGTTTAAAATGTGATGCCAAAATTGTTGAACGACCAAAAAAGGTCGTTCAGAGAAAAAATGTTTTCTTTGGCTGGTACTCATTCGCGTAATGGGTACCGCGATTGCTCACACTCGACCATGAGCGCTACCGTATGACCACTTTATTTGGTGAGGTTCAACCTCAGTCTAAAGAAACATGAATTCATCACAGCAGAACAGAACAGAACAGATCAGTGGACCTGTCGGCCAACATAGTCAAGACGGCAGGTTTTTTCGGAGGCAAACGCTATCATTTGGGATTGACAGGGGCATGAGGGTTAAAACATTAGACTAGTATGCGAACGAGATGTCAGTGTACAGCTCATGATTCATACGACGCCGAAACTCTCCGTTAACGATGATGGGCCCATATATTTTACGAAGTATTTTTCTCTCAAATTCTGCCAGAAGCGATTCATCCGCTTGTGTCATAACCCAGGATGCTGAACCATACATTAAGACAGGTAGTAGAACCAGGATCTGGTATAGCTGTCGAAAGAGGGCTCTGTCATTGAATCGCTTGCTTTGTCCGTAGTAGCATTTATTAGCAAGCAGGATTTTTCTTCGGATTTCGAGGCTGACATTATTTGCTTTGTTGATGGCGGAGCCTAGGTAGACAACATTATCTACCACCTCGAAATTATAGTTGTCAACGTTCACCCACTTTCGCAAACGAGCAGATTCATTGTTCATTGCAACTACAAACTTCGTTTTGTCATTCCTGATTCCTGATTCCTTCTGTATACCTGAGAAGGCTGCAGTCACGTCCCGCAGTTTTCGACCAATGATGTCTACGTAATCAGAGTATGCGAGTAGTAAGTGGTTTTTGTTGAATACCGTGTCACTCGTGTTTACTGCAGCTCTCCTCGTTGTCATCTCCATCACTATAATGAAGAGGTCACACGATAGGCCGTCGCCTTGTTTTAGGTCTCTTCTGGTACAGAATGGCTCTGTGGCTTTCTATTCACAACTAACGGCACCTACTTGTTTATCGACAAATCACCCGCATGGTAGTCGCGTGTTCTAACCACTATGCCACGGCCGGACCCCGGAACTCAGCCATGGCTTCGAGTAATTTCTGCCGTATTGGGCTGTCGAAGGCAGCTTTATAGTCGACGAAAAGATGGTACGTGTTGATCTGCTTCTCTTGCGTCTTTTCCAGTATTTGCCGAAATGTGAAGATCTGGTCAGTTGTTGATTTACCAGGTATAAAGCCACACTGATAAGGCCCGATCAGGTTGGATGACACTGGCTTTAGTCATTCACATAGCACACTCGACAGGACCTTATATGGGAAGGGTAAAAGGCTGCTCCCGCGGTAGTTGCAGCACACACTTTGATCACATTTTTTCAGCACAGGACATAATACTCTAAATTCTAATTGCCGGGCATACACTCTTTAAGCCAAACCTTGCGTAGGAGCTTGTGCATGCTCGTTGTCAGCTCCTCACCACTGGACTTGAAGAGCTCTGCCGGCAGACCGTCGCACAATGGTTCCTGCTAGTGTAAGAGCGTAGATAAATTCAAAATTTAAAGTGTATGCAAGAAAGTTTTTTTTATGTTTTTTTATTAAAAATGTGTCCAAATTAACATATTTATGACCTTTTTCATTAGATTTCATTTTTGTTTCGAAAATATCATTGCTTAAAGTTGCCATATTGGTGAAATCAAAAAAAGTTGACGTATAACACCGAAAAGTTTGAAGTTGTATAACTTTAAGTGTATAAAAGGCACACTTACGTATGATACATCGTTGAAAAGGTAATTTTATTGCAAATAAAACAGTGTTAAATTCTTATCAAAATTTTTTAAAAATAAAAAAATTTCAACCTATTTTTTGATCCATGTTAAAATTTCAAGAATTTGATTTTAAGATGGAGCTACAGTTTTGCCTCCACTCCCCTCCACGAAGATATTAGTACAGGCATATTGCCACATGTTTCACTTACATGCCCTAAAAATTTAAGCTGCTACTACCTGCTAACCTGCAATATATGTACAAAAAACGTTAACAACTATTTTTCGGATTATGCATTTTTTTAAGTTTTTCCAATATAATTGTGATTTTTTTTTTTAATTGTCATATATTATCATACGGAATTATTGTGTATATAATATTTAAATGACAATTTCGCATTTTTCTAATTGTCGGACGTTCACTTGTACGTATATATACAAGAGATATCCTTTCCTATTATTCGGTCTGAAGCC
Organism: Muscina levida; assembly: GCA_964034835.1. Lineage (NCBI taxonomy): Eukaryota > Metazoa > Arthropoda > Insecta > Diptera > Muscidae > Muscina > Muscina levida. The sequence continues at coordinate 118,280,979 of OZ035883.1, read as the reverse complement.
TATGACTTAAATGTTTATTCTAACATGAATGTTATATGTTCCAAACAGCATTAACTTTATTTAGTATATTTTATTTTTTTATGTTTATATTTTGTTTTATTAAAAATATTTTTTTTTTTAAATTTACTTATATTCATTTATTGATACATTGTATGGAAATAGGTACCTACATTTGAAGCATAGCCGCGATTAACGCCAAAAGCAACACAATTGAAACTGTTCAGATGAATTAAAAAAGGTTTAATAATTATAAATTTAATTATAATACTTATTAAATAAATTGTCTTTAAAGTGTGTAAAAACGTTTTATGCTCAACAACTTATTACTCCATAGAGAAAACGATGGCATATTTTTTGCAACGTTCTTTCCCCGAGTACTACTGCTAACTGCATTTTGAGAGCGATAACGCTCATAAATTTGACTGATTTGGTGTTTCAGCTATGTAAGAAACAGATTTGCAAAAAAAAATGTATTTTGGAAATTTATTCGCGGCTATGCTTCATTTTATATTGCTTTATATAGTTATCAGTTTGAAATAGGTACTTTATTAACATAGTTATGTATTTAAGCCGTCAACTACATGTATAATCATCATCATTATGCTATATCTAAAATCATCATAAAATTTATTTATTATATATTATTTCTGAATATTTTTATTATGTTTTATTATTATTGATGTTTTCTTCTTAAAATTTACTGATTTTCGTTAATTAACAGATTGTATCGAAATAGGTAGCTACATTTGGAATTGATCTATATAAGTATAGCTATTACATTGAAATAGGTACTAGACTAACTTACTTATTTATTTTATTTTGACGGCTGTCAATTCTGTTCACATCATCAACCTAATCAGTTCGTATAAAACCAAAAGCTTTATTATCTTTTCTCTTAATTAAAATAAACTTAATGTTGGGCAAAATGGAAGAATTCAAGTGTAAAAAAAATGATTTAATTTTGTCTTACATAAATAGCACCAAAGGTGATTCTGCAATAAGAATTTACATAGAGAACCATTTTAATCTATGCGAAAAGTCCATCAATCATGTAATGACTCAGGTAACCAGAATTTTGATTCCGCATTTTAACACACGTTGGAATATGGGCAAACGAAATAAAACGTTTTTCCTAAGAAGATATAAGGATTGGATGAATGAGGAATTTTGCGTAGAAATCCCAGATTCTCAGGCATCTTCTTCGTCTTCAGTGAAAAGAGGGCGACCATCTTCATCATTTGAAGAAGCTGCAATACTTACAAGGAAAAAGAAGAACACGGCTTTGATTAAAGAAACAGGTCTTGATCAATTGCGCAGTGCATATATGCAAGGACTACGAGCTATTTATGAACCAGACGAAGCAGAAATACTAGAGCTTTTAAGATCGGCCAGTAGAGAAAAAAAGTGACAAATTCTTAAAATGCTCAGTGAGGAAGAATGTTCCACTCCTATGGACAATAATGAAGCTTTGATTGTTTATATTGAATTGGATTTTTCGAAATCTCAATACATTTTATTGAGAAATATACTAAAACAAAGATACTGTTTAATATTGCCAACATACAAAAATATTTTGGAAGCAAAAAAAATGTTACCCTTCCCCTAATGCAATTGAAATAACTAATTATAGTGCAAAAATAACATTACTTCAGGAGCTGTTAGACCTCACTGTACAAAGAATATTTAATATTGAAATTGTGCTTATTGACAACTGTACGGATTTAGTTCTACACTGTAAATGGGGATGTGACGGATCTTCAGGCCAAAGTGAATATAAACAGATATTCTTTGAAGAATCTGAAATTATTTCAGATGCTCAGATGCAACATCAATAATAATAAAACAGAATAAAAATATTCAGAAATAATATATAATAAATAAATTTAATGATGATTTTAGACATAGTATAATGATGATGAGTATCCATGTAATTGACGGCTTAAATACATAAGTATGTTAAGTACTGCGAAGATTAAAATGTTGAGTTAAATGTTGATAAATAAACAAAAGTTGTTGAATTATTATGCTAGTACGTTTATGAACCTGTTTTATGATAGATTGCAGGTAATTTTTATTTTTTACATATAAAAAAACAAAAGAAGAATTACTTGGAAGTAAAAATAAAAAAACGTAATTTTTAAACTTTAATAACTTTAAAAATAAATTTTGTATCAAGTTAATTTTTTGCACAAAGCTGCATTATATACTCAATAATGTTCCCTCCAAATTTCAAAACAATCGAATAATAAACAACAAAGTTACAGATTTTAGCTACGCAAAACCCAAAAAGGAACCACTGTGCGTCGGCACCGGCTGCTTTACCGTTCTTCTGCCGAGATATTGTTCTTCTTACATTGGCTTGACTTGGTGGTGGGCAATCTAACCTGTCGTCATCGGCAATTAGAGTGATACCTTCACGTGTGCTGCCTTCTGGAACCAGCAGTTGCTGGAAGTGTTCTCCCCATATATGCAGAACACTCTGCATATCAGATTTCCATACTTGTCCTTACTGGAGTGGAGCCCCTTACCGACATTGCTATGCGACATTCTTCATCGTACTAGGATTCGTCTGAGCACCGTTTTTCATGTCCTAGCACGGTTGTTGGGGCGATTGCCATAGGATGCAAAATATGCTGCCACTGTGTATCGGTAAAGTCAGGAGAAAAGGCGTTGTAACGTAGTAGTTGGAAAAGCTGGTTGCTGTAGGCAGTGGCTATTTCTAAGGTCTGCAGCCTCTCGATGTCCAGCCTTCTTTGTGTTTGGTTACGTGCGATATTCGCTCTGCTCAATCTTGTGCGCACCTTGGCTGCAACCAGCTAATGATCCGAGCCAATATTAGCACCACGGATCACACGCACGTCCATGACACTAGATGCATGCCTGACATCAATTACCACATGATCAATTTGATTTTTGGTGTTTTGATCGGGGGATAGCCAAGTTGCCTTGTGGATATCTTTGTGCTGGAATCTGGTTCCACTTACTACCATGTTCCTTCCCGCTGCAAAGCTAACCAGCCTAAACTCGTTGTCTGACGTATCGGTATGCAGGCTGAATTTTCCGATCAATGGACCAAGAACATCTTCCCTTCCTATTTTTGCATTGAAGTATCCCAGAGCAATTTTAATGACTCGTGGCCAGGACAGCGGTCGTATGTTTCCTCTAGACCCGCGTAAAATTCAACTTTAATCTCATCGTCTTTATCTTCCGTCGGGGCATTTGCAAAAATCAGCGTGATGTAGAAATATTTCGCCTTGATACGGATTGAGGCTATTCGATCACTAACAGGATTGAATCGCGAGACAAGATGTCTGAGTCTCTCGCCAACTCAAATCCACATAAAAATTCGTGCTTTTCGGCATGGCAGCTGTAGTAGATGTTGCAATTTTTACATCGCAAGCATCCTTGTCCTGTCCATCTCATCTCCTGGTGATGTCAGCCTTATATTATTTGAGGACATCCGCCAGTCGGATGGTGGCACCTTCTCTATAGAGAGTCCGGAAGTTCCAGGTGCATATCCTTAAATCATGGTCCTTATATCATATGCGGAGGTCGTCTACATTTGGGGGGTTCCGTTTGTTATTTTTTCTTTCCCCTTTTTTATAGCCAGTAAAGGACCTGAAGGCGGGTGGCTAGCATAGCCATCAGCATTCGTCGATTACTATCAGCCGCTATTCATGATAAAAAAATTTTCACGAACAACGTTGCCCATGTGCCATCACGAAGGAGTTTGTGAGTCGGCTTGAGATGCAAGATTCACTTTACATCCCCAACGGCACAAAAGATATAAATATTTATAAAACTATAATGCTATACAAGTATAACTGTGGTCATTTGTATGGGAGGTACCATAAGAGGTCTGGCAAATGTTGCGGTTTTCTGAGGTTTAACCTACTTTTATAAGGTTATTAACACAGTACAACATTTTTCAGCTAATTGATTTGGGACTTAATTCTGGGAACTGCACGGGAAAGTAGCCCCAAAATGAGGAAGTTCTGCACCATTCGTTTTGTCAAGTCACATGCCATAATAATTTAATATCGATTTGAAGTTAGTAAGTATCGTATAGAGGAATTTGTTACCGTTGAGGCTCTTTGTTTGACATAACTCGAGAACCGCTAGTCCAATTTAGGTGAAACAAATTTAAAAAAATTTAGAATTACATTTCCTTTAATCTGTTCATATAAAGTTTCCCTACATAAGCAAAATTTTCACTTTTCCATTCAACAAATGATTTTGAACTGGGTTTATTTTGTAGCACTGACAATAAAACTGTTGTACTCCGTGGCGTATGATTTACGTGGAATATTACTTATGATAATCATACGCCACCATATAGTATATACGTTATGCCAAACAAGAGCCTAAAACGTGACAAATTCCCCTATATGATATTTACTAACTTCAAATCGATATTAAATTATTATGGCATGTATCTTGAAAAAACGAATGATGCAAAACTTCTTCATTTTGGGGCTACTTTCACGTGCAGTTCTCAGAATTGAGTCCCGAAATCATGTGTTGTACTGTGTAATCTGACAAAGTTTAAATATCCTTCTCTTTCCCGAGAGAAATATCAATTTTTAAAAAAATGTGTCACTTTGTATTGGAATTCCCGGAATGCGTGGATCTATTCTGCTTATTCACAATCCCATAACATCATTTATAAAACTGTTAACGCTGGTAAATTGCGTAAGGACCAGTGAAGGTTTAATCAAGTTATAAAACATCATATGATGAACTTAAAAAAAACTTAATTTCCCTTTGCACCCCATGAATGAGGTATGGGATAGCTTCTCGCGTTGTTGTGAATTAACACGCTTTCTATTTTTAGATTCACAACTAACGGCACCTACTTATTTATCGGCGAATGCGAACGTCACTGTTTTGAGAAGCTCTTACTAGACACGACGATTGAATCGACGCTTAATACTGCGAAGTTGCTGTCAAACAACATTCGAGGGGAGCCGACAATGAAAGAAAATTTTATTTATTTTTTTCTTTTAAGATGACTGGAGCCAGGTTTGAACCTGCGATCTCCCGCATGGTAGTCGCGTGTTCTAACCACTATGCCACGGCCGGTCCCATGATGATGAACTTTGCCATTTAATAATGGAAAATTTTCAGGATATCAACATTTTTTTCTATCCATGCACGTACATGCGAATATGCAATTTTTCCCCCCTTCGGTCACTTTGACATTAAGGTCAGGTTCCTTTGTGGTAGATAATCCACTCCGCCGCCGTCGCTTGGCTGGATTTCGTTACGCCCAAAACCGCTTTTTTCTGAAGAGGCGTTTTGTCTTCCTCGCGTTATTGTGAATTAACACGCTTTCCATTTTTTATTCACAACAAACGGCACCTACTTTTTAATCAACGAATTCGAATGTCACTGTTTGAGATGCTTTTACTAGACATGTCGATTGACTCGGCACTAAACTGCGAAGTTGCTGTCGACAACATCGAGGGGGCCCTGCAATAAAATAAAAATGTAGATGGCTGGAGCTGGGAATCGAACCGGGGATCTTCCGCATGTTCGCTAGGTTTTATTTTCTTCATCTTCTAGTTATATCGTATCCTCATAATACCCACTATCATTGGCTAGAGTGTTGCCTTATATACGGCATTTTTTTCCTCATTCGCCATTCCACCAGAACATATGAACTTCACCATGATCCGTGGCTCTTCATGACCAATTACGGTAGTTGCGGCAGTGATCATAGAAGGCGCATTATGCAGCAATTTGGAGATTTGGTTAGAATAGGCATTGGCTATGTGGGGCCAACCCGCCCAATAGTAGGGTAATCGAGCTGCCAACTCTACCTAGAGAACAGTGGTGTTGAGAGCTTCTGTATATTCCGTTACCTACTTCATAAGATGCATAGACTATGTAGGTCATTAAATTTACTCAACATTACACCTTCTCATATTTTCTATAACTAAACGGATGTCCAGTGGCATTGCCCAGGAAGTTCGTGATCTATACAATATTATGAACTGTTTAAGGCCCTCCGCAGGGAGTTAATAGCCATCAGAAAACTCAAATCGGAAAATCACCTACCATCTTTATTTACATCTTACAAAAATTAATTTAATTTTTTCTGATTAGTCGCTTCACAATGACAAAACGCGTACAGCCAAAGGTGCCGGTTCGAATTCCAGCTCAGTCACTTGTTTTTCAATTTTTTTCTTATACCAAAAAACCAGTTTGTAATAATTTTGACTCAGTTAGCTCATTGATGGAGATTGTGACAACTAGTATTAAGTATGGTTTACACGCTATCTACCCATATCTACTCATATCCCCTCAACAACAAGAGCGAGATAGGCTTATAAGAAAACATGTAGGAGTAAGCAAAGACAATCACTACAAAATTATAGCAAAGTAATATTGAATTATAGGAAGGTGGATAGGAAATCAAAATGTACTGATTTGACAGGAGATAGGGGATATGGGTGGATAGCGTGTAAATCAGCCTTTACTGTCTCCTTTTCGTTTTCATAATTTTATAAAATTTAGTGTAATTTTTTTAGTTTATTCCAATCTAAATTTGGGTTTTCTATAACAATTACCGATTACTCGATATATTTTTGAGCGTTTCTCAATCAAATTCAAGCGATGAGGAAAGCAAGAAATATCTTATACTGGAAAGGAAAATACTTCGATTATGATCCGATATCTTAAACTTGCCAAATAACGAATATGTTCATCGGTGTTAAAATCGTAATTTGAGGTAACCTTTTGGCCGGCCTTCCAACTTTTTTTTAGATTTGAGAACTACTTAAGTCTTAATAAGGCAGCATTTAATTACGTAATAGTTCCTTTTGAAATAGTTCATATAACACAGTGCAACATTTCTAAGGTCATCGTCTGGTGCCGCCTTCGTACCCAGCTATTTTTGAAGTATATACCGAGACTAAAAAAATCCCCAAAGGATTTGGCCCCATTACATCGAAACCTTTTTTTATGGATACTCCAATATTTTCACCCCAATACGATTTTTTTACCTTTTTTAGGGAGTCCATAATTCATTAACTGTTCGGAATTTTTTCTTTTCGTCTTTTGCAAAGTTGTAGATCTTAACCAGAGCAAAAAAAGTCTCAAATAGACCGACCCAAAAAAATTGCATCCAGTGCATGAAAATTGCAAAAATATGGGAAAAAAGGATATTTTTTCATGATTTTTTCGCGCGATTTTTTTAAAAATATTTTTTTTTGTATATCCCGGAAATTCAAATGGCTCTAACTCGGTCCAGAAGACCCGTAGGAACCGTAGGAAAAATAACATCGTTGGATTCGTCTCGAAAATATCTTTCATTTGAGTACCCGCACCTGGGGGTCATCATAGAACCCAAAGGTGCCCCTTTTTTGACCCCCCGGGCCCCATGGGCCTGAGCGCCAACTTTGACCTACCATTCCGATGTTTGGGGACCAAGACGAAGACAATGGCATATTTTTTTCAATCGAAAAAATCGCTCGATTTTTTTAAAAATAATTTTTTTTTTTGGTATATCCCTTAAATTCAAATGGCTCTAACTCGGTCCAGAAGACCCTTTGGAACCGTAAGAAAAATAACATCGTTGGATTCGTCTCGAAAATATCTTTCATTTGAGTTCCCGCACCTGGGGGGTCATCATAGAACCGAAATGGGCCCCTTTTTTGACCCCCCGGGTCCCATGGGCCTGAGCGCCAACTTTGACCTACCATTCCGTCGTTTAGGGACCAAGACGAAGACAATGGAATATTTTTTTTAATCGGGCTCCCGCCCCATATTCTGCACTTCAGCCCCATTTCCAATTGAAATTCAAAAAATATCTATTGAAATACAAAAGTCATCAATATAATTTCAAAACTCATCAACTAATGTGTTTTCGATCAACTCATCAATTGATGTTTTTTCAATTTCAATTGACGACTTTTGAATTTTAATTGATAAGTTTTGAGTTTCATTGGACGATTTTTGAATTCCAATTGATAAGTTTTGAATTTCAATAGACTCGTTTCGAATTTCAATTGATGAATTTTGAAATTCAATTGAAGAGTTTTCAATTTTAATTTTAACCAGATTTGAATTTCAATTGATAAGTTTTGAATTTCAATTGGCGAATTTTGAATTTCAATTGATGAGTTTTGAATTTCAAATAGAAAGTTTGTATTTTAATAGATTTTTTTTTTAATTTTAAATGGTATTTTTGAATGTCAAATGACAAATTTTGAATTACAAATATAATTGTTTGAATTTAAATTGATACTCTTTGAATTTAAATTGGAAATAGTTTACAAAATCACTTCAGTTTTTTCAACATTAATTAGAATTTTTTTTATGACTATCTATATTTTTTCAAAATCAGTTGGTGTTTTTTCAAATACTAATATCTCTACTATTAACATAAAATTAAATTTTCTCAATTTGAACAAAAAATTATTCAGATGAAAAGTATAGAATCTCCTGTTTACACACTCGAGCGTTAGATGCAATAGCGAGATAGTATATTTCGATGCTGTTACAATCAACATATTCTACAACAAATGCCTTTCTTTTAGCTTTCATTAATTTCCCCCAACGTCCCCATTATTCTTACCGCAACTGTGAGCCACCACTGCCCACGCACATGGTAAAAGCTTAATGTGTTTTGTTTCGTCATAAATAATAAATAAACTTTTATTTTGCAAACTTTAACAAATGTTTAAACAATATGGCAACACTACTCACTTCACTCCATAAACAACGAAGATTATTTAACCGTTGCGCATGCGTTGTCAATGACGTATCACCGTTCACTACTACGCTCGTCGATCTGGCGCATATATGTAAACAATAGCCGTTGAAAAATTACAACAACAACAAACCAAATAGCTTTTGTGTGTTTAGCAACAACAAGAACCGCAACAAGTACCCAAGTGCCGCAAAACAATGAATGAGCGACGAGTGAGTAAGTGAGTGAGTTATCATCGTCAGAACTGAACTCGTGCGCGATCAAACGAAGAGGCGGATGCCAATACATTGCAAGATAACGAGCGGAGGTTTAGGTGGAGGGAGAAAAACAGAAAACAAGAAACGCTTTTAAAGATAATAAAGCAAAAAAAAAAAATCACATACACACTCGCCGACATGTGTAGCACAAAGAACCAGCTAAACACAACAAAGAACGCAAATGAGAAAAACCACAATGAAAGCGAAAGCAAGCAAAAAAAAAATATGAGGAAATAGAAACATGAGAGTTGTAGTCGATAAAGAATGTTGCTAATTTAGCAAATTTCATTTTGCGCGTTACATTGCTAGTGATTGTAGCGATTGAAGTTTGTAGTAGTGCTGTATTATTTATTTGCAAATACCTATGTATCATAGGATAACCTTATTGATTATCCATAATACGATTCGACGAAATGTAATTGTTGGTTTTATCTTGGCCCAGTTTATCATCAAAGGCACCGCATAAAACCTATTAAATAACTTACTCCGCTTGAGGAGACAGACTCTATACAACCCTGCACTAAGCATCTTAGCCTCCACCGTGCTAGAGCGGGACAGCTACAAAGAAGATGTTCAAATGTCTCGAACTCCTCTTCATCGTGACACACACGGCAGTAGTCTGGTATGGATCTATCCAATTTGCCTGTTTGGTGCCTGATATTTCAGTGGTCAGTCCTGTCTCAAATCACTGCAACATAGGCCGACCATATAGGTATTCCGACAGGGATTTGACTCGGCGTGTGAACATGGATCAGAGAGACGAGATCAGGCATAGAACAGCTGCCTCTAGCCAACAAATCTGGTGATTCATTCCCAGAGATCTCGCAATGTCCCGGTACCCAACAGAGTCCTTACAGTTCCTCACCAACTTTGATTTACACCCTGTAGAATTTATTGCTTTTATTGCAGCATGGCTATCCACACAGATGGTTCTTCGCCTACTACTATCGATTCCACATTCCATAATAGCCTCCGCGGCTTTTTGAATGGCCAGTACCACAGACTAAAGAACACAGTATTCTACAGCCAGAAATAAAGGCTTATTTGCAGGTCATCGCTATATACACCAGATCCTGTGCCATGTTCCATCTTCAGAAAAGATCTCTCCTTTCCGATCTCTCCGGAATTCCAACGTCAACTTAACGGAAATCCAAGAGGTGGCATACACAGTACAACACATGCTTTTGGAACTCAATTGTCTGCACGTGAAAGTAGCCCCCAAAGGAAAAAGTTCTGCATCATTCGTTTTATCAAGTTACATGCCATAAAAATTTAATATCGATTTGAAGTTAGTAAGTATCGTAATCTTACCCGTTTTTTTGTATGCTGCCGAATCATGGGTGCTTACGACAACGAACATACAAAACCTGGGAGTATTCGAGAGAAAAGTACTCCGAAAAATTTATGGACCTTTCTGTGTCGACGGCGTGTTTCGCCATCGGATAAACCATGAGCTGTATGAGCTTTACCACGACATCGACGTTGCTAAAAGAGTCAGAATGCAACGACTACGATGGCTGGGTCATGTTGCCAGCATGGATGTAAATGCTCCAGCGAGAAAGGTGTTTGAAGCCGAACCTGAAGGACGGCGCAGAGCAGGGAGACCCAAACTCCGTTGGAAGGACCAAGTGGTAGGCGACGTGCCACCATCTGGTAGGACTAACTGGAGAACACACGCACAAGACCGAAGCGTGTGGAATTCTTTAGTACTTCAGGCCTCAAACTTATGAACCATGTTCGTAAGTTGTAATGGGCCACTTAAGTAAGTAAGTAAGTATCGTAAGGGAAATTTGTCACGTTTGAGGCTCTTTTGTTATATGGTGGCGTATGATTGTCATAAGTAATATTCCACGTAAATCATACGCCACGGAGTACAACAATTTTGTTGTAACTGCTTCAAAAAAAACAGTTTAAAATCATTTGATGAATGGAAAAGTAAAACTGTTGCTTATGTTGGGAAACGTTATATGAACAGATGGCTGAAGTGCAGAATATGGGGCGGGAGCCCGATTAAAAAAAATATGCCATTGTCTTCGTCTTGTTCCCCAAACATCGGAATGGTAGGTCAAAGTTGGCGCTCAGGACCATGGGGCTGGGGGGGTCAAAAAAGGGGCCCTTTCGGTTCTATGATAATCCCCCAGGTACTCAGATGAAAGACATTTTCGAAAAGATTCCAACGATGTTATTTTTAGGTTCCTACGGGTCTCCTGGACCGAGTTAGAGCTATTTGAATTTCCGGGATATACCAACAAAAAAAAAATATTTTTATAAAAATCGCGCCATTTAAATTTTGCCTGCGGCGCTACTAAACCCAACATATCCATTTCCACTCTAATTTGCAAAAAAAAAATATTTTTTCCGGGATGTACCAAAAAAAAGATTATTATTAAAAAAATCGCGCGATTTTTTTAAATTAATTTGTGCCTGCGCGCTTTTACGCCCAACATATCCATTTTCACTCTAATTTACAAAAAAAAAATATTTTTCCCGGAATATACCACAAAGAATTTTGTTTTTTTAAAAACCGCGAGATTTTTTAAAGAAAAAATTTTGCCTACGACGCTACTGCAACCTTCTCAACCGTTACAACTCTGTGGCCTTCGATAGCTCAGTGGAAGCGACGTAGACTAGCAATCCGAAGGTGCCGGGTTCGATTCCCGGCCGAGGCACTGGCCAAATCAACATCGATGAAAAATTAATAACTTTTCAAATACTTTCGAGTTCTCCAGCCAACAAAACTCATCCTAGATGCTTTCACTACAAAAATCCATATTGCGCAAGGACCAAGGAAAAAGGAAAATGATTTATCAACATCTCATATAAATCAACAAGTCAGCTGGCGCCATCTCTGGTGGAATTTGGCGGTTAAAACTCACAACTACAACACCTAACAACCCTTGACACAAACCTTGTTATCTACAAAGGAACGAAACAGAGTTGCCAACAGTGATCGTATGATAATCGGATTATATGCCCGATCGAGTGCCGATAAATTGAAAGTCGGTATAAAGAATTATCACCCCAGCTATCCACCAGCTGTTACAACAACAACAACCGTTACAACTCTAATTTAAAAAAAAAAAAAACAAATAATATTTAAAAGGGATATATCAAAAAAAAAATTATAATTACAATACATAGCTTTTTTGTAAATATTTTTCAAATTTTTCTTAATTTTTTCCACTTTTATCTTTTCAAATATTTCTCTTTGAATTTTTTTAAATATTTATTGAAATTTTCCTTAAAAAACATTAAAAAATTCAAAAAAATTTAAAATTTTCACACATTTTTGATGACATTTCATTTTTCTATGGAATTTTTCAATTCATTTCCGTAAATTATTCTGATTTTCCACCACTTTTTTAAATTTTTTACGGTGTTTTTCAGAATTTTTTTTTTTTTTTTTTTAAAAAGTTCGCGCGGTTTTTAGATTTTCTATTTTTTTAGAATTTTTTAATTTATTTCCTAAAATTTTTCCATGATTTTTTCATATTTTTACAATTTTTTTTTTTGGTGTATCCCGGAAATTCAAATGGATCTAACTCGACCCAGGAGACCCCTACGAACTTAAAAATAACATCGTTAGATTCGTCTCGATATCTTTCATTTGAGTACCCACAAAAGGGGGGGTCATCATAGAACCCAAGGGGCCCCTTTTTTTGGCCTCCGGGCCTTAGCGCCAACTTTGACCTCGATTTTCGCGTTTTGGGGCGTATATGGGGGGGTTGGCATATTTTTTAAATTTGTTTCAGCTAAATCGGACTAGTGGTTCTCTATTTAGCTGAAGAGCCTAAAACGTGGCAAATTCCCCTATACGAGACTTACTAACTTCAAATCGATATTAAATTATTATGGCATGAAACTTGACAAATCAAATGATGCAGAACTTCTTCTTTTTGAGGCTACTTTCACGTGCAGTTCTCAGAATTGAGTCCCAAATCAATGAACTGAAAAATCTTGTACTGTGTTGTATACTAAATCAAGTTGCGATTCTTTTCTACTAATTTTGTTGCTAGATTTATGATTCATAGAACATATGTTGTTACAGATCTTGAGGTTTTCGATAATTATACCCTGGATATACCTACCTAGGTATTTGATCATGTCGCGTAAGTTGAAAAGTGTTAATTTTTTTCAACACATAGGTAGGTATCGCGAGTTTGAGATTTTCTACTTATTTCCACGGTACTGTTGCCTAACTTTCTGTCACATTTCTAAGTTGCTAAATTTAGTTTTTATCAGGCCATTAGCGTCAAAACAAACTGTCGATTGACTGTCAATTGAATCAATTATACCACCACTAATTTCAGGTCCGACTTCTTGATAATTGTATGATAAGTTAATATCCTAGGGACTAATTTAATTAATTGTGTCTTAATTAATATTGACTTCGAACTGTACCATACCGTCCATTTGGCATCATCTAGTTTGTATAGTTAGGCTCTACTCTAATTTGGTCTTGAGTCTTATTTCATACAACGCGAATCTATTGACATTGTTCAAACAAGTGGCATCTCTGCCTGAGAGTGACAGCAGCATTCAACGAAGATATGAATCGAACAAAAGTCTTGCAGAGCCGCATAACACAATTAACGCAACACATTGACTATTATCGCATATTCCTTTTTCTCTCTATGACATACTAAACTATTTCTTAGAAACTCCAATACGGAAAAAATTCCCCATACACCAGAAAAGAACATAAACCACAAAAATCGACAAGAAGAAAATGGGAAAGCAAACGATGTGCGAAGTACAGTAGATATCGGATATAAGCACATCTCATATAAGAAAAAATTGCATATAAGAAAGATTAGCAAAAACACCGAGCCTTTTTATATCTTCTCAGTGTAAAAATTGCTTCTTATAAGAAAATCCCGTATAAGAAAAACACTGATATAAGAAATGTTTGTCAAACACCAAAGCTGACAAACGTATTTGAAAAGGTTTCATATAAGAAAGTATTTAAGATTGTTAGCCACACTGAATATATTTACATATTCAGTGCAAGTATGTAGGCAACCCTGAATTTCATGAACATATGTTCATATACACGTGTTGTCAAAACGATAATGGACGATAAAAAGAAAAGAAATACAGTTTCCATTAAAACAAAAATTAAAATATTGAAAGACATTCAAAAAGGCAAGCAAAGAAATGAAGTTGCTAAAGAATATAATATTGGAGTGTCAACGTTATCAAAAATAATAAAAAATTCAAAACATATAGAAAATAAACATGAACTCCTGAAACAGATTTCTTATATGCGTACGTACGCTTATAAGAAACAGATTTCTTATATCCGATAATTCCATATAAGAAAAAATCGCATATAAGAAAGAAATCTCTGGCTTTTTTTGAGTTTCTTATATCCGATATCTACTGTAGTAATCGAAAGTACAAGAAAACGACAAAGAATTTGCCACAATTAACAACAACAACAAAATTGTTTATGTTCTTTTATGAAATGTGTAGAAATGTGTGAAATAGACGAAGAAGATCGAAAGAAACGCAAAGTAGATGAATCTGAAATCCGGATTGCAAATCAAAAGGCTCTCAACGCCTATGAAACCGTAGGTAAAATGGGGGAGAAGGAAGGGAGCACACAATACCAAAAAAAAAATCCAACAAATTTCCGCTATTGACACTGCACAGCTGCTGCTGTTGCTGCTGCCATAGTCACATGTTGACGCCAGTCAACAGCAACAACAACGACGAAAAGCCTGCAAGATTTTACAAGCAAACTCAAAAGCTCTTTTCTTGTTCTGTCGCTGTCATATCTTCTAAATTGTTTCTTGAACATTGGCCAGCAGAGCGCAGCATGTTGTTGTCTTGTGAATGGCGCAACAGCAGCGACTACGCACAACAAAAGCAGCACCACCAGCAACAATGAACCCTACCCTACAAATAAATGTTCAGCTAACCTAAACATTTTACCCATCCCCTTCTTCTTGTGTTTTTCGGTTCGCACAAATGCAATAAACACAACGCGGCGATCTGTTGCGAGACGCTTATTTTTCAGTGTCAGTGTCATGAGGGCACAGTGTTTGGCAACCTGGACGAAGGAAGGTTGCTAAACTTTATGAAGCAACTAGTAACTGCGGTTGTCGTCAATCGTGGAGTTGTCGTCGTTAGTGATGAAACATAAATTCGTCTTTTGAACGATCTGAGTAAATTTTCGACAAGGAGATATTTTTTTTTTATTTGTATACATATTTAGCTTGTGCGCTATTATATTAACAATTTATTGGTAATGTAATAAAACAGAACAAGTATATAATTTACATGATTATAACTTCTGCCTAACATCTATATATATAAAAATGAAATGGTCTACGTATGTCATACCATCACTTGAGAACGGCTGGAGCGATTTGGCTGATTTTTTTTTTATTCGATTCGAAAAATCCACTCCAGGTGGCGCTAGGGTGGATTTATATCGAAAATTTGAATGCATGTACTAGAGATGGGCACGTGAGTAAATTTGACTCACGTTCACGCACGCTCACGTGATTGAAATTGTCACTCACGCACACTCACGCTAGAAATTTTTTTCGCTACTCACGTTCACGCACGCTCACGTGAGTAAATTTTGTACTCACGCACGTTCACGTGAGCGTGAATCACGAAAATCACGCCAAATAAAAAGTAAAAAAAACTTATTGTTATTTTCCTATAATTACACTATGCAATTTCGAGGCAAAACAGAACGATATGACAAGACACAAAAAAATATATGTGACCCGGTAAGTTAAAAGGGACCTATGCTCAGAAAATAAGTTTTGGAGAAAAACGACTTTGAAGTTAAAAAGTTGATTTTGATGCGTTAGTTTGTCTAATTTGAAGCTAATTTCTGCCAAAACTAATGCAGCTAGAAAGCTGTGGTTTGTTGCATTACAAAGTGCGTGTTGTCTACTATAAGAATCACCAAAAAAGTACAAATCGATTTTTCGACCCATAGGTCCCTTTTAACTTACCGGGTCACATATGATGAATTTCATATCAAAACCGATATTCATTAAACCCGACCCTCTCAGATTTCAATGAAATTTTACATACAGCTAGATTTTATCTATAGAAACACAAACTCATTCTTAGAAATTGCATTTTTGAAAATATATGGGCGTGGCCAGGTGTCAAAATATTTGAAAAATGGCGATAACACTATGACACAAAATAAAACTTTTTGAAAAACACCCGAACGTGACTATATAGGTTCGATAGTACAACCGGAGCTGAGTAAAACCCTAGCTCAGTTTGGCTAGATTGGCTACCAAATTTTTTTTTTTGCCCCCTAAACTTTTTGAAATCCTTGGACACCTTGAAAAAAGGTGACATCAATTGTTGGCTAACAGTTTCTACAGTTTTTAATCTAGCTCCTTCTCTTCTTCAACAAAGTTTTAGCTAATAGTCCGCTTAAGAAACTGATATAATAAAATTTCCCAAAAAAATTAGACTTCCCTCGTATATTTTCAAAAAACTTCGATAAAAATTTTAATTTTTTCACTTTTTTTAATATAAGTCGTAGGGAATCCTGATTTTATGCATACTCTATTCAGAGAAATTGTAGTTTAGGTAACACCGAATATCTTTTCTGAACAAACCTATGCAATCTGAACAAGTCTAGGGATATTAAATAGCTCTCAAAACACACTATCTACTTTAAACAAATCAGTTTTTTAGGAGTTTTGGGCCATTGTGCAATTTTTTTACTTGCTATCTTTACCAAAAACGTACTTATTGTAGAACTGAATAACTTCTGTAAACAACCAATATGATCGGAATACTCCACCCCCTTAATTGTTCGCAAAGAGCATTAGGGTGTTCCTTATATGACATTTTTTCGAATTTCGTTAAAAATATGTATTAATCGCGATGTTGGTCATCTGTTTTCACCTTACGTTTCTTTTTGCCAATATTAGGAATATATTGTGAGAAATTTTGTATCGATAGTTGGACATTAGGGTGTGCCGCAATGAGGCTAAAGTATGAATTTGTTCTCAAATCAGTTTATTGCCGCTGAGTATTTTTCTTTCGTATATAGACTAAGTAGTAACAAGCCGTTCAATAGCTGAAAAAAAGACCTAAAATAATATGTGTTTGCTTTTACCATATCTCTTATAAACGCCGAGATATTTGATATAGAAGTGGGGGTATTTTTAAAAAAATTATTAAAAATGTTGAAATTGAATTTCGATGTAGATTATTATGGGCAATTATATATTTCAACTTTTAAAGGTTAATAAAGTTAAAATCTATATCTTTAAAAAGTAAATGTGTATATTATCACTATCTCTATCAATTCTCGAGATATCAGGGGCTTAAAAAGCATAGCAATGACTACTTAACTTTTGTTTCACCTGTATATCCATTGTGTATGCTTACAAATGTCACCAAAACCATTAATATCCAATGGTCTTTTGAGGGGATTTTTTATTTTTATCATATAAAAATCGTTATTGGTAAATATTCAATGGGTATTCAGATGGAACAAAAGTTCATTAGACATTGCTATGCATACAGTCAAAAATTCCGTTTTTAACGCCTGATATCTCGAGAATTGATAGAGATAGTGATAATATACACATTTACTTTTTAAAGATATAGATTTTAACTTTATTAACCTTTAAAAGTTGAAATATATAATTGCCCATAATAATCTACATCGAAATTCAATTTCAACATTTTTAATAATTTTTTTAAAAATACCCCCACTTCTATATCAAATATCTCGGCGTTTATAAGAGATATGGTTAAAGCAAACACATATTATTTTAGGTATTTTTTTCAGCTATTGAACGGCTTGTTACTACTTAGTCTATATACGAAAGAAAAATACTCAGCGGCAATAAACTGATTTGAGAACAAATTCATACTTTAGCCTCATTGCGGCACACCCTAATGTCCAACTATCGATACAAAATTTCTCACAATATATTGCTAATATTGGCAAAAAGAAACGTAAGGTGAAAACAGATGACCAACATCGCGATTAATACATATTTTTAACGAAATTCGAAAAAATGTCATATAAGGAACACCCTAATGCTCTTTGCGAACAATTAAGGGGGTGGAGTATTCCGATCATATTGGTTGTTTACAGAAGTTATTCAGTTCTACAATAAGTACGTTTTTGGTAAAGATAGCAAGTAAAAAAATTGCACAATGGCCCAAAACTCCTAAAAAACTGATTTGTTTAAAGTAGATAGTGTGTTTTGAGAGCTATTTAATATCCCTAGACTTGTTCAGATTGCATAGGTTTGTTCAGAAAAGTTATTCGGTGTTACCTAAACTACAATTTCACTGAATAGAGTATGCAAAAAATCTGGATTCCCTACGACTTATATTAAAAAAAGTGAAAAAATTAAAATTTTTATCGAAGTTTTTTGAAAATATACGAGGGAAGTCTAATTTTTTTGGGAAATTTTATTATATCAGTTTCTTAAGCGGACTATTAGCTAAAACTTTGTTGAAGAAGAGAAGGAGCTCGATTAAAAACTGTAGAAACTGTTAGCCAACAATTGATGTCACCTTTTTTCAAGGTGTCCAAGGATTTCAAAAAGTTTAGGGGGC
Organism: Muscina levida; assembly: GCA_964034835.1. NCBI lineage: Eukaryota > Metazoa > Arthropoda > Insecta > Diptera > Muscidae > Muscina > Muscina levida. The sequence goes on along the minus strand of OZ035883.1, from coordinate 118,262,433 downwards.
AAAAAAAAAAATTTGGTAGCCAATCTAGCCAAACTGAGCTAGGGTTTTACTCAGCTCCGGTTGTACTATCGAACCTATATAGTCTCGTTCGGGTGTTTTTTGCACTGTTGCACTGTGTAATAGGTACTTTTAAGCTGCAATTACTATTACTCAACCGAATTGAAAAATCTTGGTGTCATTAGAAAGGTATATAAGTCAGCTTTCGGAAACATACACTGCAAAAATTTTAAATTACACTGAAAAAATTTTTGTGCCAAAATAAAAGTTTTAACTTGGAAAACACTTCGAAGATCAAGTCATTTTTTCCAGAAAAAAATATTTTTAGATAGGTCTATTTAATATATACTTAAAAAAAACTTAATTTCCCTTTGCACCCCATGAATGAGGTATGGGATAGCTTCTCGCGTTGTTGTGAATTAACACGCTTTCTATTTTTAGATTCACAACTAACGGCACATACTTGTTTATCGACGAATGCGAACGTCACTGTTTGAGAAGCTCTTACTAGACACGACGATTGAATCGTCGCTTAATACTGCGAAGTTGCTGTCGAGGGGAGCCGACAATGAAAGAAAATTTTATTTATTTTTTTCTTTTAAGATGACTGGAGCCAGGTTCGAACCTGCGATCTCCCGCATGGTGGTCGCGTGTTCTAACCACTATGCCACGGCCGAGCCGGTATATACAACATATCCAAAAACTAAAAAGGGGTTTTTCTTATTTTTTTTAAAAAAAATTTTTAAGCAAATGCATCTCACGTTAACTTCCTTATATTTTGATATATTTTTGTGATAAAAATGAATAAAGTAGCTAAACTTTGGAAGTTATACACATTTTTTTGGTAATTCTTATAGATTAGAACAAGAATCGTAGTATAAATTTTTCAGACACCCCCAAAAATATGATAAATTTTGAGCAATAAATACCGTTGACTTTCGGTATATTTGCTAACATTTAGTAAAGTTTCTAAAGGTATAAAAGAATGGAAGCTTTAAGTTCCTGTAATAGTATTAGCATTTTTATACCTTGAAAATAGCTCTTCTTTTGTTTTGTTATAGTCGTCAGCGTCTGCATAAGCTACTTCTATGGAGGTCTTACAAGTTTGTGAAGCCCAATGATAAAGGTCTTTCGCCGTTTGAATGAGTCACTTTAGACCCTAGGTTTCTTTGAACCAAATTCGATTCATGACTTTACTTTCGAAAGACGCAACCAAATGTTTTAAAATTTTGCACCAGTTAATATTTCCCCAAAACTACTTACGGTATTGCAAATGGGCTACATGTCCCCGCCCCTTCTGGTACCTCCCACACAAATACATCATTCCGCCACACAAATATCTATACACCCAATGCTGTCGTGTCCAAATTCAGTATTTAGTAAAGCTATAGCAGGATACAGTTTTGGAGAAAAAAATTGGAAGTCTAGACATGCCCCTTCTGGTACCTCCCATACAAATGTACCACTCCGCTCACTTTAGAAATCGAGTAATAATATCAATATAATAGAAATTTTTTTGTTTTACTGATGGTGATAGTATATGTAAGTCGGGTTGCCCGACTGAAACTTTCTTACTGGTTTTAATTTCCATTGACATTGTTTTTATAGCTGAATAAACTAGATCTTTTTGCTCCGACCAAAAAATTTAAATTATTTAAAAGGAATTAAGCCACATATTGAATATTATCAGGTTTAAATCTTTTAACAATAATATTTTAATAGATGTTTTAAATTTAGTGTTGACTTTTGGTTCACACATTTCTTTTGAGCAAATTTTACAAAGTTTTTCGTACCATAAAACGTATTGGCTCATTGTTGGACTTCGAGCAATCTTTGAAAGGATTTTAAATAGTTAAAAGATAGTTTAATAGACTAAAATCTATTAAAGCTATCTTCTGGGTATCTGAATTGTGATTCCTATGGCTATTAATATCATTATTTCAAATATGTTTTCAGATTTTTTTCATCAGGCACGGTTTTTTAGTAATTCAATTTTTTTTTATTATTTTTTTTTTAAACTTATTTTCAAATAACTAAAAAACTATGCCTGATTACAAAATTCTGATTTCGTAATTGAATTTTCCATGTCAAAAACTCTTAGAAACACATAATTCAACACAAGAAAGAAACCCTTGTCGAACAGTGTAATTTTTGAATTTCAGATTTCATAGTATTCCCTCTTACATATAATAAATTGAATTCCATTTGGTTTTAACATGTTGTTTTAACGCTTTACTGAATTTTCTATAAAGTTCTGAGTGTTTAAAGTATCCGACTAGTTTTTTGCAAGCTTTTATAAGTGGGAAAGATCCGATTTTTTTTTTTTAATATTTTATTATATACTAGCGGACCCGGCGAACTTTGTCTCGCCCCAATTTTATGCCTTCGGATAAACTCAGTAGAGAATGTTTGATAAACAAAGTTTTTCGATTAGTTTTCCGCCGCAAAAACATACAACGAAGGCGGTTCTCCAAAACTCGAAAAAGCAACGTTAAGCTGACCTCACGTAAAATATTGAAATTTGAAATTAATCTCACATACTTCCAACGATTGGCCTTGCGATTTATTGATTGTCGTCGGGGAATAAGTATGGATGATCAGTTGAATTATCTGATTCGCAAGATAAGGATTTCCTCTTCTTTGAATTTGTTCTTGATGATGGTCTGAAATCACATTTTTTATCAGATTCTTGACGGACAACCGCGATTCTTTGCACAATTTTGGTTGATTCAGATTCCGCAATATGATTATGATCGATCCCACCTTTATTTGTAAATTATGCAGCATATTAAGCGAGTGGAAAATTCGGTCGATTTAACTTTCTAATTTAAAATTCTAGCTATTGATGTCATTATTCTTCTCTGCAAGTAACATACCGCCCGTAAATTAATCCACTCGAGATTTTTATAATTTTATGCAATGTCATGAGTTACTTTTCCAACGATGTGAACTGGCAAAAATTTGCAGGGAACGATATCAATTCAGCCGAAACATCAACCCGAATTTGGCCATTGCCAAGCGCTAGCAGTTGTTTCGGGAATTCAGCAGAAGATGGGAGGTTCTGGAATGAGCCCCTAATTTTTTGGTCAATTACAACTTCTTGACATTGACGACGTTTTCAAGCATGGTTTTAGTAAATCAGCAGCATTAGACATTTTAAGCAAAATCATAGTCCCACCAAATCGTTTTATATCCCCTCGTAAATCCTTTATCGTTCGGTCAAGTACTTCCAAAGCTCTTGACCAAATTGTCGCCGAAATCAACAAAAAATGTCTTGGCTGTCTCACTTGGAGCATCGAGAAAGTAAATGCCTCCAGTTTTAACGTGAATCGTACACGTTCTTGTACTCGGCACATTTGTTTGAACTCTTCCGGTCAGTTCATCTAGATTATAGTCTTGTTCCCGTTAAATTTCGCGATCGAATGCATCTTGAATCGAACGATTTGACGCAGGCATTTCCAATGTCGACAGAAGATTGCCGCACATCCCGTCGGGTTCGACGGATCTTTTATTTAAATATTATATATCTCGTTACCAACCAACATTTAACCGAAATTTTCCACCTAGAAATCGTTCAAAACCATCAAATTATCCGAAAATTGCAAAATTTTTTCAATAAAAAAAAAACACATTTTTTGGACTTTTCCGAAATTTTCCGAGTTTTTCCCTAAGAATTTTCTATTTTTCCATTCGAAAAGCCATTCCGTAACAACTGCATACAAAATTCCATACAAAAAACCAGTTTTCGATTTTTCTAATTTCCTGACTTTTTTGGAGGATTTTCCCAAAATTATCTTGCATAAAACCCTCATACCAATTACGAACAATTTAATAAAAATTGAGCAAAATTGGCCAGCGGCTCTCTCTTGATGAATTACTACATACTGTTTACACCGTTTTTATACATATAGATTTCACAATAAACCGATTTTATCCAAGCAGCACAACAAATTTTCCACCTTTACGTCGTCTAAAATCATAAAATCAAGCGATATAATGAAACATTTCGTTGAAAAAATCCAAAATTATCCGAGTTATTCACCAAGAATTTTTCTATTCATTTCGCAATGATTATCCGAAATTTTCACGTTTACATCATTCAAAATAATCAAAAAACGATAAAATGTAAAATTTCGTCGAAGAAAATTCAAATTTTTGTAATTTTTCTATTATTTTCCAACCAAAATTTTCTATTTTTTCAACCGAAAAGCCACTACGGAAAAATTGCACACAAAAAGTTATACAATAACTCAATTTGCAATGCAAAATGTTTCTGAAAAAATTCAATTTTTTCGAGTTTTTCCGGAATTTTCCGAGTTTTCCACAGGGAATGTTTCTATGTTTCCATTCGGAAAGTCATTTCGGAGTAATTACCCAAAATTGTTCACTGTTACATCGTCCAAAATTATTAAATCATACGATAATATGCAAAATTTCGTCGAACAAAAAAATTCAAACTTTTTGAATTTTTCCGGAATTTTCCTTAATTTTCAACAAAAATTTTCCATTTTTCTATCCGAAAAGCCATTCTGTAACAATTAAACACAAAATTCCATACAAAAAGGCAATTTTCGATTTTTCCAATTTTCCGACTTTTCCGGAAGATTTTCCCAAAATTTTCTTTCACATAAACCTGCTCCTGGCAATAACAAATAACTGAAAAAAAGTTTGAGCAAAATCGGCCCAGCCGTTCTCAATTGATGAATTACTATACATTTTTGCCACCATTTTTATATATATAGATTATATTTAATAATTTATGTTATAATATTACTTAGAATAAAGTCATGCTTTTCTAAAACATTCACACAAAACTTGAAATTTTATCAATGTAATTACAAATGCAAATAACCAATTATGAGTTAGGAACATTTTTTTTATTTGCGTGATTAGCGTGAGTAGCGTGATTCACGCAAAGTATGAACTCACGCACGCTCATGCACGAAGATATTTTTGATGCTCACGTTCATGCACGCTCACGTGAGCAAATTTTCGACTTACTCACATTCACGCGTGAATCACGCGTGATTCACGTGATTCACGCTAATCACGTGCCGAGTGCCCATCTCTAGCATGTACCAATTCAACTGAAATTTAGAATGGATATTCGTTTGAACATTTTATTTACAAATGGACCCGGAAGGTGTCGCTGGGGTGGATTTATAATCAAAATTTAAACGAATGGACCAATATAACTGAAATTCAGAATGTATGTTTGTTTAATCATAAGAAACAATTGTATGTACAAATGGACCCGGTAGATGGCGCTGGGGTGTATTTATATCGAAAATTTTAATGCATGTACCAATGTAACTGAAATTTAGTATTCATGTTTGTGGAACCTTGAGAAACATTTTTTTGTATAAATTGACCCGGTAGGTGTCGCTATGGTGGAATTATAATGAAAATTTTAACGAATTAAACAATTTGACTGAAATTTAGAATTTATATTTGTTTTATTATGAGAATTTTTTTGTATATATGGACCCGCATTTGATTTGGCTGGGGTTGAATTATTTCGAATATTTGTCTGATTTTTTTGACATGAGAAAATTTTGAATGTATGTTTGGAACCAGTTGCCGGTGTTTAGCTTATGATACACTTAATTTTTGGAATGTCATTTAGTCACTTTTTTTTAACATCATAGTTATTCAGAAGTCTATATATATAAAAAAGATGTACATTTTGATGTCACCACTAATTGTGAAAACGGTTGACCCCATTTGTCCCAAAATTTCAGTGAAAGTTGGGGATTGGCTGTAGATGGTCACCTAGACCGCAAAAAGGCTTAAAGAAAAATGACTAATTTTTATAATGGCGCACTTTCTACAGAATTAGAGAGTTTCACAAAGTGTTTTTTCCCATTTCGAAATTTTAGGGGACAATAACGAAAATAGGAATAACTGTTGATATCACCCAGACCATACGGTTAATGGGGTTGCTGAGCCTAATGAAGGCATTTTTGGAAATTCGTACTCCTTAGGATAAAAAGGAACAATCACCCAGTACACCAACGCAAAAAGTTCTATGCAGTCAATCGGCTTAAAAATCTGGTTTTAGAATATATGCCTATCAATAAGTAAGTTTTCATCACATCATGGACGACACTGCTGATCCGTTTTAGCAATTCTTATAATAATATATAATAATCTTTAAGATATATGAAGAACAGAACTTGTCCGGGAAACCTCGCCCTTTAAAATGAAATATTTTAGAGGGCAAAGAAATAATCCAATCGTTATTAGATTTCAACTACACTCAACATATTTTACAAAAATTTGGAGGCAGGACGAAGTCTGCCGGGCCAGCTAGTATGTAATAATTTTACGTTTAAATATAAAAATACTTTTTTCACATTTAATATTTGCTGGTAATTCGTTAAATAATTTAAGACCATAATAAAAAATCGTATTCTGGCAAAAATTTGTTGGATTGAAGTTTAATCTAAAATCATTGACGTTTCTCAAGTCGTAGGGCTGGACGTCCGCCACATAAACAACAGTTTCCTTTAGGTATTAAGGCAACAAATTAAGTTTCATCTTATAAACAAAAATCATCGTGATCATTGCAAGGCGTTGGTTTATTGAAAGCCACTGCAACGCGTTCAGCATATCCTCAATGTGAAACAGTAGCGTTGAACAATATTCAAAATGCGGTTTAACTGTTGTGTTGTAAATGTTTATCGCAGTCATAATTCTCAAAAAAGCAATTTTCTTAGATATTTTTTTGAACACATATTTAAAATGTGATTCGAATTTCAGATTTGCATCAATTACACTGTGAGACAAATGGTAGGGGTCAGTGATCGGAGAGGGTTCAAACTACCTGAACTGGGTTTTTTTGTAACATTTACAATAAAACTGTTGTACTACGTGGCGTACGTGGAATATTACTTATGATATTCATACACCACCATATAACAAATGAGCCTAAAACGTGAGATATTCCCCTATATGATAGTTACTAACTTCAAATCAATATATCTCGATTCCTAGACGTGACCCAGCGAAACGCCGGGCCACGTATAACTTGTTTCTGACCGATATAACATTTCCCGTTGGTTTCATCCCATTCCGATTTTGACTGTCGCATAGTGTTATTATTCCCAAATATTTCATTTCATTGACCAGTTTTATTTCCACACCATCAATACGTTAACTTTCTCTACAGACTCAATATATGACCATAGCTTTCGTTTTTCCTGTGTTCAGTTTAAGCTTATTCATTCTTAGGTATTTTTCAATTCCTTCCATCTCCGAATTTAACTTTCGTATGCATTCATCTGTTTTTTTCGTTATAAAAATAAGTGCATCATCCGCAAACATACATACTTTGGACCATGTTAAAACTTTTTGAAGGTCATTAATATAAATTAAAAACAGCAAGGTTCCCAGTATTGCTCCTTGAGGAACGCCCATATCTATTTGTTTCGGCTTCGATAAGTATTCCCCACATCTCGTTCTTTGAGTTCTTTGATGCAAATAACTTCTAAAAAAATCTCAATTCAACTCCTTTAACGCCATTTATGGTCTCAAATGCCCGTTTTAAATCTAGAAAAACAGCCACAACACAATTTTTCCGCTGTACTTCTATTTTCCACCGCGATACAACCAAATTTAAGAGCGAGTCACAGCTGTGTTTTTTTCTAAAGCCGGATTGCGTTTCGTGAAATAAGTTATTAATTTCAAAGTATTTACTCAGTTGATTAAGCACCACTTTTTCCAATACCTTGCTTACTGTTGTTAACATGTTAACCGGTCTTATGTTATTGGGATCTTTCGTATTATTAATTTTCTGTATTGGCACAACACAAGATTCCTTCAGACAATGGGGAAAAATTCCCGTTTGCAGGGATTCTAAGACTATCCGATGAAGTTGTGTTCCTATTATATCGAAATTCTCTAGCAATATTTTATTTGACATAAATTGGTGCCACCTTCGTACCCAGCTATTTTTGAAGTATATACCTAGACTAAAAAAATCCCCAAAGGTTTTGGCCCCATTACATCGAGACATTTTTTTATGAATACTTTAATATTTTCACCCCAATACGATTTTTTGACCATTTTTAGGGAGTCCATATTTCATAAACTGTTCGGAATTTTTTCTTTCGTCTTCGGCAAAGTTGTAGATCTAAATCAGTGTGGTAAATCAACAACTTCGGCAAATCCTGGAAATGACCCAAGAGAAACAGATCGACACGTACCAACTTTTCGTCTACTATAAAGCTGCCTTCGACAGCCCGATACAGCAGAAATTTCACGAAGCCATGGCTGAGTTTGGTATTCCTGCGAAGCTGATACGCCTTTGCGGAATGACGCTAACTGACACTAAGTCTTTAGTGCAGATTTTCAAGGACTTTACGGAGCCAGACGAGGCCTAAAACAAGGCGACGGCCTATTGTGTGACCTCTTAAACATTGTGATAAAGATGATAATGAGAAAAGCTGCAGTAAACACGAGTGACACGATATCCAACAAAAGCCACATGCTACTTATTGTGGTCCCTAATTTTGCAGCTATAACGGTTTTTTGTGTCGCACATTTTCGTGCGACATGGCCTGGGAGAACATAAAACATGTTGTGGGGAAAATTCTAGTGAGGGTCGGTCATACATTTTTACCCCTCTAGGAGGCACCATGGAAGCGGCAGGAAGTTATAAAAAAAAATTTTAAAATAAACAAACTGTATTGGGACAACCCCAACGGTTTGAAGATAGAAGGTAGATATATTTGAAAAACTGTTGGGTATGCAAATATATTGGCAAATATAAACGCTTCTCAAACAGTGACGTTCGCATTCGTCGATAAACAAGTAGATGCCGTTAGTTGTGAATCTAAAACAAACCAGTAAGAAAGTTGTAAACTTCCAACTTTTTTATTATCCAAAAAAATACCAATAAAAATACACAGCGGCCATGGGAAATACACCAAAATGTTCACCACAGGCCAGAGAATTCAAATTCCATATTAAAATGTACGAAAATGTGCGACGTGGCCTCAGGGTAACACCTGGGTGTCGCATGAAAACGTGCGACGTGGCAACCAACGTGTTAAACGAACAATGAATCTACTCGTTTGGGAAACTGCGTGAATGTTGACAACTATAATTTCAAGGTGGTAGATAATTTTATTTACCTAGGCTCCGCCATCATCAAAACAAACAATGTCATCCTCGAAATCCGGAGAAGAATCCTGCTTGCTAATAAATGCTACTACGGGCTAAGCAATCGATTCAATGGGAGAGCCCTCTCTCGACGAACAAAACTTCAGCTATACCAGATACTGGTTCTACCTGTCTTAATGTATGGTTTAGAATCCTGGTTTATGACACAAGCGAATGAATCGATTCTGGCGATATTCGAGAGAAAAATACTTCGTAAAATATATGGGCCCAACATCGTTAACGGAGAGTATCGGCGTCGTATGAATCATCATGTTGTACGCATGGACGAAAATGCACCAGCTCGAAAAGTCCTCGACAATGAACTCGATGGACGGCGCAGAAGGGGGCGACCAAAAATCCGTTAGAAAGACCAGGTTACAGAGAACCTTACAGAACTTGGTGTGACTAACTGGAGAAGAAGCGCAGAAGATCGAGGCGCTTATAATATTTTTCTACGTGCGGTATATAATCCACTGTGATTGCAAAGAAGTACCAGCAAAGTAAGTAAGTAAGTATATTATTGGGTAACACAGTACAAAATTTTTCAGTTCATTAATTTGGACTCAATTCTGAGAACTTCAAGTGAAAGTAGACTCCAATAGAAGTTGTTTTGCATCATTCATTTTGTTAAGTTACATGCCAAAATAATTTTATATCGATTCGAAGTTAGTAAGTATCGTATAGGGGAATTTGTCACGTTTTAGGCTCTTTTGTTATATTGTTATATAGTGGCGTATGATTATCATTAGTAATATTCGACGTAAATCATACGCCACGTAGTACAACAGTTTTATTGTAACTGCTAGAAAATAAACCCAGTTTAAAATCTTTTGATGAATGGAAAAGTGAAACTATTGCTTACGTAGAAAAACGTCGTATGAACATATTAAAGGAATTGTAATTCTTATTTTTTTAAATTTGTTTCAGCTAAATCGGACTAGTGGTTCTTGAGTTATGTCAAACAAAAGAGCCTAAAACGTGGGAAAAACACCCCTATACGATACTTTCTAACTACAAATCGATATTTAATTATTATGGCATGTAACTTGACAAAACGAATGATGCGAAACTTCTTCTTTTTGGGGCTACCTTCACGTAATATTCTCAGAATTGAGTCCCAATGAGCTGAAAAATGTTGTAGGTGTGATATCAAATAAATGATCATTTATTTGACTTTACAATTGAACAGGAATTTAAAAAAAAACGTACCACCTACCATAATATACAGTCTTCTAGAAATCCAATCCACTACATTTTTTATGCAAAACTTATAAGGCATCGTCTCACTGTGCCAGTAGCAGACCCTCAATTCGCCTCCTCTTTATCAATCTTTCCTACTCTTTGTACTTCACAGCAATCTTGTTTATTTCAATTTCGATAATTTAGTTTAGTTTGTTGTGTTCTCTAGTATTCCTTCGAATTTGCCATCTGTTTTACTGTCCATCAGTGAACCAAGCCGACCCAAAATTATCGGCGGCGGCGGCGTGGTCAATATGATGTCGGCGGCGGCGGCTACATCATCGGCTCAAAACTATGTATATTTAATTTGCTTGAAAATTTCTTAAAATTCCAAAAAAAAACATGCAAAAGTGTATAATTTGGGGTGGGGCCCAAAAAAAAGGAAATACATGTGGCACACATTCCTTTTTACGCCCAAAAACGTGAAAATCAAGGTCAAAAAAGGGGGGTCAATATAGGGGCCCTTGGGTTCTATGATGAACCCCTGTGTCCGGGTACTCATATTAAAGATATTTTCGGGACGAATCCAATGGTGTGTTTTTTAAAACAGTACGGTGTTTTAGGGAGCCAAAAAAGCGTCTATTTGGGTATGATTTGTCATATTGTGCGGCTGCCAAAATAAGTCGACCAAAGCCGATGTAAACAGCGGCGGCTTGTAAGCAGAAAATCGAACCGGCTCCGACTCGCCGCCGCTACTCACTCGGTCGGCTTGGTTCTCTGCTGTCCATATCTTTTCCTCTTTTTATTTTTTCTATATACTTTTCGCCTCTATTTGCAGTTCCATCATCTACAAATTCATAGAGCAGAGCTCAATGCAAAAAATCATGTTGATTTTTCTTTATTCCTTTTGCACTGACATTCAATTCATTTGTCATGAGTAGTGCATTGTGTCAAAAGCGTCCAGCGGCAATAGAGGAGGGCGGTGCGATCATGTGTGTGGTGCCGTATCCGTGTGTGTGTGTGTTTGCGAATAAGTCTGTATGATTCTTGCGCTGTCTGACTAGTAGATACGGTCAGTCAGCCAGCCATTGGAACAGCGAAAAAAAAAATTGTGTGTAGAGTAAGTTTTTTTTTACAATTCTGCGAATGTTTATTTTGTTTTGCTCGTAGGGGAACTAGTGTGGTGTGCTGGGCGCTACAACAAGGAAAAGGCATTGATAACTATGTATGGTTGGATGTAGTGTATAAAATGCAGTAATACCGGTGCGGCCAATCTGCCTTTTAACCTATGGTTGGGGGTGGCAATGAATTGGCCGGAAGGTGTTAATAATATCTGTATATAAACATGTGAGTTGGGAATAGACTCTTACAATTTTGAACAGATTGAGGTGAAATTTCGGTGGGGAGTCGTTCATTTGTTTGGAATGGTTTCTAGAAGGTTTATCTATAACTTTAATTCGGAATAAATGGGGAGGAAGTTATTTTCATAAAGATTATTTGTTGTTAGATTACTTACAAACTTAAAAGTCAAATATACTAAAAATCATTTAAATTTTTAACATTTAGCGATTTTTCGTTCTTTTTGTTGCATACCTATAGGCAGGTCAAAAAGTGATTAGAAAATCAGTCCAATGCAATCCAGGTATATCGATACCTTTATATAAAATAGACTCAACTCACAAAAAGCAAAGTAAGCTGGAGCAAGAAAATAACATAATAAAATAGGACCAACTATAACAATAAGGATTTTTTTAATGCAGTTTTAATTCAAAATATTAGCTCTAATCAGAACGTAATTAACATGAATCAATAAAAAAATCAATTTCTTTATAATATGAGTTAAGTTTTTTTTTATATTAAGGTAATCATATTCACATACCCTATGGAAAATGGAGCGCAATTGTCTAAAAGTTCCTGTTCCTGGAAAATTACTTATGATAATCATACGCCACCATTACAAAAGATCCTAAAACATGACAAATTCCCTTTATACGATACTTACTAGCTTCAAATCGATATTAAATTTTAATGGCATGTAACTTGACAAAATTAATGATGCATAACTTCTTTTTGGGGTTACTTTCACGAGCAATTCTCAGAATTGAGTCCCAAATCTATTAGCTAAAAAATGTTGTGCTGTGTAATCCGTAGAGTGACAATAGGAGTTGTCGTGTAAGAGAAACAAATTGCAGTTCTTAATTTGTTGGTACAACAAAATTACTTTTGCGTACAATTAAAGTTCTTTTAGATCAGTCAACGGCGTAAGGTAGCCCATGGGCGAGAGAGACTCACACGCATTCGCTCATAGATTGAACGAAAACCAACAAATGCATGCAGTCTCGCTTGAGCATTCATACGATGCAGTTGTGTCGACACTTGTTGTTGGCACGCCCATAAAAGAAATGAATTTTTTCGGTAAAAAATAATTCTAATATGTTAATGTACATTGCCATGCGCACGGCAGTAATATTTATCAATTAATTTTGAAAAAAAAAAAACTATAGAACGATTTCCTTCACTACAGTGCGAAAGGGAAGAGCAACTCACCAATACCAACTCATATTGTGGTTGTATGGTTGTATTTTTTTTTTTGCATAATTAAAGTATTTTTTGGTACAACAAAAGTGTACAATAAAGTACTATAAACGAACTATTTGGTACAATAACAGTACTTTTTAGTACAATAATAGTACTTTTTTGGAAGAATAGACTTTACTTTTTGGTCCTTAAATTGTGCTATTTGGTATAATAAAAGTACTTTTTGGTACGTCAAATTGTAGTATTTGGTACATAAAATTACTTTATGATACAATAAAAGTACATTTTGTTACAATAAATTTTTTTGATACAAACAATTTTACTTTTTGGTACAATTGAAGAATTGTGCCGTTTGATACAATAAATTGTACCATTTTGGTACAATAAACATAATTTTTTGTAACAATAAGTTGCACTATTTGGTATATTAAATTGTAATATTTAGTACATTAAATTGTACTATTTAGTAAAATAAAAGCACTTTTTGGTACCATAAATGTACTTTTTTGTACAGAGTACCAAAGTACCTTTTGGTACCATAAATGTACTTTTTTGTACAGAATACCAAATTACTTTTTGCTACCATAAATTTAGTTTTTGACACAATGAAAGTACTCTTAAGTACAATAAATGTGATTTTTTACAATAAAATTACTTTTTTGGTCTGTCATATACATATGTACCATTTGGTACCTTAAATTTACTTTTTGGTACAATAAAAGTGCTTTTTAGTGCAATAAATATAATTTTTGTTACAGTAATATGTACTATTTGATATAATGAATTGTTCCATTTGGCAACAAATGTACGCTTTGGTACAAAAAAAGTACATTTTGATACAATAAATTGTACTATTTTGCGCAATAAATTGTACAATTTGGTACATAAAAGTACTATAATTCATACAACTAATTAATTTTTGCATAAAAGTACTTTTTGGAATAATAAATATAATATTTGGTACAGTTATATGTGCGATTTGGCACCAAAAAAAGACTTTGGTAAAATAAAATTACCTATAGGTAGAATGATTTGTACTAGTATTTGGTACAATAACAGTACTTTTGGTGCAATAAATGCACGCCATGGTACAAAAAAAGTGGCCTTAGTTACAACAAATTGTACTGTTTGGTACAATCAACTGTTTAAATGGTACAATAAAAGTACCTTTTGGTAAAAAAAATTGTTCTTTTCGGTACAATAATTTATACTTTTTGGTACAACAAATTGTACTGTTTGGTACAATCAACTGTTTAAATGGTACTGTTTGGTACAATCAACTGTTTAAATGGTACAATAAAAGTACATTTTGGTACAAAAAATTGTTCTTTTCGGTACAATAAATTATACTTTTTGGTACAATAAATTATACTTTTCGGTACAAAAATTTTACTATTTGGTACTAAAAAAACTGTTTGGTACAATAAAACTAATTTTTAATTCAAAAATTTAGTTTTTGGTAAAAGTACAAAAAATGTAATTTTTTGAACAATTAAAGTACCTTTCGATAAATTGTACTTTTTGGAGCAACAAATAGTACAATGTGGTACATTAAAGTTACTTCTGGGTACAATAAATTGTACTAATTGGTAGAATAAAACTTTAATTTTCCACAATAAAAAGTACTTTTTAGTGCAAAGGTTTACTATTAGCACAATGAATGTAATGTATAGTACAATAGTCTTGGTACAGAAATATGTACTATTTAGTACAATAAATGTTCTGTTTAGTACAATTAATTGTACTTTATGGTCTAATAAAACTACTTTTTGGTACAACATATTGTACCTTTCGGTGCCAAATTGTACTTTTTGGTACAATAAATAGTACTTTATGTTGGAACATTTATATTTTATTGTACTTTTTGGTTACAAATGTACTTTTTAATACAATAAGTATTATTCGGTACAATAAATTTTACTAATTGGTACAAAAACGCAATTCTTGTCACAAACTAATTTTTTTTTGAATCATTTACTGTCGTGCATATTTTGTTTTACAAAATACTGTTTTGACCAAAACACACACTCTTGCTTTTGTTTTGGTTTATTACCAAAAACCACACAGTTGTCATGTACTTGTCTTTTCTTGGCTTGTCTTGTCGTGAACTTCGATAGCTCAGTGGAAGCGACGTAGACTAACAATCCGAAGGTGCCGGTTTCGATCCCCGGCCGGGGCACTGGCCAAATCAATATCGACGAAAAATTAGTTTTTAAATACTTTCGAGTTCTCCAGCCAACACAAAACTCATCCTAGATGCTTCTACTACAAAAAATCCAAATTGAGCAAGGATCAAGGAAAAAGGATCGCATGTAACACAACAAGCCAGCTGGCGCCATCCCTGGTGGAATTTGGCGGTTAAAACTCACATCAACAACACCTAACAATCCTTGACACAAACCTTGTTATCTACAAAGGAACGAAACAGAGTTGCCAACAATGATCATATGAGAATCGGATTAAAAAAAAAATCAGAATACTGAGTACCAAACAAATTCATAGATCCTAATATGTATTTAAATAACATTTCAAAAAAAATAGTAAAACTTTAATTTTTTTGAAGGTACCTAATTGAGGATTTAATCATTTCATAAAAAATGCAAACAAAAATAACCCAAGCCAGTCCAGTAGCCCGTTTCTGTAAAAAAATCGGCAAGTTACCGATTTGTATGACGTCACACTGTTTCAGTCTTTAGTTACCGATATCGACAGAACTACTGTTTCTGTATGTTGAAATCGTTAAAAATTCGGTATGTGATGAAAAAGAACACAAATCGAGTGAAACGTTACGAAAATGAATCAAATGACAACAACTATGAAAAGTGTCTGATTGTTTTTATTTTGAGTGTTTTTTGGCACTTTTCCATTAAAGAAGAGTCGTTAGATGCATTTATCATGCAGAATATTTTAGTCGTAATCTTTGGGCATGTATAAATTTGTACACAAAGACACTTTTCATTCATAAATTGCTTATTATTCAAAATATTTTCAAAATTTATTTGAAAATAATTTAATAATATTCGTGATGTGTAAAAAATCAAAACAAAGAAACAAATACAATAAGGGAATCGGTATTCGATTATAATTTTATCTTGATAGAAAGGAAATACAATTTTAAATTTATTATTAAGTGTTACCCTGATTCCTTTTCATTGAAATTCAAAACTCGTCAATTAATATTCAAAAATTTCAATTAAAATTCAAAACACTGTAAGTAAAATTCAAATTTTCCATTGAAAGATCGAAAAAAACAATTTAAATTTAAAGTTCGTCAATTAAAATTCATAACACATCAATTAAAATTCAAAACACATCAATTGAAATTCAAAACTCAAATGAATTGACGAGTTTTGATTTTCATTTTAATATTTTGTATTTAAATGAGTTGAATTTCAGTTGATGAGTTTTGAATTTTAATTGACAATTTAAGAATTTCAATTGCTATTTTTATTATTTTAAATGGGAAATTTGAATTTTAATTGATGTGTTTTCTATTTCAAATGCACTTTTCGAATTTCAATAGATTTTTTTTTAAATTCTAATTGGAAATGTTCTAGTACAAATTCAATAAATTAGTTGTATCCGAATATATCAAAAATTGTTTGTTACTTTATAACAGCGAGATATATAAATCATTTTTCCATTATTACAGTGATAATAATTGTTTATGAATCCATCTTAAAAGGGTTTTTAAGGCTATCACTGATATCCAAATTAATAAATGTGATTTAATCGAAAGTACCCGTTTATCTATGAGTACTAGTTATTTTACATATGCACAACATTTTACATTTATGGAAATCGGTAAAGTTCTCACCTGGCAAAAAGTCAGTGAGAAAACTATCGATTCAAATTTTTTACAGAAACACTTTATTAAAATGTTCCTATGAATTGAAATCAGAACATGCGATTGCTTGTCGATTTGGAATGAGTGAATTGAACAAAAATCGATTCATAATCCTACAGAAACATTTCAGGTGAAAGTGACGTCAGGGTGACGTCAAATCGGTAATATGGGTCGGTAACTGCAATCGTTATGAGTTACAGAAACGGGCTACAGAGTTGCAGTGCTTGATAACACCTTAAGTTTAGTACATACTCATAGGGGTTATAATAAGATCCAAAACGTACGGTTTTGGACTAAATAGGGCTTTGGCGCTAATATTGACCTATGTTTTCAGGTTTTAGAAGGCATTTTTAAGGGAATAGTATTTTTTTTCCAACGTTACCTTTATTAAAAGGTTCATAACCGTCTTTAAGGTACTAAATCTATACGTACTTACCTTTTTTATCTCCAACACCTGTTGAACTCCCGCGTCGTCGTTCGTTTACAGCTTCAATAAATCCAAAAGGGTTAAACCGCACTATAGCTTGTCATAACACTAAGCAACACCAGCAGGGGCCAAATGTTGCACATCATAGTAGACATATCAAACGTAGATAATTGACAAAATGCAAAAAAAAAACACGACGAAAAAAACTGGCGGCGGCGACGGCGACGACAACAATGAATACACAACAAAAGTAGAAAAAAATGCACACAAGAACTACGACAACGTTTCACATATGATGGCAGCAAGAAAGCAACAATAAAAGTTTGAGGATGGCGGTGGCTGCCAAGCACGCACACACACACACTCGCACTCACAAATGCTTTAATTCACACACTTTTTATATTTGCTTTACAACACTTCGGTAGTGTGTTGTTGTTGTTGTTTGCTATATGCCGCACTCTCTCTCTCTCTATCTCGCACTTACTCTCTGTTTCACATGTGGATATGTTTAGTAATTTATTGAGAGTAGACTAGAGATTTTTTAATGGCTGGCTGATTTTTGTTTTTTTTTTGTTAAAGCTTGTTGACGACTATGCGGTGTGGTAGGGAGCGGTCAGATCACCGGAGACGATGTTTGTTTCTTATTTAACACACAAATAATTGAGGAAATTGTTGTTGCTGTTGTTACTATTATTTTTGTGGGTTTGTTGGTTGGGGTTTTTTTTCAGCTTAGCTTTTTTTTGCGTATGAAAATTTAGTGTAAAAGGAACATTTTGAGAACAGTAGAGTTTTGATGTCACTACTTTTTTTATTTTAGTTTGTATTGCAGATGGTAATTTGTAGAACTGTGGAATACATGGTAGAATTTTATTTGTACATTAGTATATTTTTTTGTGTAAAAAATCAGAATTCCTTGTTTATCTTTTATCTTTTTTTGTTGACGGAAATTTGTTTCAAGCTAAATGTGTAGAATAGTCAAATTGGCTATACATAGTTCAGTATACGAAGCGGATCACCGATTTAACTATTATGTATACTGTTACACACTACAACACATGATTTTGGGACTGAATTCTGAGATCTGCACGCGAAAGTAGCTCCAAAAAGAAAAAGTTCTGCAGCATTCGTTTTGTCAAGTTACATGCGATAATAATTTAATACCGATTTGAAGTTAGTAAGTATCGTATAGGAGAATTTGTTTGACATAACGTTGAAAACTATCCTGGAGATGTTCTGTGGAAATACTTTTCTAAATAACCGGTTAATCGACATCAAAAGCCCTGGTATTCGATAATTGGGAGCAGAATCCACATACCCTCTGACACCCGACCGAGAGGTGCAAATATATTTTCGATTCCGAATTTGCTTTTCCTTTACCGGCTTTATTTGATATTAATTTTTGAACTTTGAGCAACGGCACAATATTTAGCCTATTTAAAAAAAATTTTGATTATTTTTTTTCCTTTTTTCTTAATTTTGTTTTTTTTTTTGTAATATTTTTTTGAAAGCTAAAGCTATTCTTTTTTTCTTATTTTTTTTTTAAATTTTACAAATTTTCCCCCCTATGAGCTCATTTGCTGCCACCTTAGGGAATAATGTGAAAAAATTTAAAAAAAAATTTTCTCTTGAATTTTTTTTCTTAAATTTGTCTACAATGTTTTATTTTGTCCTGATTTTTAATTTTTTTCTTCACTTTTTTACCATATTGCATTTTCCTTGAATTATTAAATTTTTTTTTCCCTGCATTTTTCTGTTTTTATACCCTCATCCTATGGGTAGGGGGGTATATATCATTTGATACGACCCAAAAGTGAAGGAGTCACGTAAAACCTTAGGTTTCTTTGAACCAACTTCGATTCATGACTTTTTAAGTCGTTTGAGCCATGTCCGTCTGTCTGTCGGCTGGTGCGCACGATAACTTTCGAAAGACGCAACCAAATGTTTTGAAACTTTGCACGAGTTAATATTTCCCCAAAACTACTTACGGTACTGCAAATGGGCTACATGGACCCGCCCCGCCCGTTACCTCTCATACAAATACATCATTCCGCCCACTTTAGAAATCGAGTAATAATATCAATACGCCCAAGGGGATCGTACCCAAATTTAGTAAAGCTATAACGGGAAAAAGTTTTGGAGAACAAAATTTGAAGTCAGCCACGCCCCTTCTGGTACCTCCCATACAAATGTACCCCTCCGCCCACTTTGGAGATAGAGTAATAACATCAATACACTCCACACGATCGTGCCCAAATTCTGTATTTAGTACAGATATAGCAGGATAGAGTTTTGAAGAAAAAACTGGAGGTCTAGCCACACCCCATCTGGTACCTCCCATACCCATCTGGCACCGCCCACTTTAGAAATCGATTAATATTATTAATAGACCCCACGCGATCGTGCCGAAATTCTGTATTTAGTAAAGCTATAACAAGATAAAGTTTTGGAGAAACAATTTTAAGTTTAGCCGCGCCCCTTCTGGTAACTCCCATACAAATGTACCACACCGCCCACTTTAGAAATCGAGTAATAATATCAATATAATAGAAAATTTGATGTTTTACCGAGGGTGAGGGTATTTGTAAGTCGGGTTGCCCGACTGAAACTTTCTTACTGGTTTTCTTCATTTTTTTTTAAATTTTTTACCTTATGAGCCCTTTTTTGGGCTCCCTAGGACCCGAAACTTCTCGCAGATCCTTGAAGGATAAACCGTTGATTAGTTTCTTATCTTTCATTTGAGTAACCGCACATTGGGGGTCATTATAGAACCCAAGGGGCCTTTTGGGTTGTATGATGACCCCCCAAATGTGGGTACTCAAATGGAACATATTTTCGAGACGAGTCCAAAGGTGTATTTTTCAAGCTTCTACGGGTTCCATGGACCGAATTAGACCCCAAAATCCTTGCTAGTTCTTAAAATATACAACATTAGATTCGTCTCGAAAATATCTTTCATTTGAGTACCCACACATAGGGGGTCATCATAGATACCAAGGGGCCCCTTTTTTGACCACCCAGGGCCCTGGCGCCAACTTTGACCTTGATTATCGCGTTTTTGGGCTCCCGCCCCATATTCTGCACTTTTGCAATGTTTTTTTTATATATCTGCCATTTTATTAAAGACATTGACGGCCTTTCAATTTTATTTTTATTTATTGTTTTTAATTTACTGCCTTTGAACTCAGGAAGTGAGACACTCGCCTAATTAAGGGAAGTGAGTGGCATGGTCTAGCAATAGATACATAGGTCCTATTTGTTGATTTTTCTTAGCAAAAGGAAATGAGGAAACGCCAAAATTGGTGAAATGGCCTTAAATGCTAACGAGACATTTTTTTAATTTATTAAATATCCGTTAGCATTTAAGTACAATGATCCTAATTTTAATATTTTTTATTGTTCTTTTAATTACTTTTATTATTATTAATTCCACTGATTTTTACACAGATGATTTTTGTTTTATGAAAATTTCCGTTATTTTCACAACACGAAATAAAATGAAAATTATGCCACTAATATAAGATTCATTTTTCTTGTTTTATTATTTTTATTTGATTTTATTTTTATCTCTTTAATTTTTAAAATTTTCCCTTTGATTTCTTAAGGGTTTCCTGTCTGCGCCTATTTTTTTTTTTTGTTTTGTTTCTTTTTTCTTTAAATAACCGAAATATACCGTTGCTTGCTCTTGTTCTTCTTCTGGCTTTTATTTTCGCTCTCCACGTTTTGTGTTTCCTTTTCCCTTGCTGTTTTACTGTTGATTTAATGGCTCTCTTGACTTTGTGTTTTGTGGCAATGTTGTTTTTGGTTTTAGCTTTTTTTTTGTTTTGCGGGTTTTATATTTTGCTGCTGTTACTGATGTTGTTGTTGTTGTGACTGCTGCTCTTTTATTTTGCGCTGCTGTTCTTTTCGCTTCTTGCTATTTTACCTTATTTAGAGTATACAATTTTGACATTTAACTTGAATTTTGTTTTGGGAGCACCACACCACACACACAAATCATACACCAACAAAAAAGAAGAAAAAACAATGTAGGAGCAACAAAAAAATTATTACGCGACCGAGTGACACAAATTTCTTCACACCGAATGACTTAATTCACTTTTCCTTTTGTTTGATCTCAAATGACGGCGGTGACGACGACGAACGACTATGGCGACAACGGAGACGAATTCATTTCATTTCACATTTTCACTTTCGTTTTCACTTTACATTTAGGGTTTTCTTCTCCGACGTGCTGCTGCTGCTGCATACACTAATTCCTCTTTAGCTTTATGCTTTTTGTGTTTTTACGTTAGTTAGGTACATACGAGTATCATCTGTGCGATGATGTGGTTGTTAATCATCGATTGCGCGATTTGATTTCCCTTTCGTTTTCGCTTACAAATTCTTCTATTTGTTGCTTTTGCCCTGCAGCGGCACTGGAGTGGGCAAACAGGAAGAAATTAGGTCTGTAGGCCAAGTAACCAACGAAAACGAGACCAGGCGCGCGAGTAACAACTTTGTTGCTGTTTGCTGCTCTCTTCACATTGACGACTGCTGTTCTAGGCTAACTTAAATCAAACGCAACGCGACGACGACGACACCACTACGACGCGTATTAACATTTTTAAAGTTAACTACTGGTGGCGATGGTTAACTTGGAAACTCTTGTGCTTACTTATGTTTAGCAACACCACGAGTTCGTCCAGACCTTAGTGAGAATTATCCCCGTCTGCTTTTATGTCATCATCCTCGTAGGCACAAGAACAAGCAGAAACAACAATAACAGCAAACTTGAAAACTTTACCGACGACTACGACCACGACGACAAAAACGCATTGACACTTAAAACGAACTGACTGAGTGACTGACTGGCTGGCTGGCCTGGCCCTCTCTCACTTTTGCATCCAACTCCTGTTCTATTTTGTCAATTTACTTTTGGCTTCTCGGGGCACACACTAAGAAGCTTTTCTGTTTTTTTTTTTTTGGTTTCTTTCATTCGTTTCTTTAATTCTTTGCCTTTATAGCAATTTGAAATCATTAAATTAGTGAGTAGATTTGCAACAAAAATTTACTCTTTTTAATATTTGCATTACTTTTCTTTTGCTATTCCTTTTCCGAGATGATTTCGTGCGTTAAGGTTACATTTACGTTAACTTAGTTTAAGGTAAAGGCTAACAAGTAGACCTCTAATAAAGAACTAAATTTTGTGTTCTATAAAATCGCGAAATACACAGATACCGACGAATGCCGCCGCTGTTCGCCGTTTGACGTATTCTTGTTGTTGGTGTTTAGTTGCCTCGCTTTTACCCCTAAAATAGGTTGCTCTCTTCATGAGTTAAAACGTCTCGAGTCCCCCCTCTTGTGACCGCAACCCTCTCTAACAACCCATGACAACTGTTATAACCTTGTCCCCCAAACTTCAATGCTTCCTTTTCGCCCCACACACCAGCGCACAACAATGCATTCTCTCAACCTAATTTTGTTTCTTTCATGTGCCCATTCCCCTATGTGTGAGTGTGTGTGCGTTGATTTCCTCTTCCTGCTCCCTTGCGGGTTTATTTCATCATACTTAACCTAAATTAATTACTTGTTATGCATTAGAAGAGGACAAAAAGTATTTGTTTCTTCATTTCCTTTATAGCAAAGTTTCTGTCGCTCTCACTCTCTCTCTCTGCCCATGTAAGCGAGTGTGTGTTGTGTGTGTCTTATTTTGCATTCCCTTTTTGTTTTCAGTTTTCCTAAATTTGCACAAAACTTTTTTTTTGTTTTGTTTTCCTCTATTTGACGTTCATTAAACGTTCTTGGCCTTTAAAATGCCATTTGAAGAACAAGGACAGAGATTGTGTGTTGCTGCCGCTGCCAACCGCGACGAAAAAGCTTTTCTGGTTGTGTCGTTGCTTGTGCAAAAATTTGCCAAGAAAAACTAAACGTAAACAAACCCAACGAGACAGGAGCTTTTTACTACGGAGTGTGGCTGAAAAGAGCTTAAAAGCATAACTTTCGTTTTCATTAAGAACATAAAAAACAAACAAATCACTTGGAAATAAACTTTAGTAACGGTTTATTGATGTTTTGAAATTGTCTATTCGTGGCCATACAAAAGCAACAGTTGTATTGTGAACAAAGGAATAGCGATGTGGCATAATGAACCCCTTTCGGTTCTATGATGACCCCCCAGGTGCGGGTACTCAAATGAAAGATATTTTCGAGACGAATCCAACGATGTTAGGTTCCTACGGGTCTCCTGCCTTTTGAATTTCCGAGATATACCAAAAATATATAAAAATAACATCGTTGGATTCGTCTCGAAAATATCTTTCATTTGAGTACCCACAAATGGGGGGTCATCATAGAACCCAAGGGGCCCCTTTTTTAACACCCTAAGGATGCTCTCATACAAAATGCACTTACGTGTTTTGAAAAAAAAAATATACATTGTACCAAAAGTACTTTTACTGTACCAAATAGAATAACATATATAACACCAAAAGTTCAAATCATTGTAACAAAAGTACAATTTATTGCACCAAAAAGTACAATTTATCGTATCAAAAAGTACAATTTACGTACCAAAAATTACTTTTATTGTACCATAAAGTACTTTTATTGTACCAAAAATATACAGTTATTGTACCAAATACTAAAATTTATGGTACCAAACAGTACTATTTATTGTACCATAAAGTACAATTTATTGTACCAAAAAGTAAAATTTGTGGTGCCAAAAAGTACAATTTTCGGTACAAAAAAGTACAATTTATTGTACCAAATAATGCAATTTATTGTACCAAGAATTACTTTAATTTTTCCAAAAAGTTAAATTTATTTTACCAAAAAGTACTTTCATTGTACCGAATAGTATGAATCATAGTTCAAAAAGTTAAAATTATTGTACCGAAAGTACAATTTATTTCACCAAAAAATACATTTACGGTACCAAAAAGTACAATTCATCGTACAATAAAATTACTATTATTGTACCATGAACTTCTTTTATTGTACAAAAAATATACATTTATTTTACCGAAAAGTATAATTTATGGTACCAAAAAGTAAAGTTTAATGTACCAAAAAGTACAATTTATTGTACCAAATAGCGCAATTTATGGTACCAAAAAGGTATAACTTATTGTACCAGGAATAACTTTAATTGTACCAAATTGTCTAAAAACTACAAAAAGTTCAAAATGATGTACCAAAAGTACAATTAATTGCACTAACAAGTACATTTATTGCGCCACAAAGTTCAATTATTGTACTAAATATAACAATTTTTTATACCACAAAGTACAACTCCTTGTACCAAAAACTGCAATTTCTTGCACCAAAAAGTACAACTTCCTGTACTATTTATAATACAAAAATGTAAAATTTATTGTAATAAAAAGTGAAATTTATGGTACCACGAATTACTTTAATTGTACCAAATAGTTAAATTTAATGTACCAAAAAGTACTTTCATTGTGCCGAATAGAACGAATTATAGTATCAAAAGTTCAAATTATTGTACCAAAAGTACAAATTATTGCTCTTCTTTAATTGTGCCAATAAGTAAAATTTATGGTACCAAAAAGTATTAATTATGGTACCAAAAAGTATAATTTATGGTACCAAAAATTTAAATTTATTGTACCAAATAGAACAAGTACCATTTTATGTTGCCAAAAAGTACAATTTATGTTGCCAAAAAGTACAATTTATGGTGGCAAAAAGTACAATTTATGGTGCCAAAAAGGTCAATTTATTGTACCAAATATCACAATTTATGGTAGCAAAACGGTATAATTTATTGTACCACGAATTACTTTAATTGTACCAAATAGTTTAATTTATTGTCCAAAAAGTACCTAAAGTTTAAATTATTGTACGAAAAATACAATTTATTGCACCAAAAAGTACATTTATTGATCCAAAAAGTACTATTATGGTACTAAATATAAAAATTTCTTATACCAAAAAGTACAACTCCATGTACCAAAAACTGAAATTTCTTATACCAAAAAGTGCAACTTCCTATACTATTTATGGTACAAAAAAGTACAATTTATTTTAACACAAAGTGCATTTCTGGTACCAAGAATTACTTTAATTGTACCAAATAGTTAAATTTATTGTACCAAAAAGTACTTTCATTGTTCCGAATAGTACGAATTATAGTATCAAAAGTTCAAATTATTGTACCAAAGGCACAATTTATTGCATCAAAAAATAAATTTATGTCACCAAAAAATACAATTTATTTAAAGTACAATTTATAGTACCAAAAAGTACAATTTATGGTGCCAAAAAGGTCAATTTATTGTACCAAATATCACATTTATGGTACCAAAAACGTATAATTTATTGTACCAGGAATTACTTTAATTGTACCAACTAGTTTTATTTATTGTCTAAAAAGTACCAAAAGTTTAGATTATTGTACCAAAAGTAAAATTTATTGCACAAAAAAGTACATTTATTGAGCCAAAAAGTACTATTATGGTACTATATATAACTTCTAAGTTCTTATACCAAAATGTACAACTCCCTGTACCAAAAACTACATATTATGGTACCAAAAAGTACAATTTATTGTACCAAAAAATACTTTTATTGTACTTAAAAGTACCAATTGTGATACGATACGAATCTTTTTATCGCTTCTAAAAGTATCAAAAAGTAATTTCTGATGCAAATGCAATGAGTGTCACCCAATTCTAGCAAATTAAGATACTCAAATGATTTAAAATTCAAATGACATAACGGTAGTCATTATTGTTTTGGATTTGAGAGAAGAGAGCTTATCGAGAGCTGATTAGAAATTGGAAATGATTAGAGAAAACCAATATGTCCGATATTGAGGCCTATTATAAATAACTTGAAGAATAAACTCCTTCTTTTGATTTTGACCATCGATTGGGCAAGTACTTCAAGGGTAACAAAAGTGATTTAAGTGAAAGTGAAAAAGTTATTTAATTAAAAAGTATTTTAAATATAAAAATGTTAACGTAAAAAATAATAATGTGCAATTTTTAAAATCTGCCAAAAATTTAACAAATGAATTAAGTTAGAAAACAATTACACATAAACTTACTTACTTTAGTGAAATAAATAAAATAAATAGAGAATACCACACGCTTCGGTCTTCTGCATGCGTTCTCCAGTTAGTCGTACCGAATGGTGGCACGTCGCCAATCACTTGGACCTTCCAACGAAGTTTGGGTCTCCCTTTCTCTCTGCAGCATTTACATCCATCCTGGAAACATGTCCCTGCCATCATAGTCGTTGGATTCTGACTTTTATTAGCTACGTCGATGTCGTGGTAAAGCTAATACAGGTCATGGTTCATCTGATGGCGAAACTCGCCGTCGACACAGATAGGTTCATATATTTTTCGGAGTACTTTTCTTTCGAATACTTCCAGGTTTTGTATGTCCGTTGTCGTACCCACGATTCGGCAGCATACAACAGAACGGGTAAAATTAACACCTGGTACAGCTGTTTCTCCATATCCCGAGATAAGATGGTATTACTAAAGTGCTGCCGAAGTCCATAGAAACATCTATTGGCTAGCACTATTCTCCGTTTAATTTCTTGGCTGACATTATTTTTCTTGTTGACGGAAGATCCGAGGTAGGTAAATTCGTCGACTACCTCAAAATAATAACAGTCAACGTTCACGGTGCGTCCCCATCGAGAGGACTCTTTGTTCGTCGAAATCATTATTTTTGTTTTGTCCTCGTTGACCGCTAAACCCATCTTTGCTGACTCCTTTTATAGTGATGAGAAAACTGCAGTAACATCCCGCAGATTTCGGCCAATGATGTCTATATCATCGGCATAGGCTAGTGGCATGTGGCTCTTGTGGAATATGGTGCCAGACATGTTGACACCAGCCTTTCTCATCACCTTCTTCATAACTATATTAAATAGTGTACAGGACAGGCTATCGCCCTGTCTGAGACCTCTTTCTCCATGCGCTAATACATGCTCCTAATCAGCACCTCCCCGCCTGCCTTAAACAATTGAGCTGGAAGACCATCGGCTCTAGCTGCTTTGTTGTTTTTAAGGCGGGATATAGCTACATGTTTCTCGCTCTGGCTCGTAGGTGGACAGTTAATACCATCTTTATGGATTGGAGCGGTGTCTTCTGGAGTAGTGACCGTATCCAGTAAAGTTCTGAAATGATCTCTCCATATCTTTAGAACGTTATCCGGGTCCGTCACTAGCTGACCATCACTGTCCTTGCAGGAGGGCAAACCTGTTCCACGCATTCTCACCTTAACTCCCTCTACTTCGTAGCAACTCTGTGCACTCATCCTGTCTCTTCTTCAGCTCCTTCTTTTTCCGTCTAAAGAGACTAGTTGCCTCTCGTCATCGTCTTGAGATGGCTTTAAGTACCCAAGTACGATTCTCGCAGTCCGTTCCATGGAGTCGGCTATATATTGCCACTGCGAAGTAATATTATCTGGGGTTGGAGCATTCTGTAGCAATTGAGTTAGGTGGTCGGAGTATGCGTCCGCTACCTCCGCAGAGAAATCAATCAGTCTGATGCCATTGTTTGTCGTTTCGGTGTGCAAACTGAATTTTCCGATGGAAGGCTCAAATGCGGTAAACTGATCAAAAGCTTTACCTTGATGTGAATTTGCTTCTAAAGAGGATCGTTGTCAATAAAAAAAAAAGTTTTCAAGAACGTCTTGATTTATTTTTCCAGGTTTTTATAGAAAACTTGTTGAGATAATTGAATAAATACATTTAAATTTTTTTTCGAAATGCGGTTCCGATAGAATGGATAAGAATGAAAATTGAATTTATGTAAGCTATTGCAAGTTAATTCATCAAAAAGGTCATTCGACATTTATAAAAAGTCCTTTGTTGGCTTGGCGCTGGCTTTTCCATATTCTGGTCTTCCATATATCTGGTTTCGGCTCATACATATATCTCTTCCACTGGCAACACTGCTGCTGAGAACCTGTGTCGCTTTTGATACACTAATTTTTTCAAAGTTCTTTAGATTGATTTGACTTGGCGTAAGTTTTTGGCAAATCCTAAATTAAAGTTACATACATGCATCAATCTTATATATGCTGTGCCGGTGTCTTTAATTAGAAAGTCGTTCGACATCATTGTATTGTGCAAAGATTCAAACAAGTGGCAATAGTCGAAACAAGTAAAACTGTGTGCACCATTGTGAGTTATATATGGCTTTTCAATCATTGCTACCAGCTCTTTGAAAATAGTGCGATTTACACCGCTTTGGTCACAAACAATTATCTTAACGTCCAGGCCTAATTGTTGCACATTCTCTATATTTTGTAGGACTATATGTTTAAGTTGAACGTTAGAGTACCAGAAGTAACACAATATGTTATTTTAGTACTTCTAATTATCAGCTATTCCTTTAAACATAAAATACAAACATTTATTTCCAATGTTTGCTTCTTTTTACCGTCTCCCAAATCTACGAATCGTAAATTAAGGCACAAGTTTTGCTCTTTCCTTCCATTTTATCTACAACGTTTTTAAGGTTCTGGAGAACATTAAGGTTTCGGCCCGTTGATATATATTTTGTTGGTCGCCAGCGTAATAGGCTAGTATCCGATGGCATAAAAGAATATGCTCGAGGAAAAACAAAATTATTTGTAATAACAGTTTGTCATCTATTTGCCATCTTCTTCCTGGATTTATTATTATTTGCGCCAATTGAATTGCATATTACGATGACTCCGGTTTAGCAATAACAGCTCTACTGCTATTATTTTCCATATCTTTATTCCTCTGTGAAAAATTTTATTTCTTCTAAGTTTTTTATTTGTAATCTCGTATAGTCTTTTATTATTTTTGACCATTTTATGGCGCAAACACAGTTTTTTGTTTTCTCCTCAGTTATTGTTGATGTGTTATCTGCTTTTTATTCCGGAGATGGCTTCTTCGAATAACATTTTGTTACTGGTAAGACATGCAATTCCTCTTCAGGATCTGATATGTCGCTTTTCATATTATCATCGACCTGGTATTTCTAATGGTTCGGCACGTCATCCATGTATTCGTATGGATCACTGGTATGTTTTACAACGACTATATTGTCTAATATTTACCGTCTCCCAAATCTACAAATCTACGAATCGTAAATTAAGGCACAAGTTTTGCTCTTTCCTTCCATTTTATCTACAGCGTTTTTAAGGTTCTGGAGAGCATTAAGGTTTCTGCCCGTTGATATATATTTTGTTGGTCGCCAGCGTAATAGGCTAGTATCCGATGGCAAGTTCAATTTTAACGTGTCGCATAAAAGAATATGCTCGAGGAAAAACAAAATTAAGTGTTTGTAATAACAGTTTGTCATCTATTTGCCATCTTCTTCCTGGATTTATTATTATTTGCGCCAATTGAATTGCATATTACGATGACTCCGGTTTAGCAATAACAGCTCTACTTCTATTATTTTCCATATCTGTATTCCTCTGTGAAAAATTTTATTTCTCCTAAGTTTTTTATTTGTAATCTCTGATAGTCTTTTATTATTTTTGACCATTTTATGGCGCAAACACAGTTTTTTGTTTTCTCCTCAGTTATTGTTGATGTGTTATCTGCTTTTTATTCCGGAGATGGCTTCTTCGAATAACATTTTGTTACTGGTAAGACATGCAATTCCTCTTCAGGATCTGATATATCGTTTTTCATGTTATCATCGACCTGGTATTTCTAATGGTTCGGCACGTCATCCATGTATTGGTATATATCACGTTGTCCAACGTCCATTATTTCCAATATTGCATTGCTATAAATGTTGTGCTTATATGGTCTTTCTATTACCATCAGCTCGTTTATGGTATGTACCATGCCGTCAGCCTGATTGTTATGAAGGCGTCCTCTATTTTCATACGTTTTCAAGGTTCCGCATACTTTGGTAATTTTGTTTGTGCCGTTACTGCGTTGAAATATGTTGTTCACTAGTCGCAATTGTGCTTTCTTAGCTTTTAATGCCGCATAGTTTCATCCACAATAATCGGGATGGCCTATATTTAGGAAAAAGTTGAAAAACTTTTTCGACTCCTGAATCACAATTTTTTATGCAGCATTTTCCCTAATCCCTGCTAGTTTTTATTTTATTCGGGTTTGGTGCTGCCTGTTCATAGCCTACGTTGAAAAATGGTTTGTGAAGACAAAGTGGCCTTTACAAATTAAATTGGAAATCGATATATATATATATCGAAAGTTATATTAAATTATCATATGAAAAATATACAAGCCCATAAATATTTTAGACGTAACAAATATTCATATTAACCTTTAATCGCTGATATGTATTTTTTAAAAAAAATTATATTTATTACATTCGTAAATGTAAGTAAATAGTGCGTTGCAATAAAAAAAAAACACTTTTTTCACATGTACAATTATTCCAATGATATCAACAAATAAAAACTACTCTTCTTGGTTTCCAAAGTTTCTCTTTAAAGATAAATAATTGTAATACCATAATCTCAATATTTTTTTTTAACTCAGTCCTATCAAAAATGAAAGGAATATTTTACTTAAATATATGAAATAATTTTAAGGAAAATTATTTAACAAATTTGAATTAATATTCACTGTAATCATATTTAATTTAATCAATTTTGACAATATTTTGATTGAAACAAATCTCCAAATAATTCCTAGTTTTAAAGTCGATGTGTTTAATTGCGTTGCATTGTTAATTTGTTAGATGCAATAAGTTCGATACAGTTCTCTTAGTATCGATTTGATTATGGAATTTGCTATCAATTAATAGATAAAATTAAATGATGTAAATAGTTTTGTTTTTTCTTGCGTTTTTACTTTCAAATATTTATGTTTGACCCATTATATTTTTAAAGTGTATCTCGTCTGATTTTTTTGTTTGAAGTTAAAGGAAATATAATCATTTGTCAATTGTTGGCAATACTTTATCCTTAAGTCGCTTATATCCAAGGAATTCATTATCAAAATGCCGCTGCACACCCGTGAATATGTCGACACCTTGTTAATTGTTATTTTAAAAATTTCAGCCCACTTTTTTCTTAATTCTGCATCTTTCATGGATGCGAAAATATGCTAACATCTTTCCAACAAGAAAATGGCCGCATCTTTCAAATATGCGGAATAATGCGAAAATATGCTAAAAGCGTTCCGGTGTAAAACGGCTATAACACATTTTTTAATTCTATCACTTTTTAATTTTATCACTTTTAATTATAACACTTTCACTTCATCACTATTTTTTTACACTTAAGATGTAGTTATCCAATCGATGGTTAAAACCAAAAGAAGAAGTTTTTTCTTGATGTTACTTACTCTGATTACTCTGATTGGTCTGTAATATCAGGAAACAATGTTCTTAGAACCTTAAGTACGCCACAGATAAAATGGAAGAAAAGAGCAAAGCCTGTGCCTTCATTTACGACGATATAACAATTCGAAAGATTTTTTTTTAAAAAAACTGTAAAATGATGGACGTTCATATCTCTAATTTGTTAAAATACATTTGTTAAATAAAATAAAAAAAGCAAATATGTTTGCAAAAAAAATCGTTCCGTTATTTCTTACGTTAAAATGTAATAAACAAAAAAGTTTGAAAATAAGCAAATTTGTCAACAAAAAAAAACAATTTTTTATTTTGAATAAAATTTGTCTAATATTTATTTCCGTTCCGTTTTTAAATATAGCTTAATTTCTTACTTTAAAATTTTAAATTTTATTGCTATAATCGAAAATTTTATTAATATTGAATTTATGCCAACATTTTTATTATGTTAAAGATGTTCGTACCTCGAATACTTACGTTGTTTAAATAAATAAAAAAAAATGCCTATCTGAAGAGCTGCCGGCATCTCTGAACTGGGTACCTCTTGTTCGCATCCTACATTCTAGTCCAATAGTTTTACGTTATCCTTTCCGCAATATCCTCTCGTTCCATCGTATTTACATTCTAAAATTCTAGCTACAATGCATTTAATTTTATGCACTAATGGTTGAGAATTTGATCCTAAAGTGGATCGTAGTCTATAACAAAAGTTTTCCCTAGCGTCTTGATTTATCTTTTCTGTTAATATGAAATTTGAATGTTGATTTTTGTTGGAGAGTTTTTGAGACAATTGAGTAAATGCATTTATTGTTATTACAATGCTCTGTAAACGAAAATTTCTTTTTGATTTTGGTTGTGGTGTTACTGCGACTTTAGGGAAGTATGCTTTAAGAACTTCCAAAGGTTGAAATTTTTCAGAAATGTGTTTCCGATACAACGGATTGGAGTTGAATGCATTAAAGCTTTTGCAATTTAATTCATCAAAAAGGTAATTCGATATTTTTAAAAAGTCCTTTGTTGGCATGGCGCTGACTTCTACATGTTCTGCTATAAAAAGGTAACGCCTTATACATAATTTCTATGCCACTAGCAACACTGGTGCATACACTCATTTATTTCATTTATTTATTCATTTATTTGCTTCTATTTAATCGCCTCCCAGATCGAAGAATCCATCTATATCGTCAGTTGTTTACAATTGCTTACGAATTGTTATTTCATCTTAAATTAAGGCACAATCTTTGTTTTTTCCTTCCATTTTATCTACAGCGTCTTTAAGGTTCTGGAGAACATATTTTATTGGTTGCCAACGTAAAAAGGCTTGAATCCGATGGCAAGTTTAATTTTAACATGTCTTGCATAAAAGAGTATACACGAAGTGAAACAAAATCAAGTGTTTTTAATAACCGTTTGCAATCTTTTTCCAGGACTTATTATTATCGTATTTCTGCCCATTGAACTGTCTCCGTTTTGGCAATAAAAGCTCTGCTACATATATTTTCCACATGATTTTTGACCATTTTACGCCTCAAGTAAAATTTTGAGTTATTCTTAAAAGCGACAGAAACACATTTGCGATTTGTGCACAAAATGTTTCATCAGAGTAGCGATACAAAAAAAAAACCAAATTATGCGGTACCTTGGCAACTTTTGTAAATAAAGGACGCATGGATAAATGATCAGGCTAAAAACACGGACGTTGGACAACTTACCGTTGATCCATACGAATAAATTGATGACAAGCCGACAATGATATTACAATAGCGGTATTCAGTGTTTGATGCTAATGGTCTTGCGAAAGTGCAAATGCAAAATATTGTAGTTTTTGTTTGCAATCCAACAACAAAATATACAGAATTGCAACTGTCACATCATTGCTTTTGCGCAACACTATAACTGTATAGCTTTTTTTGCTACGTTTAATGCGTTTACATCACTGATACTGGAGCAGCTGACATTTGTATACAAAAATTTAGAATCGCCAAACAAATTTCAAGATATGGAGCCGAAAGCTCTAAATAAAAAATCGAAAAGAGAAAACACAAAATTGATAACTAATCACTACTATCGACTAACTCTAACAAACAACACTGTATGAGAAAAACCCAAATTTTCACGACCAATAGTTCTGAATACAGCTGTTATCTAATTTACATCTAGCATTGCAAAGTTGCTTCAAATACCGCTAATGAAAAGCGATACGTCAGATCCTGAGGAGGAATTGCTTGTTCTGCTAGTAACAAAAGGAGCATTGCAGGAGGATCTACATAAATCCACAAGGCGCTGTAGATGGAGTAAGTGTACAAGAGCAAAAAAAGAAACAAATTGCAGAGGAAACAAATTGCAAAGAAATACGAGCACGAAGAAAACTCGAAGAAGCGAAACAGAAAAGTCTGTTGGAAAATCATACAAATACCACGCAAGCACAGCATATGTATATAGGAATGCATGGACGTTGGACAACTTACCCGTGATCCATACGAATACAGTGATGACAAGCCGAAACATGAGAAATACCTGGCCGATTGACAATGAAAAGCGATACGTCAGATCCTGAGGAGGGATTGCTTGTTCTGCCATAAAAAAAAGTTTATTCGAAGAAGCCACTTTTGGAAAGAAAAGCAGATAACACATCAACAACAATTTAGGAGGGAAACACAAAATTGTGATTACGACGTAAAATGGTTGATATTAATAAAAGGCTATTAGAGTTTAGAGACAAAAAACTTAGAAGAAGAAGAAATAAAATGCTAAAAAGAACAAAACAAAAGTTGAAAACAGATCTGGAAAATATTAGTAGCAGCGCGTTTATTGCTAAACCAGAGACATCGACATATAAAATTAAATTTACAGAAATAATTACAAGTCCTGGAAGAAGATGGCAAAACGATGACAAAAGATTACACTACACGCACTAGAATTTGTTTGTTTACTCGAGCATTTTCTTTATGAGAGACACCTTAAAATTAAACACGCCATCGGATTTCAGACTTACGTTGGCTACCAATAAAATATGTATCACCGGACCGTAAACTCAATTTTCTCCAGAAACTTAAGGACGCTTTTAGATAACTTAGAAAGAAAAAGCAAAGTCTGTGCCTTAATTCACAATGAAATAACAATACGTAAACAACTTGTATACAATCGATCTACCGACAATATAGATGGTTTCTTCGATTTGGAAAACGGTAAAAGGGAAACAAACATTTTAACTAAATGTTTGTTTTTTTATATTAAAAGGCAATGCTGACAACTGGAAGTACATAATAACATATTATGGTACTTTTGATAATCCTACCGGCTTTCAACTAAAACCATTTGTCCTACAAAATATTAAGATAAGATCATTAAGATCATTATTTGTGTCCAAAGCGGTGTAAATCGCACTATTTTCAAAGGGCTGGCAGCCACGACAGATCACATTTTATAACACAGTGGTGCGCATATTTTTGCATGTTTCGACTATTGGCACTTGTTTAAATTATTGTGCAAAACATAGGTGTCCACCGACTTGCTAATTAAAAACAGCGGAACAGCATCCTGACGCGTGAATGAGGAGATATATAACATTGATGCAAGCAATGTTAATTTCAGAATTTGTTCAAAACTGACAACGAGTCTGTCACATCAATGCAAACAACTTTGCAAAAATGAGTGTATCCAAAGCAACGCAGGTGCTCAGCAATAGTGTTGCAAGTGGTATAGATATGTGAATGATTCGAAATCTTTTTACATCAGAACATGCATAAGTCAGCGAAAAATGTCAGTGGACCTTTATGATGAATTAAATTGCAAAGTCTTCTCTCTTTATCATCCATTCGATCGGTACTGCGTTTAAGAAAAAAATCAACGTTTGGAAGTTTTTACGCCAAACTGACTTTCTCAAAGTCGCAGTAGCACCAAAACCAAAAATAAATTTCTGTTTGCATGGCATGACAATAAAAATAAATGCATTTATTTAATTGTCGCAAATACCAAAGATTTAAATTAAAATTTTACCAGGCAAGATAAATCAAAACGCTCTGGAAAACATTTTTCACGCTACGATCCTCTTTCGGAGTAATTGAATTTAAATACATTGTAACTAGAATAATAAATAAATACGATGGAACGAGAGAAAATTGTGAAGAGGATAACGTAAAACTAATGGACTGGAATTTATAGCCTTTTTACACCGAAACGCATTTAACATATTTTAGAATTATTCCGCATCTCTGAAAAGCTGAATTTAAGCGATTTTTCTCAATAATGTTGATCCGTCCACCACCAATTTCATCGTTTGCTTACATTTATCAGAAATAATGCAACCAACATGGAGGGACAAAAAAATAAAATTTTTGTCAAAATACCAATAAATGATTATTCCAATTAGTTAAAAGCATTCGCGCTTCGTGGACTACTGCCTCCGAAACAATGTTAATAAATTTGTGACACGATATTACTTGGCGGTTTACAAGGCGAATGAAAAATCTGACATTATGCGAAACTGCAGTTTAAAACCACTTTTTAGCATTTCGCATTTTCAGCTCAAAATGTGATATGCTTTTTTGGTGTAAAAAGGCTATTAGGATGCGAACAACAGGTGGCCACACCAAAAACGCCAGCAGTTCTTCAGATAAGCGATAAGGTATTCGACATGAATACAAATGACGAATGAATACCAACTCGAAATGATACTTTATCTATAAAAGAGTCATTGGGTTGCTAAAATGTACAAAATGTTGCAAAGAGATGGTCAAACCTCAAAGTACAAACATAAACACGTCTGAACAATTAATCCGATGGAATTTTAAGGGATAGTTAAAGTGGTATCAAACAAGTTTTGCGATGAAAGTCCATAAGCTTGACATAAAAGCTAACATGTACAGTGTACACTGCAATTGGCTTCTAGAAAACTTCATTATAATTCAATTTTAAAATACAAACTCAAAAATTTCAATTCGATCTAGAAGTTATTATACATACGTTCTAGTCCATGTGCTATTCAACTATTACTCCATAGTTTAATACCATATCCCTGACCCCATTGGGCAGATTTCCCTACTTTTCAGAGGGATCACATATTAAGTTCCTTTTTACGATTAAGCGCTTTGTTTATTAGTATAACTTTAGTTTGATACCGGTGTTCTGACCTCTTTCCATAGATTTTCACTTTTAGTAATCACAAAGTTTAGGAGATAAACGCATTTAGAAGTTTCCATGTTCATTTCAACTAATTCGTCATAGTTTGATACTGAATTTCCTATTTTTTTTATAGATTTCCTTAGAATATCATAGTGGTCACAATTCTCGCTTTTATTTTATTTTATTTTATTTTATTTTATTTTATTTTATTTATTTTATGTTATTTTATTTATTAATATAACTTTAGTTTGATATCAGTTTCTTGGCCTCTTTTCATAGATTTTCACTTTTAGTGATCACAAATTAAGATCCTTTCTCCGATTTAGCACTTAATTAAGGAGATAAACGAATTTAGAGGTTTCGATGTGCATTTGCACCATAGTCTCATACTGAATTTCCTATTTTTTCTATAGATTTTCTTAATATATCATAGCGGTCACAATTCTCGTTTTTTTCTCTTTATTTTAATCACATATTTTCCACCTCACCCGAATTTAAACACTATTAACTCTAACTGTCAGCTTATGAAATAGTTGGCAACTCTTGACGCTAAGCACAGAGTTGATATATAATGTAGAGCGAGTGAAAAACGTTGCAAGGGTTCAGTGATGCCAGAAACAGACGAAATATAAAGTGCTACGTGATTAACAAAATGACGGGTAATATTTAAGTTAATTATTTGAAAACTTGAATCGAGTATGCCTGAATTATTACTAGATTAAAAATTCCAAATAATTGACTGATATTAGACCATAGTTCAATGTAATCAATCAAATTTATTAAATTATAGCCTTTTTACACCGGAACGCATTTAACATATTTCCGCGTTAATCCGCTTCTTTGATGGATGCGACCAAAATGCTAAAATTTTTACAAGTATTTTGTTGTTGGAAAGATGTTAGCAATATGCGAAACTGCAGTGTAAAACCACTTTTTAGCATTCCGCATCTTCAGCTCAAAATGCGGAATGCTTTTTTGGAGTAAAAAGGCTATTAATTAAGACTTCTGGCAAATGCTGCAGGAAAGTCGCATTTAAGACTAATTTTTTTTTGTTCAATTATTTAAGCCAAACCAAAATTTCCATCAAACGTTTGGTACCAAATCAATACCACTTTTTGTACATGCGTCAAATATGCTAAAATTTGTACATGTAATTTGTTGTTGGGAATATGTTTGCATATTTTCACATCCATGAAAGATGCGGAAAAATGCACTGAGTTGTTGTACTTTGACATAACTGAATTTAGCGATTTTTCTCAATAATGTTGATCCGGCAACTACCAATTTCGTCGATTGTTTACTTTTATCAGAAATAATGCCAAACAACATGGAGGGACAAAAAAATAAAATTTTTGCCAAAATATTAATAAATGATTATTCCAATTAGTTAAAATCATTCGCGCTTTG
This sequence comes from Muscina levida, assembly GCA_964034835.1. Lineage (NCBI taxonomy): Eukaryota > Metazoa > Arthropoda > Insecta > Diptera > Muscidae > Muscina > Muscina levida. The sequence goes on along the minus strand of OZ035883.1, from coordinate 118,224,465 downwards.
TGGACTACTGCCTCCGAAGAAATGTTAATAGATTTGTGACACGATATTATTTAACGGATTACAAGGCGATTGAAAAACGTATAAGTTAAAAAACAGCTGACAATATGCCAAATTGCAGTGTAAAACCACTTTTTAACATTTCGCATATTCAGCTCAATATGCGAAATGCTTTTCTGACGTAAAAAGGCTATTAGTTGTTTGTCATAGAGTAGTCTCTCCTACATATCAATAATACTTAAAATTTTTGTTTGCCAAATATATGTCGTCACCTAAATATCAAAAAGGTGTAAACCTAAAAAGTCGAACCTACATACCGCTGCAAAATTTTAGTTTTCCACGTAAAAAAAACTATTTATTTATAAATAATAAATTTATTTATTTGTTCTTATATAAAAAAAATCGAGCCCTTTGGGCCATATATCGTCCCCTTAATATAACAATAGTGTATGTGCTCATACACCATTTTTTTTTATTGCATATTTAGAATCTCCATCATTGATTCTATGCCTGGTCAAAATTTCATCAAAATCTACTTCCACAATGTGTGTCAAAAGGTCATTGAAAAATGTACTGTATAATTTCTTCTTCAAAAATTTCATAGACATTCGATTTGACGAAAACTTTAAACTCGATTTTCTCAAAACACTAAAAAAATTATACACTATTGTTTTATTAAGGGGACGATATGGTTTAAAAAATACTACAAGTTACAAAAATAATATGGATATAATTATAAATCTTATATAAATAATGATGATAATACAATTTACTTTTTCGCTTAACCATAAGTGCACATGGTACGCATAAATTGAACTGTTACTCTGGGTACTACGCCAACATTCATATTAATAATGCATTTATATACAAATAAACTTACATAAATAAAAGAATTTTCATAAAGAACTTATACAATTGGGAAATTAATAAAATGAAATTTTTCTTTTTTCCTAAACCATAAATGCACATGGTGCTCATAAAGTGAAGTACTACTCTTGGGACTACTCCCACATACATATTTATAATGCATTTATATACAAATAAAATTACACAAATTATGAATTATAAACAATACTTTTTTGACCAATTTAAGCATAGTAGATTTTTTTTGTTTCATAAACTGTATTTAAGAAGAAAAAACATTGTATGTATAACGTTTTTAGCTTCACCTGTAATATTTTTTGCATTTCATTTGACGATATGTTAAATTTTTGTTTTGTCCGACTACATTATTTAATTTTAAAATATTTTCAATACTATTTCAAATGTTATCAAAATATTAATTAAAAACATGACAGTTATTTATATTTTAATTCCTACAAAATTTCTTACGAAATTTAAATTGTCTACTTCAGTTTCATTGTTTTGCTACCAATGCGTCTCTACACCGCCGTTTATATTAATCAACCGGCTTATGACTCTGACCGGCATCACTGTAAAAAAATAAGCAAGAAAATGCTAAAGTCACTCAACTATCAACGGATTGGCAACCCTGTTGTTTGTCTTTTGACTTTGCTTTGCTTCTCAGTTCTCTCATTCTTGTCAGTCAAAATAAAACAAAAAACATTCATTTACAAAACAAAACTTGCGAAAGTCACTCGATAGAATTTTGGTCTTGCGGAAAGAAGCAAAGGGAGTTGTGAAATTATTATTATAAAACAGCGATATTTTTGTCAATTGGAAATTGAACTACACACTTGAAACGCGAATAAAATGATGTGTTGTCATATTGGTGCATGAATAATCTTGCATTTTGAATACGCGAGTGTGCGAAAGCAAACGAAAAGTTCGTAAAGTGTTCACAACAGTTCTATTGTGTGTGCGTGCAGTGAGTGAGTGTTGGTGTATCGAAAACAACAAAAATTTTCTCCCTCTGTTTGGGCGACACACCAAAGCAAAAAAAAACTTCCTGCCCAAGGAAGCAAAGCGATATGGAGAACTTGGAAGAAGATACTCAGGAATCTATTGTAACAACCATGGCAGCCTCTGCTTCGGCAACAGACATAGCTTCTTCTTTAGTGCCAGTTGTGGATAACCTCGTCTCCTTGCCTCAAGAAAATTTAGATGACTCTGTGGTTTTCATACATCCACAAATTGAATTGGTGGACCTAACTTCACCCACCCAACAGCAACCAGAACAACCCTCAGCATCGACCAGTGCAGGCACTGGTGCTGCCATAAACAGTGGTGGCTTGTTAGGACCACTTACCTTCGATGAACCTTCATGTTCCAAGGATACTTTAAAGGGTAATGTGATACAAAAGATCTGAATGCATTACAATTTGTACACATTTTGCTTTGTTCACTCTTACGCTACATATAGATTCCACCTGTTTAACAGCCTCCACTACTATTGACAATCCCTCGTCATCACCCTCAGGGTCATCAGCTGGGGCATCATCAACTACTGCTGCTGCTGCTGCTGCAGTCGGTGTTGCTTCGGCGACAGCATCTACCACCAGTGTGTTGGAATGTCCAATATGTTTGCAAACCTGCATACATCCGGCACGATTGCCCTGTGGTCATATATTTTGTTTCTTGTGCGTAAAAGTAAGTAGTACCAAAATTTAATTGTGAAATTAACATGTGTTTGTCTACAAGTTAAATTGTAAACGAAAGGAGATTTTACATAGTGAAGGGCAAAGATTTTTTTATAATTTATTTTGTCTCTGCCAAAATGTACTTGTATAAACTGCTCTTCAACATGTAATAATAAAGTTGTTAAAGAAAATTTTTTTTACGGGATGAAGGAGAACATCTTTATCACAAAAGAAAAATAATTCAAATGCAAACCCAATAGGAAATGTTTAGCAGTAAAAAATGTCTTTGGGGAAAACATTTCTATAAGAGACACAATCAGAGACAATATCTCCATAAGAAAAATATAATAAAAAACCCGAATAAACACGCGAACATGCTGTAGAATACCAGCATTTTATTTCACACATTTCAACGTTATTTATGAAATGGCTAGTCTAAACAAAATCCAAGAAAGACATATTCCACTTACACCCACGCACTTTGTATGTGTTAAATTCCAGTTACTTTATTCTTATCCTTATCCTTATCTACTTCAGTTGCACCAAATGTTTTTTCAATAGCAGCTACACCATTGAAATTCATATTGTGTGTCCTTAGACCTAACATAGTATTCACAGGCATATTTGTTTAAGGAAAATACCATTATATTGCTGTCCATTGGTTAGTTTACAATGTGTTCTCAAATACATGATTTACGGCCACTGACTTATTCTAAACATAAATGCTATAAATCCATTTGACGCTTACCTAATTTATTATTATCTTCGCTTTAACTGCCGCTACACTTGAAATACAATTGAATAATTCAGGATAATGTACAACATATGGTATCCACATATTTGATGTTTTCGGATGTAACCAGATACGAACAATTGTATAAGAATTTTAACAATGACAATTTGTCGCGCCGCAATCCTTTCTATAAACTAACATTTGTATTGTTTACATTGTGAGAGGCAGTTGTTGCTATAAACAAACAATTCTATAAAAGATACCAAAAATAAAACCCAGTAAAAAAATAGAAAAAAGAATCGAGTGTGGAATTAACAATATTTAAGGCAACTGATTGCGGACTCGATTAATGGAAGCAAAAACATAGATGAATCTATCAGTAGCAGCACGTAGAAAAGTATTCCAAGATCTTCGGTCTTTTGCGCTCCGTAGATAGTTCGTCACAGCAAGCTTAGATAACAGCTCTTTCACCTGGTCCATCCATCGGAGTTTTGGTCTTCCCCTCCTGCGCCGCCCATCGAGTTTATTGCCGAAGTCTTTTCGGACCGGAACGTTTTCGTCCATTCGTACAACGTGTCTAAGCCAGCGCATTCGGTCTATCTGAACGCGCTTGACCACATCGATGTGGTTGTACAGCTCATACAGCTCATGATTCAGTCGACGACGGTACTCGCCTTTAACGACAATGCGTCCAAATATTTTGCGTAGTATTTTTCTCTCGAAAACTCCCAGAATAGATTTAACCACCTGCGTCATTAGCCGGGATTCTGCTCTGTAGAGTAAGACAGGCCGAATCAGTGTCTGGTAGAGTTGGATTTTCGTTAGTCGAGAGAGTGATTTATCATTAAAACGCTTGCTCAGCGCATAGTAGCAGCGGTTTGCGATCAATACTCATCTCTTGATTTCCCGGCTGACATTATTATTTTTGTTTACGGCTTTGTTCGTCAAAACAAATAACTTAGTTTTGTCCTCATTAATCACCAGACCCATTTCTGCCGACTGCTTTTCAATACTCAAAAAGACCGCAGTAACATCCCGCAGTCATCGGCCAATGATATTTATATCATCGGCATACACGAGCAACATATGGCTTTTGTTAAAGATGGTGCCAGTCGTGTTTACTGCTGCCTTCCGCATGGTCATCTGTATTATGATATATTATAAACCAGAGACCGTAACTGTTATAACTTTTATTTATAAAAGTCCCTCTTTAAGAGTTATTTTTGATTTTTATTATTTCTCTCCGAAGATAAGAATTATTTTTGATTTATATATAATATTAAAAGTCCCAAAATAACAATTATTTTTGATTTATATTATATCGCTCAGAAATAAGAGTTATTTTTTGATTTCTATTTTAAAAGTCACAAAATAATAATTATTGAAGACTTTTTGAAATAGAAATCAAAAATAAAAATCATTCAATGAGTTTTCCAAATCGAAATCGAAAATAAAAATCAGACTGAGACTTATATTTTTTCTGATGAAATATAAAATTCACTTGAAGAGTTTTATTTTTTGTTTGTTGGAATAAAAGTCTTTTGGTTCAATCGATATGCAAACAATATTTATATTTTGGCTAAATTAATTACAATTGTGGGACGTTCTTACCAGATTTCATTCGTAACTACACAAAGCAACGAAAAAACTATGTTTTTATACCATCACACTTAGGGATGATAGTAAAGGAAACGTGTTAGATTCAAAGAATGTTAAGACCAAATTTGTTTCAGGACTTCTTAAGACGATTGGGTCATGTGCATAAAACTCGAGTAAACCTTAATTTAATGGGCAGAATTGCTCCACCGCTTCTGGTACATTCCATAAAAAAATAGATATTTTTGGATAATGAATATTTGTTTTACAACTTCTAAACGGACAGCTGGATGATATATGAATTTGTTCAGCTTAATTTATGAATATCATGAACATTTTGCTGTTATAGTATCTTAAATTTTTAAGATATACTGTAGGCCGAAACCATTTGAAAGTCGGACATAAGCTGAACCATCCTAAAACCCTTTCTATAAACAAACATACACAAACGGACGGACAATCGGATGGACATTGTATATGCATGGATATACATAACTTCTTATAAAATCAATGTAATGTAATGTGTATGTCTCTATTAAAGCGTTGTATTCGGACAAACGACAATATTATGTAATACAAATGATATTTGGCTGAATGAAGAATGAGCTTCTAAGGACAAGAGTTCCATAAAGATTTCTAAAGTACCTTGATTAGGTGTTGTGCCTAGTCTGAGAAACCCAAAGAAAGTTATGATTGTCTTTTGAAGCGATCCTGTGTGGTAAACGCGAATAACGTCATCAAGCTAAAACACCGCTAAATACATACATAGGATTGATGAAGCATGCATTTGGTTACATTTGCGAACTTGTTAAACGTTGTTGCGTGAGATGGTACACACTAGCCAATTAGCTATTTTTTTGAGTTAATTCAATTTTGCACACGTTTTTGCCATGGTTAACTCACAGTTTTCGACCTATAAGTGGCCTCTTCGTCCAATAATTTTTAGTTAAATATACTCGTCTCGTTGAGCTGATCATAAATATATATACATTTATTTTATTACGAAAAACAATAATGCCGTTATCAGCAAAAGACTTTTATTTCAGGACTGAAGAAATAAAAATCTTTGGGTGAGTTTTATATTTTGTTTTGAAAAATATAAGTCTTCGATTGATTTCTATTTTTTGTTTGGGAAAATAAAACTCACTTCGTAATGTTTATTTCAAAAAGTTTTCAATAACTCTTATTCAGAGACTCAAAAAATAAAACTCAAAAATAACTCGTATTCAATGAGGGATATAATATAAATCAAAAATAACTCTTATTTGATGAGAAATATAATAAAAATCAAAAATAAGAGTTACTTGGTACTTTTATCATAATAATCACAAAATAAAAGTTTATTGCGAAATTCTATAGAGGAAGTAAAAACCAATGCATTGGTGTATTTAAAATAATTTTAACACATTTCCTTCACATTGATTTTTTCAATTGAAAAATCGATCAATATCTGCAATAAACAGATGGTAGGTGTCGATTTGCATTTCTTGGGTCTTCTCCAGGATTTGTCGTAGTGTGAATAACTGGTCGGTCGTGGATTTACCGGGTCTAAAACCACACTGATAAGGTCCAAACAGATTCGCTAAAATGGGCTTTAGTCTTTAACATAACGCACTCGACAGGACCTTGTATACGATGGGTAAAAGTCTGATCCCGCGATAATTGGTACACACACTTGCATCGTCTTTTTTAAGCACAGGAAATTCCAATCATCGGGCATGCATTCCTTGAGCCAAATCGCCAGCTCATCGCCGCCGGCTTTAAAAAGCTCTACATTCATTAAAAAATAATCGATCGAGTAGATTGTTCTTTAGAATGTTTTTTGTAATGCATAAATAGAAATTGGCAACCAGAAAAGCAAATGTTTATATGGGAATGTGCCTCCAATGTTATGTATTTTTTTTACTGGGCTTGTCTGTGTAAATATTGTCGAAGAAATTAGGAAAAAGAAGAGGTGTCAGAGACAAAACTGGTTATGGTAAATTTTTCAAGGACATATCGTTCCAGTTCGACAAAAGAGTGACAACTCAAAATTAAAAAAAAAACTAAAAGTGTAACTCTTTGGTTAAGTCTTAAGAAGTTATTCTGAAAACACAGAGAGTGACATAACGGCTTTTTACAAAAAAGGATACTAAACAATGAAAATTATGTTCTTTGTTGGTTTTTATCTTTTTATTGCAAAAAATTAAAATTTTGTTCTCTGACATTTATAAATGTTGTTAAATTTTCTTAAAAAAATTTGTTTTTGATCAAAACAATTTCTGAGGGGTTTTTCTATAAGAAAAAAGGTGACCGTCAGATTTTCCTTTGAGAGTCCATAGGGAAACGTTTTTACAGACATAGTATTCTAACAAAAAAAAGAACCTGAGAAGAAAAGTTGTCTGTCACACAATAAGAAATACATAGTCACACAATACTTACTTACTTACTTACTTAATTTCACTTTACACCCCATGAATGAGGTACCTACTTGTTTATCGACGAATGCGAACGTCACTTTTTGAGAAGCTTATACTGCGAAGTTGCTGTCAACAACATCGAATGACACAATAGTATAAAGGGCCCTTTACACAGGCAGACTTGTCTGGGAGACAAAAATCCCTGTAAACATCTGCCTTCCCCATTACACTTCAGACGTATCTGTCGAACTTTAATTTTTCACCAGCAGTCAACATGAACATGAACATGAATTTTTTACAGACAAATCTGCGCATACCGAATACTTCGCCCTAGACTGCGGGATAAGTCTGGGCGGACATTATATCCCACAGACTTGTTTGCCAGTGTAAAGTGGGCTTAAGAAAAGTAGCCACAGACAATATTTTCAGTAAAAAAAAAAACAAAGTAAGTTATATCTTTGGTAAGAGAACGTTTTCTATAAGAACAATTGTCAGTGACAATATTTTTGTATGAGGAAAGGCTAGAAATACATTAAGTGACAAAATTTGTTCAACAACATATAATCCTACCGTAAATAGTTATAACAAAAAGTTTTGTTAGAAAACATATTAAAAACAAAAAGTTTTGAAAAAAATTTTCGAGATCAAAATGTCTATACAAATTTTGAGAAGGGACAAACTAGTTTAAAAACGTACTTGTTCAAAAGTTCGTAATTCTGAACTTCTTGCAAAATTAAATATATTTCAGGAGTTATATTTTGAAATTATGCCGAAAGCAATTACTCTTATATACTACTATCTTAAACTGTATAGATAGTTTTGTAATAATTCGCTTCAGTTTTGTAATAGTTCATATCCACATATTTTGAATTGCTTGCAAAATAGTTCAATGGCGACAATCAACTTGCGCCCGACTAGAATTTCTAAACTGGTACTATTCTAGTAAAAAAAAGGACAATTCCAGTTACCAATATAACTATATATATGGTTGGAAAGGCCGCAGTCTCTTCTTTCTAAATTCACTGAGAAATTTAAAATCGGTTGATATTCAACCACGTTACTGGCTTATAAGTGCGTAAAGGTTTGAAAAACCGGTATCAACGTGGACTTTATGAGCTATTAAGGTTGCCTAGACACGTTCAGATTGGATTGATATGTTCACGAAAGTTGTTTATCTTTACCAGGGCTACAATTTTGGCGAACAGTGTTCAAAAAAGTGAAAAAATAATAAATTCTTCTTCAATTTTTTTTTGGAAAAACGGCAGGAATAACCATCCTTTTTGACATAATTTGTTAATAAAGTTAGTGCGCAAAACTCCCAGCTACATTATTGCCGAATACAGTTTAGCGCTATCACGAAGTGTGAGTTAGCTGTTGGACAAAAACTGATGACACCTTTTTTCATGGGGCTCACTGATTTTGAGAATTTTTAGGGGCCCATAAAAAAAAATGGTCACCAATCTCGCCAAACTGAGTATAGGGTTTTATTACCCTTCGATAGTAGAATCGAACCTACACTATCCCGTTTTTGTATTTTTTTCACTGTTGCACTGTGTAATTTTTTTGTAAAAGCCTTCCATTCCAGAAAGTCGGGAAAAAGAATAATATGGCATTGAAATGTCAAGTTTTCGAAACTGTTTTGCTTCTGGACATGGGCCAGAAAATTTGTTCAATAAAATAATTTTAAAATTTTAAAAGATATATTCAATTATTTGAACTTTTCAAAACTTTATTTAATTTATAACAATATAACTAAAATAAATATAAAAAAAATTGTCAAACATCACAATACTATTAACAGAATTAGTCCACGTTATTAGGGTTTCCATAACAATAGCTGTTAGCGGCAATCATTTGAAAAAGTCTTTTATAGGAAATGGTTTCATTTTCACGATAGTTGATGAGGTATCAATTTTCTATAAAAAATTTAAAACGATTCCTTGAAAAAACTTGTCATTCAAATTTTTCTAGTAAACAAATTTGATTGTTAGGTTAAATGTATGTTATTTATTTTGGTGACAAGTAATTTCGTTTTGTCGAAAATAAGAATTTTTTTTTTATGTTTTAAAATTGATGTTTATTATAATGTAATGGAGTTCGAAACGCGTCATCCTAGTGAGTGACAAAAAATTGTCATTAATATTGACAATAAAAAACCTTTTTTTGATCGTTAAGCTAAATTTAACAAACTTAATACGTTTATTATAAACTTTTATACAGAACAGTTTGTATAAAATGTTTAATATTATTTATAACAATGAAACACTTCGAATGCAGAAAAATAGCCAATTTGTATTTTCTATAAAAATGGTTGAAAATTATTTATACCAAAAAATTGCCGGTATAACATAGATTAGCTTTTTATATAATTGTTTTTGTTATTATTCGTTCTGTTTATGTGAACATTGATTAGGAATTTATTTCGAGCTCTAGTTCACACAAACATTTTAATATACAAACTTAAAATCACAGCATGTTTTAAACATTTGTTGTCTGTATTTCTTCCCCTACAATAATTCAATTAAACATTTTAATAGTTATACGAATTGCCATGGTAACATATAGCCTTTCTTCCCTATCCAAAAAAAAAACAACAAAAGACTGCATATTATAAACTTTTATTTTGCTAATCCATTCCATTTTATTTTCTTCCTCTGACGTGCTCGGCATACATATGAATAGATATGCTGTTTTTGTTGTTGTTTTATTTTGGGCATTCAGTCCAAAAAATTCAAATGCGGAAAGAGTCGAAACAACAAAGAGTGTTGTCTGCTTGCCACCCATCAGAAGCGGTCGTTGTTGACAATGACCTTCAAGATATGTTTTGGTCACTTTATTTGTTGTAATTCAATGAACTTATTGTTATCAATATTTTGTGTAAGAAATAATATAGAATTTTCTACAATTATATAGGAAATTAGTATAACTAAAACAGATTGTCGGCGGCGGAAGTGTCTACTGTTGTCACGTTTCGCGGCGAGTCTAGTTGAATCAACATTGCTTTTGATTTGGGTAACATGTTGCTATTTTATGAGAGGTGTAGGTGTTTTTATAGAATAGTAGTGATAAATGTTAAATTTTTTAAATAAATAGGACAAAATGACCTACTTGTTGTTTAGACCTAATATTGAATTGGTTGAAAGAAACATTTGTGCAGCCATTGTATTACATATAAATATAAGGGATATGATAAGATAGGATATTTTATAAAAATAAAAATATATGAAAAATGTCGTTAATTCAAATGTGTTGCCCATGAAAAATTTCACAGTTTTTCCCTATTAAATATTTACTCCTCGCTTTTATCTGTTTTAAGATAACTTAAGCTTTTCTGTGTACTAAGAACCAATAATGCCTTAGAAACCTTTTATTTGGCATTTAAATCGCTATATTACCATTGAAATTCTTTTATGTTTATGTCTTAAATGACATTAAACTTTTGAACGCATAAATAATCGAAATTAAATCGCAGTCGTTATTTGCTATATTCGTTTTAAACTAATTAACCATAAGTATGCATGTGCTAGTTTGTAGAAAATGCAATTTTTGTTATTAATTGCACCGTAAGAAATGTTTGTTCAAATGAATCAATTAAAATGCAATGCATAAGGTGAGCTCACAGTATTTTGTTTGTTGTTGTTGTTGCATTTTACACTATGGCCAATTTAGGCCTTTACTACTGGTAGTGTACTTGAAACTATAGCAGTCGTTGTCAATGCATTTATTTACATGAACTTCCTACTTGACGCCGAGGGATGTATGAAAATGTGGCATTAAATTGTTTTAGTTGTAAGTGTTTGTTTTTCAAATTCTATAGCAAAATGTTATGAGGATTGTTTTTATTCATATAAAATATTAGAGTCACAGTATCGTGAATCTAATATTTACTTTCAGGACACGGAGAGTACATTAACGCTGTTAAGATATGTACAGCAAATGGCATCACTGTGTATAATGATGCCAAAAACCGATGTTGTCCAAATAGCGACTGTGAGCCACCCAACAAATTTAGGGGTCACCTTTGACAGCCTATTTACCTTCTCAGTTCAAGCCACTGCAATTACGCACAGATTGCCGCTAGCCGTCAGCACTTGGGTAGGGACAAAAAACCTTGTTGGCTACCTACGAAATAATTGGCCGGTCAGTGGTAAACAGTGGCAATCTCCCGCCTTAAAAACAACACAGCTGCTGGAGCCGATGGTCTCCCAGCAGAATTCTTTAAAGCTGGCGGGCAGGAGCTGATTAGGAGCATGAATCAGCTCATGGAAAACATCTGGCAAGAGGAGAACATGCCCGGGATTGGAGTCTCAGTCTGTTATGTCCCATATACAAGAAAGGAGTTCGTAGTGTAAGAACTACCGTGGAATAAGCCTATTACCAATTGCGTACAAAGTCCTTTCAAGTATATTGTGTGAACGTCTAAAGCCAATTGTAGAAAAACTTATTGGACCATATCAGTGCGGCTTTAGACTTGGCAAATCTACGACGGATCAAATATTCACCTTACGACAAATCCTGGAAAAAACCCATGAAAAGCAGATCGACACCTACCACCTCTTTGTCGACTACAAAGCTGCCTTCGACTCTCCTATAAGGAATAGACTATATGAGGCCATGTCTGAGTTTGGTATCCCTGCAAAGCTAATTCGACTTTGCAGATGTACCTTGGAAAACACCAAATCCTTAGTTAAGATTGGTAAATATCAGTCTGAACCATTCAACACAGAAAGAGGTCTCAGGCAGGGTGTCCTATACACTATTTAATATAGTTATGGAAAAGGTGATGAGAAAGGCTGGTGTCAACATGTTGGGCACCATATTTCACAAGAGCCACATGCCACTAGCCTATGCCGATGATATAGATATCATTGGCCGAAATCTGCGGGACGTTACTGCAGTTTTCTCATCACTAGAAAAGGAGTCGGCAAAAATGGGTTTAGCGGTCAACGAGGACAAAACAAAAATAATGATTTCAACGAACAAAGAGTCCTCTCGATGGGGACGCAGCGTCAACGTTGAAAATTATTGTTTTGAGGTAGTCGATAAGTTTACATACCTCGGATCTTCCGTCAATAAGAAAAATAATGTCAGCCAAGAAATTAAGGGGAGAATAGTGCTTGCCAATAAATGTTTCTACGGACTTCGGCAGCACTTTAGTAACACCACCTTATCTCGGAATACTAAGAAACAGCATTACCAGGTGCTAATGTTACCCGTTCTTTTGTATGCTGCCGAATAATAGGTGCTTATGACAACGGACATACAAAACCTGGGAGTATTCGAGAGAGAAAAGTACTTCGAAAAATTTATGGACCTATCTGTGTCGACGGCGAGTTTCGCCATCAGATGAACTGTATAAGCTTTAACACGACATCGACGTAGCTAAAAGAGTCAGAATCTAACGACTACGATGGCTGGGACATGTTGCCAGAATGGATGTAAATGCTCCAGCGAGAAAGGTGTTTGAAGGCGAACCTGAAAAACGGCGCAGACCACTCCTTCGCTGAGTGATAAACAGTGGAGAAATATTCAAAGGTGCAAGATGCAAATAAGCTCTAAACCCCACCTACATGAGTAAACAAAGGTCCTCCCAGTCAGGGAACATAATGTCATGCTCACCAAACAGTTCCGCCTGTAATGTCTTTGGAGGAGAAGTCATCCCAACTTAAACATTACACAGTTGGATGCTCCCCCGAGGTATGTCAGGAAGGACCTTTGTTTATACGAGAAGAACACACGAAATTATGAGCAGGAATTCTTAGAACGTACCTCGTTTGTAGAAGCTTTTAACGAAATTCATAGAGACGCCATCAATACCGCGGTTTCAGGTTACCGCATGAATGTCGTACTTGGAGATCGTCTACCGCCCGAAGTTCAAATAAAGAAAAATCTGCCATGGAAGACAAGAGCCACTGGTACCGCATAGACCGTGTAGTCCCTTACAAATGCCCAGCGTGTGGTCAGGGTTCCCATGATATCCTCCTCATATTCAGCTGAACATACCAATGGATTTATGGACTAACCCAGTGGAAGTAGCCGAATTTTTAGGCTTGGACCTCAACGAAGAATCCCCGGATTAAAATTGTACAGTTTAAGCTGTTACAACAACTACTGTGTATGACTGCTGTTACAACAACAACTGTGTATTACAGGTGCTAGACGAAGCAGAGGATATGGATATGATATTGATCTTGAAGAGCCTGCAGCACAATGCACTAGCCTTATCGGGTAAAAGTGATGATGCGGATCACGCATCGATATTGTGTTTGGTTCAGCAGTCATGCATGTGACATAGGACTGCACTGCGGAACGGACTATTTGGTTCCGACAATGGATTTTTCATCAAGCTCGGAGATAATGATTCGGAACATGATCGGGTGTCTTCAGCGAAAAATTCAATGCAGCCAACACTTGCGATTTGATGCGAATACAGTTGTTTTTCAGGCGGAGATCTTCGCCATTATAAAATCTGCAGAGGCAATATTGGCAATGAATATAGAGGTAGCTATCAGTAGCCGCACGTAGGAAAGTATCCCAAGCGATTCGGTCTTTTGCGCTCCGTAGATAGTTCGTCACACCAAGCTTAGTTAACAGCTTTTTCACCTGGTCCATCCATCGGAGATGGGGTCGCCCCCATCAAGTTTATTGTTGAAGACTTCGAGCCGGAACGTTTTTGTCCATTCGTACAACGTGTCCAAGCCAGCGCATTTGAAGGCGCTTGACTACGTCGATGACGTTGTACAGCTCATGATTAATTCGACGACGGTACTTGCCGTTAACGATGATGGGTCCAAATATTTTGCGTAGTATTTTTCTCTCGATGTCTTCCAGAATAGATTGATCCGCTTGTGTCATTACCCAGGATTCTGCGATGTAGAGCAAGACAGGTAGGATCAGAGTCTGGTGGAATTGGATCTTTGTTCTTCGAGAGAGCACTTTGTCATTAAATTGCTTGCTTAGCACATAGTAGCAGCGGTTTGCGATCAATACTCTTTTTTTTGATATCCAGGCTGTCTTTATTATTATTGTTTATGGCGGAACCAAGTAAGACAAAATCATCTGCCACTTCAAAGTTATACTTGTCAACATTCACGCAGCGTCCCAGACGAGTGGACTCTTTGTTCGATGAAACAAATAACTTAGTTTTGTCCTCATTTATCACCAGACCCACTTCAGCCGACTGCTTTTTAATGTTCGAAAAAGCCGCAGATTCTTGTTTCTTGGGGCTGGCAAAGCCACTGAGAGCGCTCTTAGCACTACCGAAAACTGTGTCCAACTCCGCTGGTTCAACAGATACAATGATACGAGATAGCGCAAGATGTGTTACGGAAAGGCTCAACCCTGAACCCGGCCAATCGCAGTCTGGAAACCCCGCAACGACTGCATGATATTACTCGATATATAGCAAAAACTGAATGTAAGACGAACCAAATCACTTTTAGAACTGGATAAAAGGGTTGTCAGGCGACTAATAGGCGTAATTACAGAATATTGCGATGTTAGGGCATTTACATCGAACTGGGAGACAACACTAGAGGACTTTTAGAATGTGTAACGATGAGGAGGCAATTTTAACTATTGAGCATTTGCTCAGCCATTGCCCAGCCTTGCCTAAAAGAAACATTCTAAGGGAAGTTCTATTATGATAGTCTTATTGAACAATTGTTACGTAACGTGGAAAATCTAATGGAATTCATAAACGGTTTGAGCTGGCTTACTGTCAGGAGACCCCATAGTGTCTCAATCTAAGTCATGCCCAATCTCGATTACATTATTTATAAACAAGTCGCAGGGGATAATTCCCCGGAATACATATGTATACTATTTTTTATTATCTTTTTCAAAATCTATAAATATTCTAGTCTATGTTCTCTAGTTTCATTTCATATAAGACAACCACAATGGACCGAGTGGTGTAAAGACATAGTCTCTTATGACTGTGTGATTACTTGTCTTCAACCTAACGTATCCATGGATGTCAATTTCTTTGTTATTAAAAGTAACATAGCGTCTGGGCTAAATAATTATAGATAAAACAATTCATTTATCTTAAACTAAGATTACTAATAAATTTGTTGTAATTTATTTTTAAATTTTCAATCATTTTAATTATGTCATTTCCCCTATATTTTTTAGGGTGTTGCCTATAAAAATCGACGATGTGCCATGTGCCGACGTGAAATACCACCCGAATTTCTTGATCATCCTCAGCTTGTCAATGGCATTGAAGATATTTGCACCACCAAGGCCACTGACGATGGCTATCAATGGTTTTATGAGGGCAGAAATGGTAAGTAATTTGTAAAATCGTTAAAAATATGCCTATAATTATGGTAATGTAGTTTATGAGCTAATCTAAGTTTTGCTGTAAACATCGATATCTACGTATGATTGTTTTTTTGTTTTTTTAATGCCCACCTTCCCCTCCGTAGGTGGCTGGTGGGCATACGAGTTACGCACTGCATTAGAAATCGAGGAAGTCTTTCAAAACTTACACAACAAAACACAAACGCAAACACAAGCTAATGAGGAAAAGGAAGAAAAGGAGCAACAAAATCAGCCACAACAACATACAACAGACTCTAATATCCATAATAATGAAATTGAAATCGCTGATGGTGAAGAGAATGATGATGATGATGGTGAAGGAGATGATGAACACGAGAATAAAATCAACGCAGATGGTCAAATCATTGACCAACCAAGTCATCTTTATAATATACTAATCTGTGGTTCAATGTATATACTGGACTTTAAACAAATGATACAGTATCCACAACATATGCCATATCGGAAACGTAAGATATGCCGGGCCAAAGGTTTGCCTGCCAAAGGTGTTGCGGGTTTATTGAACGCACGTCGCAGAGGAAGAAATTATAATAACCAAAGAACCAGACCCTATTAAAAATGCAGTCAATGAACATTCAGAAAATATATATAACAAAAGGCATTTTTCCTTAGGGATCAAGTCTTGAACAAATAATTTGTACAGCTAATTATGCCTAATATATACTATGTATTTTTAAATGAAATACCTAGCCGCAAAATTTGCCTAAAAAGAAAGTTTTAATGAACTTATAATTTCCTTATATGGGGTGTGATAGGTATTAAGAAGAAGAAGAAGATTTCTTTATAAAAAGCTTAATTATTAACTTTGCTTTAAATAGAAACAATCCTATCACAAGTGTGGTATCTAGACAGCAATTGTCTTATTGTATAGTTTACGAAACTTATTAAGTTTCTGTTATAATTTCATCTTTAAACACCAAATCGTTTTAAGCCAATCAGTTATTTTCTTGTGTGTTTTGAACAAATCTAAATGTATTATCCATACTATGAACATAACCAAAATGAGGTATATCTTAAATTTACAATGTTATTCCAAATCCATATAATTGTCGTTTGTAAGCACTATTTGCCATTTATGTTAGTTTTTTTTTTTTTTAACTTCATGATATCATATCTCAATAAAAATATATATATATAATCAACATGTCTATGGTTTCATTTTTTATATTCTACTTCCTATATTTCCTACTTTCTTTCCATGGTGTGCATCGTGCTTTTAGGTTGGTGGCAATATGACGATCGGACCAGTCAAGATCTGGAGGAAGCTTTTAAGAAAGGCGAACGTTCATGTACCATTCTGGTGGCTGGATATGTTTATATTGTAGATTTCGATGCTATGATACAGCAACGTCAAAACGAGCCAGCCCGTTGTCGGCGGGTCAAACGTGATTTGGCTACCATACCTAAGAAAGGTGTAGCTGGTCTACGCATTGAGGGTAATACGGTAACAACAGATTCAAATTTTGCCCAACAAGTATATCAGAGTCGACAAAATAGGTGAGTCTTAAGAAATTGCTAATGGTTCTATATGGGTATTTCTTAGGGTGGCGCACGCACGGTTTTTTCTTATTTTGTAGATTTCTCGAAAAGTTTAAATATTGTAAAGATAATGTTCATTTTAAAAAATGTAGATTTAATGTTCTTTAAATGAAACTTTACTTAAAATGGTAAATATGAACCGAATTTAAGTTTCTCCGATGATTTGGCAAGAAGATACCTTTCAACAATATATGTATATAGTTTGTTTTGTAAAAGCTCAACAAATTCATTATATGATTACAAAAACAAAAAGCTAAAAATATAGCAATTTTTTACTATGAAATCGTCCGTCCTTCCGCTGGAAATACCCATATAATACTTTTTCGTTTATTTCAATAGTTTCAATTTACCTAACTTTCTCTAACGCATATCCTTTACCATTTTTTTTAGATATCATTCTGTCGACAATGATGATCTCGACTCTCCCGACAATGCCCTGCTGCGAGCCCACTCCATGGACTCGGCAAACCCTCAGGGTCCACTACGTTTATCCTATGGTTTAGGCGGTTATGTCATAGAATTAGGTAATCCCAGTGAATTTGTTTCAACAGCAGCTGCCACAGATGCTGCCTTGCGTATAGCCAGCGATATTATTGGTTCTACACTCGCACATGCCGATGAATTGACACGCTCCACATCAAACATGCTGCCAACCAACTCTTCTGCGGTTTATCATCAATCATCACTATTGAATTCCGATGTTGCTGTAAATCCAGCGGGTGAGCTTAATTTAAATGATTTAGCTTTAATTAGCCAACAGCAGCATACTGCTGCTACACCTCTGCAAGCAGCGGTTACTTCTTCCTCCGATACGACCAACACAAACTTAACTTCCACGGGACCACATGCTTTGGGAACCCCCACTACGAGTAGCCTGGCCAATGTAACATTGCCACGCGAACGTGGCAGTCGTGAATTACTAGGAGCTGCCGAAGATTTGCTGGGAGCCACACAACGTGTTATAGCCACGGCCGATCAGCCGACGATTGATTTGTTCGAACAGACTTTAAATGATTTTCATGCATTAACATTACGCAATATTGTGGACTCAAGTGATGATGATGCTGATGGCCATCAATTGCAGCACCAAGTGCAGCAACATTCACCACCTCCTCCTAATGGCCAACGCTCTCAGCAACAACAACAACAACAGCAGCAACACCACCACCATCATCATCATCATCAATATCCACAACATGATGAGCCTCAATAGAACGAACGGTTTTACTTGTGAGACAAGCGAACTTATGTGACACAAACACTCTAAACTAGAAACTTAAAGTATTCCTTCAACAAAACTCTTACAAAATACAAACAAACAAACAAACAAATTAATCATAAAACAAATAGACAAGAAAAGACTAGACGTTCCTTAACAAACTAAACAACAAATAAAAAAACATACAAGAATACAGCATACAAACTCTATATATACAAAACAAAAACATATAATATATATACTACCGATTAGAAATCATCAAATGTTATAGCATCATTCAATAGACGTTTATGCCTCCTCATTTTAATGAATTCAACAGTTTCACTATAGACCTAAAAAAAAAGAGAAATATTTTATAAAAATACAACAATAACAACTACAGCCAACTACTACAACTAACTAACTGTCATATTGCATACATACATACATACCTACCTACAATATCCAACATCTAGGCATACGATTTATATTTAATAGTTATATACATACATATAATCTGTAAATAGTAATTTCTCATTTCAAGCGCAATAATGTGTTTCCATGTCATCAACAACAACGCAGTACTTAACATTTAAATGATAGACAGACATACATAACTACAAGTGTTGTACATGTACATTGCTGCGATGAACTTTAAATTAGTTTATTAGTTGTCTTACAAACTATACAGGTGTAATATTTAAACTAATTTTAATTAGATTTGTTTTTTTTTTGTTTAATATTTAAGATATTGGTCAAGATTTTTGTGTAAACTTTGTCTTATTAAGATTTCAGTATGTCTTAGGTGTTAACCTTTTTTCTTATTAACGTTTAAATTTACAATTAACCACTAAACATATGATTTAGTTAAACTTTGTCAATTAAAGAATAATTTTTGTCGACAAACGAAAACTATCTGTGTTACGGTGTGTTAATACTTTAATAAACCCTTTTACCAGAACTTGTCCCAGTAGGAAGTGTCTGCAAGACATCCTCAAGGATAGGTGCATGACAAACGACATGATGGGTGACAATGTCGGTTGAATTGTCGTTGATGACTATATAAGCGACACGTCGCCTACACAATCATGCACGACCTGATGGGTGAAAATGTAGGCCAAATTGTCGTTGATGCCTATGTATGTCTTAAATTGTCAATTGGTGCCATATGAAAAGATGGATTTTTAGCTGTTTTTTAGCTTTTTATAAGTATGACGAATTGTTAATACTTTTGGAAAACTACTGACCAAGAGAGAAGTGAAGGATATAAACTTTTATACGGCATTCACATTCATTCGAGATTTCAAACTATAAAATTGCTCGTCCGTTTAATAAACTAAAATTTTGTTATGTCAGATTCCTTTCTTTTTGTTCCCATTGTCATAGCAACACATTTTTGTCCCTTTGATTTTGTTGAATGCCCAGTAGGAAGTGTCTGCAAGACATCCTCAAGGATAGGTGCATGACCATAGTAAATCGTTGATGACACGTAGGGGACCGTCCATACAAATCGTCGACGAAATTTTCATACAAGTGTCCGCTTTGTCATGCACGAACTGATGAGCGACATTGCCGGTCAAATTGTCGTTGATGCCTAAATAAGCGACATGTCGCCTACGACACTTCCTACTGGGTGTGTTTGATGCACGACAACATTAGTATTTTGTCGGTCAGCTTGTCGTCAACCGAGTGTTTTGACGACAAGTACATACATTATTCACATTTTGGCTTGAGTACAGCGTTGACGACAAAGTCGTGTATGACGGAACTTCCTACTGGGGTTCTATGGGGATATAATAGTTGATAAAAAGTAAAATTCAAAATTCAAATTTTTTAGTGCATATTGTCTACATTTCAAAAATAAACTATTTCAGTGCGAAATTGGCTTACACAATAACCCAGTAGCATGAGTCGGCAAGACATCCTCAAGGATAGGTGCAAGACCGTTGTAAATCGTTGATGACACGGGCCATACAAATCGTCAAAGAAGTTTTCATACTAATGTCCGCTTTGTCATGCACGATCTGCTGAGCGACAATGTCGGTCAATTTGGAATTGATGCCTTTATAAGCGACTGGTCGCCCACACAATCATGCACGAACTGATGACCGACAATGTCGGTCAACTTGTTGTTGTTGTAACAGCTGGTGGATAGCTGGGGTGATAATTCTTTATACCGATTTTCAATTTATCGGCACTCGATTGGGCATATAATCCGATTATCATACGATCATTGTTGGCAACTCTGTTTCGTTCCTTTGTAGATAACAAGGTTTGTGTCAAGGATTGTTTGGTGTTGTTGTTTGGTATTGGTTTGGTTCACCCCCGAGACAATGACCCTCAAATTGTGTCAAAGTGTAATTCGTAATGTATTTTAATTTCAAACAAAAATTATGTTTTAAAACATAATTGCTTTTTTTTTCCAAATTTCACACGAAATTTCTTATTTTCATTTCGATTTAAATTTTTGGAGATTCTAAATTTTCATTTAATTTTGACAATTCTAACTTTTAATTAAGTTCAAAAATAATTCGGCTTAATGTATTTTGAATTTAAATTTTATATTCTGATTTTAGATTGAAAACAAAGAATGTTTAATTAGAATATGAAATATTTTTTTTAATTTAAAATTTTTTTTTTTCGGATTTCGGATTTTAAATTGATAATGTTCCGTTAAATATAATTCGGCTTAATGTTTTTTGAATTTATACCGATTTTAGATTGAAAACAAAGAATGTTTAATTAGAATATGAAATGTTGAGTTGTATTTTTTTTAAATTTAAAATTGTTTTTTTTTTCAGATTTTAAATTGATAATACGTAATGTTCAGTTGCAAGTTCTAAAGTTAAGTAGTTCATTTCTGATTTTTAATCGTTCATTTCGAAATAAAATTTTGGAATTTCCAAATTTTCATCTGATTCAAGGATAATTCTTCTTTTTAAATAAATTTTCTAGCTCAACTTAAAATTCTGATTTCCAAAATATTCTATTATTTTAATGCTCAATTGGTGTTTTTGTAATTTCAAATAGAATTTCTGACTGAATTACGTGTGTTATAGGTATATTTTATCGCCTTTGCATCATATCAACAAAGTTTAACACAAAATTATAAATGCTCAATTTATAAACAATAACAAATCTTATTTTTTTTTTTCAAAAAATTCTAATGAAAAACTGTCTTAAAAAAAATTAAACTTTTAAAATAATTAATAATTTGGCTAAAGTGCAGAACATGGGGCGGGAGCCCGATTAAAAAAAAAAATATGCCATTGTCTTCGTCTTGTTCCCCAAACATCAGAATGGTAGGTTAAAGTTGGCGCTCAGGCCCATGGAGCCCGGGGGGTCAAAAAAGGGCCCCCTTTCGGTTCTATGATGACCCCCCAGGTGAGGGAACTCAAATGAAAGATATTTTCGAGACGAATCCAACGATGTTATTTTTAGGTCTCCTGGACTGAGTTAGAGCCATTTGAATTTCCGGGATATACAAAAAAAAAAAAAATTATTTTTATATATAAAATATAAAAATATATATTTGCAATTTTTTCTTAATTTTTTCCACTTTTATCCTTTTTTTTAATCAATTTTCTTCTTTTAAATATTTCTCTTTAGACTTTTTCTTGAATTTTTTTAAATATTTCTTGAAATTTTCTTTTAAAAACCTTAAAAAATTCAAAAAAATTTAAAATTTTCACACATTTTTGATGACATTTCATTTTTCTATGGAATTTTTCAATTCATTTCCTTAAATTATTCTAATTTTTCATGATTTTTCCCCATTTTTTTTAAATTTTTTACGGGGTTTTTCAGAAAAAATTATTTTTTTTTTAAAAAATCGAGCGGTTTTTAGATTTTCTATTTTTTTTTTAAATTTTCCAATTTATTTCCTTAAATTTTTCTAAATTTTTCCATGATTTTTTCACATTTTTTCAATTTTATTTTTTGGTACATCCCGGAAATTTAAATGGATCTAACTCGGTCCAGGAGACCCATAGGAACTTAAAAATAACTTAGTTGGATTCGTCTCTTTCATTTGAGTACCCACACATGGGGGGGTCATCATAGAACCCAAGGGGCCCCTTTTTTTCTTAGCGCCAAATTTGACCTCGATTTTCGTGTTTTGGGGTGGGATGACACTTTTTTTTGGGCTCCCGCCCCATCTTCTGCACTTTTGCCAATAATTTTTATATAACATAATTAATAATTCCTAAACTATTAATATTAATGCAATTTAATTTAATTTAGTTTTATTTTATTAATTTAGTTCAATTTTAATCTGTAATACCCTATATTAAGCAACTTTTATCTACCATCCCCCCCCCCCATATACATAGCATACTTACTTACTATGACCCTTCTCAGCTATATTTAGTTTTATGCCGCTTTCACTGTTTTTTTATTTGCAATCCCCTTTTTTGATTTCATCTCTCATATCAATTTGTTTTCTTTTGTTTTTTTTCTTATTTCCTTTCACAGTTTTCTTCCTTGATTTCTTGCACTCGTACGATAATCTCGAATCGGCTAAACAATCGTTTCAAAAACTAATATTCAAACTCTACGAATTTTATAAATCTCTACGAAATTAACGACTGATATTTTGAAAAATTGATTGAGAAAGAAAGAAAGAATTTGTAAGTTCCTTTGTTGTTTGGTTTTTTCTAAAATACGGAGCACTGTGAATAATATCAAAAAAAAAAAGATAATCTTTCAAAATCATTTCTAACCAATGTCTGCCACTGAATTGATTTTAGATGTTGCATGTTTGGAAGTTTACAAATAAGGATTTGTAAAAAAATCCACAACTTACAACTTTTTTCCTGTTTGAATGCAATTGTTTTTCATTAATTTTAATAAATTATTTTCGAAATACTCGGGGCTTCAAACGCAACGGTTTATGGTTTAAACTCTCACTATCTTTCGTTTCATCTCATCTTGCCTTTAACTCATCACCAAAACTTTGCTTTTCTATGGTATTCAGTTTTTGGTTTAATTATTATATTCACCCCTCTTTGCTAGCTTAGACTGCTCTCCTACATGTTTATATATTACTTACTACAAATCAATATCCTTTCTATACAAGATTTCTAAGCCTAAGGCAATATCATCTTTCACTGGTTGTTTAAAACTCTTGTAACAATACATTTTTTCTGCTCCGATCTCCATAAACACATTGTCATTTAAAAAATATACATATATATATAATTAATTGTAAGTTTATTCTCATTGTGTTTCATATTCATATTTTGTAATTTTATTTATTTTTTGTTTTGTTTTTTTTTTCTCCTCCTTAATTATAGTTTACCTCTTTACTTTTTGCGTAAGACTACTACGAACTTAAGTAGGTGCCAAAGGTACATTAACTACGAAACTATTTTTTTTAACTTTAGAAACGATCTTATAAAAAAGTGTATTCAATATTTTATTTGATGACAAATGAAATTCAATTGTTGACTCTACATTGTACTCCCTTGAGAAAGTATTGTCTGGGGCAATGTCTTTTTCGGTGGAAGAAGATTTAATTAAAATATTGCTTGGAGAATATACAAATTCGAATGATGTATTTTTTCATTTTATTTTGCTTAAATATAAACTTAATTCGAATGTCTTTCATTGTGCAACAATAAAATAATAAAAAAAAATATTGAAAAAAAGAAAAAAAATAATAAAAAAAAAATGAACAATCTAAAATAAAATTTAATTTTAATGTGGTTTTATTTATAGTTTTAAGAATATTATGCTAAAATTAAAATTTCAATGATGCCAAAATAGGAGAAATTTTTCTCCTTACTTCAAAAAACATAATACACTCTATTGCAATAACTTGCTAGAATGTCCATGGCTAGTTTTGAAATAGGGAATGGTCAGGTGGCTTTACATCATGTTTCAAAATTGTTTCTTTACAAACTTTGCAAGACGGTTTGAGCCCTTGTCCAGGATTTGCCAAAGTGTATATATAGGTTGTCAAAAAAGTTTTGCGGTATTTCCGCAAGCTTGTCTTTGCAAGCGCGTAGTTCTAGTTGTATTCGTCGCATCGGTTCACGCTTGGAAAGCTCTTTTCACGCGCTAACACGTGTTTGATTTATTGTTGTTTGTTTTTAGTCGTTCGTGAGTTATAGCGTCGCAAACATGGAGCAAAATAAAGAGAAAATACGGCATATTTTACAGTACTACTACGATAAAGGCAAAAATGCATCTCATGCTGCCAATACAATTTGTGCAGTTTATGGACCCGATACAGTTTCCATTTCCACCGCACAACGATGGTTTCAACGTTTTCGTTCTGGTGCAGAGGTGATCGAAGATGCGCCACGGTCCGGAAGGCCTGTCGTCGAAAATTGCAATAAAATCGCTGAATTGATCGAAAGAGACCGGCATAGTAGCAGCCGTAGCATCGGCCAAGAGCTGGGCATGAGTCATCAAACCGTTATAAACCATTTGGAGAAGCTTGGATTCAAAAAGAAGCTCGATGTATGGGTGCCACACGACTTGACGCAAAAAAAACATTTTTGCCCGTATGGATGCATGCGAATTGCTTCTGAATCGCAACAAAATCGACCCGTTTTTGAAGCGGATGGTGACTGGCGATGAAAAGTGGGTCACTTACGACTACGTGAAGCGCAAACGGTTGTGATCGAAAAGCGGTGAAGCTGCCCAGACGGTGGCCAAGCCTGGATTGACGGCCAGGAAGGTTCTTCTGTGTGTTTGGTGGGATTGGCAGGGAATCATCCACTATGAGCTGCTCCCCTATGGCCAAACGCTCAATTCGGACCTGTACTGCCAACAACTGGACCGCTTCAATGCAGCACTCATGCAGAAGAGGCCATCTTTGATCAACAGAGGCCGAATTGTCTTCCATCAGGACAACGCCAGGCCACACACATCTTTGGTGACGCGCCAGAAGTTCCGGGAGCTCGGATGGGAGGTTCTTTTGCATCCACTGTATAGTCCGGATCTCGCACCAAGTGATTACCACCTATTTCTGTCCATGGCGAACGAGCTTGGTAGTCGGAAGTTGGCCACAAGAGAGTCCTGTGAAAATTGGCTCTCCGAGTTTTTTGACAATAGGGAAGCGAGCTTCTATAAGTACAGGCATTATGAAGTTGGCATATCGTTGGGAACTCGTCATCGAACAAAACGGCGCATATTTGACTTAAATCGCATTATTATATATATGTATATATATGTGTTTCTCTAACTCCCTTTGGAGCATAGGGCGTCAGTTACAGCCGTCCGCCATCGGACGCGATTTTGTGCAATCGATCTAAATTGGTTCCAGGATACACCGAGGTTATTCATTTCTCTTTCGGTGGACCGACGCCATGTTATACGTAGTCTTCCACGCCGACGACCTGCCTGCTGACAGGGGTTCCATTTAAGAGCTTGCTTAGCTACGTTCTCATCATTTCGGCGTAGAGTTTGTCCAATCCACTGCCACTTACGCTTACGAATTTCCGTAGCCAGCGGTATTTGTCGTGGCCGCGACAACAGTTCTGCATTTGAGATGATACGGGCCGGAATATGCGAAGTATTCTTCTAAGGCAGCGGTTGACAAAAGTTTGAAGCCGATTGGTAATACTACTGGTAACTTTCCAAGTTGTACATCCATACAGAAGTACAGACTTTACATATGCTTCGAAAATTCGCAGTTTTCGTAGGCCAGGTAATTGAGGTATTTGTTGTTGCTTTGCCATTGTATTCCTTGGCTTCTGTTCTCTATAGAACTAAGAACATCTTTCATAACTACTAGGAATAATAGAGGTGACAATATGCATCCCTGACGCACTCCACTTTGAACATGGAATGGGTATGAGAGCTTTCCTTTATGGAGAACAAAGCATCTGGCCAGGTTATAACTTTCCTTGATCAGAGATATTAGTTTTTCTGGTATATATCTTCTTCGCAAGGCTAACCATATGTATTCACGGTTGATGCTGTCAAACGCTTTCTCAAAGTCCACAAAGAGAAGATGAAGATTGGAATTGAATTCCAAATATTGTTCCACAATCTGCTAATCCTACGTTCTAGGTGTTATTTAATTCGATTTAGTATTAGCTTTGCTATTAGCTTTGCTATCATTGGGAGAACACAAATACCGCGCCAGTTGTTTAAATTTTTTAAGTCTCCTTTCTTTGCAATTTTGACAATTATACCATCTTTCCATTCTTCAGGGAAGGACTCAGTTTTCCACGTTCCGTGATAAGTGGGTGTAATATTTCTGCAGTGAGTGTTGGATCACTCTTATATATTTCAGCAGGGATACCATCTGTTCGGCGGTTTTACCGTTCGGAAGTTGTTTTATCGCAGCTATAATTTCCTGTAGTTTGTTGTATTTATTAAACTTGCAGGTATAGGTAGTTCAGCTACAGGGTCTATTATGTTATTAAACACTATGGAAAAATGTTCTTTCCACCTTTGCAGTTGTTCTTGGCCGATTGGTCTTGGGATGGTCCGATTGACTTATCATACCATTTCGAATCAATTTCGGTGGTATTCATCGCCTTTCGAAATTGGGAGGTACAGTTGTTTCGGACGTTCATATTCCTTAATCTACCATCATCGTATTTCCTGGGTCGGAGGTTCTGTCTTTTTGCCACAGTGCCACCGATTACTAACTTTCTAGCATTGTAAAAGTCAATAAACCGTTCGCCGTTGTCATCCCGTGTACCAAGCCCATGCTTGCCCATTACATACTTCAGCGATTCATTGTCAGAACCGACCTTGGCGTTCAGGTCTCCCATAACTATTACGATATCACCTCGTGGAATATCGTCATACGTTGTATTCAGCTGACTGACTGTCTGCATTTTTCACATCGTCAGTGGCAGCTTCGGTTGGGGCATATCACTGTACCAGAGAGATATTTCTAACCTTAGATCCAAAATGGGCAAAAATAAGTCGGTCTGATACAGGTTTCCAATTTATGAGGCTCTTACGTGCATTAGTTGACAACATTACTCCAACGGCTGATTGGTGATTGCTTCCTTTTTCCTTTCCAGAATATAACATGACCGTCTGTGAGCTTGGAGACGAATACTCACCAGAACCAGTCCTTTGAATTTCACTTTAATCAAGGATGGCAAGGCCGTACCGCAACATTTCACGTTCGGCTTGCAAATACCTGGCGTTTAAACCGGTGGCGATGTTATCGCCGTCTCTGAGCGTTCTTACGTTCCAGTATCCAATCATAGTCCTAGTTCGATATGCAAAGGTCTTTCACATAGCACATTCGACAGGACCTTATATGCAATGGGTAAAAGGCTGATCCCGCGGTAGTTGGAACACACACTTGGATCACCTTTTTTTCAGCATAGGACATAATACGCTTAGATTACAATCGTCGGGAATGGACTCGTTAAGCCAAACCGTGCCTAGGAGCTGGTGCATGCTCGCCACCTGATTTGAAGAACGCTGCCGGTAGTCCGACTTTACGCTGATTTGTGTACACGCCCCGACGGAAGACAAAGACGATGACATAAAAGATGCATTCTATGAGCGCCTGGAGGAGATATATGACCGCTGCCCTGCACATGACATTAAAATTGTTGTGGGCGATTTTAATGCTCCTCCGTTAACGAATTCTGACTGGTTAGTTTCGCGTCGACAAGAAACATGGTTGTGAGTGGAACCAGATTACCGCATAAAGATATCCACAAGGAAACCTGGATATCTCCCGTTCAAAATACAAGAAATCAGATTGATCACGTGGTAATTGATGGAAGGCATGTCTCAAGCGTTATGGACGTGCGTGTAATGCGCGGAGCAAACATTGACTCGGATCACCACCTAGTTGCAGCCAAGGTACGCACACGATTAAGTAGTGCTAAAAACACTCGTAACCAAACGCAAAGGGAGCTAGACATCATAAAGCTGCATACCACCGAGATAGCCAATGCCAGCCAACTCCTACCAACTCTCTCAATTATTTCAAACAAACTCCCCTAGTTCTGATGTTTCCGTCACACAGTGGCAGCATATTGTGAATTCTATTACCAGTGCCGCTACGACCTACTGGGTTATGAAATACCACGCTCAGACAAGCCCTGGTACGATGATAAATGTCGCGAAATGTCTGAGGAAATGGATGCTGCATACTAGGCAAAACTGCAGCCAATGACAACGCGTGCACAGACGGAGCGTTATAATGAGTAGAGGAGGGAGATGAAACGCCTGTTCAGGCGTTTCATGGAAGAAAAGAGAAAGGCAGGATATCGAAAATTACAGGAACAGAGGAGAAGCCCGAAAGTTCTACCAAAAGGTAAAAAATAAAGGTTTTGGAACAGGGGGTCCCCACCTGTAAGGACAGAGACGGAAATCTGATCACTAACTTTCAGAGTATGCTGCAAATATGGAGGGAACACTATCGATCTCTACTCGTTCCCGAAGACAGCATAGGTGACGAATTCACACCTATCATAGAACACGGAGTAGATTGTCCACCACCGAGCCAAAACGGCGGTCGCATGACATAAAAATACTAAAGCTGCGGGAGACTATCGGCACAGCTTTTGAAAGCCGGCGGCGATGAGCTGGCAACATGAATGCACCAGCTCATAAACACGATTTGGCTCAGGAAGTGCATGCCCGATTATTGGAATATGAGTGCTCTATGTCCTGTGCTTAAGAAGGGTCATCCAAGTGTGTGTACTAACTATCGCGCGATTAGCCTTTAACCCAGCGCGTACAAGATCCTGTCTAGTGTGTTACGGGAAAGACTTAAGCCCATTCTCGCGAACCTGATTGAACCTTATCAGTGTGGCTTTAGACCTGGTAAATCCACGACCGACCAGATATTCACACTACGACAAATCCTAGAGAAGACCCAAGAAATGTAGATCAACACCTACCATCTGTTCATTCGACAGTCCGATACAACAGAAATTGTTAGATGCTATGGCTGAGTTTGGTATCCCCGCGAAGCTTATACGACTTTGCGCGATGACACTGGCTGACACGAAGCCTTCAGTGAAAATTGGCAAGAATCTGACAGAGCCATTTTCTACCAAGCGAGGCTTTAGACTAGGCGATAGTCTGTTTTGCGATTTCTTTAACATCGCAATGGAGACGATCATGCGGAAGGTTGCAGTAAACAGGAATGGTACCATCTTCAACAAAAGCCACATCCCAGCGGCAGAATTTGAGAGGCCTTCCTCATATAATGCATGCAGTAGTCATTATTTGGGAATAACATTTCAAATAAGGAATACAGAACGCATGATTTTTCATCAGATTTAGGCATTTTATGGACTGACCTGCCAAAGACATGTAAAAAGAAGGCAGAGGGATTTCATACACATCCCCTCTCGCTTACAAATAACTGGGGTATTGCATGCCTTCTAAATGGAAAGAATTGTTAGTACGTTTTTTTTCAACTTTTATCAAGGCCTGCCAGAGGCCTCAGAAAAGAAGGCAGAGGGATTTCATACTCATACCCTCTCGCTTCCAAATATAAGGGGTATTGGATGTCTTCCAAATGGAAAAAATTGTTAATTTCCGTGGAAGGGTTTTTTTTAAACAGTGTATCATTAGTTTCAACCACACAATTCGAATGCATCTTCATAGGCTAGACAGTAGCATGGCTGACTAACAATAACGAGGTAGTGGGTTCAAACTCCAGCAATGTTTACTGTCGTTGGAAAAAAATGTAAGTATAGAGAAAAATATATATAAGTGAGAAATATCTAAAAATAACCGGTGCGCTCTCAAAAAAACTAAATAATTTGAGGGTGCACTGTATAGTTTTTGTTTAATTTGCAAGTCATTATTTTTTCATGTGTATGCTGGCCTTCCATAATGCCTTCTTATAGAAAGCTTTCATACGGCCCCTTTATAGAAAGTTTCCATGAGGCCTTCTTATAGAAAGCATGCATAAGGCCTTCTTATGGAAACCGGCGACGGAAGGCCTTATTTTCCAATGTCACGCAATGTAAAAAAAGAAAGGAAGAAAGAAGGCCAAGGAAGGCATACCGGCTCCAAAAGAAGGCCTTCAAACTCATGAACGAAGGCCTTGCTTCTCATGATTTCCGCCGCTGGGATGTTGCTCGCGTATGCCGATGATGTATATATCAATGGCCGTGGATTGCGGGATGTTACTGCGGCTTTTTCAAGCATTGATAAGCAGTTGGCGGAAGTGGGTCTGGCGATTAATGAGGACAGAACCAAGTTATTTGTTTCCACGAACAAAGGGTCCACTCGTCTGGGACGCTGCGTAAACGTTGACAACTAAAACTTTGGAGTGGCAGATGATTTTGTTTACCTTGGCTCCGCCATAAACAGTAATAATAAAGACAGCCAAAATATGAGTATTGATCGCAAACAGCTGCTACTAAGCGCTAAGCAAGCGATTTAATGACAAAGCGCTCTCTCGAAGAACAAAGATCCAACTCTACCAGACTCTGATCCACCTGTCTTGCTCTACAGCGCAGAATCCTGGGTAATGACACAAGCGGAATAAATACTTTGTAAAATATTTTGACCCATCATCGTTAACGGCAAATATCGAATCGAATAAACCACGGGCTGTACAACGATATCGACGTTGTCAAGCGCGTTGAAATAGACCGTTGATGGACCGGGCGAAAGAGCTGTTATCTACACTTAGTGTGACGAACTACCTACAGAGCGCAAAAGACCGATGCGCTTGGAATTCTTTTCTACGTGCGGCTACTGATCGATGAATTTATGTTGCTGCTGCCAATTTAGAAATACCTATTTGTTTACTTTCGTAATAAACAAACAGTTTTTAACACATTTATCTGGTGTTATTTTTATCGTTTGAAAAGTAAAATATGCATTTCATTTCTCTGATATAACTTCTATTGTTTTCGAATCATTCATCAGATTATTTATATCTGTGTTTACTAATTTTTTTCTATCTAATTTGTCCTCTCTAGGGCTAAAAATAGTCAAAGAACACTGATCAAAATAATTATGTATAAATACGTTTTTTTATTGTAATCCTTAGACACTATCCGTGTATAAATATCATCTCTACATGGCTAACAATAACATAGGCCTCTTCCACTTATCCTATGTTCGATCTGTCCGAATAGCTTTACTTAATTTAAATAAATCGCTGATAAATGATAATTATGCATATAATTCAAAAGGAAATTACCATATCAATTTAACAATTTACGACATATTACACAAATCTCTGTGCAACCTCTTATGTTACCCAAATGACTGACCTGTCGAGCAAAACAGTGATTCTATTGGAATAGCCGTTACAGATTTTAAAGATTCAATATCTTTATCTTTTTTAATTAACGACCTGCATGAGCATCAAATCAACCTAAAACCTTTTTTTTCGTTGGCTGGTCTCGTCTACCTACCTGTTAGTCCATCAAAGGGAATAATCATGGCATCATGGGGGGACATGTCTGATGGCATTTAGCTATGTGTACACCATAATTTATTGATTTTCAACTTGTTGACTCATACTTGTTCGCGCAAACGAAAGAAACCCAGGCAGAAGGGGAATATACACTGAGAGAAATAAGATGTGAAGCCGTACGAGCAATATGAAACTCGAAATTATAACAGTTTAGAAGAAGGATTGTGTATCAAATATGGATGATTCACTTGTCAAATCTATTAACTACAGAAAACAGAAGTCTGATATAATTTTTTAAAACTCCTGTTAAAATATATAGGCCGTGTTTTTTTGGTATCCTATATAGGAGACTGATATAGGACACCAACAAAACGCCTCACCTTTAACATAAAGAAATTACTTGGCAGCACAGTAATTTATGTCAAATATTTTGTTTTTATGCATTCGAAAATATTGTATTAATTGTAGTTTTGAATTTTTTGTTGATATTTTCGAAGAATTATTGTAATATTAATATAAAAATGATTTACATGGCCCTTCTAAGCATCTAATGTTCCACAGGGACCCTAAGCCACAAATTGGAACATATTTTCTAGGGTTTGCAAAACAAATTAAC
Source organism: Muscina levida (assembly GCA_964034835.1). Classification (NCBI taxonomy): domain Eukaryota; kingdom Metazoa; phylum Arthropoda; class Insecta; order Diptera; family Muscidae; genus Muscina; species Muscina levida. Next base: position 118,192,168 of record OZ035883.1, on the reverse strand, counting down.
TGTAAAATAACATTTTATTGAAAAAATAACATTCAAATTCAAATTATTTTGTTTGACATTCTCTTTTCTTTTTTTATACCATCACCCTTAGGGATGAAGGTATATATCATTAGATACGATAAAAAAGTGTAACGCATTAAAAGAGACGAGTAAGACCCCAAGTATCTTAAGACCAAATTCGTTTCAGAACTTTTTAAGAAGAATGAGCTATGTCCGTCTGTCTGAATGGCTAGCTGGATGGCTGGTTGGTCAGCAGGATAGCTCGAGTAAACCTTAACGAATCGGTACAAAAATTTAACAGTATTAATATTTTTCAAAACGAACTAATGGGATTGTAAATGGTCAGAATAGCCTCACCCCTTCTGGTACCTCCCATACAAAATTACCTATTTTTGAATAATTAATATTTCTTTCATAACCGCCAAACAGATGACCGGAGGATATTTGAATTTGGTCAGTTTATTTATCTTGCAATAGTAGACAAACTCTAAGACAACCGAAACATTTGCCACACCCCTTCTGGTACCTCCCATTGACCGAATTGGCATTACTAACATACCTTTTTTGTAAGTAAACTGAATTCACTCAAATTTTGCGTATGAAGTTCGCTTTCAAAAATTGGACTCAGGAATGAATATGTATTATATCGGATAACCCCTTCTGGTACCTCCTATACAAAATGACCTTGTATGGAAAATTAATATTTCTCTCATAACTTCCAAACGGACACATTGGTGGTAATGAAAATTGGTCGATTAATTTATCTTGTGATAGGAGGCAAAACCTCAGAAAACCTAACTATTTTTCACACCCCTTCGTCATCCCACAAAGTCGTATCAGATTCTCAGCCATCAGCCATAGCATCCAACAATTTTTGTCGTATCGGACTGTCGAATGCAGCTTTGTAGTCGATGAACAGATGGTAGGTGTCGATCTGCATTTCTTGGGTCTTCTCCAGGATTTGTCGTAGTGTGAATATCTGGTCGTTCGTGGATTTACCAGGTCTCTAAAGCCACACTGATAAGGTCCAAATGGGCTTTAGTCTTTCACATAACACACTAGACAGGACCTTGTATGTGATGGGTAGAAGGCGAATCCCGCGATAGTTGGTACACACACTAGGATCGCCTTTCTTAAGCACAGGACATAGAACACTCAGATTCCAATCAACAGGCATGCATTCCTTGAGCCAAATCGTGTTTATGAGCTGGTGCATTCATGTTGCCAGCTCATTAAAATGCTCTGCCTGTATTCCATCGGCACCCGCATCTTTATTATTTTTAAGAAGTGCTGATCTCGTGCTTGGCTCGGTGGTGGATAGTCTACTCCATCGTCGATGATTGGTGTGATTTCGTCACTTATGCTGCCTCCCTCCATATTTGCAGCACATTCTGAGTGTCCCGTGGCCAGATTTCCGTCTCTGTCCTTACAGGTGGGGATCCCTGTTCCAAAACCTTTGCTTTTAACCCTTTGGTAGATCTTTCTGGTCTCATCTCTACCCCTGTAGTTTTCGATATCCTGGCTCTCTCTTCTCTTCCACAGACGCTTTTTCCGCCTGAAAAGGCGTTTCATCTCCCACCTTTTCTCATTATAACTCTCCGTCACCGCACGCGTCGCCAGTAGGTGCAATTTTGCCTTGTATACGGCATCCATTTCCTCAGACATTTCGCGACATTCATCATCGTACCAGGCCTTGTCTGAGCGTGATTTTTTCATAACCCAGTACGGTCATTGCGGCAGTGGTCATAGAATTCGCAATATGCTGCCACTGTGTGTCGGGAACATCAGAACTAGTGGGATTTGCTTGGAGTAATTGAGAGAGTTGGTTGGAGTAGGCATTGGCTATCTCAGTGGTATGCAGCTTTGTGATGTCTAGCTTCCTTTGCGTTTGATTACGAGTGTTTTTAGCACTACTTAATCGTGTGCGTACCTTGGCTGCAACTAGGTGGTGATCCGAGTCAATATTGGCACCGCGCATCACACGCACGTCCATAGCTTGGAAATCTTAAGACATGCCTGCCATCAATTACCACATGATCAATCTGATTTCTTGTATTTTAATCGGCAGATATCCAGGTTGCCTTGTAGATATCTTTATGTGGGAATCTGATTCCACTCACAACCATGTTTCTTGCCGACGCGAAACTTACCAGTCTGAATACGTTATCGGAGGTGTTGTTGTATAGACTGAATTTGCTGAGCCAAGAGCATCTTCCCTTCCTATTTTAGCATTAAAATCTCCCAGAACAATTTTAATGTCATGTGCAGGGCAGCGGTCATATATCTCCTCCAGGCGCTCATAGAATGCATCTTTAATATCATCGTCTTTGTCTTCCGTCGGGACATGTACATAAATCAGCGTAATGTAAAAACACGGATGCAAATAGTGGCTATTCGGTCACTTACAGGGTTAAACCGCGAGACCAAGTGTCGAAGTCTCTTGCCGGCCACACAAACCAAATTCGTGTCTTTCTGCATGGCAGCTGTAAAAGAAGTCACTGTTCTTTCGTCGTGTGCAATCCTGTCCCGTCCATCTCATTTCCCGTATGGCGGTGATGTCAGCCTTGTGTTTGTCGAAAGGAAATCCGCCAGTTGGATAGAGGCACCATCTCTGTATAGAGTTCGGACATTCCAGGTGCATATCCTTAAATCATGGTGCTTATAACGTTTGCGGGGGTCGTCAACATTTGGGAGGGTTCTTGTTTTTTCTTCTCTTCCCATTTTCATAATAATTGTTTTGTTTAAGGAGAGTGGCTTATTAGGCCACCGCGCCCGATCCCAGTTTCTTGGGGCTGCCAAAGTTCCTAAGAGAGCCTCTGCGTTGAGCTTCAGTAACTTCTCTTACCTGCTTCCTAAGACGCATCGGTGGTAGCATGCCGATTAGATTACTCAAGAGTCAGTTTACCTTACTAAAATTTCTGTAATGATTTTTAAGTAAAATTTAAATTTTTATTTTTTTTATTGTAATTGAAAATAAAAATAAGAAAAAATAATTGTGTAAATGGGTTTTAAAAAGGAATCAGAAAAACAACAGAAATTTTTAACTAATTTCGTACATTTATTCAGAATTCGGTACGAAAATCTGACCATTTATCGTAAAAAATTTCCGTATACTGTAAGATTTTTCTTTCAATTTTCGCATTATTTGCCAGAGTTACTTAAGAAAAAACCAAAAGTCCATTCGAAATATCTCGAAATTTCCCTCAGATATCCGACCGAAAAGTCCGCACAAGTTTCCGAATTTCCCCAGACATTTCGGTCCGAGTTCTTATCAACCGCCCATACAACATTTGGACAGAATGCTGACAGAAATCGGCAAATTGTGCAGACTTTCCGTCAGACATCTGATCGAGTTTGGAGAAAATGGTTTGCTGGGTTCTCAGCTTCACAAAGCCCTTGCCCAGAATTACTCAGTTCAGCCAATTGCAATACTGGTATAATTTTTCTCACAGTGCATTCTAGTGGCGGCCGGTTTGTCTTGAACGTTTAAAGAATTTTGATGTTATGTTTTATGCGCAAACATCGAAACATGTTTTAAAACATACAAGAGCAAACAAATCAACACACACACACACATATGCATCAAGACATGCATACCTTTTTTTTTTTAAATCGATCATGTTGATGGTGTCCCAGCGTTAGATTCTTATGGGGCACTTGCACACATGCGTCGATGAGTCATATTTGTTTACTCACAATTTCTCTTTGGCTTTGCCACATTTACGGTGTTGTGAAAACCAAATCAAGTCTTTGGCGGGAGATCCAGAATGTCTGCTATACGTATGGCTGTGAGGTGCCTAGCTACATACCTACCTGTTCGCCCAACATAGACATGGGGTGAGGATATGGATAATGAATGCATAAGTAAGTGGTAGCGTCATATGTGTATGTATGTATGTAAGTACATATCTAATAATGGTGGATGTTTTGTGCGTTTATGTTTTGATTTTTTAGTTTGATAAGGTGGTCTTGATTTTCTTTTCAAATGATTTGCCTGTGAACGGTTAGAATTTTCTTTTTAATGATTTTCATTGTTCTGAGGAGTGGTATTCGTTTAACATTTGTCATTTAGAGTAATGGGGTTTTTTTCTGAAAAGGTTTCCAAACAGATTTCATTGACTGAGATTTAGTGGAATATTGAGTGGAAAATAAAAAAAAGTTGTTAGTGTTAACTGTCGTTGTAAGATATTGGATAAATGTGTCCTTATTTGTCTCAATCTTGTATAAAATTAATGTTTGGGGTTTTTCATTGAAACCAGTACAGAAATTTCAGTCAGGAACTGACTGATAAATACCCTCATCATCTACATAGTATATAAAAGGCTTGGGTGACTGACTGATCATTTCCCAAGCCGAACGGTTAAAGCTAGAACTTTGAAATTTGGAATGTAGGTTCCTATTATGACGTAGGCGCGCACTAAGAAGGGCCTCTATTATAGGCTACTTGAAAACATGAGGCGTGGCACCGCCCTCATTAACCGAAATTTCAATCGGTCATATCTCACGAGCCTTTATAGGTATGAAGATGAGATTTTTTACATATGTTACTGGGACAAGGAGGATTGCGTCTCGCTGGGAAATGGGCGGTACCACGCCCTTTGGAAAAAGTCGTTATCGCGGCAAAATAAATGGACAGATTGCAATAAAATTTTCATAATCTATATAATATATATATACAGTAGACTACGGATAAGTGCACATCGGTTTTCGCGGGACTTTTTGTGCACTTATGCGGTTTTTGCATTTATACAACACTCGGATAAGTGCACAACTATTGCATATATACAAACATTGCATAAGTGCACGATTATTGCATTTATACAAACATTAGATTATTTTTATTAATCTGTAACACCAGTTCAGTTTGGACGGACTTTTTAGGAAATAATTAAAATATAAAGCTGTTTAATGTTTTTATTTATATTTGGTTTGCATTACATAACAGGTTTTTAATAAAAACTTATAAAATCAGTTCAGTTTAACGTAAAAAAAATCACAAATTTATGTTTCATTGTTTTAGTGTTTTTCGTATTTCATACAAAAAAATTAAAAATATTCAGTTCTGTGCCAAAGCTGTTAATGAATCATTGCAATCATATTTTGCAACATTGTTTCTTGCAAAATACTTATTAAATTGCACTCAATTCGATTCACATAAACCACGTGTGCTGAAAAAGTCTGAAATCTTTTTTTGAACCGTGTTTTCTGTTCCGACCTTATATTTTTTTTCTCCAGTTTCTGTTAATCATAATCTACATTTATGTAGTATGAGAGATTTGCATTTATGCATGCAAAGTTGTACTAAAAAAGTACTTTCAGGTTAGCAAAAGTTTTGCATTTATCCGGTTTTTGCATTTATGCGTGTTGCACTTATTCGTGTATTTTTGCATGTAAACGTATAAAAAAGGCTAAAGGCTTCAAGTTCCAGTGCACTTATGCGGTTTTTGCATTTATGCGATGTGCACTTATCCGTAGTTTACTGTATGTATATAATATGTTGACGTGTGGTCTTTGTTGATACCATTTTCGCACCGGTGTGTTTGGGCTGCAGGATGGTTTCTTAAAGCTTTTAACACTTAAGGTTTTTTTGTGGAGAAGGCACAGCGAAGGGTGCTGATGATGATAGTTTGGCAACTATCGAAATAGCTATTCGCCCTGCCAGCTGTCAACATAATCCATTTCACACAACTCTCGTAAATCAATAACTTTATTAGCGATAATAGAAAATAGATCTTAAACCGAACAATGAAAAACATATTCATATATATAATATATGTATATATAACACTGTAAGACAAATTTAAGCTTTTTGCCTCACCCATGATCAAACTGACCAGATTTTGAAAATATAGCCCAAAAAAGTATATACGTATCTCCCAATTTTTCTAGATCAGTTCATTTAAGTTTTTTACGAGCAATTCACCATTTTTGTAGTGAAGTTTAATAATTTCAATGCTTTGTTGAAGGTTGTATCGTTCCATTTTTAGTAATGGCGTAGTTTCTACTTAGAAGATAGCTAGAGTTAGAAGGCGAAACGTTGAGTAACCTAATCGGCATGCTACCACCGATGCGTCTTAGGAATTAGGTAACAGAAGTTACTGAAGCTCAACACAGGCTCTCCTAGTGGCTTTGGCAGCCCCAAGAAACTAGGATCGGGAGCGGTGGCCTAATAAGCCACTCTCCTTAAACAAAATTTATTATGAAAACACGGAGAATAAATAAAACAAGAACCCCCCCAAATGTTGACGACCCCCGCAAACGATATAAGGACCATGATTTAAGGATATGCACCTGGAATGTCCGAACTCTTTATAGAGATGGTGCCTCTATCCAACTGGCGGATGTCCTCGACAAATACAAGGCTGACATCACCGCCATACAGGAAATGAGATGGACGGGACAGGGATGCACACGACGAAAGAACTGTGACATCTTTTACAGCTGCCATGCAGAAAGACACGAATTTGGATGTGGTTTCATAGTCGGCAAGAGACTTCGACACCTACACCTGGTCTCGCGGTTTAACCCTGTAAGTGACCGAATAGCCACCATTCGCATCCGGGCGAAATATTTTTACATCACGCTGATTTGTGTACACGCCCCGACGGTAGATAAAGACGATGAGATTAAAGATGCATTTTACGAGCGCCTAGAGGAAACATACGACCGCTGCCCTGGCCACGACATTAAAATTGTTCTGGGAGACTAATGCAAAAATAGGAAGGGAAGATGTTCTTGGTCCATCGATCGGTAAATTCATACCGACACGTCAGACAACGGGTTTAGGCTGGTTAGCTTCGCAGCGGGAAGGAACATGGTAGTGAGTGGAACCAGATTCCAGCACAAAGATATCCACAAGGCAACTTGGCTATCCCCCGATCAAAATACCAAAAATCAAATTGATCATGTGGTAATTGATGGCAGGCATGCATCTAGTGTCATGGACGTGCGTGTGATCCGTGGTACTAATATTGGCTCGGATCATTACCTGGTTGCAGCCAAGGTGCGCACAAGATTGAGCAGAGCGAAAAACGCACGTAACCAAACACAAAGAAAGCTGGACATCGCGAAGCTGCAAACCCCAGAGATAGCTACTGCCTACTCCAACCAGCTCTCCCAACTTTTACTACACAACGCCTCCACTTCTGACGTTCCCGATACACAGTGGCAGCATATTGCGCATTCAGACGAAACCTGGTACGATGAAGAATGTCGCATAGCGTCTGAGGAACAGGATGCTGCTTATATGGCAACGCTACAGCCAATTGTAACCCGTGCTGTAAGGGAACGGCATAAAGAGAAAGTAAAGCGGGCGAGACAGCTATTTAGGCGAAAAAACGTCAGATGAAGGAACGGGAGAACGAGGATATAGAGCGATACAGGGATAGAGGTGAGGCCCGAAAATTTTACCAGAAAGTAAGAGCAAATGGATACGGTAATGGCCTCCCCACCTGTAAGGACAGTGATGGAAATCTGGTCGCGGATACGCAGAGTGTGCTGCACATATGGAGAGAACACTTCCAGCAACTGCTGGTCCCAGAAGGCAGCACACGTGAAGTTATCACGCCAATTGTCGACGACGGCTTAGATTGCCCACCACCAAGTCAAGCCGAGGTAAGAAGAGCAATATCGCGGCTGAAAAACAACAAAGCAGCCGGTGCCGACGGTCTGCCCGCAGAGCTCTTCAAGTCCGGTGGCGAGGATTTGATAACGAGCATGCACCAGCTCTTGCGCACGGTTTGGCTTAAAGAGTGCATGCCCGACGATTGGAATGTAAGCGTATTATGTCCTGTGCTGAAAAAAGGTGATCCAAGTGTGTGCTCCAACTACCGCGGGATCAGCCTTTTACCCATCGCATATAAGGTCCTGTCGAGTGTGCTATGTGAAAGACTAAAGCCAGTGTTATCCAACCTGATCGGACCTTATCAGTGTGGCTTTAGACCTGGAAAATCAACAGCTAACCAGATTTTCACACTTCGGCAAATCCTGGAAAAGACCCAAGAGAAACAGATCGACACGTACCATCTTTTTGTCGACTATAAAGCTGCCGACGATTGGAATGTAAGCGTATTATGTCCTGTGCTGAAAAAAGGTGATCCAAGTGTGTGCTCCAACTACCGCGGGATCAGCCTTTTACCCATCGCATATAAGGTCCTGTCGAGTGTGCTATGTGAAAGACTAAAGCCAGTGTTATCCAACCTGATCGGACCTTATCAGTGTGGCTTTAGACCTGGAAAATCAACAGCTGACCAGATTTTCACACTTCGGCAAATCCTGGAAAAGACCCAAGAGAAACAGATCGACACGTACCATCTTTTTGTCGACTATAAAGCTGCCTTCGACAGCCCGATACGGCAGAAATTACTTGAAGCCATGGCTGAGTTTGGTATTCCAGCGAAGCTGATACGTCTTTGCGGAATGACGCTGACTGACACGAAGTCTTCAGTGAAGATTGGCAAGGACCTTACGGAGCCATTCTATACCAGACGAGGCCTAAAACAAGGCGACGGCCTATCGTGCGATCTCTTCAACATTGTGATGGAGATGATAATGAGAAAAGCTGCAGTAAACACGAGTGGCACTATATTCAATAAAAGCCACATGCTACTCGCGTACGCTGATGACGTAGACATTATCGGTCGAAAACTGCGGGATGTGACTGCAGCATTCTCGGGTATACAGAAGGAATCAGCGAAAATGGGCCTAACGGTGAACGAGGACAAAACGAAGTTATTAGTTTCAACGAACAAAGAATCTACTCGTTTGGGAAACTGCGTGAACGTTGACAACTATAATTTCGGGGTGGTAGATAATTTTGTCTACCTAGGCTCCGCCATCAACAAAGAAAATAATGTCAGCCTAGAAATCCGGAGAAGAATCCTGCTTGCAAATAAATGCTACTACGGACTAAACAAGCGATTCAATGACAGAGCCCTCTCTCGACGAACAAAACTCCAGCTATACCAGATACTGGTTCTACTTGTCTTAATGTATGGCTCAGAATCCTGGGTTATGACACAAGCAGATGAATCGGTTCTGGCGGTATTCGAGAGAAAAATACTCCGTAAAATATATGGACCCATCATCGTTAACGGAGAGTATCGGCGTCGTATGAATCATGAGCTGTACGAGCTGTACACTGACATTGACGTGGTCAAACGCATTAAGGTGCAACGGTTGCGTTGGCTAGGTCATGTTGTACGCATGGACGAAAATGCTCCAGCTCGAAAAGTCTTCGACAATGAACTCGATGGACGGCGCAGAAGAGGGCAACCAAAACTCCGTCGGAAAGACCAGGTTACTGAGAACCTTACAGAACTCGGTGTGACTAACTGGAGAAGAAGCGCAGAAGATCGAGGCGCTTATAATATTTTTCTACGTGCGGTATATAATCCACTGGGATTGCATAGAAGTACCAGTTAAGTAAGTAAGTAAGTAGTTTCTACTTGTCAAATGTCAAAGAATAAAAACTTCAAAAGTGACAGCTACCGAAATAGCGGGCCATTCACAATAACACCTCTTATTGGAAAACCCTTTATAGATATGTACAATGTACATTGTACATTCATATCGTTTTTTAAGTCCACCGAATCAAGTCAAAAAAAATATTTTTTTAAATTATTTTTTTCTTAATAATAATATCCTTTTTTCCAAGTTTTTGCCACAACTTTTCTATGGTCTGTTTATTAGCAACACGAAACATTGTTTCACATCAAAATTGCTCTAAAATTAGTTGTAACTCATTAACTTTGTTTATCAATAGTTACTTAAAAATAACCAGTAAAAACTTAAATTTAGTGTAGTTTCCATAATATTTGCCCTCACTGTATTTTTCACCTTCCTTCTGATCCACCATCTGTTGAAAATGAGATTTTAATTCACCTTATTTCGGAGCTCGATGAAAATCCCTATATTCACCACCGTATCATTCACGATTCCGAAGATACCAACCACAATTTGTTTGCCAGAGGTGAAATAACATTTGTGCCATCCAACATAGCAGTATTTGTGTATCAGAGTGTGTTTGAACGGTTACGTGTTTCTAAAACTTGGTAAGATGTGAGAAGAAATCTCATTCAAAACATTTCTCCTTGTGTTATTTAGTACGTTTTCTTCACTACCACTCCCCGCTCTTTTAATACCATTGTATCGCCCTCTCTCTCTATCTCTCTCATTGCCGTCTTCTTATCAACAGCATTTCCATATGTACACTTGGTATCTTGTTGGTTGGTCTCGTTGCGGTCTGTCTGTCGGCCCGTCTGTTTTGTTTGTAGTTTGTATCTATCAGATTCCCATGCTTTTTTCTTGTTCAAAGCACAATTAAGCATGCTGCATGCATGCACTCAGCCTGTAAGTGTACGAGTGTTGTTGGTGTTTAGCTCGCATCCATTTGTTTCGTGGTGTTATGTTTTCATATTTCTTATAGATACGTTGACGGTTTTGTTGGTGTATCGGTTTGTATCATTGGAAAAAAAAACCATGTTCTTTCTGACTGCAGCGCAAACAAAAGCTGGTTGGTATGGTGGTGGCGGTGATGGTGTTGATAGCGGTACTGCTGCAGATGTTGATGGTGTGATTGAAGGTTCGAGAGTACTTTACAAAACAAAAATTAGTCGTAGAAAGAGATGTCAGTTGCAATGAGAGACGAATGTTCACCGTTCATCTTCTAGCAATTATGTTAGATGTGTATGTGTGTTTGTGTACATGCAATTGCTTGTGTCCGTTGTACAAACGAACATACGTAAGTACGTAACTTTTGTGTCAATTGGTTTGAAGGTAAAACAAAACTGTTGAATGCCAGTTACAGCAACTGTTTCGCATCATGGGGTATAAAATGCGAGATGACAAAACATCTGTAGAGTTGCAATATTGTACTTTAGGATAATACGTATGTATTGTAATTTTTAAAATGTTCGCATTATTTTTGAGTCTGATATACCTACATACCTATAACATGATTCAAAAAAACCGGTTTCGGTTTAAGCCATTCTAAATTTTCACTGATATTATGACATTTCACTGTAAAAACACTATCCTTTCTTTATATAAATATGTTAGTTGTGGGAAACTTCCGTAGACAGTATGGTTTTATCATGATAACATTTTGACAGCATTGACTTTAAAACAGTTACTGACTGACTGACAGCAATCGACAATAAAAACTCCATAAAAATGGTCCCTAAATTGTAGATTCTTTTGATAGTGTGTATAAACATAGATAAGCTCTAAGCTCTCTGTTATCTCACTAATTGGATACAGCATATTGGATAACTCGAAAAGAAGTTGTTGTAATAATAAAGATGAGTACAAAACCAGTAAAGAAATTTCAGTCCGGTAAACGGACCCAGAATGGGCGCCTGTAATAAAATCCTGGCAAAAGAAGAAAACTGCGACGCTGGGCTTGCAACCCACCACTGACGTTTGAACTATTGCAATGAAAAGAAGTAAGAAAATAATAAAACGGACCGCATCAAAATGTTGACGACCGCTGCAAACGAATTAAGGACCATGATTTGAGGAAATGCACCTGGAATGTTAGAACACTGTATAGATCAGGTGCCTTCATCCAACTGGCGGAACTCCTCGAAGAATACAAGGCTGACATAACCGCTTTACAGGAAATCCGGTGGACGGGACACGGGTGAAGACATGCGACATCTGCTATAGTGGCCATGCGAAAAAGCACGAGTTTGTGGATTCATGGTTGGCAAGAGACTGCGACACCTAGTCTCAAGGTTCAACGCGGTGTGTGAACGCATAGCCACCATATGAGCCAAAAAATTTTTTTTCCACAAAACACTTATATGTCCTCATGCTCCGACAGAAGAGAAAAGCGATAAGGACAAAGACGAGTTCAACGAGAGCCTAGAAATTGTGTATGACTGTAGCCCCAGCCACAGCCAAAATTTTACTTACTTCATTTCCCTTTACACCCCATGAATGAGGTATAAGATAACTTCTCGCGTTGTTGTGAATTTACACGCCTTCTATTTTTATATTCACAACTAACGGCACCTACTTGTTTATCGACGAATGCGAACTTCACTGTTTGAGAAACTTTTACTAGACATGCCGATTGACTCGACATTTTTACTGCGAAGTTGCTGTCAACAACATTCGAGGGGAGCCGACAATGAAAGAAATTTTTTTTTAAAGTGACTAGAGCCAGGTGTTGAACCTGTGATCTCCCGCATGGTAGTCGCGTGTTCTAACTACTATGCCACGGCCGGTCCCGTCAAACTTGTACTAGACGATTTTAATGCCAAAATAGGCAGAGAAACCGCATTTGAGCCTACCATCGGAAAATTCAGTCTGCAGACCGAAACGTCGAATAATAGCATCAAACTGATTGATTTCTCTGCGGCAAGAAATATGGTAGTTAGCAGCACTAGATTTCACCATAAAAAAATATTCATAAGACAACATGGTTATCTCCAGATCAAATCACGTGGTAGTTGATGGAAGGCACGCATCGAGTGTTCTTGACGTACGAGTGATCAAGGGTGCGAATATTGACTCCGATTACTTTCTTACCGCAGTTAAAGTAAGCACAAGGCTAAGCATGGCGAGAAACGTACGTAACCAGGCACAACGAAAGCTGGACATCGGTAAACTGCGGACCACAGAGGTAGCGGACGCCTACTCCAATCACCTAACTCAACTGCTGCGGAATGCTCCAAACCCTGATAATATAACCTCGCAGTGGCAATATATAGCCGACTCCATACAACGGAGCCGTCCCTAGAAAATGCCTGCTACGATGATGAATGTTGCAATGCCACGAGAGAGACGGATGCTGCATATAGGGCGAGTCTGCAGCCAATGGCAACGAGAGCCATTCGTGAACGGTACATGGAGAAGGGACAAGAGGCAACTCTTTTTAAAAGGAAAAAGAAGGATATGAAGAATAGACAGGATGAGTGCACAGAATTGCTCCAAAGTAGAGGGGAAGCCCGAAAATTCTACCAGAAAGTTAAGGCGAGAATGCATGGAACAGGGTTGCCCAGCGATGGTCAGATAATGACGCACCCGGATAACGTTCTGAAGTTGTGGAGAAATTTCAAAAATTTACTGGATACCGACACCACTCCAGAAGACCCCGCTTCAATGCATGACGATGGTATTAGCTGTTCACCTCCGAGCCAGAGCGAGTCACTGCTACTGTAGCCAATGGTCTCCCGGCTGAATTATTTAAGGCAAGTGAAGAGAAGCTGATTAGGAGCATGCATCAGCTCATAGAGAACATCTGACTAGATAAGAGCATGTCCGGGGATTGGATCAGCTTAGGTGTCTGCGAACTACAGCGAGCAAACAGAGAGAAAAAGGGTTGTTGACGGCTGTTTAACTTATTTCAGTGGAACAGAAGATCGTAAAAATACTATTTTTATCAACTCTCGTTTGTTAACAAAAGTTCGCTAGCACCTCGTTTTCCAGGCATTTTTTGACGCAACATTTAATAGCCTGGAATTTTGGATACTCTTTATATTATTGATCTGTGATTGGAGTCTCAGTCTGTTAAGTCCCATATACAAGAAAGGAGATCGTAGTGAATGTAAGAACTACCGTGGAATAAGCCTATTACCAATTGTGTACAAGGTCCTTTCGAGCATATTGTGTGAACGTCTTAAGCCAGACATACAATTAGAAAAACTTATTGGGCCATATGGTGTGGCTTTAGACCTGGTAAATCTACGACGGACCAAATATTCACCTTACGACAAATCCTAGAAAAAACTCAAGAAAATCAGATCGACACCTACCACGTCTTTGTCGACTACAAAGCTGCCTTCGACATGCCGATAAGGAGTAGGCTATATGAGGCCATGTCTGAGTTTGGTATTTCTGCAAAGCTGATTCGACTTTTCAGATGTACCTCGGACAACACCAAATCCTCGGTTAAGATTGGTAAAGATCAGTCTGAAGCATTCAACACAGAAAGAGGTATCAGGCAGGGTGATAGCCTGTCCTGTGCACTATTTAATATAGTTATGAAGAAGGTGATGAGAAAGGCTGGTGTCAACATGTCTGTCACAATATTCCACAAGAGCCACATGCCACTAGCCTATGCCGATGATATAGACATCATTGGTCGAAATCTGATGGGATGTTACTGCAGTTTTCTCAGCACTAGAAAAAGAGTCGGCAAAAATGGTTTTAGCGGTCAACGAGGATAAAACAAAAATAATGATTTCGACGAACAAAGTGTCCTTTCGATGGGTAGTAGATGAATTTACCTACCTCGCATCTTCCGTCAATAAGAAAAAGAATGTCAGCCAAGAAATCAAGCGGAGAATAGAGCTCGCCAAAAGATGTTTCTACGGACTTCGGCAGCACTTTAGTAACACCACCTTATCCCGGAATACTAAGAAACAGCTTTACCACGTGCTAATCATACCCGTTCTTTTGTATACTGCCGCATCTTTGGTACTTACGACAACGGACATACAAAACCTGGGAGTATTCGAGAGAAAAGTACTCCGAAAAATATATGGAAATATCTGTGTCGACGGCGAGTTTCGCCATCGGATGAACCATGAGCTTTACCACGACATCGATGTAGCTAAAAAAGTCAGAATCCAACGACTACGATGGCTGGGAGAAGTTACCAGAATGGATGTAAATGCTCCAGCAAGAAAGGCGTTTGAAGGACGACGCAGAGCAGGGAAACCCAAACTCCGTTGGAAGGACCAAATGGCAGGCGACTTGAATTCTTGAATTGAATTCTTTAGTACTTCAGGCCTCAAATTTATGAACTACGTTCGTAAGTTGTAATGGGCCACTTAAGTAAGTAAGTAAGTACGTGTTCCTGCTTCCGGAATCAGTAATTAAATTATCTCCATATATTCAGCACAGCCTGTGTATCTGTAACCAGTTTTCCATCTTCAATTTTCCATACTTTAAGCTTCTGTACCTCTATTTCCTCACTCACTATCCAGCTCACCATTTCTTACTTTCTACTTGTGCCGTTCCCTAACCGGCGGGGATACAATTGGGTAAGCAAAATGCTTTTTTTGGACGTTATGAGGGATTTTTCATTGTACAAGGACATTTTTGATCACCGTTTTTCATACCCAAGTACGAGTTGTCATGGAATGCGCACTATGCTGTCACTGTGTATCAGAAACGTCAGAAGTAAAGGCATTATGTCGTAGTACTTAGTTGGAAGAGATGCTAGGAGTAGGCAGTGGCTATCTCTGGGGTTTGCAGCATTGTGATGTCCAGCTTTATTTGTGATTGATTACGTGCGTTTTACGCTTAGCAGCAACCATGGATCACGCGCACTTCCATGGCATTAGATGCATGTCCTTCATCGATTACCATATGATCAATTTGATTGTGTTTTGATCGAGGGATAGCCCAGTAGCCTTGTGGATGTCTATATGCTGAATTCTGGTTCGACTTACTGCCATATTACTTGCAGTTCCGAATCTAACCTGACTAAACCCGTTGTTGGTCGTGTTGGTATGTTGACTGTACCTAGATGGACCTATAACATATTCCCTTCCTATTTTTGTATTAACATCTCCCAGGAAAATTTTAATCTCGTAGGCAGGGCGGTGTTCATTTCCTCTAGGCAATATATCTTTAATCTTATCACCTTTATTTTCTGTCGGGGCATACATATATACAAATCAGCGTGATGTAGAAATATTTAGATAACTCACAGGATTGAATGACGGCACAAGATATATAAGTCTCTTGCCAAATACAAATCAGTATTCGAGCTGTAGCCAATATCGCAAATTTAACGTCGCGAGTACCGCCGTTCTGTCTATCCATCTCCTAGATGACGGTGATGTCAGCCTTGTGTAAGTCTATGACATCCGCCAGTCGGATAGTGACACTTTCTATATAGAGTCCAGACATTTCAGGTGCATATATTTTAGTCATGGTCCTTATAAAGTTTGTGGGGGTCGTCAACATTTGTCGAGTTCTGTTTCATTGAAATTCAGTAAAACGAATCGTAATTTTTAGAAAAAACAAAATGTTACGCAGTTAAAATGTTTCCCATCTCTGCGAAATGTAAACAAATATTACATGATGCCTAAAAGTTTTTTGGGGAGGCAGCAAACACAATGCTTTATAGCTTTACCATAAAACTACGTACAAACCTTCATTGAGCTATATGTAGAAGCACATACATATACCTTAGTTCACACATATCACACTGCCTTACCTTTTCCCCAAATAGTGTTGATTTCTTTTTATTCTGTATAGCCTTTCTTTTCACTGTTTGGATACAAATGTATGTTACATACAATGTATACATATATATACGCTTATATATTGTTTCTTTCACTTTAAGAAACGAAAACAAAATCCAGAACTTATGTTAAGAGGAAAGGGGCTCCGGGTGCTCTGCACAGGTAGTTAGTTACGGGGGTTACTGGATACGTATAGTACAGTATAGAGTATATCGTCCTCATACCAAAATCTGTATGTGTGTGTGTTTGTTTGTGGCTATGTGTATGAGTTACCCTATATGCTTGAGTGAAAAGAAAACATTGAATATTCTTTGTGTGTGAACAAATTCAATTAACCAAAACAACTGAGAGGAGGTGATAATCATTAAATCTGGAAAGATTTTGTGATAGCTAAAAAGTAAATAACACAGATTTTTATAATAAACCTACCCGATACACGAAGGCACTTAGTTTTTGTCTTTGGCTTAGCGTAACATTTTTAAATAAGATGGAAGCAGTTAGAAAAAGATAAATTTGTCATGTAACGAAGTAAACAAATAGGAAATGGTAACTTGGTAACATTTTTTGCATATCTCAGGGTTTGTCAGTTTTTCTTACAGATAGTTGGCATACGCCAGATTATTTTATAGAACGGCGATAATAAGGCCGGAAAATTAGCCTGCGAGTAATTTTTACTGTTTGTGAATTCTTCTTCTTCTTTAATGGCAGCAACAACTAAAATGTATCTATCAGTAGTCGCACGTAGAAAAGTATTCCAAAAGCATTGGTCTTTTGCGCTCCGTAGATAGTTCGTCACACTAAGCTTAGATAACAGCTCTTTCACATGGTCCATCCATTGGAGTTTTAGTCGCCCCCTTCTGCGCCGCCCCTCGAGTTTATTGCCGAAGACTTTTCGAGCCGGAGCGTTTTCGTCCATTCGTACAACGTGTCCAAGACAGCGCATTCGGTCTATTTGAACGCGCTTGACTACGCCGATGTCGTTGTACAGCTCATGACATATTCATGAGACGGTACTCGCCGTTAACGACTATGGGTCCAAATATTTTGCGTAGTATTTTTCTCTCGAAAATTCCTAGAACAGATTGATCCGCCTGCGTTAGTACCCATGATTCTGCGCTGTAGAGTAAGACAGGCAGGATCAGTGTGTGGTATAGTTGGATCTTTGTTCTTCGACAGAGCGCTTTGTCATTAAATCGCTTTTGCTTAGCGCATAGTAGCAGCGGTTTGCGATCAATACTCGTTAGAGTGTTCAAATACCTCCTTTTTTAGAAACCCGGTTTCCGAGTTATTCGAAAAATTGATTTTTTAGAAAAATCGGATTTCGAATACAATATTTGAAAGAAAACCGGTTTAACCGGTTTTTTTCAGTTTTTTCCTAAAAAGTTAAAAATATTTATAAAAAAAATAGTTTGGTTTAAAAAAATGCATTTATTTAGTATGTAATATCAATACACCCAATGCGATCGTGCCCAAATCCTACATTTAGTAAAACTATAGCAGGACAAAGTTTTGGAGAAAAAACTGGAAGTTTAGCTACGCCCCATGTGGTACCTCCCATACCCATCAGGTACCACCCACTTTAGAAATCGATTAATATTATTAGTATATCCAACGCGATCGGGACCAAATTCTGTTTTTAGTAGGGCTCAAACAGGATAAAATTTTGAAAACCAATTTGGAAGCCTAGCCACGTACCTGCTGGTACCACCCATACAAATGCACCATTCCGCCCACTTCAGAGATGGGGTAGTAATATCAATACACCCAACGTGATCGTGTCCAAATTCTGTATTTAGTAAAGCTAAATCAGGATAAAGTTTTTAAGTCTAGCCACGCCCCATCTGAGACCTCCCATACAAATGTACTATTCCGCCCACCCTAGAGATGGAGTAGTAATATCAATACACACAACGTGATCGGGCCCAAATTCTGTATTTATTAAAGCTAAATCAGGATAAAGTTTTTAAGAAAAAAACTTTAAGTCCATCCACGCCCCTTCTGGTACCTCCCATACAAACGTACCACTTCGCCCTCTTTAGAAATCGAGTAATGATATCAATATACTAGAAAATTATATGTTTTACTGAGGATAAGGGTATATGTAAGTCGGCTTACCCGACTGAAACTTTCTTACTGGTTAAAATAGTACTTGATACAGAAAACACGCGCTCACTTATTGTGGAAGTAGGATTTATTGACAAAACAGCGTTTAGAAGGATGTTGAGCTTTTCTGTCCTTTTATTAAATCTATTGAAATAGTTGAAATCATCATATAGGCTTGTGTCATTGCAATTTGTTTTCACTGGTGGATTTTGGATGTTATTTATTGTCATGTTTAAATCGTTGCAAAGACTACCATTAGGAGATTCCCCCATCTCACAATCTGAACTGTTACTAGACTCTGCCGTTGTTGGGGAAATTGCAGGATAAAGTTCGTTTAAAAGCTCGTTAGCAAATTCCATCGTTTCCGCCTTTTTAGACTACTTTACATAGGATTAGCTTGTAGGATATTTTCCGGTCCTAATACATATAATTAGGTTATTCAATTTTGTAAACGAGAATGTTTTTAGAAGCTTTTTAAAGTTTTCATATTCAATTTCAAATTAATTTAGAAAAACCTTTATACATTTTATAAACGAGATTTTTTTTAAAAGCTTTGGAAAATTTTGAAATAAAATTTCAAATTAATTTAGAAAAATCTTTTTACATTTTATAAACAAGAATGCTTTTAGAAGCTTTGTAAAACTTTAAAATTCAATTTCAAACTAATTTAAAAAAACCGAGTACCCGAAGGAAAAAACTCGGTTAAACCGGTTATTCGAAAATGGCATTTTTGCAAAAACCGGCATACGGTTTTAAATAAAAAAACCGGTTTACGGTTTCGGTTTTGAACACCCTAATACTCGTCCCTTGATTTCCAGACTGACATTATTATAGTTGTTTGTGACGGAGCCGAGGTAGACAAAATCATCTACCACTTCAAAGTTATAGTTGTCAACGTTCACGCAGCGTCCCAAACGAGTAGACTCTTTGTTCGTTGAAATAACTAACTTAGTTTTGTCCTCATTAATCACCAGACCCACTACTGCTGACTGCTTCTCAATGCTCCAATAGGCCGCAGTAACATACCGCAGTTCTCGGCCAATAATATCTTTATCATCAGCATACGCGAGCAACAAGTGGCTTTTGTTGAAGATGGTACCATTCCTGTTTACTGCTGCTTTCCGCATGATCATCTCCATTACGATGTTAAAGAGATCGCAGGACAGACTATCGCCTTGTCTAAAGCCTTGCTTGGTAGAAAATGGCTCTGTCAGATTCTTGTCTTTTTTCACTAAAGACTTGGTGTTGGTCAGTGTCATCCCGCAAAGTCGTATTAGCTTCGCGGGTTACCAAACTAAGCCAGAGCATCTAATAGTTTCTCTCATATCGGACTGTCGAATGCAGCTTTGTAGTCGATAAACAGATGGTAGGTGTCGATCTGCATATCTTGGGTCTTCTCCAGGATTTGTTGTAGTGTGAATATCTGGTCGGTCGTGGATTTACCAGATGTTAAGCCACACTGATAAGGTTCTATCACGTTCGCTAGAATGGGCTTTAGTCTTTCACATAACACACTCGACTGAACCTTGTATTCGTTAAAAGGCTAATCCCGCGATAGTTGGTACACACACTAGGATCGCCTTTCTTAAGCACGGGACATAGGACAATCATCCAATCATCGGACATGCACTCCCTGAGCCAAATCTTGTTTATTCGCTGGTGCATGTTGCCATCTCACTGCCGCCGGCCTTAAAAGGCTCTACTTGCAGTCAATCAGCTCCCGCAGCTTTATTGTTTTTAAGCCGTGCAAATGCCGTGCTGATCTCGTTTTGACTCAGTGGTGGATAATCTACTCCGTTGAGCGGCGTGATTTTGTCACTTATGCTGCCTTCGATAACGAACAGATTACGAAAGTATTCCCTTTATATTTGCAGCACACTCTGGGTGTCCGTAACCAAATTTCCATCTCTGTTCTTACAGAAGGGGTTCAGGTGGTTCTATCTAGAGACTTCGCCTCTATCCTTGTGCCTTTCAATATGATGGCTCTATTTTTTCTTACATAAACGCTTTTTTCACCTGAAGATACGCGTCATCTCCCTCTTCTTCCCTTTATATCGTTCCGTCACAGCAGGCATTACCATTGGCTGCAGTTTGCCTTGTATGCAGCATCCTTTTCTTCGAACATTCCTCAGAATTATGGGTGTTTGTTTGCAGTAATTGAGAGAGTTGGTTGGAGTAGGCATTGACTATCTCGGTGGTATGGAACTTTGTGATGTCTAGCTTCCTTTGCGTTTGGTTACGAGTAGAGTGGTTAAAACCGAAGACCGTCTGCCGGTTTCTTCAAAAATACCAATTTTGAATACACCGGTTTAACTTACTTACTTACTTAATTTCCCTTTGCACCCCATGAATGAGGTATGGGATAGCTTCTCGCGTTGTTGTGAATTAACACGCTTTCTATTTTTAGATTCACAACTAACTACTGGTTTAACAGTTTTTCAAAAAGCAGCATTTTCCCGCAACATTGCTCAGTTTGTTCTAAGGAAATCTGCATAGAAGGTTGTTTATGCTTATCGATATTCTTGGACCAATCTCAAAGGATGCTTTTTTCGAAATTTCCTTATGCAAAATGACTGTTTCTTCTCTTTTTGAAATGGGTGGAAAGCCGTACGTGAAGTTATCACGCCAATTGTCGACGACGGCTTAGATTGCCCACCACCAAGTCAAACCGAGGTGAGAAGAGCAATATCGTGGCTGAAAAACAACAAAGCAGCCGGTGCCGACGGTCTGCCCGCAGAGCTCTTAAAGTCCGGTGGCGAGAAGTTGATAACGAGCATGCACCAGCTCCTGCGCACGGTTTGGCTTAAATCAGCCTTTTACCCATCGCATATAAGGTCCTGTCGAGTGTGACACTGTACGACACGATTTTTCACCCATGATCAAACTGACCAGATTCTGAAAATATAGCTAAAATACAAATATACGTATCTCCCAGTTTTTTTAGATCAGCTCATTTAAGTTTTTTACGAGCAATTAAATTTTTGGAGCAAAGCTCCCATACAAAGGCTTGAAAGTGACTTCTTAATATTCGCAGAACTCTGCGAGTTGTTAACAGACTTTGATGAATTTTTTTTTATTGTTTTTCAAAGAGCCAGGAGCGGGTTCTGACGAAGCCCAAATTAAAAATTTGTCACAAATTTGTCACAAATTTAATTTGTCAACACATTTTGCTAGGCAGAACCAGCTCCAAGCAATTTGAAAAACATTAAAAAAAATATTTTTGACAAGTTTAAATTTTGACAATTTGTGACAATTTTAATTTTTGACAAATTTTAGTTTTGGGCTTGATCAACACCAACCCCTGGCCATTTGAAAAACTTTAAAAAAAAATTCGTCAAAATCTGTTAACAACTCTCTGAGTTCTGCGAATATTAAGAAGTCACTTTCAAGCCTTTGTATGGGAGCTTTGCTCCAAAAATTGAATTGCTCGTAAAAAACTTAAATGATCTAGAAAAACTGGGAGATACGTATATTTTTATTTTAGCTATATTTTCAGAATCTGGTCAGTTTGATCATGGGTGAGGTCAAAAGTTGAAATTTGTCTTACAGTGTGATATGTGAAAGACTAAAGCCAGTGTTATCTAGCCTGATCGGGCCTTATCAGTGTGGCTTTAGACCTGGAAAATCAACAACTGACCAGATTTTCACACTTCGTCAAATCCTGGAAAAGACCCAAGAGAAAAAGATCGACACGTACCATCTTTTCGTCGACTTTAAAGCTGCCTTCGACAGCCCGATACGGCAAAAATTACTCGAAGCCATGGCTGAGTTTGGTATTCCAGCGAAGCTGATACGTCTTTGCGGAATGACGCTGACTGACACGAAGTCTTCAGTAAAGATTGGCAAGGACCTTACGGTGCCATTCTATACCAGACGAGGCCTAAAACAAGGCGACGGCCTATCGTGCGATCTTTTCAACATTGTGATGGAGATGATAATGAGAAAAGCTGCAGTAAACACGAGTGGCACTATATTCAACAAAAGCCACATGCTACTCGCGTACGCTGATGACGTAGACATCATCGGTCGAAAACTGCGGGATGTGAGTGCAGCCTTCTCAGGTATACAAAAGGAATCAGTGAAAATGGGTCTAACGGTGAACGAGGGCAAAACGAAGTTATTAGTTTCAACGAACAAAAAATCTACACGTTTGGGAAACTGTGTGAACGTTGACAACTATAATTTCGAGGTGGTAGATTATTTTGTGTTTGGGCCCATCATCGTTAACGGAGAGTATCGGCGTCGTATGAATCATGAGCTGTACGAGCTGTACTCTGACATTGAAGTGGTCAGACGCATTAAGGTGCAACGGTTGCGTTGGCTAGGTCATGTTGTACGCATGGACGAAAATGCTCCAGCTCGAAAAGTCTTTGACAATGAACTCTATGGACGGCGCAGAAGAGGGCGACCAAAACTCCGTTGGAAAGACCAGGTTACTGAGAACCTTACAGAACTCGGTGTGACTAACTGGAGAAGAAGCGCAGAAGATCGAGGCGCTTATAATATTTTTCTACGTGCGCTATATAATCCACTGGGATTGTATAGAAGTACCAGCTAAGTAGGTAAGTATCTGTTTGGATGATCTAATCATCCTGATGATGTAAGTTGAGGCAAACTGAAAGCCTTTATTAATGGAAAAAAAACTATAAGTTGCTAAGTCAACTTTAGAATTAAAAGACTTTATTAATGGAAAAAAAACTATAAGTTGCTAAGTCAACTTTAGAATTAAGTTGTCGATATACATATGTTTTCATATTTAATTCATGTTTAATTTCATATTTTGTTTAAGTCTACAATTTCCGAAAAACCGAACAAAAGCGATTACCTAGGTTTTTTCTAAATCAGAAATTCGAAAACCGAATTTTTGGAAAAAGGTATTTTTTGAATACACCTGGAACAGGTTTTCTGAAAAATTCAAGTATTTGAACACTATAGTTACGATCTTTTTTAGCACTTCGTAATCGCGTGCGTACCTTGGCTGCAACTAGGTGGGGATCCGAGTCAATGTTTGCATCGCGCATCACACACACGTCCATAACGCTACTGACATATCTGCAATCGATAACCATGGGATCAATCTGGTTTCTTGTATATTTTGATCAGAGGATATCCAGTTTGCTTTGTTGATATCTTTATGCTGGCATCTCGTGCAACACACTACCATGTTTCTTGCCGACTCGAATCTTTTCAGTCTGAATTCGTCATCACAGGTGTTGTTGTGTAGACTAAATTGTTGCTATTCACAACCACATAACTTCAGACTATATTAATAGTGATAAATTTTCATAAGGATCAATAAAGTCTAACTCGAGTTATTGTGCCCACCAGCCAGCCAGACAGACAGATACTGCTTAATCGACTTAAAAAGTCCTGAAACAAATTTGGTCTTAAGATACTTTGGGTTCAACACGTCTCCTTTAATGAGTTACACTTAATAAACACTCATGCCTATGGGTGAGGGTATAAAAATCTATTTATCTTTAACCTTTTACTATCGGTATTTTGATTTCTAAATTGATAAGCTTTTGACACGCCCATAACATGTGTATTTGTTAAAACGTCAGTACAATCCTTTGAATGTCGTCTACAAATAACAGTCGGGGGCTTGAAACTTTATTCAAACGAAATATACTCTATGTATTGCATTAAGTCTCCTATAGCGTGCCCCATGTTTGCCTAGGTGGGAGAGGAAAACTTACAATGTTTAACTCACATATGTGCACAGTTGTATTTGCTGAGTTATATGTACAAGTATGTATGTATAAAGATTTTAAATGTTCCCATAGTCCGTCCGTCCATCCATCAATTGGCAGTCCTACCATCCATGTGTGCGCTTATTTGTTTGAGTCTTATGCTGGGTTTTGTATCTTAGCAGAGTTAAACAACTCTACGCTATAAACATGGCTGGCTGGCTGGCTGGCTGCTTGGTTGGTTTGGATAAAATGTTGGCTAGCTAGCGGGCTGGCTGGCTGGCAGGCGGGTGATGGTGCTGGTGGTGGTTGATTTTGTTTAGTTGCCTTTACACACTTCTTCCTCTGCTATTACTTGTCGTCTTGTTGGTTTGTTCAAGTTCTTAAATGCTCAAAACTGGATTTGAGCAGTTGAACATGTGAACACACACTCGCACCTAACGAGAATCATGGGAGATATGACCAAAAAGCGAATTTAAAGAAAAATCAACATAATGGCCAAGCAAATGGTCAAAGAGATGGGGAGTGCAAGAGAGTATACGATGTTGTGGGAGCTAGAGCGAGAGAGAGCACGCGCGTGCTGGAGAGTGTATGCTTTTTGGATGTTGTGCGCATGTTTGAGATGTTGAGAACAAACGAGTACCAACCATAACATTGGCCGCCGCCGCTCCTTTGGATAACCGCCAGCTATCTCGGGGATGGCCAAAAAGCCAAAGTCAGTTGTTAACTACCATTCGAGAGCTCGGTTTCGTGTTAAAGAACGACCAACTAACAGATTTTTTCACATTTTTTTTCTGTTCATTCTTTTTCACAGAGATTTAAGAGTGTGTGTAATTGTGTGTATTCTTTGGATATATTTTGTTGTTTGAATCTCAATACCTTGAAAATATAACTATTTTTTAGTGGAAAAGTGTAAGAATAGTCTAAAGGCATAGTAATAATAATAATAATAATATTAATAAGATATTTTTGCTAAAACATCTATTTATTAAAAGAAAATTGCAAATATTTGATAAAACCAAAGTTTCTAACCAAAAATCAGAAAGATTTTTTTTGCAAAGGTCTATGAGGAAAAAATTCCTTTTATCGATTTTATGTTGCGCATTAAACAAGAAGAAGAAGCAGTTCACTTTGCAACAATCTAACACACACACACATATATACAAGCACGCACCTCTATGCGTTTCCAACTGCAAAGAGTTGAATAACCACCAGAGCTTGAGGTGAATTTCGGTAAATTCGGTATAAGCAGAGTGGCGCTCTCTCGCTCTCTCTCTCTGTCGTGTTAAATCGCTCACTCACTCTCTAAGCCAAGTTAAGAATTAAAACAAAAAACGCCAACAAGGGGAAATCCAACAACAACGGCAACACATACCAAACAAGAAGAAGCAGCAGCAGCAGCACAAAGAGTCTAAAAGAAAACTCTTTGTTATTCCCCATACAGGCAAACAGTGAAAAAGGAATCTCAAAACATAAAAATATAAAACCAAAAAAAAAGTAAAGAAAAATATTATACAACTAAAAAAAGTTATCAAATAAAATATTTAATAAAATAACCTAAGAGTGAATGTGCAAATGTCAATATAAATCAAAGTGTCATGCAAACATCTCACAGCATAATTGGCAAAAGCAAAAGAATCATAGAAATCTCAGAAATATTTTCGGTATCCGAAAATTTCGTACAACCAACAAATCAAGAATGAAGTCATTGAAAAAAGTACAAGGAAAAATTTCCCTTTAAACGAAAAAAAAGTGAACAAACAAATTGAAGAGTGAAATTCCAACTTATGTATATATATTTTACTACAACCAAAGTAAACAAGTGAAAAATCTATTTTCATAGAAAAAATCTATTATCATACAGTGAAGTCATTGAATCAAATTAGAATACACCTATAAGAAAGAGAAGAGAAAAATCTTATTAATCTGCTTTTAAAGTTATTCACAATAAAAATCTACGAAAAATCTGATAAAAAATTAAATAACAAATTCGAAGTCCATATATTATATTTTAATAAATTGATATATTTTCCAATATATTAAATTTAATCAAAATTATTGCGATAATAAATTTAAACAAAATTTCTACGAAATCCAGTACATTTTCAAACAAAAAGGAATATATGGCAAATCTTCAAGGAACCATAACCAAAACTCAAAGTAAGTGTACATTAAACCTTGTTAAATCTCTATAAAGCTTTAGGTATTGTATCGAGAATCTTGATTTTTGTCAATAAGATGAGATATTGAACTTCCTCGAACTAGATATAGAGGGATAATATTCGTATTATCGGCATTATTTAAATGACCTA
The DNA here is from genome assembly GCA_964034835.1 of Muscina levida. Lineage (NCBI taxonomy): Eukaryota > Metazoa > Arthropoda > Insecta > Diptera > Muscidae > Muscina > Muscina levida. Next base: position 118,165,858 of record OZ035883.1, on the reverse strand, counting down.
ATAAAGCGAAAATATGGTCCTAGAGTGGTCTGTATTTCAAAATAGGTATATCTTGAAGAAGTTTGGGAGCGAAACAATTAATATCATTAAACATGTATTAAAAAAATACGGAACATTTTTCAATTCACGTATATTTTTGTAATTAATATAAAGTTTTTAATTAATAATTAAAAATATCAGTATTTGGGATGATTTTAGGAGTCCTTTTTTTAATTAAAAGGCGAAAAAGGAGTCCGCACGAAGGACTTCCAGGATATCTAAATGAGCGTGTAGAGACTCCAAAAACACTTATTTATAGGAGCCTGGACGGAGCCTTTGGATGTTATCTAAATGAGCATTCCTAAATGTATATTTTTGGAGTCCCTAGGGAGCGCTTTTTATACACTCACCTTACGGTTAGGAGGGTATATATCATTTGATACGATCTAAAAGTGGAACACATAGAAGGAGTCACTTTGAACCAAATTCAATTCATGACTTTTTAAGTTGTTTGAGCCATGTCCGTCTGTCTGGCTGTTCGGCTGGTAAGCACGATAACTTTCGAAAGACGCCGCCAAGTGCTTTGTAACTTTGCAGGAGTTATAGGTTTTTTACACTGGAATGCATTGAACATATTTTCGCATTATTCCGCATCTTTAAAAGATGCGGCCAAAATGCTACATTTTTACATGTATTTTGTTGTTGGAACGATGTTAACATATATTCAAATCGATGAAAGAAGCTGAAAAATGCCCAGAGTTGTACTCTGAAAACCTGAATTTAAGCGCTTTTTTCAGTAAAGTTGATCCGGCAACCACCATATTCGTTGTTTGTTTACATTTTTCGAAAAAAAAAAATGCCAAACAACATGGACGGACAAAAAATTTATATTTTTGCAAAAATATTAATAAATAATTATTCAAATTAGTTAAAAGCATTCGCGCTTCGTGGTATACTGCCTCCGAAACAATGTTAATAGGTTTGTGGCAGGAAAATATTGCAGGTTTACAAGGCGAATGTAAAAATGAAAAATTAATGAAAAACTGCCGTGTAAAACCACTTTTTAACATTTCTCATTTTCAGCTCAAAATGTGAAATGCTTTTTGGTGTAAAAAGGCTATTAATATTTCTCCAAAACTACTAACGGTATTAAAAATGGGCTACATGGCCTCGCCCCTTCGGGTTCCTCCCATACAAATGTACCATTCCGCCCACTTTAGAAATCGAGTAATAATATCAATACATCCAACGCGATCGTTCCCTAATTCTTTATTTAGTAAAACTATAACAGGATAAAGTTTTGGAGAAAAACCTGGATGTCTAGCCACTCCTCTTTTGGTGCCTCCCATACCCATCAGGTACCACTTACTTTACTAATCGATTAATATTATTAGTAAATCGTGACCAAATTCTGTTTTTAGTAAAGCTCAAGCAGGAAAATGTTTTGGAGAACCAATTTGGAAGCCTAGCCACGCCCCTTCTGGTACCTCCCATATAAATGTTCCATTCCGCCCACTCTAGAGACGGAGTAGTAATATCAATACACCCAACGTGATCGTGTCCAAATTCTGTTTTTAGTATAGCTCAAGCAGTATAATGTTTTGGAGAACCAATTTGGAAGTCTAGCCACGCCTCTTCTGGTACCTCCCATACGATTGTACCATTCCGCCTACTCTAGAGATGGAGTAGTAATATCAATACACCCAACGGGATCTTGACCAAATGCTGTTTTTAGTAAAGCTCAAGCAGGATAAAGTTTTGGAGAACCAATTTGGAAGCCTAGCCACGCTCCTTTTGGTACCTCCCATATAAATGTACCATTCATCCCCAAGAGATGGAGTATGAATAGTAAATAGTAATAGTAAAACTATGGCAAGACAAAGTTTTGGTGAAAAAACTGGAAGTCTAGCCAAGCCCAATCTGGTACCTCCCATAAGTTTTGGACAAAGTTTTGGAAAAAAAAACTGTAAGTCTAGCCACGTCCCATCTGGTATCTCCCATACCCATCAGTTACCGCCCACTTTAGAAAACTATTAATATTTTTAATAGATCCAACGTGATCGTACCCATTTATTAAAGCTATAACAGGTTAAAGTTTCAAAGTTTCTGGTCCTCCCATACAAATGTACTACTCCGCCCACTTTAGATATCGAGTAATAATATAAATATTCTAGAAAAATTTATGTTTTACTGAGGGTGAGGGTATATGTAAGGGGGTTTTCCCGACTGAAACTTTCTAACTGCTTTCATATGTTTTGAGCGATAAAGAATGTCGCGTATCGTCTGAGGAAATGGATGCTGGCTACAAGGCAAAACAGCAGCCAATGGTAACGCGTCCTGTGACGGAACGATATAAAGAAAAAAACGAAACACCTCATTCGACGGAAAATGCGTGAATGGGGAAAAACTGAGAGCCAGGATATCAAAAAGAACAGAGACGGAGGTAAAGGCCGAAAATTCTACCAAAATGTAAAAAGCAACTGTTTAGGAACAAGGATCCTCAACTATAAGGACAGAGATGGAAATCTGGTCATGCCGAAGGCAGCATAAGTGACAAAATCACGCCAATTATCGACGATGGAGTAGGTGGACCAATGGACTGCCTGAGGAGCTTTTTATGCACCAGCTCATTAAAACGATTTGACACACGTAATGAATGAAATCTAAGTGTTATACTTACCTGGTCTGAAAAGTTTTTTGGTCAGAGCAAGAGATCGCGTCAGATACAAAAAATCTCTACACCTTGTCTAAGAGTACTAACCTCAACTAGAATACTGTCAAAGTTTCATGACATTTCATTCAATCGTTCTCAAGTCATTGGTCTCAAAGTGATGCTACCTCTGCTATTTTTGTTTGCAATGGATAAAACAAATGTTTTTTTGTATGGCGAAGAAATTACTACATCTGAATGTGTTAAGTACTTAAAAATGAAAATTGACAGAAGACTAACCTGGAAAGTGCGCATAAAAATTAAAAAAACCAATTGAAAATCAATACGCAACAAATGTACTTGATTAATTGTTCCAACATCAAAGTTAAGTCTTGAGAATAAAATTCTACTTTATAAAACTACGGTCGAACCAATTTGGAATTACGGTATCAAACTTTACAGCGAGAAATTCGGACATGGAAACTCTACAACGTTATGAATCAAAGTCCATAAGAATGATTGTGAACGCACCCTGGTTCGTTACCTGTTATCATACGAATATGTGAATTATGTAGCTAGACGATAGTGAGGAAATTCATGGATTAAAGCAGTTTCATATCTTAGATTTACTTACTTACTTAGCTGGCACTTCTTTGCAATCCATTGGATTATATACCGCACGTAGAAAAATATTATAAGCGCTTTGATCTTCTGCGCTTCTTCGCTAGTAAGTCATACCAAGTTCTGTAAGATTCTCAGTAACCTGGTCTTTCCAACGGAGTTTTGGTCGACCACTTCTGCGCCATCTATCGAGTTTATTGTCAAAGTCTTTTCGAGCTGGAGCATTTTCGTCCATGCGCACAACATGACCTAGCCAATGCAACCGCTGCACCTTAATACGTCTGACCACGTCAATGTTGGTGTACAGCTTGTACAGCTCATGATGCATACGACGCCGATACTCCCTGTTAACGATGATGGACCCATATATTTTACGAAATATTTTTCTCTCGAATACTGCCAGAACCGATTCATCCGCTTGTGTCATAACCCAGGATTCTGAACCGTACATCAAGACAAGTAGAACCAGTATCTGGTATAGCTAGATTTTTGTTCTTCGAGAGAGGGCACTGTCATTGAATCGCTTGCTTAGTCCGTAAGAGCATTTATTAGCAAGCAGGATTCTTCTCCGGATTTCGAGGGTGACATTATTTGCTTTGTTGATGGCGGAGCCTAGGTAGATAAAATTATCTACCACCTCGAAACGTTCACGCAGTTTCCCAAACGATTAGATTCTTTGTTCGTTGAAACTAATAACCTTGTTTTGTCCTCGTTCACCATTAGACCCATTTTCACTGATTCCTTCTGAATACTTGAGAAGGCTGCAGTCACATCCCGCAGTTTTCGACCGATGATGTCTACGTCATCAGCGTACGCGAGTAGCATGTGGCTTTTGTTGAATATAGTGCCACTCGTGTTTACTGCAGCTTTTCTCATTATCATCTCCATCACAATATTGAAGAGATCGCACGATAGGCCGTCGCCTTGTTTTAGGCCTCGTCTGGTATAGAATGGCTCCGTAAGGTCCTTGCCAATCTTCACTGATGACTTTGTGCCAGTCAGCGTCATTCCGCAAAGGCGTATCAGCTTCGCTGAAATACCAAACTCAGCCATGGCTTCAAGTAATTTCTGCCGTATCGGGCTGTCGAAGGCAGCTTTATAGTCGACGAAAAGATGGTACATGTCGATGTGTTTTTGTCTTTGGTCTTTTCCAGGATTTGCCGAAGTGTGAATATCTGGCCAGTTGTCGCGATTTGTACATCGATCAAAAAGGCAAACGTGGTCGACTTTCAAAGGACAATCTGGCACTGATCAAACGAAATAAGAACGAGTTTTGTTCTCAAATTTGTGACAACGGGTGAAACATGGATATATCATTACATAGCTGAGTCCAATCGGCAGTCCGCTGAATGGCAGGGACAGGATAGAAATAATGCCTTCACACTATCGATCCGATATCGAAATGTTGGAGGACCGTTACATCATATGCATTACTCCAGATGGAGATAAGTTCGATGAATAAAGCCATTTTTTATGATTTTTCAGCCCATGTATTATGTTCTGTGCTTAAGAAAGGCGATCGAAGTGTGTGTACCAACTATCTTTCGCATACTAGATCCTGTCTAGTGTGTCGTGTGAAAGACTACATCCCATTTTAACGAACCTGATTAGACCTTATGAATGTGGCTTTAGATCCGATAAATCCACGACCGACCAGATATTCACACTTCGGCAAATTCTGGAGAAGACCCAAGAAATGCAGATCGACACCTACCATCTGTTCATTGTCTACAAAGCTGGATTCGACAATCCGATACGACAGAAATTGTTAGATGCTATGGCTGAGTATGGTGTCCCCCCCCCGAAGCTGATACGACAAATCCTTGAGAAGACCCAAGAAATGCAGATCGACACCTACCATCTGTTCATTGTCTACAAAGCTGGATTCGACAATCCGATACGACAGAAATTGTTGGATGCTTTGGCAGAGTTTGGTGTGGTGGTAGCTGGAACATGTTGAACGAATGGATGAAAATGGTCCAGCTCGAAAAGTCATTGGTAATAAACTTGACCAAAACTTCGTTGGATGGACCAGGTGAAAGAGCCGTTATGTAAACTTGGTGTGACGAACTATTTACGGGACACAAAAGACCGAAGCGCTCGGAATTATTGATGGATGAATTTCTGATATTCCTGCCAAATAAGAAGAAGAATATAACTTATACAAGTCGTCCTCGAAAATATCAGACTTGATGACACTTCTGTCGTGATTGCAGCACCTGATAGTGATATTGAGATTCTCAGTACGTCAAAAGTTCAAATGATTGTTTTGCATTCGTTCAAATGAAAGTCCACTGTGTCACATACAGTTTCAGAAGAGCATGATCATAGTTTAGATGTTTGCATTTTGTACGGACATCATTTTTCAAACTTTTACCAAGATTCACTATAGAATCAAACGAATGAAGGCTAAATGCGCGGAACGATGCCTGGTTGATAGCTTATCGGTGATAAACTTAGACGCAGTTGTCCCATTCTGGTCTTAGCGAGCATTACAAGGACTTTTGATGTTGTTCCTGCCTTTTCGTAGCGAAAGGTTTAATGCCTAATTGCTTGACCTGTTGGCTAAGGACGTCCGGAAAATCTGGAACGAAATTCATTTTGCATTAAATCACCGGAAAAATGGTCTTGAGTTGTATAGCTTTCCATTGTTTGTCGACATATATTCTGTATTTTTTTAACTTTACAAATATCAAAACAAAACTGACTTAAAAAAAATACTTAATTTCGCTTTACACCCCATGAATGAGGTATGGGATAGCTTCTTGCGTTGTTGTGAAGTTCAACGCTTCCTATTTGAGATTTACAACAAACGGCACCTACCTTTTTATCGACGAATGCTAACGTCACTGTTTTGAGAAGCTTTCACTAGACATGCCGATTGACTCGTGGCTTACATTTACAGCGAAGTTGCTGTCGACAACTTCGAGAGGGCCGGCAATGAAAGAAAAATGTAGATGACTGGAGGCGGGAATCGAACCCGAGTATTTTAACCACTATGCCACGGCCGATCCAACAAAACAAAACTGACAGTTGACGCCAGTTTCAAAAGATTTAGCTTATTTTGTTATTGCGGGTTATACATTTGGACCTAGTAGAAAAAAATGTTTATCGGCCTCAGTTTCTCGTCCTGATACACATGACATGATTTAGTTTTATTCACAGGTTTAGATCCTGATGTTACTGAGACCAGTGAGAATTCCAAGCTTCTTTTATCTGAACCTTTCAGAATTTCCGTTATGGACAACCTCAGAGTTATGCCGTTTATCCCAGATGATTGAGTTTTTCATTCTATTCGTCGACTCTCACAACCAGGAGTCTCACATATTAAGTTCTCTTAATAGTGATAGGAAGTAAAATATTATCACGAGTTAGTTAGAAACACAACAACTGCTCGAATATCCTACACAACTTTCAATCTTAACAAAACAAAAAATCACGATTTGAATATGTAAATAAATCCTCCCTCCTACTCTAAAACAAACAAAAAAAATCCCCCATTAACCTTCAAATTTTTGCCATAAACACAAATTGCACGTACGGGACTTTAATTAGTTCTTACCCTCTAAAAATATATCAAATTTCTAAAAGAACCACCAAAGAAAGTTGCTCAACCAACTAACTAACCCCTACTAACCCCACTGAAAGTCGAAGAACTACTTAATGTCAATTTGTTTCTTTGTTGGCTTCTTTCTTTCTTTTAACTTTCCTTTATCAATTGTTCTTTGTAATGTGACATAGGATTATGATACTCATTCCATTGAATCACATTCATCGATTGAAATTTAAATTCTAGGAACTCGAAAGATAGTTAGGATGAGGTGTCTTCTTATTGCTGACATTGACTTTTTACTTACTGGGTGGGGAAGTACCGAAGTAAAGGGATAACAAACGATATGTTGTCCTTTTATGTTGTTAGCTCTAAGTGTTAGAGGAATGGGTTACGACTAATACAATGGAGTGAAATGTATACGTTAGCTATAGGGCTAACGTAATGGGATTAATATGATAAAACCGTTTAGCCAAATGTAATGACCCTGCAGGGATAATATTTTTCTTTTTTTTTCTTATAATTTTTTATTTACAATCTATCCGCTCAAGGATAATAAGCAAATTGTTTAATATATAATAAGTAAAGTAAAAATAAAACAAACTCTTTTTGTTTAGTGTGGTTATAAATTTATATGTTAAATGAGTTAATTGTAGGTTTATTTACTTTCGAAATGATAGATATCCAACAAAAATACGTGGTGTCTCTTGAGCCTTTGAACTTCATGTGTATCATCTAAGAGTGATATAGCCAGCGGGTTTACGTGATTACTCAGTCTATCTAAGTAGGGTAGAAGGGGGAGCATTCGCATCTTTTTTTTGAGGTGCTCTCATAACAAAACTGTTATGATTTTTCAAAACTTTTTTTTTTGTTTAAGAGCTTACATTTGTTGGTTTTAAATTTTACCCGTTTTATCCTGATTACCTCGCATATTTATATACAAATTTGAAGGATTTCTCAAGAGGCCCAGAAACTGTCCCATCCAAGGGGTAAAGGGAAAATGCAATTTTAAGTTTGTGGCACAACTATTTTTTTTTTATTTATTAAACAATGCTTAACAAAAAATGAACTTAAATTGTATTAATTCATGTAAAAGTAACAATAATGTTCTTCATTTGATTCGTTTATGAAGTCTGATTCAGGAAATATTTGTCTGTTAAATGGGCTGATACCTGTCGTTTCAAATCCTTTACAAATGCCTTCCGAAATGGGATATTAGATAGCGATGGTATATCGTAAATTGTAATTATTCTACCAGGGTTGGATACAAGGAAATCACTAAACGAAGTCGCTAAGTACTTTACAAACGGACCAAATACAGAGATACATCCAATGGTTGGAGCATGTGTGACATTCTTCTTCTTCTTTACTGGCAGCAACAACAGAAATTCATCTATCAGTAGCCGCATGTAGAAAATCATTCCAACGCTTCGGTCTTTTGCGCTCCGTAGATAGTTCGTCATACCAAGCTTACATAACATTTCCGTCACCTGGTCCATCCATCGGAGTTTTGGTCGCCCCCTTCTGCGCCGCCCATCGAGTTTTTTGCCGAAGACTTTTCGAGCCGGACCGTTTTCGTCCATTCGTACAACGTGTCCAAGCCAGCGCATTCGGTCTATTTGAACGCGCTTGACCACGTCGATGTCGTTGTACAGCTCATACAGCTCATGATTCATTCGACGACGGCACTCGCCGTTCACGATGAAGGGTTCAAATATTTTGCGGAGTATTTTTCTCTCGAAGACTCCCAGAATAGATTGATCTGCTTGTGTCATTACCCACGATTCTGCGCTTTAGAGCATCAGAGTCTGGTTGAGCTGGATCTTTGTTCTTCGAGAGAGCGCTTTGTCGTTAAATCGCTTGCTTAGCGCATAGTAGCAGCGGTTTGCGATCAATACTCGTCTTTTGAATTCGAGGCTGACATTATTATTTTTGTTTATGGCGGAGCCAAGGTAGACAAAATCATCTACCACTTCAAAATTATAGTTGTCAACGTTCACGCAGCGTCCCAGATGAGTGGACTCTTTGTTCGTTGAAACAAATAACTTGGTTTTGTCCTCGTTTATCACCAGACCCACTTCAGCCGACTGCTTTTCAATGCTCGAAAAAGCCGCAGTAACATCTCGCAATCCACGTCCAATAATATCGATATCATCAGCATACGCGAGCAACATGTGGCTTTTGTTAAATATGGTACCATTCCTATTTACTGCAGCCTTTCGCATGATCATCTCCATTACGATGTTAAAGAGATCGCAGGACAGACTATCGCCTTGTCTAAAGCCTCGCTTGGTAGAAAATGGCTCTGACATATTTTTACCAATTTTCACTGAAGACTTCGTGTCAGTCAGTGTCATCCCGCAGAGTCGAATTAGTTTTGTGGGGATACCAAACTCAGCCATAGCATCCAACCATTTCGGTCGTATCGGACTGTCAAATGCAGCTTTGTAATCGATGAACAGATGGTAGGTATCGATCTGCATTTCTTGGGTCTTCTCCAGAATTTGTCGTAGCGTGAATATCTGGTCGGTGGTGGATTTACCAGGTCTAAAGCCACACTGATAAGGTCCAATCAGGTTCGCCAGAAGGGGATTTAGTCTTTCACTTAACACACTAGACAGGACCTTGTATGCGATGGAAAAAAGTCTAATCCCGCGATAGTTGGTACACACACTAGGATCGCCTTTCTTAAGCACGGGACATAGGACACTCAGATTCCAATCATCGGGCATGCACTCTCTGAGCCAAATCGTGTTTATGAGCTGGTGCATGCATGTTACCAGATCATCGCCGCCGGCTTTAAAAAGCTCTGCCGGCAGTCCATCGGCTCCCGCAGCTTTATTATTTTTAAGCCGCGCAATTGCCGTGCTGATCTCGTTTTGGCTCGGTTGTGGACAGTCTACTCCATCGTCGATGATTGGTGCGATTTCGTCACTTATGCCGCCTTCGGGAACTAGAAGAGATTGAAAGTGTTCCCTCCATATTTGCAGCACACTCTGAGTGTCCGTGACCAAATTTCCGTCTCTGTCCTTACAGGTGGGGATCATTGTTCCAAAACCTTTATTTTTACCTTTTTAGTAGAACTTTCGGGCCTCACCTCTATCCCTATAGTTTTCGATATCCTGGCTCTCTCTTTTCTTCCACAGACGCTTTTTCCGTCTGAACAGGCTCCTTTTTTCTTTATAACGCTCCGTCACCGCACGCGTCGCCATTGGCTGCACTTTTGCCTTGTATGCAGCATCCAATTCCTCAGACATTTCGCGACATTCATCATCGTACCAGGGCTTGTCTGAGCGTGGTTTTTCATAACCCAGTACGGTTGTTGCGGCAGTGGTCATGCTGCCACTGCATGTCGGGAACATCAGAACTAGGGGGATTTGTATGGAGTAATTGAGAGAGTTGGTTGGAGTAGGTATTGGCTATCTCAGTGGTATGCAGCTTTGCGATATCTAGCTTCCTTTGCGTTTGATTACGAATGTTTTTAGCTCTACTTAATCGTGTGCGTACCTTGGCTGCAACTAGGTATGTATGTAAAACTATGAGGGTCAATTAGGTCATTTGTATGGGAGATACCTGAAGGGGTATGGCAAAGGTTTCGGTTTTCATAGTGTTTGTATACTTTTGCAAGATAAATAAACTGACCAAATTTAAATATCCTACGATCGTCGGTTGGGAAGTTATGAAAGATATATAAATTATCCAAAAATAGGTAATTTTGTATGGAAGGTACCAGAAGGGGTGGGGCTTTTCTGCGAATTTTCAATCCAATAACTTCGTTTTGAAAAATATTAATACTGGTAAATTTTCATACTGATCCGTTAAGGTTTACTCAAGTTATTCTGCTGACCAGCCATCCAGCCAGCCAGACAGACGGACATAGCTCAATCGTCTTAAAAAGTCCTGAAACGAATTTGGTCTTAAGATACTTGGGGTCTAACTCGTCTCCTTTAGTGCGATACACTTTTTTTCGTATCAAATGATATATACCCTCATCCCTAAGGGTGACGGTATAAAAAGGGTTGTAGGCGACTGTTTTACTAATTTCAGTGGAACAAAAGATCGCAAAAGTACTATTTTTATCAACTCTCGTGGAAGTTTGTTTACAAAAGTTTGCATGCACCTCGTTTTCCAGGCATTTTTCGACACAACATTTAACAGCCTGGAATCTTGGATACTCTTTACATTATTGCCCTGTGGTATGAAATCAAGTACCTCGTAGGCATGATCTGAACTACAGAAATTGCATGTGGTTTTAGTGTTTTGTGAAGATACGATGCAATCGCAGCTGCTTTCTTTTTATCAGTTCTACACCATACATCGTTTTCGTCTTTGATGGACGCTTAAGGTAGTATCTTGTTTTCCATAAGGTATGTTCACTATTCTTTACGTCATTGAGACTACGAAGGAAATTACCTAATTGTTCATTTTGTAGCTCAATGAGGCGACATCTAAGATGTTTTGCTGCGTTATTAAATACTCGCTTATCGTTTCGATTTCGACTTAGTTGCCATTTTTTTCTCAACCGTCTTTTTTTTCTTTTTCAAAACTCTGATTTCATTAGATACAATAAAATTAGTCTGCAATGGCTAAAAATCCAGCTTCATGAATAAGATTGATAAATGACTCCATATGATCATCAAGTTCTGCTCCAGATGATATTGAAATGTTAAGTTTTATATTACTTTCAATCCATTCACGAAACGATTTCAAATCTGTTTTCGAAGATATGATTTTGTATCGTCGTGCTGTAGAATGAAGAAACGTTTTAAAATTTATAGTAACTTAATTCATCGCAACCAGTTATAGTTAAAAATTGTTGAGCAATCCCATGTTAAACAGCAAAGTCTAGTAGAGCTGGTATTTTTCTTGGATCAGATGGCCAGTAGGTTGGCTGTCCTGTAGAAACAGCAGAAAGTTGTTGTCTAAAATGCATTTAAGTAGTTCTTTTCCTTTGGTCGTTTGATAATCTGGAACTGCTTCGATCTTAAAATATATAGGTTTTTATATTGATTTTCCCATTATTCATGTTAACATAGCTATGCTAAACAGTTAACAGAGCTCTGTTAAAAAATTGTTAAATTCGAATTTATCTTCACGCACATTCTCCAGGGACCCAACAAAGGCTTTTGGACATCCAAAGGCTTTTGGTTCATCCAACTTCTCCTAATAGTTCCTCACCAACTTTGATGTACATAATGTAAAATTGATTGCTTTTACTGCAGCCTGGCTATCCATCCATATGGTTATGAGTCAGCTAGTATCGATTTCACATCCTCTAATAGCCTCCACGGCTTCTTGAATGGCGAGTAGCTCAGCCTAAAAAACTCTTGCATTCATTGCGTAGCCTGACAAAGAGGCTAAGCTGCAGGTCTTTGCTGTAAACACCAGCTCCTGTGCCCTGTTCCATCTTCGAACCGTGAGTAAAGACAGTAATGAAGTCACCATAACGAGTCCCGCTGTCATTCCATTCCGTTATTTCCGGAATTTCCTCCGTTTTAAGAGAAACACCAATTCGCTCAAATTCTCGATAGGAGCAGCCTTAACCAGTGCGTCGGCTCTTTGGTTACCATATATGTTCCCATGTGACGGTAACCTTCGAATGTCTCGCTATCTTGAAGTGGTGTTGACGTACTTCCGGGATCTGATGGCCCCTACTATCAATAAAGAAATTAACATTATCGACCAATATCCTATGGCTTAGTGGTTAGAACACGCGACTACAATGCGGGAGATCCCGGGTTCGATTCCCGCCTCCAGTCACCTACGTTTTTCTTTCATTGCCGGTCCCCTCGATGTTGTCGACAGCAACTTCGCAATATTAAGTGTCGAGTCAATCGGCATGTATAGTAAAGGCTTCCCAAACAGTGACGTTCGCATTCGTCGATAAACAAGTAGGTGCCGTTAGTTGTGAATCTAATAATAGAAAGCGTGTTAATTCACAACAACGCGAGAAGCTTTCCCATACCTTATTCATGGGATGTAAAGGGAAATTAAGTAAATTGATCGCCCTGAACTATGTTATAGTAATCTGCTACCTAATTGTGAATTCAACTCATCCAAAAAGATTTCGAAGCGTGCTTTTTCCTGCAATTTAGAACCGTCTTTTGAATTTGGTTGACATCTTTCGTAAAGTATAGAGGGTTAGCTTAGCAGGTTTTTTCCGATATATGTTCCATAAAACCCAGATCGAAAACAGGTTCTAGTATTATGTTACCCATATAACATATTATTACCTCGCAGTGACAATATACAGCCGACTCCATAGAACGGACTGCGAGAAGCGTACTTGGGTACTCAAAGCCGTCTCAAGAAGATGCCTGGTACGATGATGAATGTCGCAATGCCACGAGAGAGACGGATGCTGCATACAGGGCGACACTGCAGCCAATGGCAATGCGAGCTGTTCGTGAACGGCACAGAAAAAAGACGCGAGATGCAACTCGTCACTTTAGACGAAAAAAGAAGGAGCTGAAGCAAAGACAGGATGAGTGCACAAAGTTGTTCCGAAATAGAGGGGAAACCCCAAAAATTCTACCAGAGAGTTAAGACGAGAATGAGTGGAACATGGTTGCCCTCCTGCAAAGACAGCGATGGCCAGCTAGTGACGGACCCGGATAATTTTCTGAAGATATGGAGAGATCATTTCAGAAATTTACTGGAAACGGACAGAACTCCAGAAAACCCCGCTCCAATCCATGACGATGGTATTAACTGTCCATCTCCGAGCCAGAGTGAGATACGTGTCGCAATATCCCGCCTGAAAATAAACAAAGCGGCTGGAGCTAATGGTCTCCCTGCTTAATTGTTTAAGGCAGTCGGGGAGGAGCTGATTAGGAGCATGCATTAGCTCATGTAGAACATCTGGCTACAGGAGAGCTTGCCCGGGGATTGGAGTCTCAGTCAGTTATCTATATATATAAAAGGCTTAGGTGACTGACTGATCATCCCCCAGCCCAAACGGCTAAAGCTAGAACCTTGAAATTTAAAATGTAGGTTTTTTTTATGACGTAGGCGCGCACTATGAAGGGATTTTTGGAAATTCGGACTGCAAGGGGTTAAATGGGCGTGGCACCGCCCCATACAACTGGATTTTTAAAATGGCTGTATCTTTTAAACCATTATACGTACAAAGTCGAGATTTGGTACGTATATGAGTTGTATAAGAAAAAATACTTTGTATCTGGAAAGAAGGCGGTGCCACACCCTTTTTTTAACATTAGTAATATTGGCTAAATAAATGGATCGATTGCAATTGAACTTTCTATGTGTGATACTGTCTATAGGGCCTCTATCATAGGCTACATGAAAACATAATTAGACAAAGGGGCGTGCACCGCCCACACAAACCGAAATTTCAATCGGTCTTATCTTAAGAGCCATTAAATGTATGAAGATGAGATTTGCTACATATGTTACTGATATAAAGAGGATTACGTCACGCTGGAAAATGGGCGGTGCCACGCCCCTTTTGAAAAAATTGTTATCTGGGCGAAATAAATGAACCGATTGCAATGAAATTTTCACTGTGTAGTAATATCCGTAGGGTCTCTATCATAGGCTACATGAAATCATACTTAGACAAAGGGGAGTGGCGCCGCCCACACAAACCAAAATTTCAATCGGTCATATTTCGCCAGCCATTAAAGGTATGAAGATGAGATTTGCTACATATGTAAATGGTACATAGGGGATAAGATCTCGCTGGGAAATGGGCAGTGCCACGCCCCTCATGATAACTTATATAGGCTTGCTTCATATGCAAGCAAGGGGTTTTTAAAATTCTTACCTTTTAGGGGTAAAAAGAACTGAAAAGGGATAAAACTGGTAAAAAATGGCTAAAAGTATAGTCTCAAAAATTGTGCGATGTGGAGTAATTTTAAAATTCGTTCATAAGTTGTAAAAATACCGAAAAAGGGATATAACTGATGATATCACCCAGATCAAATTCCTAAAGGTAGAGTTACGAAAATGTATATAAAATTGCTCCCTATAGAATTAGAGAACTGTCAAATAGAGTTTTTCAAAATTTCATTTTAGTTGTGCGAAACGAATATATCTTTTAAAATTCGTACTTTTAGGGACTACAAAGCTGCCTTCGACTCTCCTATAAGGCATAGGCTATATGAGCCCATGTCTGAGTTTAGTATTCCTGCAAAGCTAATTCGACTTTGCAGATGTACCTTGGAAAACACCAAAATCCTCCGTTAAGTTTGGTAAGGATAACTCGGAAATATTCAACACAGAAAGAGTTATCAGGCAAGACGATAGCTTGTCCTTTAGACTATTTTATATAGTTACGGAGGTGATAAGAAATGCTGGTGTCAAACCTATCTGGCACCATATTCCACAAGAGCCACATGCCACTACCCTATGCCGATGATGTATATGACATCTTACATTGATTATACCTTAAATTTTCGCATGACCATAGTCCTTGTGCTTCTATGCCCTCGAGGCATCTAAACCAGCGACCGGCGAGAGCGCGCACTTGGGCAACATGAGCGAGAGAGCCACACATGTATTCTCACACATATTGAACGAAAACAAACAAACTCAATCAGTCTCGCTTGAGCATTCGTCCGACGCAGTTGTGCCGACGCACGACAATAAAAGAAATGCATTTTTTCGATAAAAATGAATTCTTATTTGTTAATGTGCATTGCCACGCGCACAACAGTAATATTTCCTAGATTATTATATTATAATTTTGTTCATAGTTATGAAAAAAACTATACAACAATTTCCTTCACTACAGTGAGAGAGCAAAGAAAACAACTCACCAACACAAACTCATATTGTGGTTGTATTGCTGCCGATGACTGATCTAAACGCATTGCGGTTGTTGTTGTAACACCTTTACTATTCAAATTTTACAAATTTAATCCGGGGTTTCTTCTTCAATTTCCAGTCCTAAAAATTGGGCTACTTCCACTGGATTTGTCCATAGATCCAATGGGCTAAGTGGAGTAGGGTGGGCTGGGCAATTGAAGATGTGGCAGGTATCGTGGGGACCCTGACCACACGCTGGGCATATATTGGGGACGGCATGCGGGACCAGTAGTGAGTTGTGCCAGTGCCACTCTTGTTCTACGCGGCAGGCTTGTCTCTGTTTCGGCTACAGGGGGTGGGCGACCTCCAAGAACGACATTCATGCGGTAACTTGAAACCGCGAAATAGGTGGCCTCTCTATGAATGTCATTCAAAGCTGCAGCATATAAGGAGTGATCCAAGGGATCCTGTTCGCGGTTGCGAATATTATCCTCATATACTCCAAGGTCCTTCCTGACATGCCTTGGGGGAGCATCCATCTTTGTGATGTTAAAGTTGGGATGACTCCTCCGATGACATCCCAGGAGGAACTGTTTTGTCAGCATTACATTGTGTTCCTTGACTGGGAGGACCTTCGTTTCCTCATGTAGATGATGCTCAGTGGTTATCTGCATGCAGCCCGTTACAGTCCTCAGGGCGGCATTTTGGCAGCTTTGAATATTTCTCCACTGGGTATCACTCAGCGAAGGAGACCACACTGGAGCGGCATAGTTAACCACGCATTGCGGTGATTGCTGTTGCCTTCTTAGCCTCAATGTCTGGGGATAATTAGTAAAGGATCATCATGGCCACCAATCTCTGAAATGCGTTGAAACTTTCATTGTTGGTTAGCCCTTTCCAGCGTCGGGCACCAAACTGAAGTTCCGTAATATAAGAGTGGTTTAATAACAATTTCATATAAGCAGTTGAGGCCTATTGTTTTTCATCAGTATAGAGCCGTTGCCGTTTTTCTGATCCTGGCCTGAGTGTTCAGATTCCAGTTTAGTTTACTATCTAATATGAGTCCAAGGTATTCGGCATTGTCAGAAAGCCATCCATTTTGTATGGGTTTGGCACATAGAGGAATTTTTGTTATCTTCCAATGAATATCACCTGTTTCGTTTTTCTTGGGTTTAAAACCAGCCCACGCTTGTGACACTATTTGAGTAGAAGTTTTAGCGCAGATTCCCAAAACTCAAATAGTAATTTACGATCCTTGCCAATAAGCTTTTTGCTAATACCCCCAATATAACAATGTTTTCCTCTTGTCTTTATATTAAACTTCCTGTTTTAAAATGTTTCAAAACCATTCAAATTTTACATACTTCTGTAATTTCCCGTTATTCCGAGAAAATTGCTAGAAATTTCCCAGGATTGGCCGAAAGGAAAGAAATGACAATCCTACTGAAATTCCTCCTGCAATCTCCAACATCCAATTGCCATGGCTACAGCAATGAATTCTCACTGTATTTTTCCAAGAACTAAAAATAAAACTTTTTATAACTTCTCTCACTCCTTCGCTACCTATTCAATGGGATATAGAAGTCATTCACTCTGACCTTTTCTAGTATTGCTATTGAGGAAATTCCTATACCAAAGACGTTTGTCTGCGTAAACGAAGAAGATTTGCGAGTAACGTCACTAATTCAACCACCCAACCCACTTGAAAATGCCAAAGCAATGGAACCCTGTGTATTTCCTACAGGGGGTATGAGGATGAGCTTCAACTACAGTGTAGGCGTACGTCCATACGTATATAAATGTATACATACAGAGCTTCGAGTGTAATTGTACACAAAATCCACCACACCCAAGCCTGTGCAATGCAATGAAATATAAATCGGATGCGGCAAGTGGTGAATTTAAGATGTTTTGAGTGGGTGGGTGGGTACGTATGGTTACCATAGAGAGGCAGCGACAGCAAGAGAGAGAAAGAGAGAGTAAAAAACGCTATACTAAATGAGAATGCGTGTAAACAAAAGGACATGGACAAACTCGCAGGAACATCAATTACCGTGTAGGGAATGTATACAACACAGTACTGTTTTTTGTTGTACTGTCTCCGAAACGTGTGACGCCACATATCCTAACACCGAAAATGGACAAAGGCAATTTAGACGAAAACAAAACTATAACAGGAGGACGGAAATAAGTACATAGTGGAGTAGTGGAGGGGGGCATTCGAAAAGCACAAAAACCAACAAAATGTATTAAGTTCCTAAAACTTCCCTACGGCACGGTTGGTTAACAATTAGTAGGGGTCTGAGGACAACATGCGGACAACTTGTTCTTAGGTTAAGTTAGGTTATGAACGTTAAATGGGAACAAAGAAATAACTTTTGCAGCAAACACAAAAAGGTTTGAAGTTAAAACCAGTACAGACATATCAGTCAGTCAACTGACTGATAAATACCATCACCCAATATAAGAGATTGTTTATTAAAGTAAATAGATTTTTAATTGAAATTGAAATTCTTATATATTATTTTTTGTCTGCTTGTGGAGCAAAAACGCAAAAATTGTACTTATTTGTACAGGGCAGTACAACGTGTCTGATTTTTTCGTAAATCAACGTTCAGTGAACGCCTACCTTGGCAAAGTTTGTCTGAATTCAGTGTACATACAAAAATCATATGTATGTAAAGGGGGCAATATCGGTTATTTATATTGGAGGTACCATAAGGGGTGTGTCAAATAATTACGGTTTCTGATATTTTGCCTCCTATTACAAGATAAATTAACTGACCAAATTTGATTATCCCCCAAGTGCCGATTTAGATGTTGAGGGAGAAATATTAATTTTCCAAAAATAGGTAATTGTGTATGGGGTGTACCAGAAGGAGTGATCCGATATAATCTATATTCATCCCTGATTCAAATTTTCATAACCGTACAACTTACGTAAAATTTGACTGAATTCAGTGTACTTACAAAAAATGTATGTATGTAAAACTATGAGGGTCAATTCGGTCATTTGTATGGGAGTTACCAGAAGGGGTGTGGCAAAGGTTTCGGTTTTCCTCGGGTTTATCTACTATTGCAAGATAAATAATATGACCAAATTTAAATAACCTCCGGTCGTCCGTTTGGAAGTTATGAAAGAAATATAAACTATCTAAAAATAGGTAATTTTGTATGGGAAGTACCTGAAGGAGGGTGTCAAATTGTAAGGTTTTCTGAGGTTTTGCCTCGAATCACAATATAAATTAATCGACCAATGTTCATTACCTCCCAAGTGTCCGTTTGGAAGTTATGGGAGAAATATTAATTTTCCAAAAATAGGTCATTTTGTATGGGAGGTACAAGAAGGCGTAAACCTATATAGTCCATATTCATTCCTGAGTCCAATTTTCACAAACGAACATCATACGCAAAATTTGAGTGAATTCAGTTTACTTTCAAAAAAGATATGTATGTAAAACTATGAGGGTCAGTTCGCTCATTTGTATGGGAGTTACCAGAAGGGGTGGGGCAAAGGTTTCGGTTTTCCTGGGGTTTGTCTACTATTGCAAGATAAATAATATGACCAAATTTAAATATCCTCCAGTTATAAAGGAAAAAATTTATTATCCAAAAATAGGTAATTTTGTATGGGAGGTACCAGAAGGGGTGTGGCAATTCTACATTTACAATCCAATAAGTTCGTTTTGAAAAATATTAATACTGGTAAACTTTCATACCGATCCGTTAAGGTTTACTCGAGTTATCCTGCTCACCAGCCATACAGCCAGCCAGACGGACATAGTTCAATCGTCTTAAAAAGTCCTGAAACGAATTTGGTCTTAAGATACTTGGGGTCTAACTCGTCTCCTTTAATGCGTTACACTTTTTTTCGTAATAATCTCATCCCTACGGGTGATGTTATAAAAAGTAACAAACTTGAATAAAAAAGTAAGGGAATGTTTAAAGGACCTATTTTTAAACAATAATCTGAAAAGTGACCAAAAGGACTTAAGTCCTTTGTAGAAGACTTGAACAGTTAAAACTCCAATTTTAAAGTACTTTTCAGACCTACCTTAGAATAAGGACGAAAATGAAATGTATAGAGACGAGTCAGCCGGTTAAGTTGTCTGTTGTCGGATTTTAAAGTGCGGGACTAACTTTCCTATCAGACATTCCTAATGTTTACTTGAATTCTTCCTTACTTAATTTCCCTTAACACCCCGTGAATGAGATATGGGATAGCTTCTCGCGTTGTTGTGATTTAACACGCTTTCTATTTTTAGATTCACAACTAACGGCACCTACTTGTTTATCGACGAATCCGTAAGTCATTGTGTAAGATGCTTTTACGAGACATACCGATTTACTCGACACCATACTGCAAAGTTGCTGTCGACAACATCGAGGGGGCCGGCAATGTAAGAAAAATATAGATGACTGGAGCCAGGAATCGAACCAAGAATCTCCCGCATAGTAGACGCGTGTTCTTACCATCATGACACGGAATTCATGTAGTTTTATAACGTGTAATATTCTTATCTATAGTAATTTAAAAAGATGCCCAGCAGTAAAATTATTCCATACAATTTGATATAAAAAAAAACGCCGAAACAAAATTTATTAATATTAATATAAAAAAATATTATAAAAAGTTCAAATCATCTCAAATCCTGTTTAGTTAGTATCATCCGGTTTGGCCCAATCGGGAAATTCTCGAGAAGGATAGATAATATAATGCATAGTCTGAACGTTGACCAACAGCATTATCATAGTAAAGATCGATGGCAATATACCAGCTTCAGCCTAAGGAAAATAGAAAATCAAGGATCACCATATCTAATGCCACAAAAATAACATCAGCTTACCATATATTTACTTTTGATCCCAGCATAACCAGATATGATGGCATTGGGTGGTGTACCCACGGGCAAATGAAAGGCCATGCTGCAGGCAATACCAGCGGGAAAGACCAACATTATGGGATTCATTTTAATGGCGACAGCCTATAACAAATGGAAGAGAAATAGTAATAAAAATTAAGGTAAAATCGATATAGACCAGTAAACGGCAGCCCAATACAACCACAATATGAGTTTTGGTTGGTGAGTTACTCTCTTTCCTCTCTCACTGTAGTGAAGGAAATTTTTGTATAGTTTTTTCATAACTATAAACAAAATTATAATATAAAAATCCAGGAAATAGTTGATAAATATTACTGTTGTGCATTAACATATTAGAATTAAATTTTCACCAAAAAAATCCAATTTCTTTTATTACCGTGCTAACAAAAAGCGTCGATACAACCGCGTCGGACAAATGTTCAAGCGAGACTGAATGCATTTGTTTGCTTTCATTCAAAGTGTGTGAGAATACATGTATGGCTCTCTCGCTTATGTTGCCCATGGGGTAACTTTAGCTGTTGACTGATCTAGAGGAACCAAAAGGAATGTGGCAAAGGGTATAGTTGTCCGAGGATGGGTCTACTATAAAAAAAATAATTAAACTGATTAAATTCAATTATCCTTCTATTGTCCGTTTGGATGTTATGAAAGAAATATTAATTTTCCTGATCTAGAGGTACCAAAAGGAATGTGGCAAAGGGTACAGTTTTCTGAGGATGTGTCTACTTTAAAAAATAATTAAACTGATTAAATTTAATTATCCTTCTATTGTCCACTTGGATGTTATAAAAGAAATATTAATTTTCCAAAAATAGGTCATTTTGTATGGGAGGTGTCAGAAGGGCTCAGTCAATATAGTCCATATTCAATCCAAAGTCAGATTTCCATAAGCGTTGTGCTTGGTCAAAATATGACTGAATACACTATGTGTAAAACTATGACGGGTTGAATTCGGTCATTTGTGTGGGAGGTACCAAAAGGGGTGTGGCAAATGCTGCGGTTTTCTGCGGTTTCATCTACTTTTATAAGGCTATTAAACTGAGAAAGTATGCGTTTTCTGCATTTTCCCTATTGGAAGATGTAAGAGTTACAAAAATTTTTGAAAAATATGTAATTATTTATGGGAGTTACTACAAGGGTTGGCACTATTCTGTCTATTTACAATCAGACAGCTTCATTAAGAAAACTATTAATGCTAGTAAATTTTCATCCGGGATCCGTCAAAGTTTACAACGGTTATTTCCCCTTATTTCATATGTCGTAGTCACGTCGAATCTTTGTCGTTTTTCAAATATGGCATTGCAGATGTCGTTTTTGTGACTGAAATTCTTTTTCATCAGATGATGAAAAATTCTCAATACCAAACATTTCAGTTAATTACACAGTGCAACAGTGAAAAAAATACAAAAATGGGATACTATATGTTCGATTCTACTATCGAAGGGTAATAAAACCCTATACTCAGTTTGGCGAGATTGGTGACCGATTTTTTTTATGGGCCCCTAAAGATTCTCAAAATCAGTGAGCCCCATGAAAAAAGGTGTCATCAGTTTTTGTCCAGCAGCTAACTCACACTTCGTGATAGCGCTAAACTGTATTCCGCAATAATGTAGCTGGGAGTTTTGCGCACTAACTTTATTAACAAATTATGTCAAAAAGGTTGGTTATTCCTACCCTTTTTCAAAAAAAATTGAAGAAGAATTTATTATTTTTTCACTTTTTTGA
The DNA here is from genome assembly GCA_964034835.1 of Muscina levida. NCBI lineage: Eukaryota > Metazoa > Arthropoda > Insecta > Diptera > Muscidae > Muscina > Muscina levida. The sequence continues at coordinate 118,143,681 of OZ035883.1, read as the reverse complement.
GCATCCAAATTTTTCTCTACCACTGTTCGCCAAAATTGTAGCCCTGGTAAAGGTAAACAACTTTCGTGAACATATCAATCCAATCTGAACGTGTCTAGGCAACCTAAATAGCTCATAAAGTCCACGTTAATACCCGTTTTTCAAACCTTTACGCACTTATAAGCCAGTAACGTGGTTGAATATCAACCGATTTTAAATTTCTCAGTGGATTTAGAAAGAAGAGACTGCGGCCTTTCCAACCATATATATAGTTATATTGGTAACTTGTCATATCTGTTTGTTTTTTGCCTCGAAATTTCAAACTTTTGTAATTTTTCACTATTTTTTTTAGTTTGATGAAGTTTGTAACCCCTATTTTATAAGGACACCCTAATATTTACTATTTTATTCAGAAAGTGCACGCTTTCACGAGTTAAACGCATACTTGTTTGTAAAAATCTGTTAACAAATAGTTAAGTTATTCATGTTTTGCGAGGGACGCAACTTTCATTTCCCATACTAAAATCAAAGAATTGAAGAAGAAGCATTGTTTTGATGTTGTTGTTATTGACTTCAACTTAGATGTTAGCATAGGATATGAAAGTTGCGTCTCTCGGAAAACATGAATAACTTAACTATTTGTCAACCGTCTTAAAAAGTCCTGAAATGAATTTGGTCTTAAGATACTAACTGGTTTCCTTTAATGCGTTACACTTTTTCTCGTATCAAATGATATGACCCTTAGGGATGGGGGCATAAAAACCATTAGTACAACAAGAGTACTTTTTGATACAAATATAGCACTTTTTGGCACAAAAAAAGTATTTTTTGGTACAATAGAAGTACTTTTACAAAAAAATACTTTTTGGTACAATTAAAGTACTTTACGGTGCAATAAAAGTAGTTTTTGGTACAATAAATGTACTTTGATACAATAAAATTACTTTATTGTACATAAATTTACCATTGTTGTACCAAAAAGTACTTTTATTGCACCGTAAAGTACATTTATATACAATCAAAGTACTTTATTGTACATAAATTTAGTTTTAATGTACCATAAAAGTACTTTATTGTACCATAAAAGTACTTTATTGTGCCATAAAAGTACTTTATTGTACATAAATTTCCATTATTGTAAATGCAATAAATTTATTCTTAGTTACATAAAAAGTACATTTTGGTACAACAGAAGTACATACTTTGCGGTATAATAAAAGTACTTATTTATATATGAAAAATACTTTTTGCTACAAAATGTAAATGTACTTAGTTCTATTTGGTATTAGAAAAGTACTTAGTACTATTTGGTACAACAGAAGTGTTTCGTACTGCATCAAAAGTACTTTTTGGTACAACAAAAGTACTTTGTGTTACAATAAAATTTCTTATGTGTACAAACAAAAATACTTTGCGGTACAATGAAAGTACTTTGCGGTACAATAAATGTACTTTTTGGTATAAGTGGACTTTTTAGTACAAAAAGAGTACTTTTTAGACAATAAATGTACTTTCTGGTACTATAAATTTACCTTTTTGTGCAATCAAATTACTTTTTGGTACAATAATTGTACTTTATTGTACAATGAATTGATTTTATTGTACAATAAATGAACTTTTTTGTACAATAAATGTATTTTTAGTACAATGAATGTATCCTTTTTTTTAACGATAAATGTACTTTTCAGCGCAAAAAAGTGCCTTTTGGTACAATATAATTTTCTGGTATAATAAAAGTACTTTTTGGTACAATAAAAGTACAAATGAAGTACTTTTTGTACTATAAATGAACTTTCTGGTACATTAAACTATATTTTTTTGTGCAATAAATGTATTTTTTGTTATCATAAATGTACTGTTTAGTACGATAAATATACTTTTGGATGCAATAAAATTTCTTTGCGGTAGAATAAATGTACTTTTTTAACTATAAATTTACTTTTTGGTACAAAAAAATTACTTTTTGGTGCAATGAAAATACTGTTTGGTACAATAAATGTACTTTTTGGTGCAATAAATGTACTTTTGGGTACAATGTGCTGTTTGCTATATTAATGTACTTTTTGTAGTTATTGTACAATAAATGCACTTTTTGGTACAAATTATGTATTTTTAGTACAATAAAAGTACTTTTTATATTTATTGAACAATAAATGCACTTTTTTGGTACAATAAATGTACTTTATAATACAATAAATGTACTTATCAGCGCAATTAAAGAACTTTTTTGTACAATAAATGTACTTTTTGGTACAATAAATGTACATTTTAGTACAATAAAATGACTTTTAGGCACAATAAATGTCCTTTTCAACACAATAATAGTACTTTTTGGTACAATAAATGTACATTGTGGCACATTAATGTACTTTCTGGTTAATAAAAAGTACTTTTTGGTACAATAAATATACTTTTTGGTACTTAATGGTGCAATAAATGTACTTTCTGGTAAACAAAAAGTACTTTTTGGTACAATAAATATACTTTTTGGTACTTAATGGTGCAATGAATGTACTTTCTGGTAAACAAAAAGTACTTTTTGGTACAATAAATATACAAATAAAGTACTTAATGGTGCAATAAATTTACTTTTTGGTACAATAAACGTACTTTTTGCTGAGGAAAATTTACTTTTCGGTACAATAAATGTACATTTTGGCACATTAATGCACTTTGTGGTAAATAGAAAGTACTTTTTAGTACAATAATTGTACTTTTCAGCACAAAAAACATACTTTTTGGCACATTAAATGTACTTTCTAGCACAATAAAAATACTTTTTGGCACAATAATTGCACTTTCTGGTAAAATAAAAGTACTTTTTGGTAAAATTAATATACATTGTACTACAATAAAAGTACTTTTTTGTGCCATCAACGTACCTTGCGGTACAATATAAGTACCTTTTGGTAGATCTTAATTGTTTTGTGGACAATATAAGTACTTTTTATTACAATAAATGTTCTTCTTTGGTACAATAAATGTACTTTATGGTACAACAAAATTACTTTGTGCTGCATCAAAAGAACTTTTTGGTATAAATCGCTATTATTGAAAAAATTTATATAATTTAAAATATATAGATTTTGAAATCGAATTCATCGAAATCGAATTTGAATTCAGCATGGGTTAAACATTTTAAAAGGTTTAAAGATTTTTTTAAAGAAATCTAAAATTTGTGAACTTAAAGAAATTTCCAAACTAAATTTCAGTGTTATTAAAGACAATAAAAGCAGAACTTTTTTCATTCCTAAGTGAAACGAAATTTTTTTTATCAATTTTGTGTTAGTGTATCGAATGATACATCATATTGGCTAAACAATTAGAAAAGTGGTTTATTGTTGATGACGTGTTTCGAACTCCATAACGAGTTCATCTTCAGACCCCTTTGTGACGAACTGATGCACAATGGTACATCATCAGCTGTATATATATCTACAATTATGTCAACCAAGTACATGCGAAATAGATATCAGCCGAAAATGTCCAACACCAATTATTTGAATTTGACCGTTCAACATGAGAATTGAGGATATTTTTTCCCCACAATTCCCTTTTTCCTCAAAGCTCTAGCTTATTACAAGGAAAGGAACTTCATTCTTTACGAAAGAAAATTAAATTGTATCTTTCTTTAAAGCATTAATTTTCTATTAGAATGGCAAATAAATTCCTTTTCCCAAAGAGTTGTGCCTATAACAACTTTCCGGAAAGGGAACATACGACTATTACATTTCTTAATACTCACAAATAAATTCCTCTCCTAAAAGTATGTTATTATTATCTTCGATTGTTTTGTTACTTACCAATTCCTGTAAAACTGGTATTATAATATTACATATCGGTACATTGGCACTGAAATTTGTTAGAAATGTTGCTGCAAATATCGCTGCAAATTGTACTGCCAGATCGGGCCAAGATGAAAGGCCTGACATTGCCTCTCCCAATAGTTTAGCCATGCCACTCTCTTGGCTACCTTCGGCCAAAGCAAATCCGCCACCTGTTAAGAAATTTACAAAAGATATTGAAATGTATGTCAACATTTTCATTATTTTTTATTTACCTAAAAGAAATACCAAACCCCAGGGCGTGTTGACATGAGTAAACTCCCAAGACATAAGGGCTTTCTCGCGTAATGTTGGATAAGGTCCTAATGGGAAGTATCATAATAATTGGTATATATATTAACATATTTAATTTCAACACTGTTTTTGCTGTAGAAAAATTCAACACATACCGTGTGACTTCAAATGAGCACAACAGAAGCATGTCATGGGGAAGAGAAAGAGAGCTAAAACCGATAACATAACAGCGCCAGAGGTTTTAATAGGTCTAAAATTAACACACACACACACACAAATAAAATGATGTAAATGAATAATGTAACCAAAATAATGTAACTTACACAGCATTCAGAAATTCACCCCAGCCGGGCATGAAACCTGGTGAACGGGTAAACAACAATACCACCATGGACATAAACCAGAGCAGCACCTGCCATTCATGCACTGTCATGGGGCCCAATTCAGCATATTTCTGGATAACCACTGCCTTAACCGTGTCAGCAGCTTGAGCACCTCTGGCCACTTCCTCCCCGGTTTTGCTGTTGGGACGACATAAACCCAAATGCGTAAATTGTAAACTTATGAACAGCAAAATCGTATCAACAATGACCATAGGCATAGCCCAGAACATAAAGCGGGGAAAGTCAATTCTATCTGTGGAATCGGGAAAGCGGCTGAAATATAGAAACGATATCGAAAATAAACAGTTTTCGAGCAAGACGAAAATTTACGCCAAGCCTACCCTTCATATATTCCTTTGAATGTTAGATTTGTGCCAGTTCCAATGAGAGTTCCACAGCCACCTATAGTAGCGGCATAGGCAATGCCAAAATAGAAGGACAAAGAGATGCGCGATGGATGTTTCTTGCCGTCGACGGCAGGTTCAACTTCTTCGGGCATCCAAACTTCAACGACGTCATTCTTAAAAACAGAAAGAATTAGAAAAAAGTAAAACCAAAGGTTTTGGTTAGAACACAGTTGAACGGACCAAGTTAATATCAACGTTACACTCGAGAAACTATTGAGATTAACCACAAACTAAAGATTAAATTACGGACGACGAAGATAGGAACTATTGAGATTATTCACAAACTTAAGAAGAAATTGCAGACGATGAAGAGAGGATAGGGTAAAAATATTCAAATCTTCGATGAAAAAAAAAACAGAAAGATAACATTATTCGCAGTATCAGCTTTATCCTCAGAATTCCTTTGTACTCCTGGAACTTCGTTGCCGGAAATATCAATGTAACCAAAACTAAGCAGATCCTAAAAACCCTTAATCCTTAACCTTCAGGATCAAGAAATTTTTTAAAACAGGATCTAGAGAAGGAATTTGCTATTCAAAGAATTAATTGTGAAGGAATAAGAATAACTAAAAAGGAATATATTGTGAAGGAATTCACATTTTAAATTGATTTTTCTTCCTCGACAATCCCGGATTAAGAACTAAAGACAAATTTCCCGTCTCCATTGCTTACCGATTCCAATTCTTGCAGTACCGCCTTGACTATGGGACACATCATGGCAGTGGTGGCCGAATTTGAGATCCACATTGAGATAAAACTTGTAACACATACCAAACCAAAATGTAATCTGAAGAAGAACACATTCAAATGTTGTTAACTATCTTAAGAACTTTTTGTGCCGCTTACCTTCTGGGACTGCAACCCACTAGGAGAATAGTTTTCAAAGCCAACCTTTTATGGAGATTACAATATTCGATAGCCAAAGCAACAATCAGACCACCCACAAACATAACCAAAACATCTTTGAAATAATTTTGACATGTTCTCTCCGAATTCTGGAAGGAAGAATATTAAAGTAATTTAGATAAAATGGAAAGCCTCTTACCAATATCTTCATAGCCGGCAATGCAAATATGGGCAACAAGGATGTCACATACAGGGGTATACATTCCGTAATCCAATAAAAACAACAGCATACAATTAGAAACATGCAGCGGTACTCCTAGAAAAATTTGATATTTTCTTTAGAACCCAGATTCTAAACCACATAAAACCCCTTCTCAAGTTCCAACCTACATCAAGCCTCCATATACTTACCAATCGGCCAGGAAAGCATAACATTATAGGACTTAATATCAGTGGTATTATTATGGTGAGAACACCTTTCCAATGATTTCCACAAAATTTTGCGGCTAATTCGCCCTTAGGTGGAGTTTCAGCATCCCTATTGTAGGGATGTATAAATAAACAAGGACTACAAAGAATTTCATCGTATACTTACGCCATTTATTAGATTTGTTATAAAATGAAAGTTGTCGATGTATATTATTTAAAATTAGTATTTTATGATTTGTTTATTAAAATTACAAATATATTTTGAAATAAATTCCAAAGATTCCTGAAAACCTTTGACTTTTAACCAGTATTTTTAACTCATAGTCATGATTTTTTTTTCAACGTGCTATACAGGGTTAGAAGACTAGAATGTCCAACAAAAAGCTGAAGTACCAAATTTATCTATTTTTTCGTTGGGAACAACCAACGCTATATAGTTGCCATGCCACTGAGAGGAGAAGAGATGTATGATTACTTGGCAACGTGGAGAACTCGAGATGCTATAAAAAGTTACATAACCAAAAAAGTTGCATAATCGTTCCTTGTCCTTAAGGATAGGACATCAATTTCCGTTGTGTCATTAAAATTGTCTACAGACAATATAGAAAGCTGCAGTTAAGTTCTTCCAAAAATGCTTGTTATCTTTTTATGTCCATACGGATAGGACATCAATTTCCGGCATCTATCATTTAAATTTCTTAGACGAAAACGTTAAACAAATAAGGGACTAAGTAGTTCTTTCGCTTTCATGATTCTAGTTTAATCGTTCTTTTATATGTAAGGTTATATTGTTGAACATGATCTTTCGAATCATCTTATTCCTGAAACTTTTAAAAATATTTCCCAAGAATGATACATTATGTTCTGAAAACTTTTAGCAGTCGAGTGCGGTTATAGCGAACTGCCAGGGACTAGGCATTTAAGTTTGTTATATGCGATGCCGTTGGGGATGTAAAGTATTCTTGCATCTCAAGCCGACTTCGTGGTGGTACCAGGGTAACGGTGTTCGTGATATTTTTTATCATGAATAGCGGCTGATAGTGAGCGACGAACTCTGAAGTTTGGGCTAGCCACCCGCCTTCTGGTACTTTACTGGCTCGAAGACGGCTTAGATTGCCCACCACCAAGTCAAGCCAAGGTAAGAATAGCAATATCGCGGCTGAAAAACAAAAAAGCTGCCGGTGCCGATGGACTTCCGGCAGTGCTCTTCAAGTCCGGTGGCGATGAGCTGATAACGAGCATGCACCAGTTCCTACGCACGGTTTAGCTTAAAGAGTGCATGCCCAACGATTGAAATTTAACCGTATTAAGTCCTGTGCTGAAAAAAGGTGATCCAAGTGTGTGCTCCAACTACCGCTTTTTACCCATCGCATATAAGGTCCTGTCGAGTGTGCTATGTGAAGGACTAAAGAGATACCAGATACTAGTTCAGCCTATCTTGATGTACGGTTCAAAATCCTGGTTTATGACACAAGCGGATGAATCAATTCTGGCAGTATTCGAGAGGAAAATAGACAGTAAAATAAATTGGCCCATCAACGTTAACGGAGAGTATCAGCGTCGTATGAATCATGAGATGTACACTGACATTGACGTGGTCAGACGCATTAAGGTGCAGCGGTTGCGTTGGCTAGGTCATGTTGTACGCATGGACGAAAATGTTCCAGCTCGAAAAGTCTTTCACAATGAAATCGATAGACGGCGCAGAAGAGGGCGAACAAAACTTCGTTGGAAAGACGAGGTTACTGAGAACCTTTCAAAACTTGGTGTGACTAACTGGAGAAGAAGCGTAATAACCGTAAAAAATGTATGAAAATTGAAAAAAGAGACAACAAATATTGTTCGTTATACGTAAAGTTCGGTATAAACGATGTTGGCTTTAACAATTAAGATTTCTATGAAGAAATGAAATAAAACCGTTGGGGCCAGAACTGAACTGAAAGTTCGTTATAAACGGTATTCATTATAAACGAACTCGACTGTATAACCATGTTGATGTTGGCAGCCTGTGGATGTCAGGTTGACTGCTACCATACAACGTCTAATAGGCTCAGGAGTTAAAAGTTATTGTCCATAGACAACGCCGTTTGTTCACTGATTGGGCTTCGGACCATTAGGAAAATGACCAAAATTTTGGCCGAAAATCAGCATATTTGGCGTATATGGCACGACGCTAACCCACACTAAGTTCATCAGGTCGTTATGCACCTACAAAAAGTTACTGATAGTTGCGGGTTTTGGGCAGCCGTCCGTACATTTTCAGAAACGACGTTGATCAGGCAATCACAGTCAGTGATTGGATATAATACAATGTGATTGTCAGCGCCCTTTGGGTTAGTCAAGTAACTTGGAATATCCAAGCTACCACTGTCGGCTACTTCTTCCAGCCAGACATGGGACATACCCCCATTCGCTTCTCTGGGTGTCTGTAGCACCCGGTTCCGATGCAACTTCACATTCGATCCCAAAGACTCTAATAGCAATTTCGGTTTCAACCGCAACGGGGCCAAGTGATAAAGCGGAAAACTTCCGGATCCCACGCTACCTACCACATTCGCCGGTGGAAGCTTCACAGGATTGTTCGCCTTTACCAGAATGAAAACAGACTGAAACTTTTACATACCCGCGAGCGCTAATGAACGATAATAACCATTTTCTCTTGGCCCAAATTTAACAATATGGTCCCAGAGGACGGAGATACTTGCCACACAGCGGGCACCATGATCGGAGGTTCTGCATCATCGATTTGACGGTAAGGTTATCTCTCGCTAAGTTGCCCTAAATTTGTCTTCAAGATCGTGCAATTTGACTCTGCCTAAAGGTTTCTTGTGAGGTTTTCTAAAGCCACACAACCCAGGCCATCGCTCAAATTCAGTGGGATCTATGCGGCAGAGTGGGCAATACCGGCCTATCAGTAGGCGAAACGAAATGGCTTAAGAATGACGTTGACAAAAAATACGAGGAATAATTCGTGTGGAAATTTAAAAATGGTATCACAACGGGACCTACACTAGGACCCAAGTGAAAGATGCAGAAGGCGGCTGTCGAATTAACCATACCTATGCCACTAATTGATATTTGGACTACTCGGATGCGTGCCAGCGTGACAAGCCGTGGCTAACATTTTGTAAAAGAAAATAATTATTTTAATACCTCTCACACTTACCTTTATATGCTTTATACCTTTGCAAAATCGACCCGTCCTTACTGAAAACCCCTTTATGGAAAATAAGTTGAGAAGATGTTTTTTGTCAATGTTCTCATCTTAAACTGATTTCTGACTCATAAATAGTGTTTAAATTCAAGAACTCCATTAGAGCATTATCCACCCTCGGAATATATTTTGATACCGCTATCAATTCCCAAGTAAATTACCGTTTCCTTGAAACTGTTTTTACTTTATATTTTGTATGTTGTTTTAAAATCTATACTTTTTCTTACCTTCCGATGATGATTCACATCTAACGTATTTTTTCACCTCTTATCTTTCATTTTTAGGTCTGCTGTAAAAAACATATTCGGTATCTGATAACAATGCGCGAAAACTTACCTAAGTAAAAAAATCTTAGGTTGAGTGAATTGAGTTCACTTTTGCGTGGAACATGCATCCGTATAGCGAAAGTTTAAGCAAAAGTCGTGAAGATTTAGTAACCGCTTCGAAGTTAGCATCACAGATAGCTTTAGCCTCGTATAAGCATCAGCGACATGGCAGCAGTCCAAATTTACATCAGGATCAAACGGATAACATACAAAAGAGGTAAGTAAAATTACTATAGAGATTATAATGGTTTAGAAATTAAAAGGTTCCAAATAATAAGTATTAGAGTTAAAAGTTGAAAGCCTAACTACAACAGTTTTCTAGACAACACGAGATTTCTATAGTGAAACTCGACGCTGAAACGGAAGTTATTGAGAGTTACTTAGTATTAAAAGGACATATACAAAATTTTCCAATTTGTAAAAATCGTCATATATAATCAATGACATACAATTCAAGACGATTTATTTATACCCCTATCATACTAGCCCCTTACCATACCAAGACATGTCGGTACAGATGTTCTTTCAGCACAATCTTTTAATTAATCTTCCACTCTCTCTTTTTGTTAAATTTTTCTTTTTATATTGATTAGTTAATTTTATCGGACGTTAATAAACAAGTTTCATTAGAGCACATTTAAAAATATCAACAATCAATTAAATTCACTATCTCTCTACTGTTGGTTTCGAAAGCTTAGTTGCTTTGTCAACTACTGTTTCATATAATCTTGATGTCGCTCTCCAATTAAAATGTCGTTTTGCTTAGTAAATATTTCCACGAATTAGTCAGTAGTGCAAACAAATAAAATCAAACTGATTTGTTATGAAACGAGAGATATTTTAGAGATTTAGAAGAAATTTACAGATAACATAACCGATGAAAATGAATGAATTCCGGCTACCAAAATTTAAGAGATTATAAATTTTTGTTCACTTTTCTTGGATGATATGAGCTTTTATCTTTGTAGCTTTTTGGAAATGTTATAAAAAATTTGAATTCCATACTAAGCTTTAGGTAATAGAATGCCTTGTTTACACTTCTACAATAATCGTATCGCTTGGGAGGAACTATTTAAGAGCAACTCAAGTCTTCCAAAGTCCCCCAAAATACAAGTTGTTTTTTTGATATCTTTCCAGAGTAGTTTTTTATGTTTCATCTTGTGAAATCCTAGTCACCAGATCGTGATGGTAAAATTGCAATCATGTTGCAATCTTTTGCACATGAGATACTAATGCATATTTATCAGGGTCTGTCTTTAGGATAAAACTTGTTATAGATAGCTGAAGGAAAATATGTATAAGTATATGTTGTCTTTGTATCCAAAGCGGGTAAGCCTTCCTTAAGGATTAAACACCTAAAAGGTACCCACCACCAATACATCAATCTTGCTGTTCTTACATATCAAGTGAATCCTAACTGTAAAATCTTTTAAAGGTGACATTTATGTTGTATTGATCGTCCTCCTAAATCTAGAAGGAGCTTTTAATACCGACACATGCTTAGAATCTCTTTAAAACCTGAGGTTAGCAATTACGATATGATTTCTTATCAACTCAAACCAAATAAAACACAACTTTTAAATTCAACATTTAATAGTTCATTTATTTGTTAGTGGCGAAGTTCGATTCTTCTGTTCAACTAACTTTTTTGCCGGTTGTAAGTTATTGCTTTTTCTAATATTACCACAAAGTCGAAGCTTTCGTCCGAACGGTTCGAGAGCAAAATCAGAATGACCTGACCGATTGCATATGCTAAAATTATTCTTTATTTTCCTGTTATTGATCTTATTCGGCTCTTTTGTAAGGGTCAGTGATAGTAACAACAAAATACTTATTACAATCGTATGATTTGTACCTGCTAGCTGCTTGTTGTAATTTCAGAAAAAGCAAAAGCAGTGAATAAAACGCAATAACAATTATGGAAAGTCAATGGCGTAACAATATAACAATACAGTGGGGGAACATTGGATTATTAGAATTGTGTATTATTAAACTAACTAAAATAGTAAATATAGGTATAATAGGTCAACTGTGACTGTTAGCTTCGGTCATTTAAGGAAGATGGTATGGAAAATGATATACTGATGGTGTATTTATAATAGCTGGGGAGTTTTTACCTATGATAGATGAGTTCATGCAATCTGCCTTGGGAACTATATTGTGACAGACCACCGCTTTGCCAGTTTTTATCCCGTTAACACGTCAATATAATGTTACAAACGTCAGAGCACTAGCCCTTCTTTAAGACTAAGTGCGGCGGTGAAATCCTATACAAGAAATCAAAGTTATATACGAAGACTGAGGAAAGGATGCAGAGCTGGGTTATTGCTCCATAGAAAAACTACATGGGGACTTATTAGTGGGACCACCCTCAGACGCTTCATAATATACCGCCATACAGGCCAGCTTTTGTGTCTGGAACAATGACCTGGGTCTCTCACGGACCATATGCCGAATTGGACGCGATTTCATCCGAAGGTGAATGTTATTATCGTAAAGAGATGGAAATAAATAGACGGTGAGGCAACCTATGGAAACTCTGTCCGTGCTCACGGAAGTGAGAAACAGTCAGGAAATTAGCTGAGCTTCTCGTTTAAGCTGCACTATATTTTAGGTGGCTGTGCTGGCTGTTAAGAATACTGCTAAAGCTATTCCTAACTGCGGACTTGAAGTAGACAGCTGAATTAAGATATGCCTTGTTGTTGGATTGCTATGCCAATCGAATCAGCTGATTTCAGACAGAGGGATAAGTTCTGTTACGAAACGGCTTAAGTACTGACAAGAGGAGACCGCATTTGTCTTGAACAAATTCTTTAGAAAGATTTTGGATTAGGTTGAATTAGGTTGAAGTGGACTTACCCCGTCAAGGACACCCTTCTGCACTTTACCTATCACGGCTTGAGATCGTTCTTATCTTTAACGTCATGACGGATAATGTGGATATGGAATAACAAATAACATAACTTACAAGTAAGCTGGCTATGTCAACTCGGTAAGAACGCTTTGTTGCTGCCACCGTGTATCAGGTAAAAAGTGATTTTAGTAAAAAGTGATTTTTTAAGAGCTATAGGAAAGTTAAAAAAAACACATAAAATTCAGAAAAATCCATGAAATCTCTATTTGAATCGATAGTACGGTCCATATAATTTAATGTTTGAGATTATTTCATGCAAATGTTGACCGTAACTGCATCTCAAATGGTCCATCCGCTTAGTTCCAACATTTCGGCTGGTATCTCATGAATAAATGCTTCAATGTTGTCTTCCAATGCGTCAATTGAAGCGGGCATGTGTGTATAGACATGAGCTTTAACATAGCCCCACAACATCACTCCAAAATCGACAATTCTGCTTATTAACGTACCCATTGAGCCAAAAATGAGCTTCGTCGCTGAACACAATTTTTCGAAAAAAAAGTGGATCTTCGGCCAACTTTCCAAGAGCCCATTCACCAAAAATTCTACGTTGCGGTAGATGGTTCGGCTCCAATTCTTGCACCAGCTATATTTTGGAAGGCTTCACACCTAAATCCTTCCGCAAAAATTTCCACGTTGTTGAGTGGCAGAGGCCCAATTGCTGCGAACGCCGACAAATTGATAATTTATGCCATCATTAACACTGGCCGATACAGCTGCGATATTTTCTTCACTTCGCACTCTACGTAAGCGTGTTGTTGGTTTAATGTCCAACAATGTAAATTTGGTGCGAAATTTAGTCACAATAACCCGAATAGCCGCTTCAGTGGGCCGATTAAGCCGACCATAAAATGGAAGAAGCGCGCGATGAACTTTCTTAACAGAGCACGCATTTTGATAATAAAATGCAATAATTTGCAAGCGTTGTTCGTTTGTAAGACGATTCATGGTTAAATTATAGACCAAATTGAAGATGTTTGACAGTTAAACAAAACACGAAACGTGCGTCGGCTGTTTAAACCAGTGTTGCCAAAAAGATAATAGCTAAAAATCACACTTTAGTTGAGGAAGCTGGTTGGCAGTAGGCATTGGCTATCTCTGGGTTTTGCAGCGTTGTAATATCCTGTGTGATTTGTTACATGCAAGCCTTCTGTCTATTACAACATGATCAATTTTAATTTTTGGGATTTGGTCGGTTGATTGCCAAGTTGTCTTGTGGATATCTTATTGTTGAAATCTGGTTCCATCCACTTCCACTTTCTACTTCGCGGCGAGGCTTACCAGAATTAACCCGTTGTCGGACATGTTGGTATGTAAACTGCAATCGATAGACCAAGAACATCTTCCTTCCTATGATTGCATACAAAGCTCCCAGATTTTAATGTTGTGACCAGGGCAGCGTTAGTATATTTTCTCCAGACACTAATAGAATGTATCGTTCATGTCATTTCCTTTTTATTTCATCATTGCATGATGTTTACAGTTTTCTGTTTTAGTCATATACATTTTTTTCATCGTCGGTCCCCTCGTTGTTGTCGACAGCAACTTCGCAGTTAATTTTTAGTAAAAGCTTATCAAACAGCTAACGTTCGGAATCATATATAAAATGTAGGTTCCGTCGTGTGAGTCTTATAATAGAAGCGTGTTAATTTACAAACCTTGCATTATCGGGAAATATTCCACCCAGGAACCGTTTTCGCATTACATCTTTTCGCATTACGCTTTGTTTTCGTTGTACTTGAGGATGAGGATGGTCGTTCATTGACCCTTAAATCCCTTTCGCGATATCTTGATTGGTTTGGAAGTTAGCAAGATCCATAATATATAGAATATGTAAGAAATATTACAAACTAAACTAGTTTTTTTTGCACTTCTGAAAAGTAATTGAAAGGCACATGCCTGTTTTGTTCGGCGCAGCGACGATATGTCCAGATAACATCTATGTCAGGTAATAGTGTTTCCTAATCACATCTTCGATCCAACCAATCGTTAATGTTTGGTAAAAATCTGGCAAGGTGACATTCACACGGCCCTGGTTGCAGTATTAATCCATGACCCGCTCCGGTAATTACTTCTTTCCCTTTCGGTCCACTGTTCGTATTGTACAGAAGCTCCCCTTACGTATTTGCCTATTATCATCAATATGTACTGTAGCACAGAAAAGTTTGCCTCTACAGCGTCCAGAACATCTGACCACTTTAAGCTATTTAAAGTTTGTTTGACGTCAAGCGTAGCGAAAAGTACAAAGGTCTAGTGAAATTATTCACATCTTTACCCCCGTCCATTCTCCTAGAGCTCTGATTTTATGTAACTACTGGACAAACCACATACAGTGTCAATGGCGTTAGTCAGTCGTGGCTTTACAATCTGATAAGTCGTCTTTAATTTTAATTCATTCTTTGTGTCGTTGGAACGGCGAAGAATGGCTGTTCCAGGTTAAATTTAGACCTATGTATACATTAGGAGAGTCGCCAACTTTAGATTCTATAGACGCTCACATTCTTAAACTTTGCAGTCAAATCTCTTGGTAATACATTACCACAACGCTGTCAAGTTTCCGGGGTTTCTGACAGTGTAGCCAAATATCACCGCCAAGTTCCTTAAAGCCTGTTCGCATTTGTTTTTTTTTTTAAATTCAGTCCAACGACCTTGGAGAAAGCACATGTCTACTTTGTAAATCTCACGGGCTGTGTAAACAACAACAGCAACAAGTGATTGAGAGAGAAAACTGGAAAGCTAAGCTGTCGAGTCCGTTATACTTCTCACGTCAACAATTTCATACAAAGTCGTAGATTTGATTTGTGTTTAATGAACTAATGCCATAGCTCAGTAATATGTATGTCTAAAGAAAATAAGTAAACACAGCTGACAAAAACACTATGTACATATGTATGTGTGTTTTGCATCATTATTGTGTTTTGGTCTTGATATGATAACCCCAATGTAGGTGTGATTTTGTAGTGTAGTGTGGGAGAATTTTGTTGGATTTCTTTACTAGAAACGCCGAACTACTGTCTGATGACCAGAATAGTAGTAGTAGTAGTAGTAATAGTTAGTAGCCACAATAATCATCAATTATCCCACGGTACTTCCCATATATGGACTTTCATCCAGAGCGAAATAAAAATTGTTTGTGTGAATTTCATAATAAGGCAAAGTAAATATTTCGTTAGTACTCACGCAGCGGAGAAAGTCAAAATTATCTGAGAGAAAGAGTATAAGGTGATTAAAGATGGTTGTATTCTTTACAACGATTAGAATATCGGAAATAAAAGGGCAAAGAGCGTTAACATGTGAAGCTTTTATAAAAGATTCAAAGACAGTACTAATATACGATAATAATCTCATTACTAGATTGAGAAAACTTTAAGGAATTGACACATTCACTTAAAAATCAGTATGAGATATATAAGTAATCCATGGAAATCTGCCATTCATTGACCTAGAACTCCGACAGCTTAGCAGATTCATTAAACTTAAAAAAAAGGTCTTCGTCTTTATATCTTTAAAAAATACGCTTTTTTAGATACCTACAAAACTGTTGGAAGGGTCTTAAAAGATCCCTCCCTTCTTCCTGCACGATAATGAACGTCTGTCACCTGATTCTCGAAAAGTCCACACAAGGTGTGCAGAATTTTTACCACTTTTGGCACACACGAAGAAATAAATATTGCTAAAAATATACATACTACCATGCACATGTATGTACATAACACAGCACATCCGCACATTTCGCTCTTCTATCTCTACCGATAGCGAACTTCCAAACATTTGGCTGTCACATTTATGGTAACTCTTCTCTTTTATTGGGGTCTATTAAATCCCACACATATGATACCAATATACTGCTCCAACTTTGCGTTAACACCAAAGTGCAAAACCGAACGACCGTCCGACGGACCAACTGCTACCCAGCCAAACAAGCGACGACGATCTCTCAATAACGCTCATCATCTCGAATGCTTTCATGCCTAGAGTCAGGTTGAGGGGGAGCTGCTCCCCACAGAGTGTTACTTTTTGTTTTTGTATTTTTGCAAACAATTGTTCGAAGGCTGGAGGCTGAAGACTGCGGTAAGGGGGTTAGGCAACGACGAAGCTAACCGAACCAAATGGAACGACGTTAACACACACGGCGGAGACCACCAGACCGCGCACAGACCTCCAAATCAAACAATCTGTGTGTGAGCATAATTTAGTAGACGTGCAAATTCTCAGCAGATCGGTTATAAAGTGAATGGATACGCGCGCGAATCTGACGTTGCGCTCGCTCTGGTGTGTTCAATTCCGTCCGTTACGTTTAATAACCGAAGTAACAACAGCAACGACAACAAAAACTACAAACGGTAACGACAAAATATAATAATAACAACAACAACAACTTCCAAACGACACCGATTTCATTATCATTTTTTAATAACCATTAAAAAATAAAAACAAAAACAACAACGCTGTTTTGTTATTGTTGTTGGCGGTGGTGATATTTTGTTTTCTTGCATTGATACCTTTTTTCTTTGAACGTATGCGTGTGTGTTAAAAATAACAACAACAAAAATGAAAAAGTATGAAATAATTTGCAGTGTTGCCAGTCAGGCTGAATATTTTAAATGTGCATACAAAGTTTGTTGGAAAATTATAAATACATAATTAAAAAATACCTAAAAAATATTTTAAGAAAATTGCCGCTGTCTAAAATGCGTTTTGAAATAATGCTAGTGATAACTAAATACACGAAAAGAAAAACGTGGTCTTAAGCCAAGTACAAAGATAGACCACAGAAAAAAGTATAATTATAACCATTAAGGCCTGTTTACACTGCCGTTCGGAAATCGCGTCAGGCAGAAGTGCAGAATATGGGACGGTTCGCCGATTCGAAATAAGTATGTCAATCTCTTCGTCTGGGCTCCCAAACATCGGAATGCTAGGTCAAAGTTGGAACCGGGACCCATGAAGGTTATTAATAATGGGGCTTGGGGTTCTATGATGACCCCATATGTGCGGGTGTTTAAATAAAATATATTTTTGTGAATGGTGTACTTTTTAACGTAATACGGGTACCGTGGACCAAGTTATAGACGCGATTTTTTGTTAATCTTATTTTGCTCACACACATACTCATAAGCTGAAAAGTATTTGGCCTTACTTTAAAAGAACTTTTTTTGAACATTATCTCCATCTTATGAATTTCGACATAATCTCCATCTAGAGTAATGAATTTTTGAAGTC
The DNA here is from genome assembly GCA_964034835.1 of Muscina levida. Classification (NCBI taxonomy): domain Eukaryota; kingdom Metazoa; phylum Arthropoda; class Insecta; order Diptera; family Muscidae; genus Muscina; species Muscina levida. Next base: position 118,125,881 of record OZ035883.1, on the reverse strand, counting down.
TGGTAAGGAGAAAATAGTTGCTGGGGCCAAATCTGGCGAATTCGGAGTAAATTCTTCCAATTTGTCGGTCGTCTTAACAAGCTAAATAAGACGGAGCGTTATCTTGGTGAAATGGAAATCCAATAACACACAGTAATAGTATTTATTGATTCTTATAACTAGCTTGAGGTAGTCTGGCTAAAAATTTGCCGACGCTTTTAAGCGGACTGCCGATTGGACTAAGGTGTGTAATGATGTATCCATTTTTCATCCATTTTCGCAAATCAGCACAGAAACTCGTTGTTATTGCGTTAGATCAGTGCAAGATGGAGCTTTGAAAAACACGTTTGAATTTGTTATCTACGTTCAAAATCGCGGTTTATTTATAAAAATTCGTGTACAATGTGACCTACGCGTTTTTTTGAGATGCAAATGATGTTAACTGATGGTCTTAGAAGCAAAGCGAAGCAAGTGACAGAAAGTTCATTTCAAGATACTCGCCTTCAAAGTTTCAAATTCAAGTTCAAATGCAGATATTAGTTGAACTGTTTTCGACTAGATATCATCACTGGTAATAAAAAGTGATCTCATCTTATACTAATAGACAGAGATAGTGTCAAAGAACATAGCTGCACACATCTTAATTGTTGTCAATTTGTCACTTGCACCTTTTTAAGGCCCGAACTTACTCAATTTAATTTTACGGTTGCCAATGGAAAGTTTCACGATTTCCTATATTTTCTAATGTTACTGCCTCTTGTGGCCTTTCTTAACGTTGTTAATCATTTGTTACGAAGAAATTCTGCAAACTAGTACTTGAATGATTTGATCGAAGGACTTTGACAGTATTCTAGTTAAAGAAATTTGGTTTTCTCCCCATCTGCCAATTATTTTTTTCCGTACAGATAAATTCAATTAACTGACTGCTGTCATAGTTTTTTTTCGAGATATGTGATTTTTAACCAAATTAACAAATAGAAGTTTTTCTTCAACAGTAAAAGTCAGTTCAGTTTTTTTCGTTTTCATTATACATACATATTTTCTTATTTTTTTTTACTTAACACCCCATGAATGAGGCATGGGATAGATTCTTGCGTTGTTGTGAATTAACACGCTTTCTATTTTTAGCTTCACAACTAACGGCACCTACTTGCTTATCGACGAATGCGAACGTCGCTGTTTGAGAAGCTTTTACTAGACATGCCGATTGACTCGACACTATACTCGAGGGGGTCGGCATCAAAAGAAAAATATAGATGATGGCACCAGGAGTCGAACCTAGGATCTCCTGCATGGTAGTCTCGTGTCGTAACCATCATGCCAAGGCCGGTTTCCTTATTTCTTTCACAATCGAAAATTATCTGTTGTAGTACGTCAAGACGTTGTCATAGAAACTATTCTGCACTTTTGTCTCGCACCGCTTTCTAATTTCTCCTTCCATGTGCAATCTTTGTGTGAATACAACAATATTACGCATAGCGATGTGAGAGTGACAAAATAGTCGCCGGAATGTTCACAGGGTATTTTTATACAATAATGGATTTTCAAAATACGGATTATAAGGGCAATAGATTTAAAATGTGATATAATCCAATTTGGTCCCCTTTTTTTAATTTAACGATAAAGTGCCGAAAATTAGCACCGTAAAATAATGAATGAAACTTTAATCTTTATCAACTTTTAACACCGATTAACATAATCCAAACTTTGTCGCGTGCCACACATACTTGTCTGTAGAGGGGTTAAGTTTTCTTAGAATATTGACCATTATATTGACACACGGTTATTAACCTCGTTTTATTATGTGTTCCAGGCGCCTCGGTCTTCTGCGCTCCTTTTCCAGTTCGTCCTTCACCGGAGTTTCTGTCTCCCTCATTTTCTTCGGTCTATCAGCGCAGTATCAAGATTCTTTCTTACTAGAACTGTTTCAGGCATTCTAAAGCCTCGCTAGGTAGAAAATTGCTCTGTAAGATTTTTCTATTTTCACTGAAGATTTCGTGTCAGTCAGTGTCATCTCGCAAAGTCGTATCAGCTTCTCAGGGTTACCAAACTCAGCCATAGCATCTAATATTTTCTATCGTATCGGACCGGCAAATGCAGCTTTGTAATCGATAAACAGATGTTAGGTGCCGATCTGCATTTCTTGGGTCTTCTTTAGGATTTGTCGTAGTGTGAATATCTGGTTGGTCGTGGATTATACAGGTCTAAAGCCACATTGATAAGGTGAGATGAGCTTGTATGCGAGGGTAAAACTCAGATCACGCAATAGTTGGTACACACACTTCCATCGCCGTTCTTAAGCAAAGGGCATAGAACACTCAGATCAGAAATCATCGAGCTGGAGCATGCACGTTGTCAGCTCATAGCCACCGGTCCGCTCTGCCCATCGGCTCTCGTAGCTTTGTTGTATTTAGGCCGTGCAATTGCCATGTTGATCTCATTTTGGCGCAGTCTTGTACAATATACTCCTACGTCAATTATTAACGTGATTTCGTCACATATGCTGCCTTCGTGAACGAGCATAGTACGAAAGTCCATCCATATATGCAGCACACTCTGCGTGTTCGTGATCACACTTCCATCGCTGTTCTATCAAGTGTTGAATCCTGTTCCCGCAACTTTACTTTTTACCTTTTGTAGAATTTTCGAGCTTCACCGCTATTCCTGTAATTTTCGATACCCAGGCTCTCTCTCTTCCCTTCCAGAGGCGCTAATAAGTCGACAAACAAATGCCACTGAGGGGATCAAATTCTATTTCCCTAAATGTTTTTAACTGAGTTTATATCTTTTCACACGATTCTATATTACGATTAGGCGAATTCTATCTTTTTCAATATCGTTCCTATAAATTCAAATCTTAATCCAGGATATTTAGGTCTCCTTAAGTTATCAGACGTTGTTTATGCCGAATTTTGTCAAACTCGGAATCATCATTGTCGTCACATTTCATTCAGTTTGAAGTAAAGGGTTGTAGAAATGTGAATTTTTAATATACAAGGTGGGTCAAAATAAGTCAATCGATGTTGTTTGGCTCTCATTTTTTTTCTAAATGAAAAGCTTCGAATCTGTTTTTTGATTATGTTTATTCGAATTCCATCTTTTCAATATCTTTCCTATAAATTCAAATCTCAATCCAGGACATTTAGATCTTCTTAAGTAATCAGACGTTGTTTGTGCTGAATTTTGCAAACTCGGAATCATCATCGTCGTCACATTTCAATGTGAATCTTCAATATACAAGTTGGGCCATAAGAAGTCATTCGATGTTGTTTGGCTCTCATTTTTTTCTAAATGAAAAACTTTGATTCTGTTTTTGGATTATGTTTATTTGAATTACGTCTCGCTGGGAAATAGGAGCTCCACACCCCTTTCGGTCATTATTGAACCGATTGTAAAAAAAAAAATCATAATCTACAAGGTGGCCCAAAGTAGTCATTCGATGTTGTTTAGCTCTCATTTTTTTTTCTAAATGAAAAACTTTGATTCTGTTTTTGGATTATGTTTATTTGAATCTTTAGATTTTTATTGGTTAAGGCGAGAAGATGATGTCTGTCAGATGGGTGCCGTCACAATTGATTGCCATTCAGGCTCGTTTTATGGCATTTTTTATCACTTCAGCGAGAACTTCGGACGACAGATTCTCGCACTCGTGTCGAATGTTGTCCTTGAGGTCTTCCAGGGTCTCGGGCTTGTTCACGTAAACATGGGACTACAAAAAACCCCACTAATAAATCTGAAACGGTCAAAACTCCAGTAGGATGACTTCTTTTGGTCGACCTTGTAGATGGAACTGGTATAAGTTAATTATTATTATAAATGACAAGTTTTATTGCTGAATATAAACTATAGTATCTAACTTTGTATTTTACCTTTGGATTTATGTCTTCTATTGAAGTAAAACAAAAATAGCAATCTGAAACATGATCTTTAAATTCAGTATTTCAGTCATTCAACAGCATATGACGTTTGCTGATCCTTGATAAGTGTTATAAGTCATACTTATTTCCTTTGGTATGTTGTCATTCAATCATTTAAACCTTAATACAAATGTGGATGCAATATAAACGTCACGATATTAACTTTGAGACTTTAGATGAATTATGCAAGATAAAATTATTCCTGTGGTTTCTAGTATTTGTTCAGATGGCACATAATAAAATGAATGAATCCTAAAAATAAGATTATTAAAAATCAGTTCATATGAGTAAACTGTGGTTTTGATAAAACTAGATTAAATAATTGTATTTAATATTAGTAAAAAACATTAACATCTTGCATAAGACAACACTAGAACTTTTTACCTAGTTAGAATTACTATTAAAGGTCTTTTTAATAATAGAAAAAACGATATAACAATGCAAATGAAAAAATAAAAAAACATTGAAACCCAAAATTTTGACAATACGGATCTTTAGACGAATCTTCTATAGTATAAAATAACCTGCTCCTTATTGTTATTGGGTTGTTTTTAAATTCAGCATGGAATTTTTTAGTTTCGCAAAAAAACAAACCCCGTTAACAATACCAAATATTCTGCCACACTCTGGCAACACTGTGCCAATTTCCTGACAACAAACCCGTATCACATAACAACAACTTTTGTATGTCGCTGGCCGAGCGAAATGAAAAATATTGATTTTTTTTCTTCCTTTTTTTGCAATTACTGAAAATTACACAAAAACGAAAGTGATAAGAATGAAAAATTGTATTTTTGATATAAAAAAAAAACAAAATTACGCCTAGCGAAACTGTGCGTGGTCGCGATAAAACAAGTGACATGTTTATTTACACACCCGTGTATTTGTGTACATGTGTCAACATTAAATATGGCAAAATAATAACAGCAATAACGCAAAAACAAAAACATCTTTATTGTTTGTAGTAAAAATCTCATAGAATATGTGATGTGATGTTCATGTTGATGTCTTCGTCGTTGAAACTCGTAACGCAATACCAACCGCCACCATCGATTGACGTTTGTTTTCCACAAAACCGTCTTGTGCGAATTTGCCACTATACGGACAGCGACGTCAACTACTACGATTTACCTTGACGTCATTTTTTTGTACACTGTAGTTGTTGTTGCATTTGCTGTGTTAACGTTTTCCAACATCAGTGGCAACAACAAAAAAAAAAAGGTTTTAACAATTGTATTGTTATTATTGTGGCTGTTTTTATTTTTGTACTAGTTCCCCTTGTGTTGCTGAGGCTGCCATCGCTGCTGCTGCTACTTCTGCCGCTCTGGCAATTTATTTGTGTGTGGTTGGGTTATTTGGTTGGTTGTTTCGATTTCGGTACGTACGTACGCTTGTGTGTACGTTCATTGTTTGCTTGGCCAACACTACGCACAGTGGGATGGAATAGGAAATACTGTGACAACAAAAATTAAGCCGAGTTTTTATGTTCTTGAGAAATGAGAGAAAAAGAACTCTCCAAAATGTTGACGATAACTTCAAACGGTTTAAGGACCATGATTTGAGAATATGCACTTGGAATGTTAGAACTCAATACCGACCAGGTGCCTCTATTCAACTGGCGGAGGTTCTCCAAGAGTATAAACTGACATTACTGCTATACAACTAATCCGGTGGACGGGATATGGATGCTCACGGATAAGGATGTGTGACGTGTACTACAGATGCCACGCGGATAAGCATGGGTTTGGTTGTGGATTTGTGGTCGGCAAGAGACTACGACATCTGGTCTCTAGGTTTAATCCTGTCAGTGAACGAATCGCCACCATAAGAGTGAAGGCAACATTTTTCTACTTCACGCTCATGCTCCGACGGAGGAGAAAAGTGACGAGGTCAAAGACGAATTCTTAGCCCAACTTGAAGAAACTTATGACCGTAGCCCCGACCATGATGTTAAAATCGTGCCGGGAGATTTTAATGCCAAAATAGGCCGGGAGAATGTCTTTAGCACAACAGTCAGAAAATTTAGTCTGCATACTGACACATCGCCAAACGGAGTCAGACTGATTGATTTCTTGGCAGCAAGGAACATGGTAATTAGCAGCACACTATTTGACCACAAAAACATTTACAAGGCAAGGTAGATATCTCCCAATCAAGTTACGAGAAACGAAATAAATCACGTCATAATCGATGGAAGGCACGTATCAAGTGTTTTAGACGTACGAATGATCTGGGGTGCGAACATCAACTCGGATCACCACCACACTGCAGTGAAGGTGCGTACTAGGCTAAGCAGGGCGAAAACCCTAAGTAACCAGGCACAGAGAAAGTTGGACATCGCCGAACTGCAGACCACGGAGATAGCCAACGCCTATTCCAACCAATTCACTAAACTACTTCGTGATGTTCATACTCCTGAAAATATTAGCGCGAAATGACAATATATTGCCCTCTCGATGGAAAGGACTGAAGCCCTTAAACGGTAATGCCTGTTCAAATGACGTATGCCGCAATGCCACCCGGAAACAAGATGCTGCATACAGGGCCAAACTGTAGCCAATGGCAAAGCGAACTGTTCATGAAAAGTACAGGAAGAAGAGTCGGGAGGCGACTCGACTCTTCAGGCGAAAAAAACGAGAGCTGAAGGAGGAGAAAAAAAGGAAAAATGGATCATGGAACATGTCTTCCCTCCTGTAAAGACAAGAATGGCCATATCGTTACTGACTCCGAGAGCGTACTTAGAATATGGAAAGATCACTTCTGCAGCCTATTGATGCCTGAGAACTTGACGATAACATCGAGTGTCCCCCTCCGAGCCAAGCTGAGATAAAAACTGCCAACAAAACCGCTGGGGCTGATGGTCTTACAGCTGAGTTGTTTAAGGTGGGTGGAGATGAGCTTTTTTTAAGCATGCAACAAATAGTTCATAGAGAGTATTTAGCTTCAGGAAATCATGCCAGAGGATTGGAATCTTTATGTGATATGTCCTATTTACAAAAAAAGTAAAAACTACAGTGGAATTAGCCTCTTACCGATTGCTCACATATGCCGATGATATCGACATTATCGGTCGGACGATGCGAGTGGTAACAGCTGTCTTCTCAACTGCTGAAAGGGAGTTAGCGAAAATGGGTTTGGCAGTAAATGAGGACAAGACGATGTTAATGGTATCATCAAACAAAGTATCCACCCGCTGTAGACGCAGCGTGAACGTTGAGAACTATTGCTTTGAGGTAGTGGATGAATTCATCTACCTCGGATCCGCCATGGACAAAAACAACAGTGTTGGCCTAGAAAATGGAGAATAGTGCTCACCAGCAGGTGTTTCTTTAGGCGACGCGAGCACTTCATAAACATCACCATATTTCGAACCACCAAAGTCCAACTGTACTAGGTACTAATTTTACCGGTCCTGCTGTATGCCTTTAAATATTGGGTGCTTTCACAGGTGACGACCTATGCTTCAATGGGAGTTAGAGGAACACATATATATATACACAGGCAGATGCAGCTCATCCAGCGATGTTTGAGAGAAAAATATCCCGCAAAATATATGGAGACACATTTGTGTAAACGGCGGGTTCAGGATTCGGATAAAACATGAGCTGTACGAGTTATACCACGACATTGATGTGGTGGCTAGGCCATGTCGTGAGGATGGATGAGGAAACTCCAGCGCGAAAGTGATTATATCAAGACCTCGAAGGACAGCGCAAAAGAGGGAGACCCCGACTACGTTGGAAGGACCAGGTGACGGAATCACGGTGCGCACAATATCGAAGCGAATGGAAATCTCGTATCTTTTCGGCCTCTGACTTCGACACTAAGATATAAAGATATATGTTGTCAAGTTGTTTTTAAGGCTAATAATAATAATAAAAAAAATAGCACAACATAAAAAGCTTAAATTAATGTTAGGCAATTCATATCCTCGTGAGGCCTGAAATAATCGTGTTTTGTTTCAAACACACACGATCCGCAATTCGAAAGTACTCAAAAGTTTTGTTTTAATAGAGTCAGTCTCGGCTGCAGTGTTTTGAAAACAATATCGCATATGCTTGTTTCGAATTTAATACACAAAAAAAATTTAACGCACAAGTATTAATTCCTCCCTCGGCCAAATAATAGCCACATTTTTAGGTTAAAGATTATAAAATTTTCAATGACGTTTTGACAGGTGTTTCGTGAGATGTTCTGCATTTCTCAGCGAATACGTTCCTTTAGTTCTTCAAGAGAAATTAAGTTTCCCTTGAAAACTTTACTTTTAAGGTAACCCCACAGAAAAAAATCCATTGAGGCGAAGACTGAGCCACGAGGTAGACAGTTAATGACGCCTATTTTGGATATTAAGTTTCGCAAATTGCACCCAATAAGTCATTGGAAGTTTGACATGTTGTCCCATATTTCTATGGTTAATTAAATGTATTGAAATTTGGCATTAAAAAATAAATGAAGGATAAAATTAATTCGTTTAAATGAAAGTGTGTCTTGTCTGACAAAGAAAATTTTGGTAAACCTAGTTAACCTCTCTAGCAACCAGGAGCCTGTGAACATTATCTTGAGTTGTTAATACATGTACCATTAAAAAATTTGTAGGAATGTGAATGTAAATCGTTGTGAAGAAAATGGTGTACAGATGTTCTGGACATATTTAAGATGTCAGAGTGCTTTCGAATGGAGAGTCTATGTAGTTCACGAACCGATGCTCTACGTTTACGAGATCCTCCAACTCTATGTCGGCCGGATAGTGGTTGATTGTCATCTGCTCTATTTTACTACAAATGATAAAAAATTGTTCGATTTAAACACATTTGTTTTATAATGTCGACTCTGCTAATGGCATTAGCTTGCACCATGATTCAATTCTAATATGACCTTGTGTACAAACTCTAATATATACTTATAGTTTGTCATATAATCGAGAACAAAGATCATTATTATCTAAGTAATAAATTCCTTCAAGCTCGAGGTCTTTTGATTGATCAATACTATTTTTAAATTATTTTACAATTGCTAGAATTATTTCAACTTATTGCCATTCCCTTAGACGTGTCTACACCTCTGACTCAGATAATCATTGCTGTTAGAATAAATTTTTATTAACTAAGTCAAACAGCTATAATTAAGGCAATAGAAAAAAACTTTATCTTTATGCAAAAACTGGAAATACGACCTTATAAAACAATCAAAAGCTATAAACTTATTTTTCCTTTACATCCCATGCGAGAGATATGGTAGAGCTTTTTACATTTAAGTGGTTAATAAGCTTATATTTTTAGACTTACACAACTATCAATAATATGTAATATTCTTTTTGGACAAGAGTTTGTTGAATAAAAACCCTCTATATTTTATTAACCTGCACTCGGTTATATGAAATTGCCGCATATATGTTATTCATTCGCTACTGTCTATAACTACTCGGATTATGGGTAACTGCATTAGCTCTCCAGATATAACTATTGCGAGCACTGGTCTGATAAACTACGCAACAAGGAGAGCCGTAGTTTCACTGGCATCAGATCACCTGCCCATAATCATCTGTCTGGATAGACCAAACGACTTCATCGTCTCTGAACGCCAAACCTACATCAACCAGAAAAAAGCAGACTGGCACGGCTTCAGAGAGTTCACCGATCGCATTTTCAGTGATCTCCCAGCTCCCACCAACGTTCACCTAGCTGAAAGCAAATTCCGCCAGACTGTCATCGCAGCAACAGCCCGCTTTATTCCTCCTGGAAGACTACCATTAGTGCGGCCGCACTTTCCAGCAGAGGCAGCGATATTAGCAGATGAGCGCGATGACATCCGAAGTACCAACCCTGACGACCCACGTATCGTCGAGCTGAACGGTAATATCGGCAGGTTGGTAAATGAGGATAAGCGGAATAAATGGATTGATTACCTGAAAAACTGCAACCTGAGCTCAGGAGTGGGTAAGTTGTGGTCCACAGTTCGATCTCTCTCCAACCCAACGAAGAAGGATGACAGGGTCGCGATTAAGTTTGCCGACACCACCATTTCCGACCCTGTAAAGTGCTCGAATGCATTTTGCATGCAGTTTATCGAGCACCCAGAGAGAGACAAGGCGAAACGAAGTGTTGTTTGCAAACTTCACAACCTTCCAGTCTCGAACATACCACAACCCTACACCCCTTCTGAAGTCTCAGAGGCCATCAATGCAGCCAAACCATCCAAGGCGATTGGACCCGATGGAATATCCATGCTGATGCTAAAACATCTTGGCGAGCGGGGAGTCGAGTATCTGACAATGGTTTACAACTTGTCAATGAGTACCCTATTAATACCCGATGCCTGGAAAAAGGGTAGAGTCATCCCGGTACTTAAGCCGGGGAAGGACGCGAAAGAGGGACAGTCTTACAGGCCGATTTCCCTCCTGTCACCAGTCGCGAAGACTCTGGAGGCACTCCTCCTCCCCCAGCTGTCCAGCCACCTAACAGCAGCTCACCACCAGCATGAATGCCGTAAAATGCACAGCACTACCACTGCATTAACCGCCATAACCACAAAGATCTCACAGGGCTTGAATCAGCAGAGGCCCTGTGAAAGGACACTCCTAGTGGCACTGGACCTGTCGAAGGCCTTCGACACAGTCAGCCACACCACACTCTTCCAGGACATCCTTCAGTCCACCCTGTCCAATAATTTGAAGAGATGGAGTGCTAACTATCTAAGTGGTCGTCGGTCGTTCGTGGAGTTTAGAGACAAGTGCTCAAAACCTCGTAGAGTTAAACAAGGAGTACCACAGGGCGGCGTTCTATCCCCACTTTTGTTTAACTTCTACCTCTCTAAACTCCCTACACCACCACAAGGTGTAGATGTGATATCGTACGCGGACGACTGTACTATTATGGCGACGGGTCAAAACATTGATGAGCTTTGCGATCGTGTGAATGGTTATCTCGGAGTATTGCATAATTTCTTCACTGGACGGAACTTGAAATTCTCACCAGCGAAGTCATCAGCAACATTACTCACCACCTGGGCAAAGGAGGTAAACATAAATCTAGGCGTAGTAGTCGATGGCGTCCAAATACAGCCTGTGAACCACCCAAAAATTTTGGGGGTCACCTTTGACAGCCTATTTACCTCCTCAGCTCACGCCACTGCAATTACGCACAAATTGCGAAGTAGGAACAAGGTCCTCAAAGCGCTAGCCGGCAGCACTTGGGGTAAAGACAAAGAAACCTTGTTAGCTACCTACAAAACTATTGGCCGGTCAGTGGTTAACTATGCTGCTCCAGTGTGGTCTCCTTCGCTGAGTGATACCCAGTGGAGAAATATTCAAAGCTACCAAAATGCCTCCCTGAGGACTGTATGCAGATAACCTCTGAGCATCATCTACATGAGGAAACGAAGGTCCTCCCAGTCAAGGAACACAATGTCATGCTGACAAAACAGTTCCTCCTGGGATGTCATCGGAGGAGTCATCCCAACTTTAACATCACACAGATGGATGCTCCCCCAAGGCATGTCAGGAAGGACCTTCGAGTATATGAGGATAATATACGCAACCATGTACAGGATCCCTTGGATCACTTCTCATATACTGCAGCTTTGAATGACATTCATAGAGACGCCACCTATTCCGCGGTTTCAAATTACCGCATGAATTTCGTTACTCAATATTTTTTTTAACTGAGTAGTCAATATTACTCGATACTCAGTTTACATATTTGGAACCCATTTGTGTAAGATTCGCTGAAAAGAATTCAAGTTATTCTATAAATAGGCCAATGCAATTATATTTATAATTTATTAAACAACACATTCACTAAAAGACACTTTTGAGAAATTTTAGTAATTTACCGATCAGAGGTTATCATATTGACTAGGATACCAGTGTTGTAAATAAGTTTCACATTCGACAGCGATACGATTCCTAAGCGAATCGTGTCGTATCGAGGCATTACAAGCAAACCTTTTAACAAATTTCTGCACATTTATCAACTTTGTCCCCTATAAAATTAAGCAAACATTTAGCTGTAGTAAAATTTTTATTATACCAACTTGGAAAGTTTTTACACCTTTTTTTTAGAAAATATTTATAAATTGCCAACTAGTGTTTTTTGACACCTTTCCGCTTTGAATCCGATAATGAGTAGCAATATTTACCTACTTCAACCCACTGTGCCCACATAAATATATTTTCCTCTACGTACAATGATAATGCTGAGACAACTTTTAAGCCAAATTTTCTACCATTTGCTTTCATATACTACTTTAGGCGCTCACTCACATAAACACACACACACACACCAATCTAAAGCCGCTCAGACATTTACAAGTTAAGTTCCAAATCTTTGCAGTGCGGTGGTTTTTACCAATTGGTGATTTTTTTCTCTTATATTTCTGGAGCGAGCGTCTTAAAACAGAAAAACCAAACATGTGGACAATGATGTTGGCGTAGCTTTCTCAGTAGTTATTTATTTTAATCGGTTTGTCGGTTTTATAAAATTCAGTATTCTTAACTTAAATATTGGCTATTTGGTGGAATCAAATGTTTTGAATTCCTTTGCATTAAAATATGAATTAAACAAAAACCACAACAACTTCCTATATTTAGTACTTACACTATGTGCGGATGCCGTCAGCATCAGTTGTCATATACCTACATATATTTTTATGTATACAGATAGCTGTCAATAGACGCCCCCTAACAAACAAAAAAAACTTAATGTGAAGAGTTTGGTGTCGTAAAAAATGTAATGATAAAAAGTATGTCAATAGCTATACATAAATGGTTAGATTTCAAGTACTTATATGATTCCATAACAGCGCAGCAATTGAAATTTTCATATTACGAATCAGCTGTTTGCTGTTGTTATGAAGCGACATAAAGCGTAGTGTTTTCTAATTTGAGTACTTAATAGATTTAATATTACTGGAAACTTTAAAGGTTTTTTAGTTATAATAATTGTAAAAATTTGCTTAAGTTTTGCAAAATAATATGAAAGATACTTATAAAATATAGGTATGTTCATGATTTTAATAAACGTAGATACTTTTGAGAGATTTTAAAACCTTTTCAAATGTTTAATCCGATAGCAATATCGCATTCATATTCCTTATTCAAAAATTTGTAAATGTAATGAATTTTATTTGTACATATAAAGTATTGTTTAGTTATTTTCATTATCGAATACCCAGTACGAAATTCCCAGTTCTAGTGAGCTAGTCGCAAAATGTGAAATAAAATGGCGCGCCTTCACTTTTATCGTTCGACTTAGAACTCTGGTCTAGAGTTGCAAAATGTCACTATAATCGAAGAACATAAATTATAGAAAAAGTATATTAACTGTTTGTTTTGATAATTAAATAACACTACGGTAGGTTGGTAGAAGAAGAGCGTAGATTGGAAGAAGAAGAGCATATGTTAGTAGATGTAAATATGCTAAAATAAGAAAACAAATTATGAAATTGTAATGCTGAATAAATGTTACATTTATCTTTTTGCCTGTCGAGCCAAAAAATGGTGGATATCCTTTTTATTTCCATCGTTTTTTACGTTTACATATCATAAGCAGGTGGGTGGTGCATGTAAAACCTGTTTAGTATGACATTAACCCATATCAACCACGCTGTCTATGGCATGAGGATTAGACCACAATCTACGAATGTGTTACTTAATGACGTAAGTACACTACATTTCGCCACGGTCTTATTTGACTTCTTGTATAATTAAAGTTCTTTGCCTTAACAACTTTTAAGTCTTGTTCGCACAGCCAAGTAAGAACTTAATCGAGTACCCAGAAAACCAGCGAGTGTTAAGTCATAGAATATAGAATACACAAGAAGTCAAATAATACCGTCGCGAAATGTAGTGTATTCACGCCCTTAAATATCACACTTGTAGATCGGTACTGAACTGATATCACGGTATAAAAAACGATGGAAATAATAAGAATTTCAAACATTTTCTAACTCGACAGCCACAAAGATAAATGTAACATTTTATCAGCATTGAAATTGCATAATTTATTTTCCTTATTTTTTGCATATTCACATCTACCAACGTAAACTCTTCTTCTACCAACCTACCTATGTGTTATTTAATGATAAAAACAAACAACGATTGAACTTCTTCTGGTACCTCTGTTCTTTGGTTTAGTAATCGGTATTACACTAATTACTTTTACAACTTAGCTCTGTGCTTAAGCCTTGTTCACACATCGAAAAATGTTCAATATAAAATCAATCGGCCTATAAAAGAGGCGAAAACATTTCTGATTTCTAAAAGAGAAAACATTATAAATCATATACAGAGTCGATATTTTCCATAATTATTGCATCTATAAATGTTACAAATGTGTTTTTATCAATATCGAATTTTTACGCAGTTTTAAGCAACATTTTATTTACTAGTTGATAATTTATCTCTACACGGAAAATATTTTTGTCAGTCTTATGGCAATAAAGCCTTATCAAAACACATGACTACTTAATATGTTTCAAATTATTTTACGGTCGATATCTATTATAGGAGAGCTTTTGAAGAACTCGTGATGGGATCGAAGATTATTCAAGAAAGAAACAATTATTATGTAGAATACTATCCGGATTTCACGGCTAATGCTTTTTGTTTTATTAACAGTGGAACCTAGGTAGACTTTCGCATTGTCAACATTCAAGCAGCATCCCAAACAAGTAGATTCTTTGTTCGTTAATACTAATAGCTTCGTATGTATGTTCTCGTTCACCGTTAGACACATTGTTGCTGATTCCTTCTGTATAAATGGGGACGGACCGTGGCAAAGTTGTTAGAACACGCGAGCGTCGTTTTTATATCCAATCACGGTTGTTAGGGCGGTTGCCATAGAATGCTGCCACTGTGTATCGGTAACGTCAAAAGAAGAGGCGTTGTATCGTAGTAGTAGAAAAAGCTGGTTGCTGTAGGCAGTGGCTATCTCTAAGGTCTGCAGCCTCGCGATGTCCAGCTTCCTTTGTGACTCGTTACGCGCATTTTTCGCTCTGCTCAATCTTGTGCGCTCCTTAGGTGCGACCAAGTAATGATCCTAGCCATTATTACCACCAAGAATCATGAGAACGTTCATGAAACTAGTTATATGCATGCCTTCCATATATTACATCATGATCAATTTGATTTTTGATGTTTTAATCGGGATATATTGAATTAAACAATATCGATGTCCTTGTGGATATCTTTATTCTGAAATCTGATTTCCTGGGCTTTGAAAAGCTTACCAGCCTAAACTCGTCGTCGAACGTGCCAGTATGCAGGCTGTATTTACCGATCGATGGACCAAGAACAAGGACAATTTAAATATCGTTGTCAGGGCAGTGGTCGTATGTTTCATCTAGGAGCTCGATAACACAGTACAACACATAATTTTGGGATTCAATTGTGAGAACTACATGTGAAAGTAGCCCCAAAAAGAAGAAGTTCTGCATCATTCGTTTTGTCAAGTTAGTAAGTAAGTAAGTATCGTATAGGGGAATTTGTCACGTTTTGACTCTTTTGTTATATTGTAATTCTTAGCTTTTTTAAATTTGTTTCAGTTAATTTGGACTAGTGATTCTCGAGTTATGTCAAACAAAAGAGCCTAAAACGTAACAAATTCCCCTATACGATACTTACTAACTTCAAATAGATATTAAATTATTATGGCATGTAACTTGACAAAACGAATGATGCAGAACTTTTTCTTTTTGGGGCTACTTTTACATGCAGTTCTCAGAATTGAGTCCCAAATCAATGAGCTGAAAAATGTTGTACTGTGTAAGACGTCTGAGCCTCATCCAAATTCCGCATGGCATAAAAAATGTTGCAGTTTTTACGAATCTAGCATTCCTATTCTGACCATCTCATCTTCTGGAGCTCCTTCTTACGTTAGCGTGGCTAGTCAACATGTTTAACTTCTTCCATCGTAAAAAAAGCCATTGATATTCCCAAGATATTTTAGTGCCATCAGTTCGACTTGTTTTCAGCTGATCTCTACTTATTTATATAATTAACCAAATTAAAAGCCAATTTATTACACGGATTTAATAACTATATTTGAACGCAATGTTTCTGTCCAAGAGACA
This sequence comes from Muscina levida, assembly GCA_964034835.1. NCBI lineage: Eukaryota > Metazoa > Arthropoda > Insecta > Diptera > Muscidae > Muscina > Muscina levida. Next base: position 118,109,916 of record OZ035883.1, on the reverse strand, counting down.
TCTATTTCTTCCATTGAAAACCAAGAATTATTGTACAGAATCTTTCTCACTCCAGTTGAGATAACAAAAGGTCGACTTAGTACATTGGACAATAGAAAATATCTTATGTGTGTGAACATACATATGAACATGCCTTTGTTGTTGTGTAACATTATCCATTAGCCTCTGAACGCTCTACTTACTTAATTCCAAAGTCAATCTGTTCGCCTCTCCTTCCCCAGCACACACACACACACACAGTATGTGCTCCACCGCTCATACATAATGGGCTAGTAATAAACTTTCCTTCAATCACTCAATGGCCAAGTGACACAAACGACGTCATTGTGTCTACACGTTATACGTTATGTACGGCAGTGATAAAGGTGCGCGTGCGCTAGTGATTGTTGTGTGATATACACGATTTTTACGTGCGTATTCGTGAACAAATTGTAATTAAATACGATGTGAATTGTTTTGAACGTACAAATTTTAAATAGGAAAATACAACAACACGAATGGTCAAGAAAAACTACGTTTGAGACAGTTGAGAGCATAAAAAGAGCAAAAATTGTTAGATTTGCTAGTGATATTTTTGATAGAGGGATGTAATTATTCTATGCTTAAGATAACAAGACGCTGATTGCCGTAACAGCCTTAATGATTATGAAGGGTTACCATCACGTTTATAAAACTTTCGGCATAAAAAAATTTATAATCAAAGAACGTTAATTATAGAAAAAGTCAAATAAGACCGTGGCGAATTGTAGTGTAAATACGCCCTTAAGTAACACACTCGTAGATAGCAAAGAACGTTAATTATAGAAGAAGTCAAATAAGACCATGGCGAATTGTAGTGTACTTACGCCCTTAAGTAACACACTCGTAGATCGGTACTGAACTGATAGCACGGTATAAAAAACGATGGAAATATAAAGAATATCCACCATTTTTTGACTCGACAGGCGAAAAGACAAATGTAACATTTAATCAGCATTAAAATTTCATAATTTGTTTTCTTAATTTTTGCATATTTACATCTACTAACATACGCTCTTCTTCTACCAACCTACCGTTGTGTTATTTAATGATCAAAACAAACAGTTAATATAATTCTTCTATAATTAACGTTCTTTGGTATAAACCACAATCAAACGTAAACTAACAGTACTGTTAATAAAGCAGTGTTTGACATTGTTGCTAAAAATATTTCCTTCAAAACTCTGTTAAAATAATTATATTATATACTTTTGGCAGCAATATGGTAGCTTTTTGCTATTTTATTGCCTGTCACTGTAAACAACATAATTACGTGCATAATTGTTTAATAATATTATTTTTTAAAACGCCAGTAACCACAACAACAGCAACAATAACAGCTTAACAAAACGAAGGCACTTAAGTCTAAGAAAGAGAGAAAAAAAAAACAAAAATATACAATATTCAATTGTTATAAAGAAATGGTAATATAATTGATTTGTGTTATTATCGGTTAAATTTATTTTACGTAGCAATTTCAAAACAATAAGTGGTTTTGAGTAAATTTAAACACAAAAATTTGCTCACCTAAAAAAATAATAATGATATAAAGAAATGAAGCAAACAGTGAAAGAACGCAAAATAACCGTTCAAATATTTTTAAATCCACAAGAAATTATTTATGGAATTTACAAAAAAAAAAACAAAAAATTTTAAGAACAACCACTAGTGCAATTAATTAGCTACCACCTTCTGCAGTACCTGTACGTGATATCGACTACGTCGTCAACGACAAATTCCATCAATACCAACCATTGGCAGTTGCTGCTGCTGCACCCCTGCACCTAACAAACCTTATCACATTTCATACCAACCAAAAAACAACAACAACTAAATCAAAAAAAAATAAAACACCTATAACAAATTGCAAAAATTTGTTCTATATGTTCGTTTTAGTGCTAGATCGTTTTCAACCTATTTTCTATTGTGATCTTATTACCGGTATCGCTGCGCGATATCGACAACAACACACACAACTACTGCAGTTATCGACGACGACAACGAAGGCAAAGCTACGCCATCATCATTATTCGCCTTAACATCGATACGAAACATTTGAGAATTTCGTCATGGTCTTTTATATATCGTTTTTTGGACGAAATATTGAACCGCCGGATAAAGTTATAAAAGCAGAAAAGAGGTAAATACAACAAAATCGATCAAAATCAATCAAGTCGGTGCAGTAATCTAGTCTCAAAGGGGGCGAATTTGAAATATTGATAGACATGTACAATTTTTTATACGTTATTTAACTGGTATCGTTTTTATGCGTATTAAGGTTCGTTTGCGACTGTTTAATGCGTTATGAAGTTTAATAAAAACACAGCGCCAATTGAAAAATTGTTAGTACCCTTTTTACATACGTCAAAGTTCGTATTAAAGGAAACATGAAAAAAAAAGAACTGCGGAATATATAACACAATATGACAAAATCAAATTAAAAATGTTAACAGAAATTAAATTTGGATATTTTTTTATTAAAAAAATAATTTTTTTTCTCCACTAAAGTTAAAAATAATAACCAAAGTTAAAAAATAACCAAAAATGTAATGTAATGTAATAATACAAAAATTAATATGAAATCTTAACTATTATTATTCCTACATTTTTGGTTAATATGATTCCTTAAATAAAAAAATCCAAATTTAATTCCCTTTTAAAAACTGGCTCAAGCATTAAAATCGGTTCACATATTCTGTTTTTATAGAACTTTTTATAATAGTATTGCTTAAAAATCGATTTTCATAAAATTCTGACGTGCTACAGCAAACCGCCGAGATACGTATTCCATTATTTTAAGCCTATTTTCATATTCTGTTAACATTTCTCATGTGTACCAACCACTACGCTCCACTTTATTTCGATGCAGATGTACTTAAAGGGTCATAATCCAAAAACCGAATATGAGGAATCAAAGAGAATCAAAAACTACACTTTTACATCCAACAACAACAAAATTGTATTTAGTTAAGTTTATGTTTGATTTAATTTTTTTACATTTTGGGTTGATTATGGAATTAAACGCAGTGGTTTTTAATTACGAAATAAAACTTTTTTATTAAAAAAAAATCAAATTTAAAATAAAAAACACTTTGTAATAATGCGTATCACCTCTCTTAATTAAATAAATTTAAAATGCCTTTCGGTCATACTATTTATCAGTGTTTTTGGGGTTGGACTTTCTAAGGAGTCCCAAGTCGCTATTACTGCCGATTTTAGCTCTGCAACTCTATTGTATTACCTGATGTTGGAGTACATTTTATGAACAAGTATGCCCCCCACATTTTCAACAGGGTTTATGTCATGAAAACACGCTGGCCCCTCTAAGACTTCAACGTTTTCTGACCGAACCCAACATTTTTTTTCTTTACTGGAGTGAGTAGACGCAATCTTTTTCTGAGAAATTTAATTTATCTCCTGGTTTCGCTTCAAGAAGGGCAAAAAATTAATTTCCAGTATGTCTCGTTGGGGCTCATACTCGTCGGGGTAAAGCGACAGCTTGGAAAGGCCAGCCCAAAAATTTTTTTTTCAGAGAATCCACCCCAAACCAGACGGGCCCAAACCCAACGGTCCCACACGAACCTGACAATTTTAATTGCTACTGGAGGGATCTGCACAAAGACCCATGCAACTTTTCTAAGATAAACTTCGGCGGTCGGTCGTTAATGGTCTGAGGTGGATTCTCTAAAAAATTAACTTGGGAGCTGGCCTTTCCAAGCTGTCGCATTACTGGCTGTGTCGACAAACCGTGTCCTGCCTTAATTATTGACAACATACATGAATTAATAACATTGAGATATTAATCAGCATAGCTCTCTTGGGTACTAGTGTAGGCTCCGTTGTGATACCATTTTATAATCTCGCACCAATTATTCACTCTCTATTCGGCCAACGTCTTTTTCAAGCTATATCGTTGTCCTGATAAACGCGCGGATGTTTCTCAGATCGCCTACTGATAGACAGTTATTGTCTACAAGTGTCCGATGACCTAACTTTTCATATCTCAGGTTACCAAAAGCTGGTCAGTGACATAAAACATGCTGCGTGGTCTCCTCTTCTACCTCATCGTTAAAGCTTTTACATAAATCGTTATAGGGAAGTTTCAAACTCTTAGCTTGTTTTCCAACCGCCTAGTTACCAGTTATTACAGCTATGATGTTCCTTAGATGGACCTTAGAAAGGTTCAGCGCAAACCGTGTCCTCTGTATATTCATGGTAGACCAAATCTGTGCAAGCGGCCATCTTTCCTTGGCAATGGGGTTCAGTTTCCTCATAATTAGATGTTTTCCCCTTATGAGAGAAATACCATTGTGACCGTAAACTTCGACCGAATTTGCGATGGTGGAGTCACATTGCATCGGTTCTTTGGTTACCATATAGGTCTTGCCGAAACCGCGATCTTTGGTCAAAACAATTGAAATGTAATGTACTGCTTCGATTTCCCTGTAACAGCATTTCATCTTTGAACTTTATAAAATTGTAAATTAATTCTGCCTTTTGCTGATAAAGCTGACCATACAGTAACATTCGTTTAGATGCTTTAATATAGGTTTACCGTCTCTGCAATACCTGCAATTTTGCCTTTTTGCATGCCTATTTAGGTGGAAGCGTGCCTCATCTGGGAAAAAATGTTGGTACAGCTGCTTAACCTTTCTAACATAGCGTTAGCAATCTGAAGACTGTGAGCATTATCTTGAGGCTTTAATTCCTGTACCGATTAAATTTTGTAAGGATGATAAGACTATGTGGATGAGTTCAGTCATTTGTATGGGAGGTACCAGAAGGGGTGTATCAAATAGTTAGCCTTTCTGAGGTTTCGCCTCCTATCACAAGATAATTTAACCGACCAATTTTCATTACCCCGCGAGTGTCAGTTTGGAAGTTATGGAAGAAATATTAATTTTCCAAAAATAGGTAATTTTGTATGGGAGGTACCAGAAGACATGAACCGATATAGTCCATATTCATTCCTGAGTCCAATTTTCATAAGCGAACATCATACGTAAAATTTGAGTGAAATCAGTTTACTAACAAAAAATATATGTATATAAATCTATTTGGGTCAATTCGGTCATTTGTATTGGAGGTACCAGAAGGGGTGTGGCAAAGATTTCGGTTTTCTTAGCGTTTGTCTACTTTTGCAAGATATATAAACTGACCAAATTCAAATATCCGCTCGTCATTTGTTTGGAAGTTATGAAAAAAATATAAATTATCCAAAAATAGGTAATTTTGTATGGGAGGTACCAGAAGGGGTGGGGTAATTCTGCAATTCTGGTAAATTTTCATACCGATCCGTTAAGTTTTACTCGAGTTATCCTGCTGACCAGCCAGACAGACGGGCATAGCTCAATCGTCTTAAAAAGTCCTGAAACGAATTTGGTCTTAAGATACTTGGAATCTAATAGCCTTTTTACACCAAAAACGCATTTCGCATTTTGAGCTGAAGATGTGAAATGCTAAAAAGTGGGTTTAAGCTACGCACATACGGTTGCCAGATCTTACAATATTGCCCGAAAAATTTGCAGAAAATGTCCAACAACCGTGTGCACTTTAAATTTTTTAATGGCAACGTTTGCAGAAAAATCACTGTAAAACAACAATATTGCGAGGCATCCAATAATCGTCTGAACCGCAAAATGTTGCCACCTTAAAATTTTTGTAAGATAATTGCAAACACATTTAATTTGCAGATGTGCGAAGTTTATGCATCTGCTAATTTCACTATTTGCAGAGATTAATTATATGGCAACACTGTCCATGTCAGTACATTGCCGGTACATTAGCAGATTTGATAAAATTGCTATTTCTGGCAACCGTCTGTACTTAGCTTAACACTGCAGTTTCGCATATTGTCAGCTGTTGTCTAGCTCACACATTTTTCCATTTGCCTTGTAAAACTGCAATATTTTCCTGCCACAAACCTATTTACATTGTTTCGGAGGTAGTATTCTACGAAGCGCGAATGGTTTTAACTAATTGGAATAATCATTTATTGATATTTTGGCAAAAATGTAAATTTTTTGTCCGTCCATGTTGTTTGGAATTCTTTCCGATAAATGTAAACAAACAACGAAAATGGTGATTGCCGGATCAACATTACTAAGAAAAATCGCTTAAATTCACCTTTTCAGAGTACAACTCTGGCATTTTTCAGCATCTTTCATCGATGCGAAAATATGTTAACATCTTTTCAACAACAAAATATATGTGAAAATTTTAGCATTTTGGCCGCATCCTTCAAAGATGTGGAATAATGCGGAAATATGTTAAATGCGTTGCGGTGAAAAAAAGCCATAACTCGTCTCCGTTAATGCGTTACACTTTTTTTCGTATCAAATGATATATACCCTCATCCCTAACATGGGGTCTACACCAGAGACAAGATATAATATTTTTATATCAGCGAACGTCAAATTCAATCGCAGAGTGTATTATGTTACGTGTGGACACTCAAATAGTGTTAGCGTTTGTATTTTAATACATATCAAGATACAGTTGTCACGACAATTGTCGTAACAACTATGTTATAATATGGGCTGTCAAAAACAGCACACACAATCATAACAATAAACAGACGCCATCATTGAAAATGTAATTCTTGTGAAAAGTGTACAATTGTGAAATAAAAATACAGCCAAAAAATCAATTTAATTATTATTCTGCATTTTTTTACAAAAAATTATAAAAAAAACAAAAAGACAAGCCACGCACACAATAAAAACATCCATGAACAACACATGTTTACTGTACGAGAGCGAGTCAAAAATGAAATGTTATAAGAATAACATAGCTACGTTTTCCCCTTGTTTAACATTTAGATGAAATTGAAGAAATGTCTTCTCTCATTCTGTTGACGTTTTCTCAGTTATTATGCCAAACATTATTTCAGGTGGAGACCCCGTGTAAGGGTGATGGTATAAAAATAAGTCAACAACATAAACATGTTGTGTCACAAACATCCCTGTAATAGCATTCCCATGCGTTATTTTCAAAAACACCTATGTAACACATTCTGTAATTTCCATCAGTTGTTTGTTCACCTGAAATTTGGGAAAGCCGCTTAAATCTCAATTAATTTAAGCCATACAAAAAAACAATGCCACTGGCTACGTTTTATTAAACAAAACAAAAATCTGCCATTCATTCCTGTCAATAACCTACCCATACCTATAAACAGTTCTCGGTGATTTAAAATTTCCATAGATTGTTTAAACATTTAATTTGTTTTTATTTTATTTTTTTTGTGTTTTAATATAAAATCTACGATGTTCATATTTGAGTTACGAATATTATTATTACTCGCGCCCTTCGCCTAACCGTGTGTGTGTGTGTGTATCTATGTCTTTTAGCTTTATTTGCGTTCTTTTATTGTTATGAAAATTAATTTATTTCAGTTGTGCGTGTGTGTGTGTGTTTTAGCCCATCATATATGCAAAATAGACGACGAAACTTTGTGTGAATAGCGTCGAATTAAACGCTTTTGTTTCAACCAACGATCAAAAGTTAAACGCGTGTGTGCCATAACGCGGCTGGTACGAGAACAAAAATATAAACCATATACAGACATACAGACGTACTTACGTAGATTTGTGTTTTTTGTTTGTTTTTTTTGTGAATGTTCTTTTTCAACGGTTGCTAGACACAGTGATGTAGCGTTAACTAAACTAATAGCAGTCTACATAGTATGCGACTACGACGACGACACAACGACACGTTGTTAATTTCGCATGGCCACATTCTTTGGTTACTGCATTCGGTTGAAAAGGGGGGAGGGGGGTAGTAGGGGTGCGCTGGCGTTTTCATTGGGAATGGAGCATGAAGTATTCACATGTTTTATGTACATATGTAATTATGGCAACAGAGCAGAAAATCTCAGGGGAGTTAATTTAAAAATACGGTGTATTTAGGTTAATTTTTCTCAAGGAAGTAGGAAATTTAGTTTATGCTATTTAATTATTCTAAAAAGTAGATTTTCGATAGAAATCTAAAAATTGTTGCAAAGTATGGCTTTCGCACCGATTACGTTTTTGAAACCAGCTTGGTTTACACTATAGACTTAGAGAGATAGGTTTTGTTGATATGCTTATGAAATTAAGTTTTATTTGGCATAATGTTTTAAATAATAATTTTGATGTGCTCAATTTGAATTTTAAAATTCTTTATACAGCATTTGCTTAAAACTGTCGAAAACTCACTAAAAAATCTAAATTTTTTCCACAAATATTAATTTTGAGTTCAAGAATACGAAAACATATTCGCTTTGTCGGAAAAATTTAATTTTAGAGATTGTTCACAACAGCTGATATATATACGATAATAAAACATGTAGTGAAAGCTGCGCTGCACTGTGAACTGGGCTTAACAAACAGATCTATGAGCTCTTAGAGCAAATAACGTTAATTATAGAAGAAGTCAAATAAGACCGTGCCGAAATGTAGTGTACTTACGCCCTTAAGTAACACACTAGTAGATCAGTACTGAACTGATAGCACGGTATTAAAATCAGTGGAAAAAAAGGATATGCACTATTTTTTGACTCGACAGCCAAAAAGATAAATGTAACATTAAATCTGCAATAAAATTTCATAATTTGTTTTTTTTAATTTTTGCATATTCACATCTACCAACCTACGCTCTTCTTCTTCCAATCTGCGCTCTTCTTCTACCAACCTACCGTAGTGTTATTTAATGACCAAAACAAACAGTTAATATACTTCATCTATAATTTATGTTCTTTGACGATAATAAAAACATGTAGTGAAAGTTGCGCTGCAGTGTGAACTGGGCTTAACAAACAGATCTGTGGGCTCTTATAGCCTTTTTACACCGGAACGCATTTAACATATTTCCGCGTTAATCCGCATATTTGATGGATGCGACCAAAATGCTAAAATTTGTACATGTATTTTGTTGTTGGAAAGATGTTAACATATTTTCGCATCCATGAAAGATGCGAGAAAATACACTGAGTCGTACTCTGAAAATTGGAATTTAAGCGATTTTTCTCAGCAATGTTGATCCGGCAACCACCATTTTCGTTGTTTGTTTACATTTATCGGAAAAAATGCCAAACAACATGGACGGATAAAAAATTTATATTTTTGCCAAAATATTAATAAATGGTTATTCCAATTAGTTACAACTATTCGCGCTTCGTGGAATACTGCCTCCGTAACAATGTTGATAGGTTTTGTGGCAGGAAAATATTGCAGTTTTACAAGGCAAATAGAAAAATGTGTGAGCTAGACAATATGCGAAACTGCAGTGTAAAACCACTTTTTAGCATTCCGCATCTTCAGCCAAAATGCGGAACGCTTTTTTGGTTTAAAAAGGGTATTAGTTAGAGTTGTAAAATGTCGATATTTTTGAAAACTATATTCTATAAGTTTTAAATTTTTATACTTTTTAATCCTTAATATTCTTTCAACTTTGTATTCAATAATGGTTAAAATTAAAATATGTTCAAATATATAAATGGATCGGCCGTGGCATAGTGGTTAGAAAATGCGACTACCATGCGGGAGATCGCTGGTTCAAACCTGGCTCCAGTCTCCTTAAAAAAAAATATTCTCTCATTGTCGGCTCCCCTCGAATGTTGTCGAAAGCAATTTCCCAGTATTAGTGTCGAGTCAATCGGCATGTCTAGTAAGAGCTTCTCAAACAGTGACGTTGGCATTCGTCGATAAACAAGTAGGTGCGGTTAGTTGTGAATCTAAAAATAGAAAGCGTGTTAATTCACAACAACGCGAGAAGCTAAGTAAGTAAATATATAAATGCAAACTATATTTTAAAGTTTAGTTTAAAAAAAAAACATTTATATTATTTAATATATAGGAAGAATCAATTCTTTTTGCTTTTTGAACCAAAAAACCAGTACAGAAATTTCAGTCAGTTAAACTGACTGATAAATACCATCACCCAATATAATATATTGTTTCAGTCTTGAGTTATTGAAAATAATCGATTTGTAATTAAAACCAGTTAGAAAGTTTCAGTCGGGCAACCCGACTTACATATACCCTTACCCTAAGTAAAACAAATAATTTTCTATTTTATTGATATTATTACTCGATTTCGAAATTGGGCGGGGGGTACATTTATATGGGAGGTACGTGAAGGGGTGTGTTTAGGCTCCAGATTTATTCTCCATAACTTTATCCTGTTATAGCTTTACTAAATACAGAATTTGCGCATGATTGCGTTGGGTGTACTGATATTATTACTACATCCCAAAAGTGGGCGGAACGGTACATTTGTATGGGAGGTACCATAAGGGGCGTGTCTAGACTTCCAATTTTTTCTCCAAAACTTTGTCCTGTTATAATATAACAAAATACAGAATTTGGGCACGATCGTGTCGAGTGTATTGATATTATTACCCTATTTCTAAAGTGGGCGGAGTGGTACATTTGTATGGGAGGTACCAGAAGGGGCGTGTCTAGACTTCCAGATTTTTTCTCCAAAACTTTATCCTGCTTAAGCTTTACCAAATACAGAATTTGGGCACGATCGCGTTAGGTCTTTTAATAATATTAATCGATTTCTAAAGTGGGCGGTACCAGATGTGTATGGGAGGTACCAGATGGGGCGTGAATAGACTTCCAATTTTTTTCTCTAAAACTTTATCTTGTTATAGCTTTACTCAAAATAGAATTTGGGTACGATCACGTTTAATTTATTGATATTATTTCTCCATCTCTATAGTGGGCGGAAAGGTAGATTTGTATGGGAGGTACCAGAAGGGGCGTGGCTAGGCTTTCAAAATTTTTTCCAAAACTTTATCCTGTTATAGCTTTACTAAATACAGAATTTGGGGACGATCCCTTAGGGTGTATTGATATTATTACTCGATTTCTAAAGTGGGCGGAATGATGTATTTGTATGGGAGGTACCAGAAGGGGCGGGGCCATGTAGCCCATTTGCAATACCGTAAGTAGTTTTGAGAAAATAATAACTCGTGCAAAATTTCAAAACATTTGGTTGCGTCTTTCGAAAGTTATCGTGCGAACCAGCCGGACAGCCACCCGACAGACAGACAGACAGACGGACATGGCTCAAACGACTTAAAAAGCCATGAATCGAATTTGGTTCAAAGAAACCTAGGGTCTTAAGTGACTCCTTCTATGTGTTACACTTTTGGGTCGTATCAAATGATATATACCTTCATCCCTACGGGTGATGGTATAAAAACTAGATAAATGAGTAAAAAGCTGTACATTTTAAAATTTGTTTGCCTACTCTGATTTTAGGCAATATTGTTACATGCTATTATTTCACTTCATTGCACTGCGATCATATCTTCTTGTTAAAAGATATTTTTTCAGACATTTCTATAGTCGTCCATATGGCAACATTTTTGTTGGTTCATAGGTCGAGTTTAATCTGCAATTGCAAATCTGTGTTAAGTGGTTTGTTTTATACTAAATATATGTTATATGAAATGAATTTATAAACACATGAAGACATGTGTTGCGCAGATAAGACATTACCTGCAAATACAATTAAAAAATTATATACTCTCTTAATCTTCTTGCTAAATGTATTCTATCTTGCAATTATTTCGAAACCAAGGTAAACTGGGCCAATCTGCTAAATGTTTGTCTCCGTAACGAAAAGATAAAAGCTATGTATAATTTGAAATGCCGCACGTTTCTACCAGTAAGCCTAATGCCGTCACAACAAAAAAAATTACATCGATAAGACTAGTACTGGATAACTTTTACTTATAAGCCCTCAATTACGTCTATTTTGACTTTTAAGTTCATTGTTTACAGATAGGATAGCCATGGCACTATCAAACCTGGGAGTGGACATCAGTATTAGGCGGCTTAGGTACTATCTACTTACAAAAATATGTGTCAAAGCCATATAAGAGACATCAGACATAAATAGATTTGTCATTTGAGGTACATACCAAAATGGTGTTCTATCCCCTCTACTGTGGAACCTCGCATTGTTCCGTTCTCCCTAGAAAAGGTTAGTGCCAAGGCTGTCACATGCAGATGAAGTTTCTCAGTACACTTAGAGATATTTTATAAAGAGCTCTTCTCACTGAGGCTCAAACGGTCTCGGAGTATATCCAAACAAGACCGAACTGGTTCTGTTTACCAGGAGGTATATGATCCCATCCGTGGAACCTACATCCTTGAGGGCTCTGACATTTCTTTCACGGACAGTACAAAATACCTCGCCGTTATGTTGGACCAGAATCTGAATTTCAACTTAGTGTCCTAGATAGGACGAAAAAGGTTACAATTGCAATAGGGAAGCAAACGGGATAAAAGCCTCGCATTGTTCTCTTTTTGTATAATAATAATGCTGCATGGACTTATTGTCTGGTGGAAGACTGTTCAGATTCAGGATCTTTTTGAAGCACTTAGGATGGTTCAAACGGTGGAAAACTAGGAATCTTCGCTAGTTTCCGTGGTATTACAATGGACTTTATAGTCTAAGCAAAGAACGTAAATTATAGAAGAAGTATATTAACTGTTTGTTTTGATCATTTAATAACACTATGATAGGTTGGTAGAAGAAGAGCGTAGATTTGAAGAAGAGCGTAGGTTGGTTGATGTGAATATGCAAAAATTAAAAAAACAAATTATGAAATTTTAATGCTGATTAAATGTTACATTTATCTTTTTTCCTGTCGAGTCAAAAAATGGTGGATATCATTTCTATTTCCATTGTTTTTTACACCGTGCTATCAGTTCAATACCGATCTACGAGTGTGTTACTTAAGGGCGTAAGTACACAACAATTCGCCACGGCTGATCCATTGTGATTATCCGTTAGAAAGTTAGGAGAAGAAAAAGAAGGAAGTATTGTAGGGATAGGGGACCGGCCGTGGCATAGTGGTTAGAACACGCGACTACCATGCGGGAGATCGCAGGTTCAAACCTGGCTCCAGTCATTTTAAAAGAAAAAAATAAATAAAATTTTCTTTCATTGTCGGCTCCCCTCGAATGTTGTTGACAGCAACTTCGTAGTATTAAGCGTCGATTCAATCGTCGTGTCTAGTAAGAGCTTCTCAAACAGTGACGTTCGCATTTGTCGATAAACAAGTAGGTGCCGTTAGTTGTGAATCTTAAAAATAGAAAGCGTGTTAATTCACAACAACGCGAGAAGCTATCCCATACCTCATTCATGGGGTGCAAAGGGAAATAGTTTTTTTTTTTTAAGTTTGTAGGGATAGAGAAGGAAGTGAAAATCGAGGGAACACCAATTTTTATCTTGGCCCAGTTAGCTATGGAAAGCACCTCAAGAAATGTATCTCCTACTGGGATTGAGGAGAGAGACTTTAGGTCTTCTATTTAACTCTCGCCTAACTTTCGGGGCAGCTACACAGAAGACACGACAGTAGTTTGGTATGGATCTATCCCATTTGACTGTCAGGTGCCTGATATTGCAATGGCTGTTAGAATTCCATATACCAGAGTCAGGTCACTTCTGCACAGGCCTACCATATACGCCGTTCAGTGATTTGCTGTATTCGGGCCACATCGATCTAGCAGTTATGCAGTAGGTTCTGGACATCCAACGTCTGCTGGCTGTTTTCCACAACCAATCCTTCACTTAGCCAAAAATGTAACAAATGGGCGGGTAAAAATCTTTCAGAGAGTTATGATCAGACATAGTACAGCCACCTCTGGCCAGTAGGTCTGCTGATTCGTTACTAGGAATCGCGCAACGTCCTGGAATACAACAGAAGCTTCCTTAAAGTTTCTCAAAAAACTTAATTTACACAATGTAGAAATAATTGCTTTTATTGCAGCCTGGCTATCCACACAAATGGTTATCCTTCTGCTAGTATTGATTCCACATCCAATGATAACCTCCGAGGCTTTCTGAATGGCTCTTACCTCAGTCGGAAAAACGCTGCATTCATTGCGTAGCCTGAAAGAGAGGTTTAACTGCAGATCTTCGCTGTCGACACCAGCTCCTGTGCCCTGTTCCATTTTTGAACCATCAGTAAGGACAGAAATGGGGTCACCATAAGGAGTCCCGCCGACATTCCATTCCGGTCTTTCCGGAATTTAAACGTTTACTTTACGGAAATCCAAATTTTTTTCAAGAAGTCAATACGAGGTGGTAAAGGAACAGAAACGCCATGGTCCAAAAGCTAGGAAATCTTCGCCAGCTACCCTCAGTCTGGCTTGACGTACAAGTCCAGAGGCGGAAGGCCTAGGAACACATCTAAAGCCTCTTGTGGCGTGCTCCTTCTTGTGCTCCTCTTGTGGCGTGCCCCTGTAATCCCCATTTCAGCCAATCTTTGGGCCTTTCTGAGTATTTTTAACAAATAACTTGAAACTCTAACTTCAAACTCTTGAACCAATTGAAACCCACAAAACCTGAAAGCTTACGATAGTAGAAGAAAAACCCTAACTGTGTTTTGAATTATTAGCTAAGGTTTTCTTTTAATTCATTTTTGAAGTTTTCGACTGAGAGGAAGATTTTATTAGTCCATATCTTGTGAACTATTCCAAATACAGCTTTTCTCTCTTCAGCAAATTTTTAGCTTTTAATCAGATCTAAAAATTTTGCCTTGAGAAAAAAATCAAGAAAACAACAACATCTTACTCAAAACAGCAAAACTGTACAGAAATCACTTTCAATTGTACGTATATCGAAATTATAAATAGAAATAAATCAAAAAACAATAAAAAACTATGATGACATTTTACGATTTTTTTACATTTTTGTTGTTTTGATTGAGATTATGTTGTGTTTTTGATTTTATCTGAAGGTTAAATTTGTAGATCTGATTAAGAGCAAAAATTTTACCAAAGAGAGACATCAAAATTTTGAATAGTTCACGAGATATGACCTTAAGAATCAGTACATGATTTTTGAACTTTCAAAAATGAATAATAAAAAAACCTTAGTTAATAATTCAAAACCCAGCTAGGGGTTTTCTTCTACCATCATAAGCTTTCAGTTAACACAAGAACTCAAGCCGGTCGATCATCAACAACGTCGTGTCTTTGCTGAAGCCTCTCCATCCTCAACGTGTTACTGTTTGGTGCGGTTTATGGTCCGGCGGAGTCATTGGACCTTACTTTTTCGAAAATGAGGTTGGATTGTGCTATCGAGGGATAATTAATGATTTTTTTATGGTCGGAGTTGGATGCTATTGATCTGGAAAAGGTTTACTTTCAACAAGACGGCGCTACGTGCCACACAAGCAACGAAACCATTGATCTTTTACGGGAAAAGTTTCCGAACACTCAAAGAGGTGATCACAATTGGCCATCGAGGTTTTGTGATTTAACACTTTGTGACTTCTTCCTTTGGGGCCACGTAAAAGATAAGGTCTACGCCAACAGTCCAGCGTTGATTCATGACCTCAAAGATAAAATTAGTGGGCTATCGAGGAAATAGGGCAGCCACTTTGCGATTTGGTTATGGAAAATTTCATGAAAAGGATATGGTCATGTAAGCTCGCTCGTGGTGGCCATTTGGCTGATGTTGTTTTTTATTATTAACGGCATACATTCCTCTTTATTATGAAATAAACATTCGATCATTTATCTCATTTTCAATTTCAACACCTCTTATTGGAAAACCCTGTACAATGGGCAAGTGGTCTACGAGACATAAACATTCTTAGTTACACAGGGTAAAACCAAACCCCCTGATTAATAATTTTCAATACATAACAGTGGAAATTTACATTTCCATCTATCCTGGATGCTCCATTTTCCCAAGAGTGTGTATCCGACATGTAAGTATAGTATGTATTTCTTATTACATAATGACACAACTTTCGAATGATCGATATATGTGCCTTCGAGCACTGTTCCATGCCAGTCAAAATATACATCGAGTCCTATAACAGCTGATATATGATCCGCAAGCCAACTTTTAACATCCTTTATCGAGAATATTATCGAGTACAATGGTCAGGTAATCGGCGAGAGACAATCATCCCAAGTTCCATAGAGTAAACCAATTCATGTAGAAATTCACATATTCTTCTACAACAAATGTTCTGTTATACCAAGAGTCTCTATCCGATATGAAAGTATAGTACGTATTTCCTATTATTTTCTATTGAGTAGGCGGAATGCCGAATGTACCTTCGAGCTTCCATTCCATGGTCAACATTCCACAGTCTCCTTTGCTTTATTTGACATAACCTTATGGTTTATTTAGAAGCAATCTGCTTCGCTATAATGCCCACCGCCAACAGGTATGACATGATATTGAGCGGCATGATGAACACACGAGTATGATAAGTGTGACCTGGTTGCTGGAACCTTCTCTAAAAAACTAAAGTTGAGATTCGTTGTTAAACGTAGGTTCTTTTCAGCGCAGGGTGGTCCTCTCGGGAGGATCTCCGGGCAGTAAAGTAAACCACCGGTGGACCTGATAGAGAACTATGCTCCTATCAGAAGGTGGTGGCTGAGGATGCACGTATTATCTGAAGTGTATGCCAAGCAATGTAGCCGGCCGGAAGGAGAATTTCGGATCCTAGGTCGATAGCGGCATAGGTGCATAATAACCCTGCTCTCCATGAAAATCGGCGTCAAAATGACCTCCTGATTCCGAATATCACTTTACTTTGTGTTATCATTCAAGTAGAGCAAAAAAGGAGTACCCCGAGAAAAAAAATGGGATTGATATTCGAATTCAGGAGGTCATTTTACATAAGAATAAACTAAATAGTGTCGGAGCTCACAATTTTTCCAGCAGAGCAATGTAATTCAAAGTGTATACCACATCTTATTCATAGGATTCAAAAGGAAAAAACTTTTGAAAAATGTTAAACCTATCTTCGGGATAAGGTACCGTCGGAATACAATACCTCAAACAGTAAACATAACTGTTTGGCACTCGTATAGTTTATATTAAAACCTATTGCTTCGATTTATTGCCACCCGTCAATAGTAGGCCATAAATCGATTGTAGGTGCTAGTTTAGAACCTATATTTAAAGCCACGTGACTTTAGCAGCATGACTGAAAGTTTGAAGTGTCCAGTGATACGTTAATTCACGCACTGGATCAATAATATAGAAATAAACATGTTCAAATGAAATAATTTATTATACGTATGTAGATGTATGTACTTTATTTTTCGGCAAAGTACAATTGAAATCTGTTGCCATCAAAAAAAACAATCATAATTATGGTGATTCCCCTTTCAGGTGCGCACATACATACGTTATCACTTGTTAAACATATAGATTGTACAACAAAACACGTTCATTCTAAGGTGCTTGATCTATTAATGAATTACTAACGAAATGGGCGTATCGAATCACTTAACCAAATATCTATTTATTATCACTGTGTTGGTATTTATAGCTCACAAGTGTCCACGTCAATACTTTCATGGACTGGCGGCTGGCTACTCAATGCAAATCGCTTGTTGTCGAATTTGAATTTGACTTGTTTCTCTGTGTGTAAACATAAAAGAGAAAACCTTAAATAAAAGTATACAGTTACAATACTCAGACATAATCGTCTTCCCCAAACACAAACACCCTCTTGTGTACAAATTGTTAGTTATGTATTTGCGCTCTCAATTACGTTAGTTATGTTGACAATTCCAAGAAAAAAAGAGTGCCACTACCACCATCGATCAGTCTGCAGATTAGTTTGTGTGAATGGCGAGAAACAATAACAATATGAAAAAAAAGCGACTTCATTGTTGTTGTTTTTATTTTATTTTATATTTTTTTTGCAGAAAAGATGTGCGGTTGCGTTCGAAGCTTTTTATGTTATGCGATAAGATAACAATTTTGTAGAGCTGTCGTCTGTCGGTGTGTGTGCGTGTGTGTGTGTGTGTGTGTGTGTGTGTGTTAATGTTATTATTTATTTATTTTCAAGCAGAGGCTCCAGGTGAAAACTCCAATCACCTGAGGTTATAAAGTAGAATGAACGTTCTTTTTTTTTAATTTATTTGTTTTTACGAGAGTGTAATAATTCGAATTTGAGACAAAGTGCTTTGTTGTTTCTGTTTCGGGTTGAATGATTTCCGAACTTAAGATATCAGCGTAAATATTGAAGAATATTTTGGTAAATATTTTGTTTTCATTTTCCGCTTTGTTATAATATTTTGAGGCGTAAATATATAAGCCTTCAAATTGAGTTTGATAGTTTTGCAATCATGTGTCGTAGAGATTACGATTCACATTTTGAATGCGTGGGAATAAAGCTTTATCAATGCATTGCACGACATTTAGATTTCTAAAAGTAAATAACCGCAACACAACTGGATTTGCATACAAATTGATAGTCGATTCACGAAAATCTTGTTTTCGAAATGTATAGGTTTCAAGGAAAGCAGAAAAAACCCTGACTTTTTAATGGAATCTTGAAATTTGAAAAGATTTAAAAATCGTAAAATGCGCTCAGAATCTTTTGAATATTTAACTAGAACTTTAAAATCGTAAAATGCGGTCAGACTCTCTTGAGTTTTTAGTTAGAACTTAATGTTAGTGCTACGATATATCAAAAACTATTCGTTAACATGCCAGTTACAGATCAATCGAAAGAGATTTACATGTTCAAAATCTCCATCACATTTAGTTTGTTGTTCCCGGATGAATCCGTCTGTATTTGAGATATAGTCCGGGTTATGTAGTCTTTAAGGGTATCGATCGATTGAAATAGACCTTCGACTTCAGAAAATCTAGCGCAATGAAATCGCACGATCTTGGATGTCAATTGTCGTTACCTCTGCAAAAGATAGTCTTACCAGCCAAATATTCATGCAGAATGACATTCCACTGTGTAGCACCTAACGCTGTTCTGCTGCGTCTACATGTCGTCCGTGCTCACGCAGAACGCCAATCGTGTCGTCCACTGTGCGGCATATAGCACCGTCGTTTCGGAACTTCATGTCTTCCGTGTCCATATCTTTAAATATTCAAATGTGAACAATGTGATTATCAACGTTCTGTAGCGCTCGACATTGACGGTGCTTGCGTATAACTACCCTCCACTATTGGCATTGAAGATGCGTGCGTGAAACTACCCACCATTATCCTGAGAACTATGTTCTTGGCACTTTCGTCATCTTTAGGGCGCTTCAGAGTGACAGAGTGTCAGAAAGGCACCAGAAGGTAGGGTAACAGGAGAAATGCGAGGCTATCTGGAGCGAATACTTCAGTGGACCATGATGTAGTCCGTGTGTGCCCACAAAGTTCTAATTGTGGTCAATCTATATGAAACCTCATGATGGATCCGTTACTGCAGCAGCTGGGTGATTAGCGCATAGTTTATGCGTATACTCAACACAAAGATGTCTGGTTGTTGTTGTTGTACCAGCTGGTGGTAGCTGGGGTGATAATTCTTTATACCGATTTTTCTATTTATCGGCACTTGATCGGGCTTATAATCCGATTATCATACGATCATTGTTGGCAACTCTGTTCGTTCCTTAGTAGATAACAAGATTTGTGTCAATGATTGTTAGGTGTTGTTGTTGTTGAGTTTTTTACGCCAAATTCCACCAAAGATGGCGCCAGCTGGCTTGTTGATTTATATGAGATATTGATAAATCATTTTCCTTGATCCTTGCGCAATCTGGATTTTTGTAGTGGAAGCATCTAGGATGAGTTTTGTTGGCTGGAGAACTCGAAAGTATTTGAAAAAGTAATTTTTCATCGATGGTAGATGATGAATGTTGTAATGCCACGAGAGAGACGGATGTTGCATACAGAGCGAAACTGCAAACAATGGCAACGCGAGCTGTTCGTGACCGGCACAGGGAGAAGAGACGACAGGCAACTCGTTTTTTTAGACGGAAAAAGAAGGAGCTGAAGAAGAGGCAAGATGAGTGCATAGAGTTGCTTCTAAGTAGAGGGGAAGCCCGAAAATTGTACAAGAGAGTTAAGGCGAGAATGCGTGGAACAGGGTTGCCCTCCTGCAAGGACAACGGTGGCCAGCTAGTGAAGGACCCGGATAACGTTCTGATAATATGGAGAAATCATTTCAAAAATTTATTGGATGCGGACACCACTCCAGGAGACCCCGCTCCAATTCATGACGATGGTATTAACTGTCCACCTCCGAGCCGAAACGAGATACGTGTGGCAATCTACCGCCTTAAAAACAACAAGCTGCTGGAGCCGATGGTCTCCCTGCTGAATTGTTTAAGGCTGGCGGGCAGGATCTGATTAGGAGCATGCATCAGCTCATGGAAAACATCTGGCAAGAGAAGAGCATGCCCGGGGATTGGAGCGTCAGTCTCTTATGTCCCATATACAAGAAAGGAGATCTTAGTGAATGTAAGAACTACCATGGAATAAGCCTATTACCAATTGCGTACAAATTCCTTTCAAGCATATTGTGTGAATGTCTAAAGCCAATTGGACCATATCAGTGCGGCTTTAGACCTGGTAAATCTACGACGGATCCGATAAGGAATAGACTATATGAGGCCATGTCTGAGTTTGGTATGCCTGCAAAGCTAATTCGACTTTGCGGATGTACCAAATCCCCGTTTAAGATTGGTACAGATTAGTCTGAACCATTCAACACAGAAGGAGATCTCAGGCAGGGTGATAGCCTGTCCTGTACGCTATTTAACATAGTTATGGAAAAGGTGATGAGAAAGGCTGGTGTCAACATGTCTGCCATCATATTCCACAAGAGCCACATGCCACTAGCCTATGCCGATGATATAGATTTCATTAGCCGAAATCTGCGGGATGTTACTGCAGTTTTCTCATCACTAGAAAAGGAGTCGGCAAAAATGGGTTTAGCGGCTAACGAGTTCAAAAAAAAATAATTATTTCGACGAACAAAGAGTCCTTTCGATAGGGGACGCAGCGTCAACGTTGAAAATTATTGTTTTGAGGTAGTAGATAAGTTTATCTACCTTTAGATCTTCCGTCAATAAGAAAAATAATGTCAGCCAAGAGAACGGACACACTATGGCATCATGTGCATCTAACGTTTGGTACGGGGTGGTGAGTACTGCTAAATGCGGATACCCTCTTATAAGTGATTGGTGTTATTGCCTTGATTGCTAGTAAGTCGTACGGTTGCGTCGGAGACCCTACAGGTTGTGATGGGTGCTGCCTAGCTGGATCTTATTTAAGCCGAATGGTAGTTTTCAAAGACAGGAAAGAGTATCCCCTTTGGACTGGTCTGTTGATGAAGTAGAGAACATGAGTGGGGATTTTAATGCGTTTGATATGGCCAACACGTTGGGATGAAAGTGATAAAGGACGTACTACTTTTAGGTATATTTTAGTATTAGAAATTTTATGGAGAACCCTGACTTTGGATTCAACCTTTGCTAGTTTTTATAGCTACTATTTCGTAATAAATACGTCATGCTGCGGATTTCAAGGGCAGGAAGGGTATCCACTATAAAAAGGGTATCCACTATAAACTGGCCTGTTAAGGGAGAAGGGTTTAGAGCATGAGTAGGGATATCAACGTGTTTGGGATGGCAAACACGTTAGGATGAGAGATAGAATAGACGTAATACTTTTAGGTTCATTTCTAGTGTTACTTATGTTCGGCAAAGAATTCAAACAACGCGATAAGCTATCCCAAACCTTATTCATGGGGTGTAAAGGGAAACCATTTTTTTAAATTATGTTACACAGTACAACACATGATTTTGGGACTCAATTCTGAAAAATGCACGTGAAAGTATCCCCAAAAAGAAGAAGTTCTGCTTCATTCGTTTTGTCAAGTTACATACCAAAATAATTTAATATCGATTTGAAGTTAGTTCTTAGAATTGAGTCCCAAATCAATGAGCTGAAAAATGTTGTACTATGTGAGGGAGAATTCTATCTTTGGTTTCAACCTATGCGATTTTTGATAGATGCTGTCCAGCTGGACCTTGTTAATATATATTTCAAGAACTGAGCTGTTTAAGGAGTAGAGAGCATAGGTAGGGTTCCTATCGTGTTTGAGATGGCAAATACGTTGTGATGAGAGTAAGAACGGATATACTATTTTTAGGTATATTTCTAGTGTTAAGGACTTTAGTTTCAAACTTTGACTAGGGTTTCTGTAAACAGGCCATTACTCACTCAATGCCTTTCTACAAAAGAGAGCCCTATTCGATCGCTGGAGCATTGTCTAAATTTTGGATACACTTACTATGAGATTGTTCCTTATAGGATGATATAAAGAATCTCTAGGGATTAGCTGTATCTAGATTATGAAGGGAAGGGGATTAAGATGTTTCCTACTCCAGATGTGTAGACTACAGTAACGGTGTTTGCTTCCAGACTAGTAGGTCGACGTTGGTCTGTTATGAGATATCTGCAAATAGAGGAGTCTGCCTACCATTTCTATGCTGTATTTTTGGGTAACTGAAAGATGCAAGTCTATTGTGTCCGACCACAGAGCAATAATATAAAGAATATCCATGATTCCAGGCTGTTAAAAGTTGTGTCGAAAAATTTCGGAAAACGAGGCGCTAGCGATCTTTTGCAAACAAACTTCCGCGAGAGTTGATAACAAATAGTACTTTTGCTATCTTTTGTTCGACTGAACTAAGTAAAACAGTCGTCAACTAGCCTTTTCTCTCTGTGGTTCGCAGACACCTAATATGCTCATAACAGAAATCTGGACGGTAGGGGCTGTCTGCTTATCCACCAATTTTTGTTCAGCCTATTGATGTTTGCTAATAATTTCCCTTTGCACCCCATGAATGAGGTATGGGATAGCTTCTCGCGTTGTTGTGATTTAACACGCTTTCTATTTTTAGATTCACAACTAACGGCACCTACTTGTTTATCGACGAATGCAAACGTCACTGTTTGAGAAGCTCTTACTAGACACGCCGATTGACTCGACACTTTATACTGCGAAATTGCTGTCAACAACATTCAAGGAGAGCCGACAATGAAAGAACAATTTTTTTTTAAGATGACTGGAGCCAGGTTTAAACCTGTGATCTCCCGCATGGTAGTCGCGTGTTCTAACCACTATGCCACGGCCGGTCCCTAGCAGCTGGACTTCAAGGGGTTAAAACAAGAAGTAGTTCGACTACAAGGTCCCACCAGAAGCATTTTTCTATTACATTGTGTGACAGAGAAAACCACAAGCTATGTCTCAAGTTTGTGCCTTATTCATCAGTATCCCAAAATTCTAACGAATGTTCAGACAGTTGTATCCTTATAAACATCATTGTCGCCCACTTCTAAGGGTTTGGAATTTCCCGTGGTAAGGCAATTATATTCTTGCACCTGCCTGAGGTATTGTTGTCAAGCATTTGTACTCGCGAATATATAAAAGTGTATGGAGGAGTACCGGGACCTAGCCTTCCGCCCGATCATTTGTTAAAACCGAAATCGCTGGTAGCGTCTTCATGATAGAATATTGAGTTGCATTGCAACCGGGTGCTACAAAACCTAGGGTAGCGAAGTTTATAAGAAACGTCCCACCTTGGTCTATGCGGGCTATGCCTTAGACTGGCCTACCCTGTTTTGTAGACTCTGACGGAAAGCAAGAACCGACAGTTGTGCCAAAAGACTTATCTCCTATTCTAAGATTGTCCAAGTTTACTTGACTATCCCAGGGGTACCTTCACTTCAAGACTGCAAGACTCATATAAAACCCCCAACAGTCCATTAGTGTTGTTCTGGCTGAAAAGAGAGCCGACAGTTACAGTTTTCGACTGCTGTCCCTAAATATTCCAAGTTTGGGATGGCCTCGTACCTCTTAAGAAAGTTATACTTGTTAAAATAGCGGTTCTTCCGAAATTGTGTGTGGTCATCTACCAAATGGTCAGAAGCGCGCACAGCGATCAACAACCGTTAACAGTTGGATCTTGTATGAGTGCAAGGACAAGTTCCAACGCAAAATCCGCCAAGTTGAAATCTACGAAAAGACAAGTTTTAATGCACGTAGGATCCTGACTGCATCGATCGTTAAAAATGAGCTTCTGGGACATTAGGGTGCAGAACCAAATCACGTCGCAAAATACGTCAAGTTGCAATCTATAAAAGGTCGAGATCGTCTGCATGCTATGGAATTGACTGCCTGCGGTTCACCTACACACTCTCATTTACAACGGCAATATTGGTGTTCAATCTACCGTTGGCGTGACGTACGGGTGTTGGATAATCGATGACCAAGCCGATCGTCTTCAGTTTGGCAACCAAACCAAGAGTCAATTATATAGGGCCAACGTCTCTCCCATAAAACAAACACAACGCGCACAACTTTTTCACTAACAAACAGATAAAGTTTTAAAAAATCAAAAATAGGCTAGTTCAAAGCAGAGTACGTATTGGCTCGCTCTTTTCGGCTCTCGGCTCGCGAGCCAGGAGCCTCAAAACTACGAAAGAGCCACAAATTTCAAACGAGCTCTCGGCTCGCGAGCCAAGAGCCCCAATGAAGAACTGGCTCGCGAGCCAAGAGCCACAAAATTTTAAATGAGCTCTCGGCTCGCGAGCTTATAGCCACAAAATTTCAAATGAGCTGGCTCGCGATCCAAGAGCTACAAAATTTCAAATGAGCTCTCGGCTCGCGAGCCAAGAGCCCAAATAAAGAGCTGGCTCGCGAGCTAAGAGCCAAGAGCCCAAAAAGAGCTGGTTCGCGAGCTAAGAGCCAAGAGCCCAAAAAGAGCTGGCTCGCGAGCTAAGAGCCAAGAGCATAAAAAGAGCTGCCTCGCGAGCTAAGAGCCAAGAGCCAAAAAAGAGCTGGCTCGCGAGCCAGGAGCCAAGAGCTCAAAGAGCCCATTTGAAATTTTGTGGGAAAAGTACATTAAAAGTTCTTTTTGGTACAAAAGTGTACTCTGGTACAGAAAAAGTACTTTGTGTCAAAAAGTACGTTAAAAGTACTTTTGGTACAAAAAAGTACTTTGTGCCGAAAAGTACATTAAAAGTACTTTTTGGTACAAAAGTGGACCCTGGTACAAAAAAGTACTTTGTGTCAAAAAGTACATTAAAAGTACTTTTGGTACAAAAAAGTACTTTGTGCTGAAAAGTACATTAAAAGTAATTTTTGGTACAAAAGTGTACTCTGGTACGAAAAAGTACTTTGTGTCAAAAAGTACGTTAAAAGTACTTTTGGTACAAAAAAGTACTTTGTGCTGAAAAGTACATTAAAAGTACTTTTGGTACAAAAAAAGTCCCTGGTACAAAAAAAGTACTTTGTGTCGAAAAGTACATTAAGAGTACTTTTGGTACAAAAAAGTCCGTGGTACAAAAAAAGTACTT
The DNA here is from genome assembly GCA_964034835.1 of Muscina levida. Lineage (NCBI taxonomy): Eukaryota > Metazoa > Arthropoda > Insecta > Diptera > Muscidae > Muscina > Muscina levida. The sequence continues at coordinate 118,084,752 of OZ035883.1, read as the reverse complement.
TGTGCGGAAAAGTACATTAAAAGTACTTTTGGTACAAAAAAGTACTCTGATACAAAAAAAGTACTTTGTGCTGAAAAGTACATTAAAATCACATTTTGATACACAAAAAAAGTACTTTGTGCCGAAAAAGTACATTAAAAGTACTTTTGGTACAAAAAAGTACTCTGGTACAAAAAACAATACTTTGTGCCGAAAAGTACATTTAGAGTACTTTTGGTACAAAAAAGTCCCTGGTACAAAAGAAATACTGTGTCAAAAAGTACGTTACAAGTACTTTTGGTTCTAAAAAAAGTCCCTTTTACGAAAGAGTACATTAAAAGTACTTTTGGTACAAAAAAAGTCCCTGGTAAAAAAAAGTACTTTGTGCCGAAAAGTACATTAAAAGTACTTTTTGGTATAAAATAGTACTCTGGTACAAAAAAAGTACTTTGTGGCAAAAAGTACATTAAAAGTCTTTTTGGTACAAAAAAAAGTACTATGGTGCAAAAAAGTACTTTGTGCAACAGAAAATTTTTTTTGGGCCAATGAAATTACTTTTTGGCATAAAAAAGTACTTTTGGTACATAACTTTGGTACTTTGCTCAAGAGCCAAGAGCTCGCTGGCTCGAGAGCTGGCTCTTTTTGGGCTCTTGGCTCCTGGCTCGCGAGCTGGCTCTTTTTGGGCTCTTGGCTCCGGGCTCGCGAGCCAGCTCTTTTTGGGCTCTTGGCTCTTAGCCCGCGAGCTGGCTCTTTTTGGGCTCTTGGCTCTTAGCTCGCGAGCCAGCTCTTATTGGGCTCTTGGCTCTTAGCTCGCGAGCCAGCTCTTTATTTGGGCTTTTGGCTCGCGAGCCGAGAGCTCATTTGAAATGTTGTGGCTACTGGCTCGCGAGCTGAGAGATCATTTAAAATATTGTAGCTCTTGGCTCGCGAGCCAGCTCTTTATTTGGGCTAATTGGCTCGCGAGCCGAGAGCTCGTTTAAAATTTGTGGCTCCTAGCTCGCGACCTAAGAGCCAATTTTCAGGAAAAGAGCGGCTCGCGAGCGAGCCAATACGAACCCTGGTTTTAAGCCGCCAGAACAACATAACCGCCACAAGCTAACAACATCGGCCCGGACATATTGAAACTTATAGAAAGGGGAATATCGCTTAAGCTTCGTTAATTTTTTAAGTACAGCATAATAATAATTTTTGGGGCCTTGATAATATTACACAATATTAATAGCTATCTTATTTCTGTTACATCTAAATGTATTCAAATAACTGTCAACATTTGTAATACCATTAAAAAATATTAATTTATGGATCAAACGTAACGACATCTTCCGCACTGAAAGCATGTGACACTACTAAGATATTGACATTAAAACACAATTAAAATTCTTTCTATACTTTAACACTTTTTAGCGTTTTTAAATAACTGTTAAAATAATAAACTTTTTAAACTTAACCGAACCGGTTTTTATTTATTTGTCACTTAAATGTTTCCTGCTATGTCGTTTTTCGAATGCTTTTAACACAAACATGAACAAATGTTATCTTAGCAACGGATGCATAGCAGTTTGTATAGTTTTTATAAGATTGCAAGGTGTTTATTTTTCGGAAGCTTAGAAAACAATTTAAACATAGACGTACATCAATGAATATACAATGAGGATTAATAAGCTTTCACAAAGAATTTTTCATTTTTATATAATTTTATAACCCTCACAGAACCTACAACCATTACTAACCAACCCTTTTTCCATTTCTTTCTCTTCCAGCATTGCCTGCTTGCAGGAGGACCTCGGTCACTTAGGTCTTGGCGGTCCCACAGATTTACCCTATAAACCTGAAATCACACACCAACATCAACACCAGCCTCACACAAATGTTGTCGACTGTAGCGACAGCAGTGCAGAAAATACCTGCCAACATCGATGGCCACCTAATGCAGGGACATTTGGACATGCCGATAAGCCCATTGGCTGGATGTACGGCCTGTTGGGTTGCATGAAACCGGTGTTGTCGTTTATTGGCAAAGCGGGCGTTATCGAGATTAAACACCAAAAACCTGAAGATTGGGAGATACCCTTTGAGGCCATTAGTGATCTTCAGTGGTTGGGAAGTGGAGCTCAGGGAGCGGTCTTTAGTGGCAAACTCAAGAACGAGATAGTTGCGGTGAAAAAGGTGAAAGATGTCAAAGAAACGGACATTAAGCATTTACGGAAGCTGGATCATGATAATATCATAAAGTTTAAGTATGTTAGCAAACGTTTAAAATTTGAAACCAAGATTTGAATTATAATTGTTGTCTCTGGTTTTAGGGGTGTATGTACTCAATCACCTGTGTACTGTATTATCATGGAATTTTGCCCTTATGGGCCCCTACAAAATATTCTCAAAGAAGAGGAAGTTATGTTGCCGTCCCGCCTAGTTTCCTGGTCGAAACAAATTGCGTTGGGCATGCAATATCTACATTCTCACAAAATCATACATCGAGATTTAAAGAGTCCAAAGTAAGTGTCCTATAAAAAACGTCCCGTCAGCATCATTTTCTATAACTGATTTCTCTCTTTTTCCCTTAGTATTCTTATAAGTGCCGAACAACTCGTTAAGATCAGTGACTTTGGCACCAGTCGCGAATGGAATGAGATAAGCACGAAAATGAGCTTTGCCGGCACTGTAGCGTGGATGGCTCCCGAGGTAATACGCAACGAGCCTTGTTCAGAGAAGGTGGACATCTGGTCCTACGGCGTAGTCCTGTGGGAAATGTTAACATGTGAAATACCCTACAAAGATGTCGACTCGTCTGCCATCATCTGGGGCGTCGGCAACAATTCTCTTAAATTGCCCATACCATCCAGCTGTCCGGATGGCTTTAAACTGCTGGTGAAATTGTGCTGGAATACTAAACCCCGTAACCGTCCATCGTTTAGACAAATTTTATCGCATTTAGAAATAGCCGGTCCCGAGCTGCTGCGTAAAACCGAAAAGCAATATTTCGAAACCCAAAGGTCGTGGAAGCAGGAAGTACGATCACACATGAAGGAAATGACCCAGAATGGCACGAGTATACACAAGTTTGAACAGGATCTAATAAAGCGGCGTACAGCGGAATGGCGACACGCCCAAGACATACGAATGGTTTACGAAGATAAACTGGAGAAGACGAATCGTTTGTATCTGGAGCTGAGCGAGTGCATGTCACAATTGCAAGAAAAGGAAAAGGAGATAGCCGAGTAAGACGATGGCTTAAGCAATTCACAGTTTGGGCATTTAATATTTCTTCATTTTTTGTTACAGGCGGGAAAAGAAGCTACCAGGTTACAAACCATCCCGCCGTTTCGGCACAACTTTACGTAAAATGCAGTATTACCGACGAAGATTTAATGCTCCTACTCAGATGATTCAAGCGGCCACGAGCAGCCAACAAACGCAACAGCAATCATCCACACCGAATCCTGAAACCACACCAGAGGTAACATTCGTAAAATTGCCATCACTTATTTACGTTTTTAATTTCCCTCCGTTCTTTTATTGTTATTTTAGAGTCCTGTCAAATGTACTCTCTATGCTCAATTAGATAGCAATAGCTCCCAGCCGAAATCCTTCTGTGTGTCAACACAAAAACCCAAAAAATCTCGCCATCGCAGAGTGGGTTCGGGAACATTTGCCAGCGCCACTCCCAAATACAGTCCCTGTCGAGATCGCCGCTATCAAAGCGAACCAGAGAATCGCAAGGTTAAGCTGGTCGACACCGAAACCCAAACGGACGCTATGGATGTCAGTGAGACGGATCTAAGTCCCAGCACTTACTTCCCCTCACGGGATATATCCACTATACTAAATCACTGCCCTGAACACAATATCATCTCATCACAGCCCATAGATGTTCCCACTTCCTCGCAAGGAAACTCTAGACAATTCGCCGAACCTCAGACCGCTGTGGCTCAACTCAATCAGCATACTCACCATCATCAGCCCAATACCAATAACAGCCATCAAAATCATTTAGTAGAACAACGACTGCATCACCAAGGAGTACAATACAATTCATCGCCCATGACTGTGACACCCACAAGTCCCAATGGCAACGGTTCACTGACGACCAGCGATCTCACATTTCAAGATGCATGCTCTAGTCCCGATCAGCTGTTGGATGATGTCATGAACAGTAACGAACGCCTGGATTTGGCCGACTGTTGTAGTGATAATGAAAACCTGGAGAGGCTAGGCCGCAAAGTCATTGAACTCATCAATGAAAATCGGCTTTCCATGCAATCGACTACATCGTCTGGAGGTGGAACGCAGACAACACCACAAACCACGGCGAGTAACAATCAAAATTCCACAGACATGCTTACAGAAAATGGTAACTCTGAATGTTTGCCGAAAGAACGTGAAGTGACGGTAGACGGTAGTGTAACACCGGCAGTGGAAATGCGGACACCACGTTTATCAAGATGTTCTAGTCTCCATAGGAATTCAATGAACATGCGCCAGCATTCGAGTGGAGACGCTTCAAATGCTAACGTCGAATCGAATGAAGACTTCTGCGAGGACAGTTGGTCGGATGAAGAGGGAGAAGATACAGATTACAACTACTCATTGCGGAGAAGAAGGTAAGATAATGAATTAAGAATATCAGATCTTTACCATCAGATTATTAGATTACCATTACCTGTATCCGGTTTACGCGCACGACTATCGACGGGTTGTTGAATATTAAACGCACAGCTGGACTATTTATTTCCTGATAATGAATTTAAATGGTGTACAGTATCTTTGGATAGTTGTTGATACTGCGCCATCTCTTTAAGTCATATCAACAACTGAACTACTTCGCAGGTTGGGAGATACTTATCAAGTCTCTACGTTCGCCTCTATTTCCCAATTTCTTATTCTTTCCTCCCCTAACAATTTCCCGCCTACCACCTACACTTTATTGCTAAAGCATTATCAGTTGTTTCCATTCCAAATATCTCTCTAAAGCTACGTTCCATTATTTCCCTGTACGATTCTAATCTCAGACAGGTGAAGGTTACTGCGGGCATCTCGGACATGACTATTACGAGTCGAGTTCAAACTTGTACAAGTAACTCCTATAACCACCGTGAACAGAAAGGTATTGTCCATATTTCCTGCTTCTCCAAATTTAAATTTTTTGGATTAATTTGTAAGGCCATCGACTTTTTTTCTAATGTCACATTCGCCACTATCCTGTTCGGCTTCGGGGGTATTTCCTCTAGATTTTTCAAACCTGTTTATGCTACACATCCATGGTATACATGTAACGATGTTATGCGCAGAGAATGAAAACCCCGAAATGTATAGGTATAGATAAGGAATACGTGTGGTCTGGTAAAAACCAGCTCGCACTACATTTGGTGATCCATTGTATAAAAAATTGTTAAAAAATTTACCTTAACCAATTTTCTTGGCCCAGTGAACCATGGTAGGCACCACATAAAACCTTTTAAATTTCTTACTTCAATTGAGGAGAGAGACTGTAGTTCCTCCATACATTCTTACCCTAAGTATCTTTGCCTCCTATGGGCTAGAGCGGGACAGCTACAAAGAAGACAATTCTCTCAGTTATGAAAGAAAATAGAACGGTTGAAAGTTTAATGAAAACAAATAAAATGACCCGACGTTGAAAACATCCGATACTAATTGGAACGGACGACAAATCAATTTCAGTTTTCAAAAGAAATTTGCCACCAGGATTCTGGCTGGGGTCTGTTTTTAGAACGATATGGATTAAAAGTGGGCATATGTCTTACTTACTTACTTAGCTGGCACTTCTTTGCAATCCCACTGGTTTATATACCCCAATAAGAAAAGTATTATAAGCGCCTCGATCATCTGCGCTTCTTCTCCAGTTAGTCTTGGTCTTTCCAACGGAGTTTTGGTCGTCCATCGAGTTCATTGTCAAAGACTTTTCGAGCTGGAGCATTTTCGTCCATGCGTACAACATGACCTAGCCAACGCAACCGTTGCATCTTAATGCGTCTGACCTCGTCAATATCAGTGTACAGCTAGAACAGCTCATGATTCATACGACGCCAATACTCTCCGTTAACGATGATGGGACCATATATTTTTCGTAGTATTTTTCTCTCGAATACTGCCAGAACCGATTCATCCGTTTATGTCATAACTCAGGATTCTGAATTGTACATTAAGACAGGTAGAGCCATTATCTGGTATAGCTTGATTTTTGTTCGTCGAGAGAGGGCTCTGTCATTGAATCGCTTGCTTAGTCCGTAGTATCATTTATTAGCAAGCAGGATTCTTCTCCGTATTTCGAGGCTAACATTTGTTTGTTTTGTTTATGGCGGAGCCTAGGTAGATAAAAATATCTACCACCTCGAAATTATAGTTGTCAACGTTCACGCAGTTTCCTAAACGACTAGACTCTTTGTTCGTTGAAACTAATAACTTCGTTTTGTCTTCGTTCACCGTACCTATTTTCGCTGATTCCTTCTGTATGCCTGAGAAGGCTGCAGTCACATCCCGCAGTGTTCCACCAATGATGTCTACGTCATCAGCGTACGCGAGTAGCATGCGGCTTTTGTTGAATATCGTGCCACTCGTGTTTACTGCAGCTTTCCTCATAATCATCTCCATCACTACGTTGAAGAGGTCACACGATAGGCCGTCGCCTTGTTTTGGGTCTCTTGTACAGAATGGCTCCGTAAGGTCCTTGCCAATCTTCACCATGGCTTCGAGTAATTTCTGCCGTATCGGGCTGTCAAAGGCAGCTTTATAGTCGACGAAAAGACGATACGTGTCGATCTGTTTCTCTTGGGTGTTTTCCAGGATTTGCCGAAGCGTGAATATCTGGTCAGTTCTTGATTTACCAGGTCTAAAGCCACACTGATAAGGTCCGATCAGGTTGGATAACTAACATAGCACACTCGACAGGACCTTATATGCGATGGGTAAAAGGCTAGTCCCGCGGTAGTTGGAGCACACACACATGCACTCTTTAAGCCAAACCGTGAGTAGGAGCTGGTACATGCTCGTTATTAGCTCCTTGCCACCGGACTTGAAGAGCTCTGCCGGAAGTCCGTCGGCACAGGCTGCTTCATTGTTTTTCAGCCGCGATACTGCTCTTCTTACCCGGCTTGACGAGCATTTGTCTAAATTTTTAAAAACCTGCTTCGAGCGAGTTTCGGGTAAACGGAACCAAGTAAAAACTGAAATATTGAACTGCCAACTGTGATTGGCAACTGTGTTTGCAATAAAATTACATTATATACATATTATTTGAAGTCATGACGCTTATTTAAAACCATATTTTCTGTTCCTACATTGCAGCATTGGCCGACTACCAATTGGCCGCGGTATGAGAGCCCGACGATGCTACAAAACACCCATTACACCAAAAATGGCCATACACAAACGTAACACCATTATCGTCTCGGACGAAGAAAATACATCCGAATATAGTCATTCGCCCTCCAGTCAACATTCAACGCTCGAAAGTAATCCCGATATGCCCGAGGTGTTACAAAAAATGGCCAAAACGGCAGCTGCTTCTACGAATAAAGCTAACACGACGACAGCAAATACAACGATTCCTTATTCCGAGACGGAATCCAGTGAAACCGAGTCGGGAGAGGATGATGATGATGAACGACGGGTATCGTATAATATGCCAAGTGTATCATCAGCCATACAAAGACAACATTCAGGCTATGCTAAAAAGAAGTCATGCTCCGCTTCAGTAGCGGCGATTCAACAACATCAACATCAGCAACACCTTCCCGCAAATGCTTCCTTTAAACAACAGCAGCAGCAACAACAACACCACAGCGCTAAGCATTTAGGTAATGCCACAAATACACGGCAACGTAATCACAAAAATGATATTATTTCAATACCAACCTATGAAAAAGATGGAGCCATAAACATGGTTTGAAATCCAAAACCAACACCATAAGAAAGCGAAAACAACAGAGTGACATTCTTTGAAAAGGGAGTATATTCAGGTCAGGTGATTAGGAATTCTTCGTCTGTAATGAAAACACCCTACAGGAATATTATTTGCCATTGTGTTTACACACTCACACACACACACACACACATACATTATACAGTGACACATACTGAGAAGGAAACTTAAGGCCAGATTGGACTTAAATGTTGCGGTAGTGTAGCGGTAGAGTAAGATTGAAAAGTTTTATATAAAAAGACTTCCAAAATACCGCCAAGGCGAAGGATACGGTTAGAATGGGAATGGGTGATAGCCAACCTTGTTTTTTGAGTTGATAAAAAGCGTACTTTTGAAATCTTTTGTTCTATGCGAGTTTGCACAGATTAATATAACAGACGCTAGCAGACCGTTTTGCATTGTGACTTTCCAATGAATTTGCTTATACTTATGGTTTGTTCTGCAACGCCACGTCTCGTTAGAGGCTGATTAAACTTCAAAGCATTCGTGAGGCAAAGTGTTTCACAACATCGAGCTTATGTTCAGAAATAAAATATTGTCCTATGATGAAAGTAGGTATATAAATAGCAAAAGATGTATGTTCATATGTTCATTTATCTTCAGAAAGTTTTCCGTAACTTTTTCTAACTCACTTTTACTTAACAATCCAACGATCTTCCATAAAACAGATGTTTTTTTTAACACAAGGTTATTAAAATTTTGTGTTAATTGAATATATCGCGTGGCATTAAGAGGTCTATTAATTGTATCTCACATTTATATCGATTTTTTTTCTCATCCAAATATCAATGACTTCAAAATTGTAAAAGCAAAACTTAAAGCTATTGTTCGATCCCACGAATAGCCAATGTCTGCGACTGTATTGTGGCTTCAAATTCGCTTTGCATATTTTTTGTAGCCGCCATATGATTGTTTATGGGGTAACGGATTTAGAAGCGGTGCGTGATTGCGCCGTGATTGTCGTGATCCTTAGGCCATTCCAAATCTTGGTATGGTTCGTAAAGTTTTTAATGTGAACAAACTTTGTATGTAAAATTATGGAAATTGTATTAATTTATAAGGTTAACAATTCAATTATGAATATCATAAAAACTCTTAATGTCGTTAAACCTAATTCTGTGTATATGCAGTATTAAGGCCAGTTATTACCAGTAAACACAGATCGCGCATCAAACACAAATGATTTTACGCCAAAGCTGTTTTTGTTTCCAAACCAAAATTACAATATTTCTTCCGTTTGTTCCATTTAGAATACTCTAATAAATATAATTATTTTGTCTTTAAATTTTGGACAACATGAAAACCATAAAATATGTGTTTAGAACGCCACAAGCACGGTCTGTTTTAAATGGAGCTTTAAACGATTTCTAAGAAAACTCAACTCGTTCTGGCTTTATGAAGATCAAATAAACGCAAAATTACATCCATCGCCTAGTGTTGCAAACAGTCATTCAGATTCTATTACTCATTTTCAAACACCAGATTTATGGCTGCAATGTGAACATGGTATTGCTCTAAGGAAACAACTCTGGTGACACTCTTCCCAATTAATACGCTGCCGTTACGTTTACTTACAACATAAGCTACGTACAGACGGTTGCCAGATCGTAAAAGGAAACAATTCTGTTGACACTCTTCCCAATTAATACGCTGCCGTTACGTTTACGTACAACATAAGCTACGTACAGACGGTTGCCAAATCTTACAATATTGCCCGAAAAATGTTCAGAAAATGTCCAACAACCGTGTGCACTTTAAATTTTGTATGGCAACGTTTGCAGAAAAAGCATTGCCATTACATTGCAAAACAACAATATTGGCAGACATCCGATAATCGTATGAACGGCAAAATGTTGCCACTATCAAATTATTGTAAGATAATTGCAAACACATTTAATTTGCAGATGTGCGAAGTTTTTGCATCTGCTAAATTCACCATTTGCAGAAAATAATTATATTGGCAACACTGTCCATGATAGTACATTGCCGGTACATTAGCAGATTTGACAAAATTGCTATTTCTGGCAACCGTCTATACTTAGCTATAGGCTTTGAATCCAAACACACACACACACATATACATACAGACTACTTACTTACATACACCATAGGTGGTATATTATATTGATATACTCAACAGCAACAACAACAACAAGAAACAAATTCTTTAGTAAATTAATTTATTTAATTATAATTAATGTTATTATTCTAATTATAATAATTATTATTATATAATATTATACGTTATGTACTTTAAAAAATATACTATGACATACATACACATAAAACAAACAAACAAAAAAAAAAGAAAGAGAAAACACATTCAAAATGAGAAAACCACCACATGAAATCTAGTGTACAAGTGTATTTGATTGTATAAATTACAGTTCGGTTTTCCAAATGATGACAAACACTATATCCGGTTTATGCACTCTACGTATGAGTGATATAATTGCAACACTGTTTCCGTTACATAGTTAAAGGCTTAATGTTAATACGTAAAGGTTATATGGCGTTCACATTGCCAGGATTTTATTTAACAAAACAGCTGATGTTTGAGTTGGTTTATGCTTAAAATCTCAGACTTTCTGAAACACCAGTTATTAAGCTTCAGTGTGAACTAGACTTGAGGTTGCTTCAAGTTTAGGTTAATTTGAACCTACCTAAACTAAACCGGGCATACCCTGCGGATAGGTTTTAGTTTGGATTAACAAAGATTCAACTAAAATATAATTTTGGATATTCGTAAAAAAATGCCAAAATACTTTGCACATTCTACATAGTTTTTTTATAAATATTGAAATTTCGACGTGGACAATAAGACATGATTCTACGCTTCCACCCAGCATGAATTAACTGAAGTAAGATTCGGCAATATAACCTAGTTTCTCGAAAGTCGGGCAGCCATCGTGTACCTTAAAGTCAAACATTTTAGTGGATTCATACGTTTTAGTAAACTTACATCAAATACCATGATAATTTTCCGTCTATCCGAGAATTTTTATTTAATAGTTTTAATTGAACTCGAATTTAGTTTGAAATCGTTGAAACTTTTGGCAAAAGTTTTTCATTTTGATTTTCAAATTTTAAATTATATAGTTCCATTATATAATTTTAATATTTCAACGCAATACGCGTTATGAATATTCACAAAATGTACAAATATTTTCCTATACAGCATTCACATTGAGGACGATATACCTTAACTCGAATTTGATATAACAAAATACCCAAACACGTTTAAAATATTACATACAGTGTATTATTAGGTATCCATTGCTCATTTTGACGAAGTGCAATGATTTTGATTGTATTGACAACAAATGAATTCAAAATCGTTTCACTGTCGAAATCATGCTCAGTGTAAACATGGTATAACAACTGAGTTGTTACACTATGGGAAAATAACATGAGTCATAGACAATATTAACATTAACACCATAATGAAAGCAATGCTAATATTTTGCTTTAATTATGTTAATGGAAACAAAGCACACACACACATTTTAGACATTCCCTTTTAAGACTATTTCGTAAAACATTCCTGTTAATTAATCGATCACATGATCGACAATCAAATGCATTTTATACACATAAAAAAAAGACAAACAAACAAAAAAAAAAGAAAACAAAACAAAACATTACAACAGTTATTATAATTTATAATTATAATATTAAGTACTTAAATTTATACATATATATATATATACGTATATCCATACATATATAGTGTATATCTTATTATGGTCGTTACTTTAAATATGGTGATTTAATTCGAAATTTCTAAAAAAAAAATTAAATTAATAATTAAAAATGGTTATTATTAAGTTAGAAAACCCAGCCGATCTTAAGCTTTAAACAAAAAGTAAAACTTTTGCAAAGCTAACCTAAAAATATACTTGCGTCCGGTGAGGAAAAACAAATGAATGAAATAATAAAAGTGCTTAACGAACACAAGTATGTCTTAAGATTAGAGTTTGCAATGAACTACATCAGAAACTATATAATCTGCTTAAATTTTTAATAAAAATAACAAGGAAATACTCAAGGTGTCGTTACAACTATAGTAATAATTCAATCACATTGCCATCAAAATCTCTGACAATAAATTGATTATTTTCAAAACAGCTGATATTTGTTTGAAAAAAAAAACACAAGCTGTATATAACGAAATACCGAAAAAGGTGATATCGGGCTGCAATATGAACTAGGCTTTGGGGGTTTTTCACGGTCAGTAATAAATCTTAATAGATTTGCTTGAATTTTGACATGCTTTTAAAAATCGATTTACAGTGCATACAGAATCTTCCAAAACGCCGTAAATTTATTTGTTGACTTTAATTTCATTACATGGCATAGATAAAAACTAGATGTTGTTAACAGCAAATAAAACAACCAAAGCTTCTCAAAATAGCTCACATTTGTATTCCTTGTTAAACTGGAGGTTCCGTTGCATGAGTCTTAATATAAAATAGATTCACTCAGATGAACTTTATAAACTCCAACAAGATTTCCTGCATATTAAAAGATTTTATATTTTAACATATAGCTAATAAGCTATTCACGTCGCAGACGAAATTCAATAAATTCATGTGTCATGTGCTTTGAGCAGCTGATTAGTGCGTTACCAAAAAACATGCGAATTTACTTAATTTTGCTGGAAAATTAAAAGATTTTCAGGAGGGAAATATTGTTTGAAAGTCATTTTCGCAAGCAGTACGATAGCAGTACTAAAAAAAAGTTGATTGAAATAATACCTCGAAACGGCTCAATTCGGTTGCAATATACAATTTAATACTCCATTCCTGTTGTCATCGAAATTCCGAAACATGAGATATTCTGCTACAGTATGAACTAGATATAACACTGTAATTTGTGTTAACAAATCAGTGTTGGTAAAGAGCTTATGATTTAGACAAGAGGACATCATTCACTCGAGTTATTGTTTGCACAAAGTCCGTTAATTGTAAACATATTTTCAAAACATGTTCGAAAATAAAACTTTCGAACATGATTGATCGCATAACATCTTTCTGAGGTGTTATTTTCACATACAAAATGTTTGAGAATACCATGTGTAACGAACCAAGTTTTGAACTATGTTTCACACTTGTGGAATTTCATTTTCGCCTAATGACAACGCGGTTTAAAGTAAGTGGTAACAGCTTGTTTATTATATCTGTGGTTTTCGCAAGCAATTGCACTATTTTGTACATTCTTTCTAAGTGTCTTATCATTTTCTCAAAATAATGTACCTAAAAACATAACATAACTAACTTCAACGTTTTATTAAAATGTTGTCATACTAATGGAAAAATTTTAAAAAACTTGGGTAGTGACCTTTTGCTTATTGTAGGTTAGGTCGAGTACAACATAAATATATATGTACATATATCAAAGTTCCCTAACACCCTGAAAATTTTGACTTCCGGTTATTTGTTTTCCGTTATTTTCCTCACGTGAAGGCTTATGACTCAGTCAATTCTTAACCGAGTTTTGAAGACGAATCTTAGTATTTTTTAACCATGTACATAATTATATAGATAAGTTGACTGACATACGCCTGTCTGTTTTTGCCGAAAACTGCAAACTTCTTGAATTTTTTCACTATTTTTTAAGTTTAAACACAAACTCTGTACTTTCCTGTCATTTCGTTAACATACTCATTGGAAACAATAACGAAGATCTAATTCAAACATGCTAACAAACTGATTCAAAAATTATGAAGGCACAAAACTTTTATTGTTATTATTTTTAAATTTTTTCCCAATTCAAAATATATCGTTACCCTTGTAAATCATATTTAAATTGCAAACGTTTTTAGATGTAGTTCATATTTTTTGTTGATAGTTACGCTAAATCGATGGATACATTTTTGCAACAAGAAAGTCAAATGTGATCTGATGTTTGAGATGGTTTCGTTTGTCATGTAAATTCGGATTGGATTCTGATTTCGATCGATTTACCACTTGATTGTTATATAGCAAATCATCTGTTAAATGCTTCGAAATTACATGACAAACGAAATTACTGAATTTCACTGATAGCCTGTTTGGCGCTTAACAACAATTTTTGTTATAACATATATAGAAAATCAGAAAATAAAACGATGATAGGTCGAAATTACATGACATATGGAATTTCTTAATTTCATCAGTAGTCTGAACGGCATTTATCTGAAAAACAATTCGGTTTGAAAACTGAGGAAAATCGGTAAAAATATATTAAAAAGTATTACCTCTGTTTTCAAACCAAATTGTTTTCCAGAACATGGCTGATAGTCTCCATTGGTTATGATTTCGATAACAATGTGATTTGATTTAAAATCGATGTTGTAAACAACAACTTCGCAGTAAAAGTATTGTAAAAGCTTCTCAAACAGCTGAATGTCGTATTACTCTATAAAAAAAAAGTAGGGGGCCGCTTAAAGTTATAGCCTTTTTACACCGGAACGCATTTAACACATTTCCGCATTATTCCACATCTTTGATGGATGCGGGCAAAATGCTAAAATTTGTACATGTATTTTGTTGTTGGAAAGATGTTAACATATTTTCGCATCCATGAAAGATGGGAAAAAATACACGGAGTTGTACTCTGAAAATGGGAATTTAAGCGATTTTTCTCAGTAATGTTGATCCGGCAACTACCATTTTCGTTGTTTGTTTACATTTATCGGAAAAAATGCCGATCAACATGGACGGATAACAAATTTACATTTTTGCCAAAATATTATTAAATGGTTATTCCAATTAGTTAAAACTATTCGCGCTTCGTGGAATACTACCTCCGAAAAAATGTTAATAGGTTTGTGGCAGGAAAATATTGCAGTTTTACAAGGCAAATGGAAAAATGTGTGAGCTAGACTACAGCTGATAATATGCGAAACTGCAGTGTAAAACCACTTTTTAGCATTCCGCATCTTCAGATCAGAATGCGAAATGCTTTTTTGGTGTAAAAAGGCTATTAGTCTTAAAATAGAAAGCGTGTTAATTTACAATATCGCGAGAAGTTATTCCATACCTCATTGATGTGGTGCAATGGGAATTTAAGTAATGTATAATAATCATCTGTTTTTTATTTTAAAAACTAAACGCTGTTTTTGCCTAAACAAGTAAATAATTTTGTCTTGTTTTCATAATTTTTGGTATAAAAAAGTTTGGTGAAATTAAGCGCAGTTTTTAAAATCTATACATTTAAAAAGTTGAAATAAGTTGCTTTAAAACTTACTTACTTAATTTCCCTTTGCACCCCATGAATGAGGTTGGGATAGCTTCTCGCGTTGTTGTGAATTAACACGCTTTCTATTTTTAGATTCACAACTAACGGCACCTACTTGTTTATCGACGAATGCGAACGTCACTGTTTGAGAAGCTATTACTAGACACGACGATTGAATCGACGTTTTAATACTGCGAAGTTGCTGTCAACAACATTCGAGGGGAGCCGACAATGAAAGAAAATTTATTTTTTTTTTCTCGTAAGATGGCTGGAGCCAGGTTTGAACCTGCGATCTCAAGCATGGTAGTCGCGTGTTCTAACCACAATGCCACGGCCGGTCCCGCTTTAAAAAGTGCTATAAAAATAAACAATGATTTCCTAATTGATAAATAATAACAGAGAGATTTACTTTAAATCCTGGAAATCAATGAGTATATTTCAATGTTAACAAAACCATATAAATTTATTTCAAAATGTTTCAATAAACTTAAAAATTAAATTAAAGTATTATTACAATTACAGTGGTTATTTTTGCATACAAATTCAAAACAAACTTGATTGTTATACCAAATCATCAGATTATCGAAATCATGTTCAATGAAAACGAAGTATTTTATTTAAAACATACTTCAGCGTGGACTAGTGACAAAAAAAATCATCGCTGTTCTCTCTTTAAAACGTAGAATTTTCAAAATCTACTCAATTTATAATGTTATGTTAATTTTGTTTGTTTTTTTTTTTCAATGTTAGCAATTGTGTAATATTTTTTTTTCGTATTTTATAACAAAATCAACATACGTCCTATTTCAAACAAACATATAAATAAAAAAAATACTTAAAATATTTTAATTTTTTTTATTATTTACTTTAAAAACACTTCATACAAATTATTATATTACATACATAGTGTTAAGTCAAAAAAAAAATATAAGAAAAAACTTTAAGTTAAAACTCAATAAGTCTGTGGTTTTGTTCAACTTTAATTTGCTACTTAAGTACTTAGTTTATAAATATTTTATTATTATTATTATACATATGGATGTATATTTAGATTCTATGTTTTGCCTAATTTATAAGTTCGATTAAGTTTTGTTTTGCGATTCACTTTAGTCAAAACATTAAGGAATATGATTTATCGGTTATCATGGGACATTAAGCTGTAAAGTGTTAATGACACATTGTTGTTAGTATTTGTCTAATAAAATGTTTTCACTAATGTGCTGCAACTCCAATAAGCTTAATAAAGACTTTGAGATGATTTCGTTTGGTATTCCTACATTATTTATTTGTTTGAAACCCAATCACTGCTCCTATCAATATCATTTAATTTTATTGCCATGCTAAGTGGAAACATAGTATAAGTATCATAACCAGATACAAAATCAAAACATAAATCAGCTAAATTCCAAGCAAAATCATCTCAATTTTTGCAATCATATTCAATAGCAACATAGTGTAAAGTTATCGTAAAATTATTATACTACGTTTCCACTGAGCATGATAACGAAATAAAAACTTGTAGCAGGCACAGCGTTTGTTTTTCATACAAATTCAAAGCAAAAATCAGCTGAATTACAAAAATATCATCATACCAACATCTGCTTAATATAATCCTCTACGATAATCGGTCAGTCATTATTCTCTTATGTTGCTAGTAGTACAATATATTTTCGTAACAGCAATTATTTACGTCTCTAATTTAAGAAGTTTTTAATTTTAAGCAAACAACAAATCTTAATTTTAATTTCACTTTTACTTTTCCTCTTCATTTTGCATAATCGTCGCAATGTGTACATTATTTTTTTGTGTATAGTGTTAGTAGATGTTAAAATTGTAAAAGAAAATACATATAAATAAGCAAATTTTTGTTGCTAAACTTATACTTAGGTTTCTCAGATATTTTTCGATTTTTTTTTGTTTACATTTTGTAATTTAGTTGTTCTATATAAATTGCACAAAAAAAATCTTTGCTTGAGTGCCTTAATGCAAAATAAAAAAAAAATAATTATTGTGCTGCATTAAATACAAATTTTTGATGAAATATTATAAAGAAACAAAAACAAAACGAAAATAGAAAACAAAAACAAAAAAATTATATAAGCAAAATTACTTTATATTTAAGAAGAAACGTAACGAATAAATCGATGTAATATTCAAATATTGTAAGCTGGAAACTACCCCATATTTTAGCTTATACACCAACAACAACAAGAAACAAAAGAAAAAGCATACAATAAAAACAAAAGATGAATGGAAAACAGTAAAATACGAAACGAAAGAAATTACTACAAGAGAATATTAATAAAGTAAAACAACAACAACTAAAAATAAATAAGGTCATATTACTTATGAAAAATATACATATATATTGAAAAATAAAAAATGGAAAAAAAAAATTTAAGAAAACCTTAAACAAAACGATGTAATTTTATTAAAACGAAGGGGGGTGTTAAAACTGCGCACAGTGTTGCGAAATCGCTTTTATGAAAATAATTCAGTCATTTTTGAACTGATATTGGTATCTTGATGATAGTGTTTTAATAGCACAGTACAACACATGATTTTGGGACTCAATTCTGAGAACTGCACGTTAAAGTAGCCCCAAAAAGAAGAAGTTCTGCATCATTCGTGTTGTCAAGTTACTTACTTACTTAAGTGGCCCATTACAACTTACAAACATGGTTCATAAGTTTGAGGCCTGAAGTACTTAAGAATTCCACACGTTTCGGTCTTGTGCGTGTGTTCTCCAGTTAGTCCTACCAGATGGTGGCACGTCGCCTACCACTTGGTCTTTCCAACGGAGTTTGGGTCTCCCTGCTCTGCGCCGTCCTTCAGGTTCGCCTTCAAACACCTTTCTCGCTGGAGCATTTACATCCATCCTGGCAACATGACCCAGCCATCGTAGTCGTTGCATTCTGACACTTTTAGCTACGTCGATGTCGTGGTAAAGCTCATACAGCTCATGGTTCATCCGATGGCGAAACTCGCCGTCGACACAGATAGGTCCATAAATTTTTCGGAGTACATTTCTCTCGAATACTCCCACGTTTTGTATGTCCGTTGTCGTAAGCACCCATGATTCGGCAGCATACAAAAGAACGGGTAAGATTAGCATCTGGTAAAACTGTTTCTTAGTATTTCGAGATAAGGTGGTATTACTAAAGTGCTGCCGAAGTCCGTAAAAACATCTATTGGCTAGCACTATTCTCCGCTTAATTTCTTGGCTGACATTATTTTTCTTATTGACGTAAGATCCGAGGTAGGTAAACTCATCTACTACCTCAAAACAATAATTTTCAACGTTGACGCTGCGTCCCCATCGAGAGGACTCTTTGTTCGTCCAAATCATTATTTTTGTTTTGTCCTCGTTGACCGCTAAACCCATTTTTGCCGACTCCTTTTCTAGGGATGAGAAGACTGCAGTAACGTCTTGCAGATTTCGGCCAATGATATCTATATCATCGGCGTAGGCTAGTGGCATGTGGCTTTTGTGGAATATGGTACCAGACATGTTGACACCAGCCTTTCTCATCACCTTCTCCATAACTATATTAAATAGTGTACAGGACAGGCTATCGCCCTGCCTGAGACCTCATTCCGTGTTGAATGGTTCTGACTGATCTTTACCAATCTTAATCGAGGATTTGGTGTTTTCTAAGGTACATCTGCAAAGTCGAATTAGCTTTGCAGGAATACCACACTCAGACATAGCCTCATAAAGCCTATTCCTTATCGGAGAGTCGAAGGCAGCTTTGTAGTCGACAAAGAGGTGGTAGGTGTCGATCTGCTTTTCATGGGTTTTTTCCAGGATTTGTCGTAAGGTGAATATTTGATCCGTCGTAGATTTGCCAGGTCTAAAGCCGCACTGATATGGTCCAATTAGTTTTTCTACAATTGGCTTTAGACGTTCACACAATATGCTTGAAAGGACCTTGTACGCAATTGGTAATAGGCTTATTCCACGATAGTTCTTACATTCACTGCGATCTCCTTTCTTGTATATGGGACATAACAGACTGAGACTCCAATCCCCGGGCATGCTCTCCTCTTGCCAGATGTTCTCCATGAGCTGATGCATGCTCCTAATCAGCTCCTCCCCGCCAGCCTTAAACAATTCAGCAGGGAGACCATCGGCTCCAGCAGCTTTGTTGTTTTTAAGACGGGAGATGGCCACACGTATCTCGCTCTGGCTAGGAGGTGGACACCATCGTCATGGATTGGAGCGGGGTCTTCTGGAATGGTGTCAGTATCCAGTAAATTTCTAAAGTGATCTCTCCATATCTTCAGAACGTTATCCGGGTCCGTCACTAGCTGACCATCGCTGTCCTTGCAGGAGGGCAACCCTGTTCCACGCATTCTAGCTTTAACTCTCTTGTAGAATTTTCGGGCTTCCCTTCTACTTCGGAGCAACTCAGTGCACTCATCCTGCCTCTTCTTCAGCTCCTTTTTTCTTCTAAAAAGACGAGTTGCCTCTCGTCTCTTCTCCCTGTGCCGTTCACGAACGACTCGCGTTGCCATTGGCTGCAGTTTTGCCATGTATGCAGCATCCGTCTCTCTCGTGGCATTGCGACATTCTTGAGACGGCTTTGAGTACCCAAGTACGCTTCTCGCAGTCCGTTCTATGGAGTCGGCTATATATTGCCACTGCGAGGTTATATTATCAGGGGTTGGAGCATTCCGCAGCAGTTGAGTTAGGTGGTTGGAGTAGGCGTCCGCTACCTCTGTGGTCCGCAGTTTACCGATGTCCACCTTTCGTTGTGCCTGGTTACGTACGTTTTTCGCCGTGCTTAGCCTTGTGCGTATCTTAACTGCGGTAAGGAAGTGATCGGTGTCAATGTTCGCACCCCTGATCACTTGTACGTCCAGAACACTCGATGCGTGCCTTCCATCGACTACCACGTGATCTACCTGATTCCTCGTCAAATGATCTGGAGATAGCCATGTTGTCTTATGAATATTTCCAACGTCAAATCTAGTACTGCTAACTATCATATTCCATGCCGCAGAGAAATCAATCAGTCTGATGCCATTGTTCGACGTTTCGGTGTGCAGACTGAATTTTCCGATGGTAGGCTCAAATGCGGTTTCCCTGCCTATTTTAGCATTAAAATCGCCTAGTACAATTTTAATGTCATGGCTGGGGCTACGGTCATATACATTTTCTAGGCTCTCGTAGAACTCGTCTTTGTCCTAATCGCTATTCTCTTCTGTCGGAGCATGGGCACATATAATTGTTATGCGGAAAAACTTAGTTTTGACTCTTATGGTGGCTATACGTTCACACACCGGGTTGAACCTTGAGACTAGGTGTCGCAGTCTCTTGCCAACCACAAATCCACAACCAAACTCGTGCTTGTCCGCATGGCCACTATAGTAGATGTCGCACGTCTTCTTGCGCTAGCACCCGTGTTCCGTCCACAGGATTACCTGTAAAGCGGTTATGTCAGCCTTGTATTTTTCGAGGACTTCCGCCAGTTGGATGGAGGCACCTGGTCTATACAGTGTTCTAACATTCCAGGTGCATATCCTCAAATCATGGTCCTTAATTCGTTTGCGGTGGTCGTCAACATTTTGGGGGGTCCGTTTTATTCTTATCTTACTTCTTTTCATTACAATCGGTTATACGTGAGTGGCGGGTTGCAAGCCCAGCGCACCACGTCGCAGTTTTCTCCTCCTGCCAGGATTTTATTGCAGCCGCCCATTCTGGGTCAGACGCTGACCAGGGTACCGCTCACTCTGAGCTGACGTGCCTGGGTTTTAGGTTTCGCTCCTCACAGTTAGCCGTGCTCTGACGGGTGTCAGAAGCACGTTTCCAGGCGTCACCACGTGGAGGTACTCCGTCCGCAGTAGTACTACGAATACGGAGCTCTGTGAGTAGACTTGAAGTGCAATTGGCAAGTTAAACCGATCAGAAGCTTTACCTTGCATCACACTCCCGACGTGTTGTCAAGTTACATGCCATAATAATTTAATATCGGTTTGAAGTTAGTAACTATCGTTTAGGGGGATATGTTACGTTTTAGGCTCTTTTGTTCGACATAACATAAATACTATATGGTGGCGTATGGCTATCATAAGTATTATTCCACGTAACTCATACGCCACGGAGTACAACAGTTTTATTGTAACTGCTACAAAATAAACCCAGTTCAAAAGCATGTAATGAATGGAAAAGTGAGACTGTTGCTTATGTAGGGAAACGTTTTATTTTTTTTTAATTTGTTTCAGCTAAATCGGACTAGTGGTTCTCGAGTTATGTCAAACAAAAGTGCCTATTACGTGAAAAATTCCCCTATACGATACTTACTAACTTTAATTCGATATTAAGTTATTATGGCATGTAACTTGACAAAACGAATGATGCCGAACTTCTTCTTTTTGGGGCTACTTTCATGTGCAGGTCTTAGAATTGAGTCCCAAAATCAATGAGCTGAAAAATGTTGTACTGTGTAGGTCATTTTATATGGGAGGTACTACAAGAACGATATTAACAATTCTGGTGAACACGATAACTGGGGTACTTCTTAATGAACTCAAATATGTTCAAAATGACTTAAATCATTGAAAACCCTATTATGTTGCTTCCCAGTAGGAAGTGTCTGCAAGACATCCTCAAGGATAGGTACATGACCATAGTAAATCGTTCATGACATTTAGGGGACCGTCCATACAAATCGTCGACGAAATTTTCATACAAGTGTCCGCTTTGTTATGCACGACCTGATGAGCGACAATGTCGATCAAATTTTCGTTGATGCCTATACAAGCGACCTGTCGCCCACACAATCATGCACGACCTGATGGGTGACAATGTCGGTCAGTTTGTCGTCAACCGAGTGGTTTGACGACAAGTACAACAATATTTCACATGTTTCTTCCTTAGATTTTGTTAATTGTGTTGGATGTACGACAACATTAGTATTGTGTCGGTCAGTTTGTCGTCAACTGAGTGTTTTGACGACAAGTACATACATTTTTCACATTTTGTCTTGAGGAAAGCGTTGACGATAAAGTCGTGTATGACGGAACTTCCTACGGGGTTACTGTATGTTGATAAACTTTAGGCTAAGTTAGGTTGTGGACAATTGTAATCTGGTAAAAAAAAAACAGATAACACTACACACCGAGATTTGTTGATTCATTGTGATTGTCCGATGGAAAAAGAAGAAAGTTAAAGGGAGGTGAAAGAAGTAGTGAGGGAAGAGATAAAGAGAGAGAGGAGAAAATCGTTTTAACCCCAATCGTCATCTTGGGGAGCGAGAGATACTCTATGTCTTCTATATAACTTGTCCCTAAGTATCCTAGCCTCCTACGGGCTAGAGCAGGAAAGCTACAAAGAAGGGGCCTTTTCGAAATTGCAACACTGCGCTGTATGTACTGCGCATAGCATTCGTAATTACAACGTCCGGCAACACTGCAAGCGTCAGATGTTCTAAATAGCAACAATCAAACATATGTTGTGCAAACGTATTAAAAACGCGCAGTATTAAAATGGCTGATGCAGTGAATGTGTAAATTTGGTAATTATTTATATTTGCTGTATTAACTTAACTATTTTAAACGATTTTATGAAAGTGATCAAAAAAAATCATCCGGATATTGTTTGATGACTTTAAAATATTCCAAAACTTTGGACTTCTTCCATTCTTCCTGCATATTTTTTGCAGTAATAAATTTATCTTTTTATACTTCAAAGCTTTTTTCTGCAAATTACACATCTTTGACTCGCTTGGAGTATAATCTTATTCACAAATTAAATTTATTATATACTTTTCAATTTGCAATGTTTTCGCGTTTTAAATTACAAACAAAATAATCAACAAACAAGCATCTGCAACAGCTGACCTGCACCAACAGCGTCAACTAATCAGTGTTACACAACAAATGCAGTGCAGTGTTGCAATTCCGAAAAGGCCCAAGATGATCTATAATCTCGGGCTCCTCCTCGTTACCACACACATGGCAGTAGTCCGGTGTGCCTGATATTGCAATGGCCTATTAGAATTCCAAAGGCCAGTCTCAGATCACTGCTGCACAGGCCAAGCATGTGCATCGATCGGAATCTGCTATATTCGGGCCACAGCGATTTTGCGGTTATACGGTCGGTTCTGAAGAAAAATGTAGCAAATGGGCAAGTGAACATCTTCCAGAGAGTCGTGATCAGACAAAGTACAGCCTCATCTGGCCAATAGGTCTGCTAATTCGTTACCAGGAATCTCGCGATGTCCTGAAACCCAACATAGGCTGACATCTGCCCTTTAGTCCCTTCAACTTCTCCTTATAGTTCCTCGCCAACTTTGATTTACACAATGAAGTATTAAACGGACACTCAGAGTGTGCTGCAAATATGGAGGGAATACTTTCGGTCTCTCCTCGTTCCCAAAGGCAGCATATGTGACGAAATCACACCAATCATAGACGACGGAGTAGAATGTCCACCACCGAGTCAAAACGAGATCAGCTGCGTGAGCCGATGGACCACCGGCAGTGCTTTTGAAAGCCGGCGACGATGAGCTGGTAGCATGCATGCACCAGCTCATAAACACGATTTGGCTCAGGGAGTGCATGCCCGATGATTGGAATCTGAATGTTTTATGTCATGTGCTTAAAAAAAGCGATCCAAGTGTGTGTGTAGCAACTATCGCGGGACTAGCCCTATACCCATCGCATACAAGGCCCTGTCTAGTGTGTTTTATGAAAGTTTAAAGCCTATTTTGGCGAACCTCATAGGACCTTATCAGTGTCAGCTGATTTGAGCATATATTTTTGTTAATGTGCATATATTTGCTGCCGAAATTTTGACAGCTTATGACTCGAAAACATGAATTTGTTGCAGTTGTTCTGCTGTTGTTGTAATGATGCCACCACCTTATAGTGGATACATCTTGCCCGCAAAGCTAATTCGACTTTGCGGGATGACACTGACTGACACGAAATCTTCAGTGAAAATTGGCACAAATCTAACAGAGCCATTTACCACCAAGCAAGGCTTCAGACAAGGCGATAGTCTGTCATGCGATCTCTTTAATATCATAATGGAGATGATCATGCGGAAGTCTGCAGTAAACAGGAATGGTACCATCTTCAACAAAAGCCACATGTTGCTCGCCTATGCTGATGATATAGATATCATTGGACGGACGTGGATTGCGAGATGTTACTGCGGCTTTTTCGAGCATTGAGAAGCAGTCGGCAGAAGTGGGTCTGGTGATTAATGGGACAAAACTAAGTTATCTGTTTCGACGAACAATGAGATTACTCGTTTGGGACGCTGCGTGATCGTTGACAACTATAACTTTAAAGTGGGAGATGATTTTGTCTACCTCGGCTCCGCCATAAACAAAAATAATAATGTCAGCCTGGAAATCAAGAGACGAGTATTGATCGCAATCCGCTGCTACTATGCGCTGAGCAAGCGTTTTAATGATAAAGCCCTCTCTCGGCAAACGAAGTTCCAACTCTACCAGACACTGATCCTGCCTGTTTTACTCTACAGCGCAGACACCTGGGTAATGACGCAGGCGGATCAATCTATTCTGGGACTTTCGAGAGGAAAATACTACGCAAAATCGTTAACGGTGAGTAACGTCGTCGAATAGGTCATGAGCTGTACAACGACATCGACGTAGTCAAGTGCGTTCAAATAGACCGAATGCGCTGGCTTGGACACGTTGTACGAATGGACAAAAACGCTCCGGCTCGAAACGTCTTCGGCAATAAACTCCATGGTTGGCGCCGATGTTTGGACCAGGTAAAAGAGCTAAGATTGGTGTGACGAACTATCTACGGAACGTAAAAGACCGAAGCGCTTGAAATACCTTCGGCTGCTTATACATAAATTTCTGTAGTTCCTGCCATTAAAGAAGAAGAATTTTAAGCCATAGCTATAATTCTGACAAAAAATTAAATCAGAAATCATCAATGGTTCTTGAGTTGCAGTTGAAAAACTAAGTGAACAAACAAGATATGGAAATCTTGTTCATAAAAAATATTCCATACTGGCCTTGTGCGTCCATCAGGGTCTTTGATTGACTGTTGCACTGTGTTATAGAAATGTGAAATGGAAATAAAAATGTATTTATTTCTCTGTAGATAGGTGATATGAGTGGATAGCGTATAAATCAGCGTATCTTTTAACTATTGGATTTAAATTATTTCTCAATAAAACAAAAATATGTGTAGTCTAAATAAAACAGTGATGAAATTGTTATAGTTGTTCGGTTGAAGATCATTATTATTGTCGCTAACAGAATTTTGTTTTACAAGTGTTGTTTGAAATGAATTATGTTGACAGCTGGCAGGGCGGATAGCTATTTCGATAGTTGTTAAACTATCATCATCAGCACCCTTTGCTGTGCCTTCTTCACACATTATCACAACCTTCAGTGTTAAAAGCTTGAAGAAACCATCGAGAAGCCCAAACACACCGGTGCGAAAATGGCATCAACAAAGACCACACGTCAGCATAATCCACACAAGCTCTTGTTTACGCATTGTCCATGGGACAAAATAGCATACAATTGTTTTTGGCAAAAGCGCCAACCCAGTGTACCTCCCGTGTATGTTTACCTCTTGTTTGTTATTGTTGATCTGTACAGAATATCGAAATAGAACTATCGAAAAAGCTATCGAAATTCGCCCTGCCAGCTGCGCTTATAAAACAAAACTCTATTAGCGATAATAGAAATGATCTTCAACCGAACAATGAAAAATAAATTTATAATTCTGTACAGATGAAAAGAAACAAACAAGAAAGAAAAAATAATACATTTATAATTTAGTGTTTATTTTCGAACCACCCTATTTGTAATACAGATATGTAAAAAGAAAAAAAAACACTGCCAAGTAACTCAAAACTCTATTGACAATTAAAAAAAAACGTTCAAAATATTTGTTTAATGAACACAATAATTACAAAAAAACTATATATACAAGGATATTAGTGCTAAGAAAATCCTAATATATTGCAAAAAATTCTCAACTGTTGATAAGTTGAATGAAAATTTCCCAAATTTTTTAGTGTATTTAGTAAAGAAAACATAAAAACAAAAATTTTATAATGAATTCGCAGAATGCACAAAACAGCCCACCGGCAGACTGTGGCTGTACATCGCCTCGACCGAACGAATCTGCATCGGAGGCTTGTGGTCATACCGAGAGAACGGAAATGTGTGGAAAGTAAGGCAGAAGCTAAAGAGTTTTTTTTTTCGCATAAAAGATTTTTATAACGTTTGTTATTTTCTTTAGACAAAAATTGGAACCACAAAATAAAAAGCAATTGATTTGCAGCGCTAGGAATTGTCAAATATTTGGCGTTCACGATACTGAACCAATGCCAGATTATCCATGTCCAGCAAGACGTAAGTATGGATTTTAGATCTTATATGAGGGTGTTTATTTGAGTCTGCCCCAATCCGAATTATGGTTTGTAAATTAGGTGTAAAGCGTTTTTAACTATAATTTTGGCTATCACACTAGGAAACGATTGTCTTATTGGGTGCAAGTGAATTTTTAATTTGAAATATGAACTTTACAAAGATATTTTTAAAATAAATCTGACAGCTATTGTTGTTAAACTATATTTTCGGTCGACAGTTATAAACACTCAATTTTTAAAAAAAGGCCAGCGCTTTTAGGGTCATGAATTGAATTTCACTAGGAATTAATTTTTCCAGGGTACAGAATCCTATTCTGAAGAGTCGGAGAAGAAGAGAAATTTCAGGTATTCAAAGTCAGCTGTTTTGACCTAGAATATAAAATATATTCTTCTTATTCTTTAATGGCAGCAACAACAGAAATTTATCCATCAGTAGCCGCACGCAAGGTGTATTTAATAAGGTGACCGCACTAGTCAGCTGATTTGAACTTTTTTTCATTCGAATTGGCCGCACGTAGAAAAGTATTCCAGCGCTTCGGTCTTTTGCGCTCCGTAGATAGTTCGTCACACCAAGCTCAGTTAACAGCTGTTTTACCTGGTCCATTCATCGGAGTTTTGGTCGCCGCCTCCTGCGCCGCCTATCGAGTTTATTGCCGAAGACTTTTCGAGCCGGAGCGTTTTCGTCCATTCGACGACGGTACTCGCCGTTAACGATGATGGGTCGAAATATTTTGCGTAGTATTTTTCTCTCAAAGACTCCCAAAATAGATTGATCCGCTTGTGTCATTACCCAAGATTCTGCGCTGTAGAGCAAGACAGGTAGGATCAGAGTCTGGTAGAGTTGGATCTTTGTTCTTCGAGAGAGCGCTTTGTCGTTAAATCGCTTGTTTAGCGCATAGTAGCAGCGGTTTGCGATCAATACTCGTCCCTTGATTTCCAGACTTACATTATTTTTGTTTGTTTACGGCGGAGCCAAGGTAGACAAAATCATCTACCACTTCAAAGTTATAGTTGTCAACGTTCATGCAGCGTCTCAGACGAGTGGACTCTTTGTTCGTTGAAACAAATAACTTGGTTTGGTCTTGTTTATCACCAGACCCACTTCAGACGACTGCTTTTCAATGCTCGAAAAAGCCGCAGTAACATCTCGCAATCCACGTGCAATGATATCTATATCATCAGCATACAAGGGCAACATGTGACTTGTTGAAGATGGTACCATTCCTATTTACTGCAGCCTTTCGCATGATCATCTCCATTACGATGTTAAAGAGATCGCAGGACAGACTACCGCCTTGTCTAAAGTCTCGACCGGTAGAAAATGGCTCTGACAGATTTTTGTCAATTTTCACTGAAGACTTTGTGTCAGTCAGTGTCATCCCCCAAAGTCGAATTAGTTTTGCGGGGATACCAAACTCAGCCATAGAATCCAACAATTTCTGTCGTATCGGACTGTCGAATGCAGCTTTGTAATCGATGAACAGATGGTAGGTGTCGATCTGCATTTCTTGGGTCTTCTCCAGGATTTGACGTTGTGTGAATATTTGGTAGGTCGTGGATTTACCAGGCCTAAAGCCACACTGATAATTCCAATCAAGTTCGCCAGAATGGGCTTTAACACACTAACTCACTAGACAGGACCTTGTAGCACGGGACATAGGTCACTCAGATTCCAGGGCATGCAAATAGTGTTTATGAGCTGGTGCATGCATGTTACCAGCTCACTGACACGAAGTCTTCAGTGAAAATTGGCAAAAATCTGTCAGAGCCATTTTCTACCACGCGAGGCTTTACACAGTGTTATCCCGCAAAGTCGAATTAGTTTCGAGAGGATACCAAACTCAGTTATAGCATCCAACAATTTCTGTCGTATCAGACTGTCGAATGCAGCTTTGTAATCGATGAACAGATGGTAGGTGTCGATCTGCATTTCTTGGGTTTTCTCCAGGATTTGTCGTTGTGTGAATATCTGGTCGGTCGTGGATTTACCAGCACGGACCTTGTAGCACGGGACTTAGGTCACTCAGATTCCAATCATCGGGCATGTACTCCCTGAGCCAAATCGTGTTTATGAGCTGGTGCATGCATGTTACCAGCTCATCTTGCCGACTTTAAGAGCTCGGCCAGCAGTCCATCGGCTTCCGCAGCTTTATTATTTTTAAGCCGTGCAATTGCCGTGCTGAAAGTGTTCCCTCCATATTTGCAGCACACTCTGCGTATCTGTGAATAGATTCCCATCCTTGTTTTTTCGCTTAAATAGCTGTCTCGCCTGTTTTACTGTCTCCTTGTGCCGTTTGCTAAACACCACGTATTACAATTGACTGTAGCGTTGCCCTATAAGCAACCTCATATGCTAAGCGACATTCTTCATCGTACCAGGATTCGTATGAGCGCCGTTTTCACGGTTGTTGCGACGTTTGCCATGGAATGCGCAATATGCTGCCACTGTGTATCGGGAACGTCAGAAGTAAAGGCGTTGTGTCGTAGAAGTTGGGAGAGCTGGTTGAAGTAGGCAGTGGCTATCTCTAGGTTTTGCAGCTTCGCGATGCCCAGTTTTCTTTGTGTTTGGTTACGTGAGTTTTTCGCTCTGCTCAATCTTGTGCGCACCATTGTTGTTTATTAAACTAAAATCATATTTACTAAAAAATCCAAACCTTTTTCTCTCTCTCCCTCTCTCTTTCTCATCTTAAACAGGTATCAAAGCCAAAGATCCCAATAAAAATTCCCTTGGCTCTCCTGTGGGCATGGTTGCTTCGAATGTTAATTTCAAAACGGAAGGTAAACCCTCCGACATTGCCATGGCCCGCTACGCCACCTATTTGAAAGCATTCGCCCGTCTACATCTAAATCCAGAAACTATGTGGACCCCTACATTGATTGACCAACTGATGCGAGAGGGACTGGCTTTGCTTTCGGCCTCGGATAAAGAAGAAAACAAGCTAGATTCCCCCGTTGACATTTATACGGCAAATGAAAAACGAATTTTGAGAGAATTCGAAATGTCCGGCTGCCAGTTTCAGGTGGAACTGATGAAGAAATTTAAATTAAAAACGTCTGCTTCGGCCGAAACAGGAGCAAAAGGTGATGGGAATAGTGACGAGGTCACATTGAACAATTTAAAACCGGCCTTGAGAGCATTCTTCCGCCAATATAAATATTGTTTGGTATCCATGGGCACTTTGTACTCTATGGTGTGGCACTCGAGAGGTTTCTACTTCGTGTTGGATGTTTGTGGCCGAAAGCTGCCAAATTTCTATTCGGATCGCGAAAAAGGTGTGGCCATGCTTATCTGTTTGAAGACGTTGGAAAATGTACGACACTTGCTAATTGGTTTGACCAATATACCTAAAGTGGACTTTTGTGCTTTGCGTGAAATGAAGTTAGTGAAAGTAGTGACCCCTACGGGGGGAGCAGTGCAGCGAGATTACGGTACACGTTACCATCAATACGAGATAATTAACGATGACTATGCCTACCTTAAGGCCTCGTTGCACTTAACTTTGAATAAGGCCGATTTGTTAAGGAACCGCAGTGCTTTGCCAGTGGGCGTGGCCGCAATTGTGGCCTCGAAAATTGACCACCCGGCTACCTGGAACACAAAAATGCTCGATAAGGTTATTTGCTTTGGAGTAAATTTCTGTCAGGCCTGTTGGGCCAAATGCATTGCAAATGACCCCGTCGATGTGGAAGAATTTCCCTCCCTCTTTAACATGGGTCAGTTTAGAGTTAACACCGAGTTGATACCCCGCAAATACGAGGGCATATGGCACTGTGTGCCCGGCTATAGATTCAGCGAGTTGGCTCGCATCTTAGGCAAAGCATTTGAGGCCGGCGATAACAAGCTTTTACTTCAAATCAATTATCAAATGTACGGCATTTGGAAGAAGCAAGGCTTCATTTACCTAATCGATCCCTATCGCCACCGCGTGCTGGGAAAGCCTGGCGAACCCGAAGTGTATGAGGAAATGGAGAAAACGGCCAGCATACGTATGTTCCGCTCGTTTGAGGTTTTCATGAATACATTAAATCACATATTGCTCGATTCAAATCGAACCAGTAAATTCTATGTACACACCCTCAAAATCAAAAGCATCCAGTTCAGGGATAGGGACCCGTTATCGCCTGACGAAGAAGCCAAATTGGGCGTCGATGGGGATGTCAGATCGTTAAATGAACACATATGTTTCGAAGAATCGGAAGAATTGTGCCAGAAGGCTTTGGCCGACATTAGTGACTACGAAGACGATGACCTACGCTCTGATGTCGATGAACTAGAGCTGAAAACCTCCTCAAGTGAGGCCGAAGAGGGACTGGAAGAAGAAGAGGGTGGAGCTGGTGGCGCCGAAGAGGAATTGGAGGGTTTGGAGTCCTCTTCAAGTGGCGAAGATGAGGGCAAGAAGGGAAAAGGTGGCAAAGCTGGAAAAGGTGGCAAGGGAGGTAAATCGAAAAAGGGTGGCAAGGGCGGTAAAGGCGACAAAGGGAAACCAGGTAAAGGTGGTGGTCGCAAAGGATCAGAAGCCGGCGATTCGATAGATGTACCCGACAGGAAAAAAGCGGGTGCAATTTCAAATGAAGATGAGGCCAAGAAAAAAGGAATAGGCGCCACGGGCACCACGGATAAAAATAAAGACATTAATAAAGGCAAAGGGGAAGACGAAATAGCAAAGAAAAAAACTGAAGATGATGAAGCTCGTACTAAAAAGCAAGCAGCGGAAGAAGATAAAGTCAAATCTAATAAAGACAGCACGACATTTAGTGTAGATAAGTCTGGCAAGGCCGGAAACGATTTGAAAGGAAATGAAAGCGACAAAAAAATGGAAGAAGCAAAACTGAAAACGAGCTTAGGCTTAGACAAAACAGGCTTAGCAGGTGATAATAAAGATAAAAACAAGGATAGCAATCAAATAAGGGGCAATGGCAAAGATACGGACCATGATAATAATAAGGACAAGGATAAGTCAAAGGATAACGCTAAAGATTTCGGCAAAGGACAACTCGATGGGAAACTTCAGCAATCAGCTGAAAATGCCAAAGAAACGGAAAAGATAACCAGCATTGAAAAATACATTGAAGGAGATAGGGATAAACAAAAGGAAACGGATAAATCAAAAGATAGCAAAATACTAGAAAAGCTCAAAACCCACTTGTCTGAAAGAGACAAAAACCTCAACGCTGATAGTCGCCAACGACAACGTCGTAAACTCAGTCATAAAGATGGCGCTGAAGCTGATGACGAGAACGAAGATGATTTCTTCAAAGATGTCAAACGTTTCTGTGCCGGTCCCAATCCAAATCGCTATCCTGGCTACTTCAAGTGCCCTCTCGATATGGCCGTGGTGGGTTCCGAAAGTGGCAGCTATGATAGCTTGTGTAAACTTTTGCAAGCCGGTTTTCGTCGTGCCGATCGTATTCTGACAATGACGCCCTGGGGCAACTTTGTGCTATTCCGTTGCATGGGCAACAACAAACAAGAAGCTGCTGCACACTATTACCTATTTGACGGCTGTACGTGCAACGTCAATCGTTTCCGCCATTTAGATTTGAGCATTGGTACAGCGGGTCTGTTGTGTTTTAAGCATATGCACGATACCATTGAGTATATGCGGCGTATACGCAAAATACGATCGAAGGAAAATCGGCGTCAAAAGATGACAGCTGACGAGATATGTTGGCAGTATTGTGGGTAGTGCAGTCTAAAGTAAGGAGTGAAATCGTGCGATAATGTGGTAAAGGTATTTTTTTTTTGGCACTATTGGTTGCATATATCTTTAGAGCATAAATGTAAATATTTAAAATTTTTTGTGTATTGTATATATATGTATATTTTTTGAATATAAAGTTTTGTATAAATAAAACAAGTATTTGTGGATGATTTTCAATAATGCAGAGTGGGATATTTTGCGGACTTACAGCAAACATTGTTTTGGACTAAGCATATACTAGGATTTTGGAGATCGTTACATACCATAAAAAGATAAGGACATGAGTCTGAAATACCCCAAATACCTAGTTGTTATGAAAGCACGTCTGGAGGCTCCAATCGGCCATGCCGATACCAGACTTGGATGCGATCGGCCAATGACCGGTCTATCTTAAATTTTACTGGTTACAGAAACCGAAACAAATATAAACCAAAACGTTGACTTTTAGCTTTAAATTAAGGACATAGAATGTTTAAACGCAAGATTAGCCCATATATACAAGGATTTCACGAATTACTCGGGCAAGTCAAGTGGACTCCCTAGATCCAGCGGAGTAGGTTTCTTAATTACTAAAGAACTATGAGTGCTGTTATTAATGGCAGTCGTATTCAGTTAGAATTATATCTATTCGCAATGCGCACAAAATATTACGTGCTCCAATGGTATGCCCCCACGGAAGTGCCCGAATCTGGAGAGAATTTATCTACGGAAACTGTGCGAATCAGCTGTTTATCGCATAAAAACTAAACGAACGATAACGTTCCACAAAATGACATGGTTCATTACTGGATCACCGCCTGCTTGTAGGGAAGGTACCTCTAAAAATATCTGCAATCCGGAGGCAAAAAACACAGTCTCTGTTAAGACGATATGACGTAGCCAAACTTAAGTCCACTCATGTACGCGAAATCTACATCGATTTTTTAAAGGACCCGGTAATGGAATGGCGTCATAAACGCTGTTCGAATTAGAGTCTTAAAATCGATCGTATGCCGCTGTCGATACACATAGGAGTGAAGATGGAACCTAGATCGCCGATGCTATGGTTTCACTCAAGATCGGCAAGGCACTAGATGTAGACAACATCTAGCTCCGGCGCCATTTGAGTTTTTTCGTTGCAAAAATCATAACTTTTGAACACAAACGAGGTAATCACAAAATTTTAAAAGCTTATGAAAGACAACTGATCAGCCTATGAAATGAGTATCTGGAAAGGGTTCAACGCCTCTGAGGTGCCTACTTATGGGTTAGCAAAGTTGAAATTTGTGGAAAATTTAATGCTATGGGAAGTACAGTTAAATATTTTTTACAATTTTAATGTTTTTAATGATTAAAAATTATTCTAAAAAAATGCTCAATACATTTTAAAGTTAATTATAATTTTATACTTTATTTATTTAATTTTATTTGCTATTTTTATTCGGAACGATGTCTTTTTTAAAAATTTTACCTGATTTTAATAGATTTTTTTTAAACCTCTGTAATTTTTTGGTTTATGAATAAAAATACATACGGTAAAAGAGAAAATTGCATGGAATTTAAAAGACTTTTTTTCGTTACGAACAATTCTGACTTAGGGGGTAGAAACCGAGGTTCCGGAAGAAACTTCTAGAACATGACGTCGGAGTCAAAAGTAATCAGAGAAGAAAATGTAGCTACTGACATTCTAAGATGAATTTGTCTTTAAACTGTCTTTCATTCTAGGGGGTGACCGCCACAACTTTTTTGTACGAAGTGCGACCTACCTTACTGTACATGTATTAATTTAGTAATAATATTTAAAATCAATACTACAAAATGAGAAACATTATTAAATATTACTTTTGAATGAATACGCGGATTAGACGGCTTTTAATTTCAAATGTTCGTCACTTGCGCATTTACAGCATTTGAGAATTGCTTGAGAAAAAATGCAAAATTTAGATTTGATTTTGAAAATTTTCAATATCATCTTCTCAACGCTTTATTTTTACACTTTAGAGGATCTCTATTAAATTTCTATGTGATTTTGCTTATTTCGATAGATTTTTTAGGGATGATCTTATCTTATCAGCTTCTTTATTGCACTATCTTTTGCACTTTAGAGAATTTCTTTTCTATTTGTCCAAGTATCGCATTGTAACGCCCTTTCTTATTACTTTCGATTTACAGATAAACACAAATACATACATACATGCAAAATATTTGTTTTTGAAAAATCGATAACGATCGCGACACACTTTGGAGAACAAAATAACATGCTTGGTGTGAATATTTTGAGCTCATACTTTTGTTTCAATAAAACTTTGATTTGGAAAACAATTTTCAGCCACGTAATTATAAAGATCATGGAGTACTGATAAAAAAAAACGATGTTTTAGTTACAAAAACTCGACATTACAACATGTTTATTATCAAATAGAAATTTTACCATTAATAGAACTTATTTTGTTATTATTTTACTATTTTTTATTCATTTCTGGTTCATTGAATGGTTACATAAGATGTGTGCACTTATAATATGGATATGTTAACATTTAATACTCAAAAGAAAATGACATTAAAAATTTCTAAGAACGATCAAATATAAACTTTCACTTTGCTGACCGATTTTTCACAATTAAAATTGAGATTAGCTAAAAAAACATTATATTATACAAATTTTGGCATAAAGTGAGAAAAAATCATTTGATTATTGACATTATATTTTCGATCCCGCTGGACCTTTCTGTGGAAATTCCCATACCAAAATTGCAAGAAGAGCATTTGAAAGAAAATTTAAATATTCTAAAAAAATCACCTTACAAATCCTTTTATAAGAATAGTAAAAAACAGAAAACCTAATAATTTCAAGTAAACTTAAAAAGTTTTTTGTTAGACAATTTAAATCTAAGGAAGATCAATGCCAAATTGAAAAATATTTCCAAAAAAAATATTTTTTGAATCTTTAACAACAAAAAAAATAAAACAAAAAATTTTCTTAATATTTAACAAGCAATTTCGAAAAAGTATTGACAATGTATTAAAAAAATAAATAGGGTTTTTCTCATAAGCGACAGCTATATAGCATAAAATTGTTTTATTTTTTTTTTAATTTTAATATTTATTTCGAATAATTACTTAGAACACTTATATTACCGAAAAAATAAAGTAATTCTTGTTTATTTATAAAAAAAAAAAACAATTTTGCAATTTAGAATTTTTTCTTAAAAATTTTATGTACAACAAATTCAAAAAAAAATATTTATATTTGTAGTGTCCCTCTACATATTTACTTTGTTTCATAAATTGTATTCAACTTTGTTTTCTTTGTTTCAATTTTCAATATTGTCAATTTAAATAAGCTACCAACTTCATATTCATTAATATTTTTATAATATACTAGCGGACCCGGCGAACTTCGTCTCGCTCCAATTTTATGCCTTTAGATAAACTCAGTAGAGAATGTTTGATAAACAAAGTTTTTCGATTAGTTTTCCGCCGCAAAAACAAACAACGAAGTCGGTTCTCCAAAACTCGAAAAGGCAACATTCAACTGACCGCACGTAAAACAGGGAAATTCTAGATTAATCTCACATACTTCCAACGATTGGCCTTGCGATTTATTGATTGTCGTCGGGGAATTGGAATGGATGATCAGTTGGAATTATCAGGTTGGAATTATATAATCAGATTCTTAACCGACAACCGCTTACCGTTGCACAATTTCGGTTGATTCAGATTCCGCAATATGTTTATGATCGATCCTACCTTTATCTGTAAATTATGCGGCATATTATGCGAGTGGAAAATTCGGTCGGATTGTTGGTCGCTTCATTCTCTACGGTCACGCTGTAAACAGATTTGTACGAATGCAGTTCTCAAGGGATTTAACTTTCTAATTTTAAATTCTACCTATTGATGTCTTTATTCTTCTCTGCTAGTAACACACTGCCGTAAATTCCAATCGAGGTTTTCATAAATTTGTGCAATGTCATGTGTTACTTTTCCAACGATGTGAACTGGAAAAATTTGCAGGTAATGATATCAATTCAGTCGAAACATCAAACCGAATTTGGCCATTGCCAAGCGCTAGTAGTTGTTTCGGGAATTCAGCAGAAGATGGGAGGTTCTGGAATGAGCCCCTAATTATTTGGTCAATTACAACTTCTTCACATTGACGACGTTTTCAAGCATGGTTTTTTGTAAATGAGCAGCATTAGAAGTGGAATTTGCAGTTTGAATGCCTTCCAACAATGTGGAAGCTATGCCAGAGGATGCAGCGTCTAAGGGTTTTTGAGATCTTGACCAAATTGTTGCCGGAATCAACAAAAAATGTCTTGGCTGTCCCACTCGGAGCATCGAGAAAGTAAATGCCTCCAGTTTCATCGTGAATCGTACACGTTCTTGTACTCGGTATTTAACAGCGTCACATTTGTTCGAACTCTTCCGGACAGCTCATCTAGATTATAGTCTTGCTCCCGTTAAAATTCGAGATCATATGCATCTTGCATCGAACGATTTGACACTGGCATTCCCAATGTCGACAGCAGATTGCCGCACATCCCGTCGGGTTCGACGGATTTTTTATTTATATATTATTTTTCTCGTTACCAACCAACATTTAACCGAAATTTTCCACCTAGACATCGTTCAAAACCATCAAATCATGCGAAAATTATAAAATTTTGTCAATAAAAAAACACAATTTTTTTGGACTTTTCCGGAATTTTCCGAGTTTTTCCCTTAGAATTTTCTATTTTTTCATTCGAAAAGCCTTTCCGTAACAACTGCACACAAAATTCCATACAAAAAACCAATTTTCGATTTTTCCCGACTTTTTCGAAGGATTTTCCCAAAATTATCTTGCATAAAACCCTCATACGAATTACGAACAATTGAATAAACATTTGGCAAAATGAGCCAGCCGTTCTCTCTTGATGAATTACTACACACCGTTTACACCGTTTTTATACATATAGATTTCACAATAAACCGAATTTTTCCAAGCAGCACAACGAATTTTCCACCTTTACTTCGTCTAAAATCATCAAATCAAGTGATACAATTAGAGTATACAAACATTCGACTTTTTGGAAAAACCGGTTTCTTCTATTTTTCCATTCGAAAAGTCATTTCGGAATAATTATCCGAAATTTTCACATTTACATCATTCAAAATTATCAAAACACAATACAATGTAAAATTTCGTCGAAAAAAAATTCAAATTTTTGGAATTTTTCCAACCAAAATTTTCTGTTTATTCAATCGGAAAGCCACTACGGAACAATTGCACACAAAAAGTTATACAAAAACTCAATTTGCGATGCAAAATGTTGCCGATAAAATCCAAATTTTTCGAGTTTTTCCGAGTTTTCCACCGAGAATTTTTCTATGTTTCCATTCGGAATAATTATCCAAAATTGTTCACTGTTACATCGTCCAAAATTATCAAATCATACGATAATATGCAAAATTTCGTCTAACAACGAACTCAAACTTTTTGAATTTTTCCGGAATTTTCCGCATTTTTCAACAAAAATTTTCCATTTTTTTATTCGAAAAGCCATTCTGTAACAATTGCACACAAAATTCCATACAAAAAGGCAATTTTCGATTTTTCCAATTTTCCGACTTTTCCGGAAGATTTTCCCAAATTTTTTTTTTCACATAAACCTGCTCCTGGCACCAACGAACAACTGAAAAAAAGTTTGAGCAAAATCGGCCCAGCCGTTCTCAATTGTTGAATTACTATACATTTTTGCCACCATTTTTATATATATAGATTGAAGATGTTTTTGCGCAAAAAAAATCATTTTTAAACTTTCAAAAACTTGTTTAGAGAAAAAACAAATACTTATAAAAACGGCACAAAAAAATGCCTGAGAAGCAAATCACAGCCCTCCAAAATACTTAAGATACACAAAAAACATGGTCTGACCATTGGCGCCCCGACCCAACATACGTAACTACCTAAAAGTGAGTACATAACTACATATATACTAACTAAGCTATTTTTAAATCTCTACGGTAATTTTGGACCTTAGATTTTTTCAAATAATTTTTTGCTTTTGGTGTGCAAATTTTTATATAATTTTGAGTCTTAAAAACAGGCATTTTATAACAGTTTAAAAAATAGTTTTTTATAAAAAATAAGTTTTTAAAAAAAAAATTGTTTAAATTAAAATATTAGACTTTTTTTGATAGTACTGGATTTTAAGTAATTTATAATTTTGAGAAAAATAATTTTCTTTTTAATTTTTTTTTCCTTTTGCACCATTTTTCATAAAATTATAAATCATTGCAACTTAAAATCATTTAAAAAGCAAAACTATTATAAG
The DNA here is from genome assembly GCA_964034835.1 of Muscina levida. NCBI lineage: Eukaryota > Metazoa > Arthropoda > Insecta > Diptera > Muscidae > Muscina > Muscina levida. The sequence goes on along the minus strand of OZ035883.1, from coordinate 118,046,235 downwards.
ATGAGAAAACATTTTTATGAAAAATTTGGATAATTTATTTTATTTTAAAATGGAAGTATACAATTTTCGACCCCTTATATGGTTTTAATCTATTGGTATCCCCACATATTTATAATTTGAATTTCTTGGCAACAATCAATTATTTTCGCAATTAAACACATAAATTTGTATTAACGTAAAATCTTTACATGAATGCTTCACTTGGCAAACCGACCAAGTCCATATGAAAAAAGCTGATGGTTGTTTTAAAACTCTGTTAAATTATAAAGTCAAATATGTAAGTGAAATAAAAAATTTAAGCTTGTATGGTTTGTTCAGATGTGTTAATTTTTATTATTAGAGGAATTTTTTTTAGTAAAAAGATTTGAAATCTGTCGGTAATTTAAAATTAGTTTTCAAAAATCTAAAAGGGGTCTTCGTCGGTTTGGCAAATGAAGCATCCACATATAACCAGGCTTTTAGAAAAATAACCATGTGTATATAATTTCCCTTATTATGTATGTAGTAGTCACGTCGAATCTTTGTCGTTTTTCAAATATTCGGCCTTATTCCCGTAGACGTCGTCGACGCAAAACGACGTCGTCTTGTGACGACGATGTAAAATCGGTATTCTCGTAGTCGTTTTCGATAACTATCGGTACCTATTGACACAAATTTGGTATTCTGTAAGGAAATGTGACGACGACGTTAAATCGAAACGACTCTAAATTTGTCGTCACAGTTGTTAGTAACGACTTGAAACAATTTGAAAGAATAACTTTAGTTTTTGTAAATTTAAAAAAAGGTTTTGTTTAATGACGTCAAGAATAACAATGTCGAGTAACAAATAGGGGCTTGGAAACAAAATCCCTCATAGGTACAAGGATTTTGTCTAATTTTAAGGGGTAATGTGAGAAAATTTGTGAAAAACAATTTAATTCCTTTGGAGCGCCTTTAAGAATCCTTTGCGGTTGTAGTTACGAATCTGGTCTTCTTTATTTGTAGCAAAAATTTTGATATGGGTTCCATCGACGTATCCAATAACTCCAGTAAATCCTGTTTTGTTAAAAAAATTTTGTGTATGCTTCCGATTTGTCATCTTCAGTTACTTCCAATTGTATCCAAGGTGGACAAATCACCTCTCTAATGCATTCAGGGTTTCGACAGGAATCTTACAACTACTGGCTGCACTTACACTTAGGTTGTAAGGTCCCTGTCCAAAGGACCTCAATGTTGCTGACAACTTAATTATGACTGAAACATATGTCCTGAGTTCACTTTTCATGATAGGAATTATTTCTATAGGAACTATTACGTAATTAAATGCTGCTATATTAAGACTTAAGTAGTTCTCGAATCTAAAAAAAAGTTGGAAGGCCGGCCAACAGATAACCTCAAATTACGATTTTAACACCGATGAACATACTCGTTATTTGGCAAGTTTAAAATCATCGGATTATAGTCGAAGTATTTTCCTTTCCAGTATAAGATATTTCTTGCTGTCCTCATCGCTTGAATTTGATTCGGGCACAAAAATATTTTTTCATGAAACACAATAAAATCAAAATAAATCAGCTGATGCACAGATGTTACATCAGCTGTTATCATTTCTTTCTTGTTATCGATTACCAGTCGACGTCGTCTCATTGTAGTTACAGAATACCGAAATAGCATTGATGTGACGACGATGTTGAATCGTAGTGACATTGACATAACAACGACGACGATGTCGATGACGACTGCGGGAATAGGGGTGATTACATCGCTGATGTCGTTCGTGAGACTGAAATTCGACTTGCCCTTGATCCAATCATGTTCTACTTCATAAGATGTTAATTATTACTTTCTTTTATCAAATATAAAAAAACCGAATGTTGTCGAAAATCGACTACGACATACATAATAATGGCGACTATGTACACATGGTTATTTTTCTTAATATAAATTTGCTTCTTCTAAACTGTAGACAAATTTCCCTCACCCACCTTTTTGCTCAATAACCTTTCAAGACGTCCAGATAGTCTCCAAATAAGTCTATTATATTTTTGTTGTAGGAAAAATGACTCATGCCGCAACTTTCGTCTCTCTTTGTATTTATATTTATCCCAATTATTCCACTACAATCAAATAAATAGTTGTCATTTTTTTCATTTATTTTATAATTAGATTATACAATTAAGTTAATATATAAGCTACATATTAGAGATAAATATAAAAAAATCATAAATTTAACATAAATATCAGTGGAAATTTTTTAATTATATTCTTGAAAACAAAAAAAAAACACATTTTAAAAAGCAACTTCAAGAAAATAATGTAGAAGCAAAAACAAACTTTAGCCACATGGCATAAGCGGTCATCTCTTGAAATGAGAACGATGACTGTACTTTACCCGCGGCGGGCAATACAAGACAATGCAAGAGGCGCATTCATGGGCTCAAGTTTTTGGGCTTTGATGTTTTTACGCATACGCGCAAATAATTCATATTCATATTTCATTTAAATTTTTCAACTAAAACTAAGAAAATAAACAAAGAGGGAGGAGACTATAACTTCTAACATTCCATAAGTAATGAGTTCGAGTTCTCATTAAGGGCAACTACCCCGTTCTCTAAAGGCATAGCTAAACTGTTGTCATCCATTGCAGCCTCCGGGGCACCCAAGGATGAATGTGTGCCAGATGAAGCGCCCGCTGATGACGTCGAGGGACCCCCACTTAGCATATCATCGCCACATTTCATATCGTCATCGATGTGTCCCTCATCATAGCCGTGGCTATTTGAAAGACCATTAGGGGGTGTATCGTCCCAATTGATTTTGAAACGGGTCACACGAGGTTTGGTGGCTAGAATGTTGCGGGTAAGTTTATCGAACAAGGGTTTGGGTGGTGGATTCTCGCGCATTTCCTGATCGGCATAATCGTTATTCACAAAATAGCCCACACGTACAAATTCTTGACCACGATATGAACAGGTAAGCAAAACTATAGTTACACCAACGGCATCTTGTTCGGGTATCTTTGTGACATCTGGCGGATCAGCTTGAAATACAAATATATGTCTACCTTCGGGAACGGGACCAACGTATATTGTGTCTAGCACTTGATCATGTTCTTCTGATTCCGCTGAGCCCACATAAATCATTTTCCACTCCAAATCCTCCTTCAGCTCTTCAATGCACTCGAAAGTTAACTCAAATTGAAATGGATTGAAGAAACTGCTGGGATTGTCCAGAACCACAACGTTTGTGATATGAACTTTAGCCATTTTTCTTCTCAGTTATGGTACCGTCTGCGTGATTTGTTGGCGTGGTCTTATAAGAAGTTTGCGCCTTTGTTTTGGGGCAGTTCGAAGACGAAGTGATGAAATTATACCGGGGACAAGTTTGCTAAAAATTTTATGGAATTCGTTAAGTGATACGTTCTGAGCCTGGTAAATTTATTTCTCGAGCTTTTACCTTTGAATTTATTGGTTTATAACTAATTAATCAACTGCTACTTAATAAAAGAACGATTTTTGATAAAAAAATTTCTGCAGTATTGTTAATGTTGTTGAAGTGCTCGCTAATAAAAAACTGTTTCTTCCGAAAATGACATTTCCAGAAATGTTGCCAACTTTCCCGCCAAATTCCAATGCATTGTCGTATTTTCGCAATATTGTAAACAAATGGAAAAATATGCCATATTGTTTGCAAGTGGCCACGCTATGCCTCATAATAAATGGAACGTTGTAGCGCTTTATTTAATGCTAAAAAGTGGTTTTACACTGCAGTTTCGCATATTGTCAGCTGTTGCCTAGCTCACACGTTTTTCCAAACTCATTTGCTTTGCAAACCGCCAATATTTTTCTGCTACAAATCTGTTAACATTGCTTCGGAGGCTGTTGTCTACGAAGCGTGAATGCTTTTAACTAATTGGAATAATTATTTAGCAAAAATTTTGTCCGTCCATGTTGTGTGGCATTTTTTCCGAAAACTACAAAAATGGTGGTTGCCGGATCGATATTTTTGAGAAAAATCGCTTAAAATCAGTTATTCAGAGTACACCTTAGTGCATCTTTCCGCATCTTCCATGGATGGGAAAATATGCTAACATCTTTTCAACAACAAAATACACGTAAAAATTTTAGCAGATTGCGAAAATATGCTAAATGTCTTCCGGTGTAAAAAGGCTATAACATTTCTTCGGAGGCAGAAGTCCACGAAGGGCGAATGTTTTTGTCCGCCCATGTTCTTTGACATTTTTTCTGATAAATGTAAACAAACAACGAAATAGGTGGTTGCCGGATCAATATTATTGAGAAAAATCACTGAAATTCAGCTATTTTGAAGTAAGACCGTATTTAGACGAGGCGACTTGTCGCTGAGATTTTTCTTGAGGCAACTGAGTCGCAGGCAACTTTTTGGCATTTGGAAGGCGCGGGGCAGGGCGCGGGGCAAAGGTATGAAAATTGTGAAAGAGAAACAAAAAAAAATCGCATAAATTTTCAACTCGTGCAAAAGTCGCCTCGTGTATATTCGGTCTAAAACTCAGAGTTTTTTCCGCATATATATTCTAACTTGTCTGGCACAACAAAATTCATACATGCAACAATTTTAGCATATTGGAATAAAGCAGTAAATATGCTAAATGGTGTAATAAGGCTATAACTTAAAATAAATTAAAGTGATGGTTTTCTGAAATGTTTTTTTTTTTTGTTATTGAGATGAAAAATTTGGAAGATTAAAACGGGGTTTCAGGCATTTTGGGCTCTATGATGTCCTCCTAGTTGCGGTTACTCAAATAAAATATATTTTCGAGACGTATCCAATGTCGCATCAAGACCCTGCGGATCCCTTGGATAGAGACATACCTATTTTTGTTGGGTCACTCTTGTAAGTTTTAACAAATGTACATATATGTGTGGATATTATACGACGCTTACATCTTTAAGACAAGTATTACTTCTGTAAAACATGATTATTTCCCTTCTTTTCGCTATCTTTTTTGATGGAATTAACATAAGTTAATAATCTTTTAACAACATTTTAAACTTAATGAATTTTCACTTTTAATTGCTTTTTCACTGAGTTTATCTAATTATATTTTAAATATTCGCTAAAATATTTTTTCATTTTTTTTTCATTTGTACATCACTGGACTTGTCTCGATAATATCTTTTATTCGAGTACCCGCACATTGGGGGTCAAAAACCCTTTTTAGACCCCCTGGGGTCTTAAAGGCTACTGCCCATCTTTATCCTTGATTTTCGCGTTTTAGGGCGTATTTAAAGGGTCACTTTGATCTTTTGCCCAGTTTATTTTGCACACTTAGGGCCGTTTTCTCATTAGGCGATTATCTTTTTTCTTAACGAAAAACTGTAGATTAAAGACATTAGGTTTTCTCAAAGTCTCATTTGCTTCTGTTTTATCGCAAAGCTAACCAGCCCTCATCTGCCGGTTATTTATTTGCCGTACAGATAAACTCAATCAGCTGACTGCTGTTCATAGCTTTTTTGTTTTCCAAGATATATTTTTGATTTAAAACCAAAACAATAAGCAGCAGGTCATCTTCAGTGGTAAAATGTTTCCCACATTGCTTTTATCTGTCATTATATAAGTTTTATTTCGTTTTTATTAAATGTATGTGTTTTCTTATTTTTTAACACTTCGAAAATAAATGATTTATATCAAGAATTTGTCAACGGTCTCACCTATTTTTCGGGGTATTGCCAACTGAAAAATATTTTTTTGTCGGTATATTGAGAAAACCAAAATCGTTAACGGACAGTTTATCATTCTAACAAATTTATGTCAAGATTTAGTAACAGGAAGTTTGTCGATACATTGAGAAAACGGCCATTAAACATTCAAGAAAGATACGAAGTCCACAAGTGAAAAACAGCACAATGTAATCGCCATATAAACAAAGTAAACCCAGATGTTAACAAATAAATATGGCAGCACCACTGGAAAAAAACAATGTTTTCGTTTTTGCCTGCACTGACAGACCTTGTGTTTACATTTGTGCCCAGTGGAAGTTGTAAATTTTGTACAAATGAAGTGTTCACTAAATGGAGCAAATGCTAGAGGTAGGAAGTACTAATGGCAAAAACACAATGTTATTACCCAAATCTTTTCATTTAAGTCATTGCCAAGGCTATACAATCTTTGGCAAAATTCGGATCTGATTTGTATGTGGAAGCTGATAGCGCCGGTTTACAGCTGAGGACTTTCAATGTATCAAAGTCGGCCATGGGAACTTTTCGTTTCAACCGTGTATTCTTTGAAACTTACAGCGCCGGTCATGGTGAAGATGAATGCTATTGCAAAATAGCAATGAAGGCAATACTGGCGGTTTTTAAAAATATGAAACAAGTCGAACGTTGTGATATACAGCTGCTGACAGAGCAATCAAAATTGCAAGTCCAATTTAAATGTCGTCTGGAAACGATGAAGAATGTACTGATATCCATAGTGGATGAAGAGAACGTAACGGCAGCTGTATCACAGGAGGATACCTCGAATGTGTATGTTGTAGATTTAAATACAAATAAGCATTCTAATTCATATGCCATATGTATGTGTATCTAAAGCATTGTAGGTTCATGCAAAGTTTTCAACGACATTTCAAACAATTTCAATGCTATTGAAGTGGAGGTGACTCTGGAGGCCATGGGTAACGGTTTAACGGCAAAAAACTACATAGAAGGAGCAAGAGTTAACGATAAATTCATGAGATCCCAATTAAAATTAAGGTATGTATGTCGGCAGAGGAAAATAGTAAACACATTAAGCTGGAGAATAACAATAATTCTCGAAATAATGTAATGCTCGAAAAATACGATACTATCTCTTTGCGATTCATGTCTAACTCTCAAATCAATGTTTTCAGTAAATATATCGTAATTTTTTTACAGCTGAATAAAAGTAACATTCTTATTCTACTTATATCTTTAAGCCCCTCAGAGTTCGAAACGTACAACATCCAAGAAGAATCGGCCATAACTTTCAGCTTAAAAGAATTCCGTTCATTTCTTGTGTTCGCTGAAAATATTGGCGAAAGTCTGACGTTAAATTTTAACGAAGCCGGTGGTCCTATATTTTTGACCATAAAAAAGCTGGATCTAATTGAATGTACGCTTGTAATGACTACGGTTTATCCCGACGATATAAGTATGTATGACGACTGTCGAGAGTCTGAAGTCAAAGAACCCTCCACCCAGAATGCGAAACGCAGTATGCCTCCTCCTCCTCCTCAGAAGCGGAAAAATAGTAATCCCACTGTAAATAACCATAAGGATGTAGCATCAAAGAAAAGGCTGTCTGAAGAAACAACGCTTAGTAATAGCTCTACACTATTTCAATTTAACTCGGACCAAAATACCACAATGCAATCAATGGAAGTTCCAAGAAACTTAACGCAACAAGATATTGATATGGAAGATGAACAAGATGATTTATTTCTGGCAGCAGCCGCTGTGGCAGATTCTAGTATATTACACTCAAACTCAATGTTACCGCCTCCTCGACGCAGCGAGGTCTTTGTAACATTTCAGAGTACAGAATCAGATAAAAACTCGGATAATATCGATGATGATGATTCCATACCACAATCTCCTGAAAGGGAACATATACCAAAATTGCGCTCAATATTCTCAAGATGTTTTGAATCAACTTACGTACCACGAGAACCATCACCCAGTAGTCAAGTATTTGTTGCAAATTCAGATGCAGAAGATTAATGTACACTCAAATTACTTAGTTTGTAAAAAGAAAATGTGGTAAGAAATTTGTTCGTTTTATTTCCTTTCCGTTGATGTTTTTTTTTAAAGGATTAATATTTTTGTTTCGCCAGTGCGTTTAGTTATTGATGTCCTATCTAATAGTTTTGATATTTGGAATAAAATTAGTTGTGAATGCAGCGTCACACTTTCCTTGCAATTGTTTCATATTATTTTGTGATTGATTTAGGGTCACCAACACCGATTGCATTGTTAGTTGAGATTTTATGAGTAACTGGTCGGCGGATAATAATTGTTTCGAAGCTGGAGTAACAAGGCTTTTCATAAACATATTAAGACTGCGCCAAATATTCAAGTTGTTGTCGACTGAAAATTAGAAAAAAATGTTGGTTAATGGTGAGAACTATTTTTTACATATATTCCTGTACCATTACAGCTAAAGTCGATATAGCAATTTAATAAACATCCATTTATCTCTGACATATCTTACTTTACCGTCTTATTCTAAAAGTCCTAAAAGCCATATCAAGTAAAAAATCGGCCAAAACGTTACAGATTTGTATAAATTATTTCAATTATTATTATACTTTCTACTCGTCTCAAGACAACTATTTTAGTTGATTGGCGGGGTCTGGCCAATGTAAAAAGGTCGAAGGGCATTTTCCTTAAATAATTTTTTTGTCATAATTTGTTAGAAAAGAAAGTTAAAAAATCTAGCCAAAATAAACAAAAGTTACAAATAATTATGAATAACCAAAGAAATTTTATTTATATTCAAAAAAAAAATTTTCCAAAAAACTTAATTTTTTTATTGAACATAAAAATGTATATTCAAAAATTAAAAAAAAAAAAAAAACAATTTGTCCACAAAAAACCCCAAATTAAGAGTCCTTATATATATCATTTATATAACACCTTCATTTTATTACCCACACATAGGGGGTTATAAAACGATGCCATTATTAATTTTGGTTTACTCGCCAACTGCAATTTTCCTAAAGCAAAGCAGAAAGATTGTCTTTATATACCATGGTTCGTTTCATTCCAGCAGTGATTAGAAGCAGTATTTCCTCTCAATATTAAACACCGAACTAATTGGTTTTCTATGTCCTGCTTATTCTTTAACTAATTTACCTCAACATGCCTTCGCTATAGTCAAATTACTTCAACCGAATGATAACATACTTAACTTTCTCTGCAAAAGGTTGTTATTGTACAGTGAATCCACATGACTTTTGGCCTCTAAGCAGCTGTCCAAGCTTTTGTCATAGACATCTGTTAAACAAGTATAAGTAAATACATACACTATTAAATAGGTACCATTTTAATAACTTCCGCCACAAACCTTCATCAGATTCCGAAGCTTCTCCAGAGACTTCGGCAGCCAAAACCATCTAAAATGTATTTGCAAACACGCAAAAAAAATAAAATGATTGTTACAGCTCGAGTATGTTTTTAATAGACCTTCTTCTGATTTATATTTAAACCAATTGCTTCGTCCTCAGATTCGGAAGCTTCACCACGAACAATATCGTTCATCCTGCACAAAATTTTGTTGACAAATAAATGTAGAACAAGCCAGTTTGTGGAAATGTAAACAATTCATTTGTTATTATTATTCGAGTTGAATGAGAATTTATTCACAGGGTGTTACAGAATTTTAATTTTAAAGGTGAAAATTTGTTGTGTGGCATTCAATAGACTCGTTATTAGGGTAACAACTTTTTTTGGACAACATTCTCCCCAACATTCTAAATGATTAAAAGTAGGTATTGTAAGATATGAACATTAGGTTCAAAGTACGCGATGTTTTACAAAGCGGATATATATATTGTACTATTTTTATTTTATATAAAAGAAAATAATTTTTTTTTAAATTTGTTTGATTCAAAACTTTAACGCGTTTGGTGCGTAACCTTTTTTAACGATAGCGAAAAACTAAAAAAGCAGTTCTTAATATTTGTCCATGCGCAACACGATTTTGTCTGGGGAGATTAGATATTTGCAAAAAATGCAAAAAGTTATTACCCTACTCGTTATACACTGAAGAGCATAACATTATACGCTCCACTGTATTTTAATGCAGATGTACTTAGGGGTCATACTCCAAAAACCGAATAGGAGGAATGAAAGAGAATCAAGAGCTACACTTTTACATCCAACAACAACAAAATAAAGTTAAGTTTATGTTTTTTGCGTTTCTTTACACTTTAGGGTGATCATGAAATTAAACGCAGTGGTTTTTAATTTCGAAATAGAACTTTTTTATAAAAACAAAAACCAAACACGCTAGTCCCTCTAGGACTTCAACGTTTTCTGACCGAACCCAACGTTTTGTTCCCTTATTAGAGTGAGTAGACGCAATATTTTGATGAGAAATGTAATTTATCTCCTCGTTTCGCTTTAAGAAAAGCAATCAATAAATTATTAGTTTGTTTCTCTGGAGTTTATACTCTTGGGGCGACAGCTATAACCGACACACCCTCTCAGTATCATCTTATATCTAAAAAATTACAATTTGAATTGTTGTTTTGTATTGCACTTTGTGACTTCTGTTGAATTCTAAGTCTCTCTTGGTTTATTTTTCCGTTACTCTAATCTTAGTAAAGTAGTAGTCCGAACTGTGCCAACACCTTCACAATTTATACGGAGTTACACCAAAGTTGTTGTTATATTTTTTCCTTATTACAGTTATTGTTCACACACTTCATCTTGAGTATTAAAGCTCTTTATTGTCTTACTTCGTCTTTACTTTTCCAATAATGCCAATTTATTCCAAATTATCATTCAAAACTGTGACATGTAACCGCTATCACACACTTTATGTGCAGTACTTAGGCTCTTAAATGTCTTGCTTGTTTTTACATTTCCAATAATGCTGATTTATTCTAATTTATCATTCAAAACTGTGACATTTTTAGATTAAACTAAAACTTCGTACATAATTTAAAAAATACCGTTTATTAATGTACATATGCATTTAATTAAACATATTTGCATTACTAACATTTTTAATGAAATGTGGCCATAATTTCTAACAATTCAGTGATCCTGTGTATTTTGTAAAGTTGTTCATTTATTGTATATGTATATATTAATAAACAAAAAAGCGTAAAATATAGTAATTATTATTGACTGGGTAACAAAACACACAAAACAACTAGAATTACATTCGAACATTTACAATTTTTTCATTTCAAAATACTTCTCATCAATATAGCGGCAGAATTGAACCAATGGTTTGAATTTTTGTACGATTTGTGCTAGAGCCATGTTAGGTAAACTGACAGTAAGTACCGAAAATAAATGTCCAAAGACAACTGCATCCAATTCACATGGTTCGTTGCCATAGAAGAAGGGACCTTCGGTCGCTTTCAACTTCAGCTCCAATGTGTTGCAGCATTTATCAACCTTCTCGATGACATCATCGATTGTCATGTCATTCCATTCATAGACCTTCAAAAGTTTTAGCGTACTACGTTTCTTGGAGAAATTTTGTATTTTGTTCAAAGGCCATGGGAACACACAACCATAGCGGGGGGCAGTAACTTGTTCATAGACACGATCCACCATAAAACTAATGTACAGTTCAGCCATTGTAAATATATTTTCAGTCAATGAGACATAAGTACGCATTTCCGCTTTTTCATCTTCGTCCAGCCACTGGCCAATAGCACCATTCTTGTGCTCGACAAATGTGACAATAGGTTCGAATTCGGCTAACACAAATGCACCCGCACGGAGAACTGGTAACTTTGTCATTCTGCCGCCTGGAGACATGAACTCAGCATTAGCACAGGACCTCACGTCACAGGGTAGATTGCACATTTTGAGGTATGCTTTCACGGCCAGACAACTGGCATTTTCGGGCAATAGAATCTGTTCGGCTTCGTAGGGCTGATAGAGAGTAGCATCTTCTGGCCATGGTTCGCTCATTTTCTGTACGGTGTTGTATTCGTTTAGCAACTGTGATGTCTGCATTACATGCGTATCGGTAATTTAAGAAAATATTTTGGTTTAAGTTGGCGTATTTTGCCTATTTTTAATGCTTACACAATTATTTTTGTTGCTCCGTGTTTTGATGTACAGTGGTATTAAAAGTATACAAAAGGGTGAAATGAAACATATGACACAAAAATGACAGCAGTTCCAGCCAGTGATGTGAGTTTATTATATTCCGAGTGTACCAAAAATGGTAACAAAAACTCTTCGATTGCTTCATATTACACAGAAAAAAGTGCGTGTACAACAAGGAACAAATTTAAACAATCGATTAATTCTGCGTCCATTCCATCAGACGAAAAACATGTTCCTGAAATGTTTATCGTAAAACGCATGTTTAACTACATGTTTTCCTATACATTTTTCATGGGAGTATAACGTTTTGAATGAGATGTTTTATGAGAAAACATCTTCGAAAGTAGTTTTTTCGAACATGATTAGGAAACACAACTCCGCGATTTCATTTGTAATCGACAATTATCGGCCTTTTTTGACATAACTAAGTCGAAAAAGTGACGCTCTATTGGAAAATAAATTTATTTATTTGCAAAAAAAAAAAAATATTGTATACTACATATATTATTATTTTTATATACAAATTATAGAGTAGCTGCATTAGGGGAAGACTAAAAATAGTACTTAAATAAAAAAGGTTGTTTTTTGTCAGTTAAATTTATATAATTAATTAATTATTTTTTATATCATTACACCACACATAAAACATTAAAAAAAATTTTCTAAGCTGTTAAAATAAGTCGTATTATTGTAATTAATTTAAAATCGGTCACAAGGCTTAAAATTACAATCATGAATATAAATAAACAATTATCATTATGTTGGAATTCTACAGTGTTTTTATTAAACAAGTGTTTTGATCGGTAATGGAAATGAAGTACAATCAATTATAAATCATAAAGGTTGCAAAACACAAATACATAGACACTTGTCAGAAAGAAATTAAATTAAAAAAAACATTAGTTTTTGTTTTTTTTTGCAAACCCATAGTTTGGGAGATATCACACCTTAAGGTCAGTACAGTACATATTTGGGAAGGTCTGGGAGGAAAAAGTGACAAAACAACCCCTTCATAACTTTTATTTATTGTTGTTGTTTTTTTGTAAAATTTTTTAGAATAAACAAAAATTAAAAATTTTTGTATAATTTTTAAATAAATTTTTTAGATTAAATAAAAATTAAAAATTTTAAATTCAACTAATTTTAAATTTAACAACTTATCTGATCTGTGATACAATTTTGTTGGTGAAATGTTTTTTATACACCAAAATGCCAAACAAATAATTTACGATAACTCTTCCGACAGATAAATTCGCCGAATTTGTAACGTGTGCCTTCAAAGAAAAATATATGTAATAATAAATTCTCACTCAGATTGGTTATTTTTTCTTTGTTGTGTATTTATCTGATCTGTGATACAATTTTGTTGGTGAAATTTTTTTTATACACCAAAATGCCAAACAAAATAATTTACGATAACTCTTCCGACAGATAAATTCGCCGAATTTGTAACGTGTGCCTTCAAAGAAAAATTATACGTAATAATAAATTCTCTCTCAGATTGGTTAACTAACTTTATATTAACTAATTCAAATATATGTTTGTGATAGTTTATTTTACACACTATGTCAAAAAAAACTTACGTTGTACATGTGAACGCGTTTTATAAGTAGTTGCTGGTTCTGCACCAGCATTTTTTGTTATCGATAACCGGCAAAGAACAAGTGTCATCCTCTAAAAAAATTCAAAACAAAAACACGCGAGATTTTTTTTTGCATTTTTCAGTTAGTAAACTGTTTTAATTATTATTTAAATATAATAGTTTCCAATAATGTCTCGAGTTAATGACGCTCAAATAAAATTTGGAACTTATGTTCCTAGAGTGAATCCGGACGAGTTGTTTGAAAGATTGTCCAAACCAAAAGAGTTGGATTTAGAACCTAGACCAATATGTAAGTACTTGCACAAATCATACCTTAATTGTAATCCTTTTACATATATCCGTTTCAGTCCTTAAAGTTGGAGCTGTGTCCAATGTCAAAGGTTCAGCTTATATGGAATATGGCAATACCAAAGTTATGGCTCAAATAGAACCACCCAAAGAAATTGCTAAAAGCAACAATCGTAGGTAAGGCAGATTGGCGGGACAGTAGTGCAAATGAAATTCTTGTCAGAATAAAAGAAAGCATTGCGGAAACCTCTAACAATACTTTGCTTATTCTATTACAGTGGAACTTTGGGCATAGTCATTTGTAGCGTCAAATATGCTCCCTTTGCCGCTATTGATTCTGAAGCCGTACAGCGCAAGGAAACCTTCATGAGTGTTGCGTTAAAGAAAGCCTTGGACCCGGTGATTTGCCGTCATGAATTTGCAAACTTTCAATTAGAAATCAAAGTACTAATCGTAGACGATGATGGCTGTGCTCTCAGTACTGCCATAAATTGCTGTGGTGCTGCTCTAATCGAAGGTGGCATACCAACATATGATTTAGTGACAGCATCTACTGTTTGTATACTAAAGCAGCAAGAATTTATAAATCCCACTGGTATGTTTCCAAATTTAGAGGTTTTGCAAGTCATTAATTTCGTTTCCTTTTCAGCTGATGTCGAAGACTTACTGTTAAGTTTGCCCGGTTCGAAAGATTCTATTGAAGAGCATGGCATTGTGATAACAGCCAGTTTGTCTGCTGTTGGTCAGGTTTCCGAATGCTTTCAGAAGGGATATCTGTTGCCTGAAACGGTAGAGCGATTGAGTGACCACACTCTGGCAGTCAATCAACGTATTTTAGATACTGTAAAACATGTTTTAGTAAATAAGGTTAAGCAGCACTTGGCAAGTACACAACAAAATCATATTGAGGAGCCTCTGGACGAAGGTCTACATACATCATAAAATAAAATCAATCAATCCAGGAAAAGAGAAACAAAGTCTTTATTTTTGGTTACTTTTTTTGTATAAACATTAGTTGACCTGAATTTTAGCCTAAATTAGATATAACATTTTCGATATAATTTTTGAAATGTGATAATTATTCGTCAGCAGAAGCTTCCAGTACGGCTCCAGAATAAGCCAGGTCCCAATAATGCTCCACTTGATGCTTCTGAAAGAATTCTCGGGCCATTTTCTCCATGGGAAATACTTTAAACTTGATTTCACCAAAGTGACGTCGTTGGCTAGTACCCTCCCAAACCAGCACGCAAGAATTTGGAACTTCTTGACCATCCGGGCCCTTCACCATGTCCTCTTCCCATTTAATGCGATGTAACATAAGACGACGGTACTTCTTTTGCTGCTTGGGTCCTCCCTCCACCACAATAACGCAACAATCGCGAAATAAAACCACCGAACCAGTCATATGTAGTTGTTTGGCATTTGTTTCCACTTTAAACTTTTTGCTGGCATTATCCTGCAAATCACGTATGCGATAAACGCTGATATAAACCCCACAAGAAGTATCTTCCTTGATTTTGCGAATTTTCTTCTCACTCTTCTGCTCGGCTGTTAGTTTACGAGCATTGTTGGCGTCTTCGTGGGCCTTTTGTCTCTTGGCCATTTGTTCGCGTACATGGGCCTCGATTTTAGTTGGATCTTGCACAGCTTCAGTGCCTAAAACGCGCATAAGATTAGAGATACGTAACTTTGGTTCTGGAGCCGAAACGAGACCCAAACGAATTTTTTCTTGTTCCTCTTTCCAGGCTTCGCGTCTGTTTTGGCGACGAAGCTTCTTGCGTTCCTTCTTAGTAAGGAAAACTGGCAAATATACTGGTTTAAGAGGTTCGTCTACAAAAAAAAAAAAAATATTTAAGAGCATAGGTGAGAAACTACTATAACAGGATATTGAAAAATGTGAGTTGATAACTACTTAATAACAATACATACTTGGCGGTTTCATTTGCGTGGGATGCTCAATTAGGTTGGTAATGGCTGTGTGCCTGATTAAAATTTTATTCTCCTCATCCGTTGTATTCAAATCATTGGTCAAGATAACCGAATCCCACCATTCCATTGAGGGCACATCGTCCGGTGTGTCTTGTTTAGGTGCTATCAATGCCAGCTTAGTAGCCGAACTTATACCTGTTTTTCTGGCTATCTGTGATATTTCATTTTGCAAACGTTCCAATTGCGATTTCATGCGCATACGTTCAGCCATTTGTTGAAATTTTCCGGGTTCATGGAAACGCAGGGCTCGTTTGTTGCGACTTCCCGGCTTTAATGCAATGCGATCATCAAAGAACCGTACAGTCTCCTCCTGGGCCGTGGTTTTGTCAGCATGATTTTGGGATTTATTGAAAACTTCGCGCTTTTTGGCGCGAATGTTGGCTTTTAATGTGGGTGTTAGTGTTGGTATATTAATGGCGCGACCACTTTTGTCTATGGTCCTACCATCTTCATCTAATATCAAAGGTTTTGGTCTTTCGGCTGCCGGTGGTATGGGTGGTATTAACGCTCCCAGTGTACCAGATAGTTTAGCTCTTATTTGTGCTTGTAACTCGGCTATTTTGCGAGCCTTATCATCAGTCTCTGTAGAAATTGTGGCCAGACCTTGATTAATAAGTGGCGTCGTTGGAGGATGCTGCAAAGAAGCCAACAATGGATCCTTGACTTTCAATTGGCTGAGGGCTTTTTTTCTTTCCTCGATTTCACGTTGAGCATTAACCATCATCATTTTTATTTGATTACTATTTAGGGAAGATGCCGATCCTGCTAAGGACGGTGGTATCAATGGCAGATTTGAAGCGGATGGCACTGCGGTAGCAGGTTGTGGTGCAGCGGCGACCTTTCCACCATTGGCACTACTTGTTACCATATCAAAGCGGGACTTCTTTGGCGGCT
This sequence comes from Muscina levida, assembly GCA_964034835.1. Classification (NCBI taxonomy): domain Eukaryota; kingdom Metazoa; phylum Arthropoda; class Insecta; order Diptera; family Muscidae; genus Muscina; species Muscina levida. The sequence goes on along the minus strand of OZ035883.1, from coordinate 118,029,684 downwards.
CTATAGCAGATGCATCTGATTTTGATGACTCTTCCGCGACTCCGGAGCGTTTGCGTGCCTTTCGCTTGTACTCATCCAAACGTTCTTGCAATTTGTCCACCAATCTCGATGAATATTTGCCATCCATGTGTTTTTCCAATTTCTCACATAAACGTCTGCGATCAAAACCATTATAGAGGCTTGATTCTATGGAACTAACCACAGCACGCTGATCCTCTGTGGCAGAGGAGGCCTTAGAGGCCAGCGACACAATGTCATCGTGCAAATCATCAATCTCCTTTCGCGTATAATAGGACATAATTTCACAGTTAATATGAACTGACAAGGAATCAAAGACTTATTTACCAATCGTGGAACATGAGAAGATTTCACAAAAAAGAAAACTTTAGAAAATCCAAAATTTTCCAATTTGCAAGCAAAATTCCACCAAAACAGCGGCCTTAAACGTTTTGCGTTTACCAGTCAAAAGAAAACGTCAAAATCTCACCAGAAAACACAAACGATGACTGCGATAACGGCGATAAGGTTTATGAGTTAAACAACCCTGTAACTGTTGTGCAGAGTAAAGGCGCGTTCAGACATCTGGAAATGTCTATGCATTTTATTTAGTGAAAATCTTATCGATACGAAATATACGCCCTAATAGCCTTTTTACACCGGAACGCACTTAACATATTTCCGCATTAATCCGCATCTTTGATGGATGCGGCCAAAATTCTAAAATTTTTACATGTATTTTGTTGTTGGAAAGATGTTAACATATTTACGCATCCATGAAAGATGCGGAAAAATACACTGAGTTGTACTCTAAAAATTGAAATTTAAGCGATTTTTCTCAGTAATGTTGATCCGGCAACCATCATTTTCGTCGTTTGTTTACATTTATCGGAAAAAATGCCGAACAACATGGACGGACAAAAAATTTACATTTTTGCCAAAATATTAATAAATGGTTATTCCAATTAGTTAAAACTAATCGCGCTTCGTGGAATACTGCCACCGTAACAATGTTAATAGGTTTGTGGCAGGAAAATATTGCAATTTTACAAGGCAAATGGAAAAATGTATGAGCTAGACAACAGCTGACAATATGCGAAACTGCAGTGTAAAACCACTTTTTAGCATTCCGCATCTTCAGCTCAAAATGCGGAATGCTTTTTTGGTGTAAAAAGGCTATAAGACGCAAAAATCAAAGTCAATGTTGGTGCCGGAGCCCATGGGTGTCAAAAAGGGGCCGCTTGGGTTCTATGATGACCATCTCTGCGCGGGTTTAATATTGGAGACGAACATAATGGTGTAGTCTTTAAGACCCTGTGGTGTTTTTGGGGTTCTAGGGAGCTCAAAAGTTGGGTTCTATGATAACCTTATATGTACTTAAATAAAATATATTTTTAAGACGACTTACGTCGTGTAAATTTTAAGATCATACCGGCCCCGTTTAGCAATAAAAATAACCGAATTCATCAAAAAATACGAGACCCACGGGCTGCCTGGACCGAGTTATATATATTTTTGATTGGATCAAGTGGTATTCAAAAAGTGAATATATATGTGTAAATATACAAAATTTGGGATATTAATTACCGTTTGGGAATTGGCATTGGTCTTTAAATTTTTTTTTTGTTTTTTTTTTAAATGTGTGCTATAGTTTTCCATTTTATTTTCTGGTAGTTTGTATTGTGAATTAAAAAATTAATGACAATTTTTAGTTTTATTTTTAAAGAATGCTGTTTCGAATTTGTTGTTTAGGTTTATTCATTGTTTTTAATTTTTTTATTATTGGTTTTTTTTGTGATTATTATTTAATATTTTCGAAATTTTTTTAAAGTTGAGAATTTAGAATATTGGGAAACATTATTTTATGTTTTTTCATTTTAATTTAGTTTGTATTGCTATTTAATGCAGAAAAAAATTGTTTGATGAGTTTTTTTACGCAAATTGTTCTGTAAAATATTTTTTTATTCGTCGCGGAATGTAAATTTCAAATTGTAGGAAAGTTTGAGAAGTTATCCAAATATATATTTGTTAGAAAAAACTCATATTTTGTAATTTTATTGTTAATACTTCCAAAATTTGTGGTGCAATAAACGGCAATGCGTAGTAGATGTAAAATACCTTGTTAAAGATTTATATGATAATGGCAGTGTTTTTTTAGTATCCTAACATGTATGCCGTTAACAAAAAGAAATTACTTGGCAGCACAACAATTTATGTCAAATAATTTGTTGTTCTCTTTTCAATCATTCGTAAATATTGTATTAATTGTAGATTGAATTTGTTGTTCAAATTTTCGAAAAATTATGTAATTTTTATTAACAGGGTCTTCTTTTTTTTAGGGTTTGCATAACAAGTTAGCTGTAAAATACCATTTCATTGAAAAAATATCATTCAAACGCAAATTATTGAATTTGACGTTCCCTTTTGCCTTTTCTTTTTTATATTTTGTTTACGCTTGCAATAAAAAATTTGGTCACATTTTAATTTTTACTACTATTTTGAACAACTTATCCCTATTTAGCTTAGCATGTAATTTTATCCCCGTTAGCGTATATAGAATAAAATTTGTATGGCTAATCTAGTATAAGTTCCCAACAAAACTAATGTCTCTTTTGACGAAATAATTATTATTACAGAAATACAAAGCAATTTGTGTATTAATTTATTTTTTTTATTTTGGTGATTGTTTTTTTTTTTTTTTAATAAATAACGTCCTATCCGAATACCAGCATTGGCAACACTACTCTTAATGACAGCTGTCATTTAGTCTCTTTCAACATATTTTCGTATTGGCATTTGCCTACGCCATATTTGTTGAAGCCGCTTTTGTGAAAAGAACTCTTTTTATTGTGTGTGTTGAGAAAAAGTTGTGCATTTCCAATTTGGAATAAAAATCGTGTAATTGTTCTTTTAATAACAAAATAAACTTTAACAAGCCCGTTGACAATGGCTTCCGACGAAGAAAATGAGGAAACTTTCCAAGGTTAGTGGTAAAAAATTGCAATTAAAAACTGAAATCCATTCAATGTTTTGTGTCTTTGCGCGACGAGAGAAAACGGAAAAAAGCACGTCGGTGGTCATGGCACGAACCAACCGCCAGCAGCGGCGTTTCGATAGAATGTTCACATCTGCAAAGCAACAAAATCAAAACAAACTAAAAAACGAATATGGGTTTCAGTTTTTATATTTTAATTATCAGTGTGGTTTTAGCTCAATTCGATTAGGAAAAAAATAGAGACAAAGTTTTTATTTGGTAAAAGTTTTTGCAAAAAAAAAAATTGTGGAAAGGAATTGGATTTTTCTTTTACATTCCTTTTTATTTTCGCAATTTCTTGTAATTTCTCGCATTCTTGCATTCTATCTCATTCTAACATATGTTATTGAGCGTATTGTTATGAGAGAGAAGCATATGTGTGTTTTTGTTCTCTTTGTGTGTTTTTCATTTTTCTTACGATGCGAGGAGAATAATGTTAAAGCGAATCTAACAAAAACACAGAGTTGCTAATGTATGAACGATATTGCAGGAATAACAAAATATTGAAGTATCCCGTGTTGTCAGTACGGGAATTCACGTTCCAAAACAAGTAAATAAAAATTATTAAAACAAATACATTTTTCAAAAAAATCCTTATAGCTTTACACCATATGCTGGTGGGAGCTTTAATTCTTCTAATGTGGTGTGGTTCTTCATCGTAGTTCAACGGAAACCGGAGTCTATTAAGCGCTTCATTAAATAAGCCCGACAATAATTTTTTTAATATATGAAAAACAAAAATATGATTTAAAAAAAACTTCAAAAAAATAACGAAATTTAAGAAAAAATAGAACTGATTGAAGAATTAAACTTTTAAGAAAACTTCTACTTCTTTTTAGACTTGTTGGCAGTTCAAACTGACGCGAAATTAAATTATTTATTTCTTATTTCAACAAATTTTGCATTTAATAATCAACGCATAGCAAGAAAACAGACTTTATCCGCTAGCAGTCTAATTGGCGCTTGATTAAATGAGCTTATGATAATAAAATTGTATAATTTAAATAATTGTTCATCAAAAACTTGAATTTTTTGGAAAATACGAAACCAAAATCCGAATTTTAAGTCAAATCATATTTTGCTAAAGAGTTGGAAATCAATCAAAGGTGAACTAACTATAATTTCAACCAATGGAATTCACGTTCCTAAAAGTGTTCACGTTTTCGAATGCCAAACTAGTCTGAAGTGGATTGGACATGCACATATTTAAGGCTGATTTACAAGCTATCCACCCATATCCCCTATATACTGTCAAATCAATACATTTTGATTTTCTATCCACCTTCCAGAATTCAATATTACTTTGCTATAATTTTGTAGTGTTTGTCTTTGCTTACTCCTACATGTTTTCTAATTAGGCTGTCTAGCTCATGTTGTTGAGGGGATATGAGTAGATATGGGTAGAATGCGTGTAAACCATACTTTACACATTAAATTCTTTTTATTATTTATTTGTACATTAATTTGTGCCTAACATAACAGAAACATAAAAAATCAATGAGCCTACTATGTAAATCGATTCTAAAATTGAAAATAATGGAAAGTTGTTATTGATCCGAATATAAATTGGTACCATGTAAATGTTTAGGATCTAGTAAAAGGGCTGTCACTACTTTGAAGTATTTTTGTCAGTATAATCAAACCTGGTAGCATATATTAGCAAATAGTAAAAAAGTAATAATGAGAATGTAAACAACAAATATTTTGTTGTTCATTAAAATAGATTCGCCCTTTAGATGGAAAAACTATTAAATTGTGCCCGAAAAATTAATGGGATACTTTCTTAATTTCGCCTTAAGAAGTCTTGGTCTAGTGATCTGCCCAAAAATAAAAATTAATTTATATTTTGGGCAACAAACTACTCTTTTCCAACACACCCACTTACCCCATTGATTGGATCTTCCGCCAGTCCCGTCCAAAATCATTGGTGGCTTGTTTAGCCACATCCGCAGCGAAGTAAGTGTATGTCGGTATTTTTATACGAACAGTAAACAATTCTTCTAATGATGAACATTTTATTTTTACTTTAGGTAATGACCTATCGATCATCGGTTACAAACCACACAAGGAACATTTTTAGATTTGGATCCGTTCTCTGATTTATTTTTCAAATATGCTTCAGCAGTAGCGTCTTTTAGTAAACACATTAACCAGGGCCGTTTTAACCATTCGAATATCCAGTCAAACATCAACGCTCTAGATTGCGTGAACAGATAACCATGATTTAACACATGGCCATACTCTAGTCACTCTCCGTTAACACGTATTTTGGGAAGAACTTTTACCACCTAGATGCTGGTCCTAATAGCAATTACGCGTGTGAAACATTTGTTTTTATTTTAACAAGTAAAGCATTTTTTGCTGAGTTTGTTGTAGCTTCGCTTAATAAACGAACAGTATATAGCAGACGATGAATGTCCAGAACGGACCGTGCGACTGCTACGTCATTTTAGCCCGAATATACCAGCAAATATGATTTATCTCTGCAGGAGCTTTAGGTCGTAGGACACAGAGCAATGTCGTTTTTGAGACGATAAGGAGTGCTATCCTCAATCAAAGTATGTGTAATGTAACGCCTAGCATGGTTGATTTGCTTTTGGACAATCATTATGGATTTACAGACCACCCTGTATACTGTTTTCCTGTATTCGCATCAGGTCACGTCCGTAGTAGCCTAAACAAAAGCTCTTTCTTTATATTTGTTAAACACTACAAAATCAAGATTGAGGTCAATAAGTTTTCTTCAGAAATTACAAAACCACAAACAAAATAAACTCCAAAAACGTGATAGCATAGACTTTTCTCCTTTTTTAATGTTCTTCCTTTATAAAATTTACGTTCAAATCGATACTACTCATGCTATTTAGTTTTATTGCCTACAAACGTTTTTTTTTTTAATTTATAGTGCTCTCAAGTAATGTTGAAATATTCACTAACAGATTCCAGTTATTGATTTTATCGTAGGCTTATTTGAAAGACCTCTTCACTTCAGTATAGCTATTCGCGTGTTACGCAGGTTTAAGAATCACAAAATTGTCGAAAATATATGTTGGACAGCCAAACCTATTTTTAACAGTCGATAATAAAATCATTTAGTTTATTGTTTTGCTCATTTCAACATTAACTTTGATGTATTTTTTATTAAGTACGTCAGATTCATAGCCGTTTTGAATTCTAATAGTGCTCCCCATTTCCCGGGAAACGGTATTCCCGATCCTTTCCCGGAAAACCGGGATTGATGTATGAAAATAATAGAAATTTCTTCGTTCCCGGACCGGCGTTTGAACAGCGTTTCATCGAAATGCATAATTTTTTGGGAAAATATAACGATGTCCCTGTTTATGGTATGAGCAAATTTCAAGCCATTCTGTGCATTCTTGCTTAACAAACCGAAGCTCCATATATATACATATATGAAAAAGTTTCTGTTTTTGGTCTATCCCGGACCGGCGTTTTCGCAGTTGTTAAGCAAACGTCACAAAACTTCGTGGATATGTTTTACTAATGTCGTTCTTCAATACTGCCGACTCGAGACCCATTTGAGTAAGTAGTTTAGAAACGCCGGTTCGGGATAGACCAGAAAATTTAATAATTTCATACAAATGTATGAAAATAATAGAAATTTCTTCGTTCCCGGACCGGTGTTTGAACAGCGTTCCTTCAAATGGCATGATTTTTTGGGAGAATACAACAAAGTCTCTGTTTATGATATGTGCAATTCTGTGTATCTTTGCTTAACAAACTGAATAAAAAATACATTTTTTATTTCCCGGGATCCCCGAGATGATTTTCCGGGAACCCTGGAAACCCGTTCCCGGGATTCCCGGGATCCCGGGACAAGCCTAGAGCACTAAATTCTAAACGCATATATATGTGGGGATACTCTATTAATGAATTTTTCGTTTTGAATAAAATAAAGGGTGAATTATGTATTCAATTTTCTATCGCCTCCCAAATGAAATTTCTCAAAAAAAAAAAAAATAAAAAAATAAAATTTGAAATATATAAAATTTTTTTAAAAAAATTAATGGAAACCACATCAAATAAATTTTTGTTATCCTGCAATATTGTTTTATATTGAATGCATTGTCATTTTATATTATTTTATATTAAAATATTTACAACATATCAATAATATTCCGCTTGATTACAATAATATAATAAGTTAGTATACTGCTAAGAGAAATTTTAACGTTTACCGACTGTAGTAATTTAAGTAATAATTATACCTTTTTTCCTACTTAAATTCTTAATTAACAAATTGTTAAAAAAAAAGCTGGTAAGTACATACATATATTTATATAATGTATATTTTTTTTATTGCATGTAACAATATTTTTAAAAACATAAATTATGTGTAGGTTATTTTAAAAACCGAAACAATAATGTTTAGTAATTAAATTTACGATGTTTAATAACACTGTAGTAGTCGAAAAAATCGACAAGACCGGAGTCGACGGTTTTACCCTAATTCGGACACGAGGAATCAAACTGCATCATTAGTCTTTTGAGTTACAATGACTGTTTCATACAAAAACATTTTTTAAAGTTTTTGACTTTGAATTTTGTTTAAAGAGCTTCACTTGTTTTTAACATTGTCGATGACGGCATATCCGAAAACCCAACTTTACCTTGTCGAAAATCTACTTTACCCCTTAAAACACAACCCAAAGTAACATATAATATTGCCGTTGTTTACTACAATTACAGTATAAATTTATCTATATTGAATAGCTTGCGGTTTTACTGCTAATGCAAAAATAAAATCCATATGCTGTCATTAATAGGTTTTGGAATGACTATTTTGAAAACATTTAAATATTCATGGTTTCCTAGGTGAAAATTTAATGTGTATATATATAAAAAATAACCAATTGCAACTCATATTTTATCATTTTTTAATACCCAAAAAACTTTGGCAATAAGTGTATACAAATATTGACAACATAATCACTTAGTAGTAATGTATGATAACGCTTTTAATATATTTTACATACTATGATTTTCGGTCGAAATTAAAAAAACCGTTTTCTGAACTTAAATGATAAACGATTAAAATTTCAGACATTTTTATTTCCGATCTCGCGTGGTATAATAAAGATCTGCAAATATATTAACAGAAAAACTGGGGTTTATTTCTAAACTTCATAAATTAAGTTTTTGCGCAATTTGTACCGTTTAAGTACTATATTGCACGCTTGTCGTATGTCGCTTATATGACTTTATGTAAAACACTAACAAATTCCTCTGAAAATTAGGCTATACAATGGGTGGGACCTTGCACTGCACAGATAAATAGATCTACTTTATCTGAATAAATTTTCAAAAGAAATTCGGCACAATTCGGCTAATTTGAGCCATGATCATAGTTTGCTTCTTTTTTACTAGTTGAGTAATTTAACGAAGATTTTTATAGCTTAATATTAATTGAAATCTCCGTTGTAACATATGGTTTTATAAATTTGCACTGACCAGTAATTAATTAAAGATAAAAATAGAGTTTTTTGAGAAATTATTGGAAAGTATTCAAAAATCAAGCGATACGAACAGACTGTGATGACTCTACGAAAGGACTCAACAAATTTGAAGAGTCCCTGCTGACAGTTATAATATCGCACAGTACTACTTCAAATTTTCTGGAAAAGTACTAGTTCTAACACGTCAATTATATACTAGTTCTTATCAACCTTGTTTGAAGTAGTTCCAAGCTTGTTTATATTAAAGGATACAATGAACTACCACCTGAATACAATTTCTAAACTGGTTCTTTTCTAGTACAAAAGGGACAGTTCCCCAAGCCTAGGACAATTACGTGTCAAATAAGACAGTTGTTTGTATGGAAGTTGAACTAGTTCACTGTCGTATGGAGAACTAGCACTGTTATACTATTATTTTTCCCTACTGTGTAGGTATTATCAAGGATTTTTAAAATACATATAACATTGACCATCTTAAAAGATTTTGCTTTCGCAAAAGGTGGAGTTAAATAGTTTTTACGTACGGCCACACATTGGCAATCAAAATTTTTCTTACAATCTGTTAGATTGTTACGAGTAGGGATAACACTCAATGGCTGTCTTAAATCACATCACTTAATCTTATACGCATAAAATATATAGTCTGTTGTATCCCGATTAATTCGCTTGAAAACTTTTCCTTAGGTAATATATTTAAAGACGAAAAACACAATTTTTATTATTAAAAAACCTAATTCACTACGGAATTCGTCAAATTTTCTTGCGCTAATGCTATTTATAAACTTTTTGTGACTTCTGTCAATTCAGTTCGGTACACTCTATAAAAACAGACGAACTTCTATATAACGTAGTTACTGAGGATCGCCGATGTCTACATTATAGAGAAACTACTGATTATTGGGTTGTATATGTAAAAACTAGCTTTTTATTTTATTAAAATGCTATTTTGATACATACAAATTAATATAAACATTGAAACTTATTTAACATTAAAGAAAGACTTTATTCTCGTTTGCCTTTAACTTTTAAATTTTTCTTCATCGACAAAATCTGCACATCTATTGAGGAAGGAAAATATTGATTCCATAAATAATCTTTGTGTGTGCATAAATTCATGTTTTTAGTCATGAACTTTCAAACATTTCAAATATAAAATAATATTTGCTCACGTCAGCTGACATGTTTACACTTCCTTATATTGAATGAAGAAAGTGTAAATCAGCTGTCTAGTGATGCCACCTAATTAAATGCGTCTTGACATTGTGGTTATCTTGCTGACTGTTCAGAAATATCGTCCGCCGACCAGTCAGTTTTGTTATGGAAACTATTTCTTTTTCTGTATGTACTTTATTCTCCACTTGTAATATTGTTACAAAACTCGATTTGTTCTAATCTAAATAAATATTACCGAATACTCGGTAACGTACAATCCTAAACTTTTACAGCTCTATTGAAGTTTTATCATTTATAAACAATTGACAAAAAATAAAACAGAAAGAAACATCTTAAACAACTGAAACTGAAGAAAATATATATCTATTGTGTTTAAAAATACAAATTCATATTAAAACTTGTGTCTAATATTATTTATCCAAGCTCACAATTACTGTCTGTTCAATACCGTCGTTTGTATTCTTTTTTGCCATAAATTTCGCCGTAATCTCGTATTAAAATTAAATGAAATATATTGGCATGGAACATTCAATGGATAACCTGCTTTGTTCGATTTCATTTTGTTTTTTTTCTACTATACTATACATTTCCCTTCATATTGCTAAATTTTGCAAATATTTTTTACTTGCTCGATTCGTATGCCATTTCATTCCGGTTGTTGCAATAACAATATTATTTTTTTAGCCTCATGGGCCAATACAGAACGCTGGAAATACAACAAATACCTTTAGCCTTTTCGTTCGTTAGATGTGTTGCTATCTCATTCGGGCGCTTGCATTGCCAATTGTCTCGGGGTTAGTTGCTCTCTGTTGTCGTTAATGTCATATGGCATCTCTGTCATGTTTCAATTCCATGTAGTTACGACATGGTGATTTTCTTTGTACTTCTTGTTGAATTGTAAGGAATGCGATGAGAAACAACGATTCATTGTTGCTTGGACGTGGCAGCCATGACGTGATTTTTTGCTTTGACTGAACGAAAAAAAATTATAGAATTAAAATTAATTATCGTATATAAATAAAAGAAAGATTCCTTGAAATTATTGCTCTGCAATAAACTCGAAAACGTGTTGTAAAGGGAAAAAGAGATAAAGTAAAACAACAACGAAATTTCTTTAGAAATCGAAATTAAGAAGAGTAAAAGTGCCGGAACAAGATTGTTACACACTAATACACACACACACACAAACGCACGCATACGCCAAGTAACCCAGCCAGAAAGAAAGAAAAATATCACCTTATTTGATTGAAGAAGAGTAGATAGAAGCAAGTGCGTATTTTTCCAAAAAGAAAAAAGTGTTTCGAAAAGAAAATACTTGTGATATATATACAGTGTATAATAATTTCCCTACTTGTGTCAACGCTTTTAAAGGTTTCATATTGAATCACTACATTTTTCTCGGCATTGTGTCTCGCATTCTCACTTTATACCAAAGAAAATGTACATTTGTGCTATACAAAATCGCTGCTGTAGCCTCGCAGTCGCCGTTTTCAAGTGTCGCTCGCCCCATATGATGGATGAAATGTAAAGAAACAAATTGTCGTGTTTTACGGTCTGAAGTTCGTTTCAATTTCGATCAATGTCGTCGTTGTTATTGCCTTTTATTTTTGACAAAAAGATAAACCAACATAACCGAAAAACATTTGCTATAAATAAATAAAATTTACAAAAATATGTTATAATTTTTTTCGCTCTCCTCCTCAACACCTATAATGGAATGATAAAGAAAATTTCATCAGTCACCAACAACAATCAGCCAACCAACCAACCACCACCATTATTATCACCACTACCACCTAAATGTACTACGTGCGCTCTCTCTCGCTGAAAACCCAACGTAACTGAAAGGCACCACAGTAAGCTAAATGTGATATAAATATAAGCAGCAACCACTAATACCACCAACGACACCACCTCGACGACGACCATAATCGTCATCAGAAAGTAAGAAAAAAATATACATATACGCAGTCAGCCAGCCGAACATGCAAACAGACAGACAGACAGTCATTGTGAAAAAGATATATTGGCCAAGTATACGCAACAACCTTGGTTCGAATCCATTTGTATAGCATTTTTCTACTACTCGCAATTCCCACTCGCTGTACTATTTTCTACAAATTTATAGCGAGACATATTTTTCTATTTCCATGCACATGTGTGTTCCTAGCAACTTTACTTCTATAGTAGCTCGAAATTGGGAATATTATCACATTTGGTTTCTTTTAATTTATAATAAAAAAAAAATAATTAATCACAGCGTTTTAATTTCTCAAGACATATGTATTTCGTTCGATTCGGTTCATTGCTTTTCTCTATCTCTCCATTCCACGTTTGCTCTCACATTTTGAGGTACATTTTGAGTACAAACAATTTCAAGTTTCTTTTTGTTTCTGCAATTCTGGCAATCTCGCTTGATGTGTCTCTTGGTTTTTCGTTAACGTTAGGTCTCGTTGTCTCTCGACGTTTTTTTTTCTCCTTTGTGGTGTTGTTATTTACGAATGTCGGGGAAAATCCCACAAACCGATAGAAAATTCCATGTAAATGGGAGTTTTTAGGGGGATTTACTCAAATGGCAAATGGTTGGACAGATTTGAGTTACAAGTATGCACAGTTGAATTGCAGTGTTTCAGGATTTGTGATAGATAATGGAAAATTTTGCAATTTAATATTTTTGCTTAACATTCTTTCCGTTACAGTTGATGCCATATTACTGTGTCATCGATTTATGTTGTTACGAGGACCACTCACTTGTCATTCATGAGCATGAACGACCTTTGTGGAAAAACTGTAGCAATTAGTGAGCATGAGCATGATGGGTATATAATAAAGCTTTATCTCATCCATGCAATTTTTCTCAAAGAATAAACTTTGCTTTTTCTTTATTGTGCGCAAATCACTACGTGTAATCGATAAGAAATAAACATCTCTGAAACGGCAATTTTTTGGGAACACCCAGATCTTCCTTTTTACAATCGATAAATTTAGTCTGTGGGTTTAATTGTAAAACTAGCTTACCCGGGGTGAATTGCTACGATCACTTTAGTAAAATACACTACATCTCGGAAAAAATAAGCAATCAAAATATGTTAGTTCCTAGAAACATTGCTATGGTGAATTTACATTTTAAATAAATTTGCTTAACATTTTCCGATGATAATTGATGATTTATGCTCGCAGTCGTGATACAATTAATTTATAGGTCTTTAGCTGGGCTTACATATTGAATCTTTATTCACGTCGATCCTATAAGGGCCTCAATTTCTTGAGGTTTGGTCTAATGCATCATAGTCTGATGATGGTACTGCATCTAATCCATCAGACTGACTTAAGATTCAACATTTGTACAGCGATCCGCATAAATAAACAACAGACTCCCGTTTGCAGCTGCACCATCTTGGTGAACAAACGCTGTAATTTTTTAGGTACAAATTTAAAGGTTGTATTCGCTCATCTTGTCAAAGTTGCCAACAGGCTAACATCCGCCGATTGTACGGGACTGCTTTTTGCGAGACTTACTTATTCGCAGGTGACCCCTACATCTAAAAGTCATTCACTATCCGCAACCTGTGACACGTCCGGTTGCCTTAAGCTTGCCATCTTAAATCCCTTATTACTCGTTTGCCTTCATTTTGTTTTCAATATTTTAAAAAATGAACCAATTGTCAAATTTGTTTATTTAGCATTCTCCTGTCACAAATTGCGGATAGATAGGCTATTTTATAAAGAATTCTTCGCCACTAATTATATTGTCAGTAAACTATAACAAGGCGTTAAAAACTTTGTAACTGCTTTTCATCAATTTTGGAATTTAGGTTACAAAAAAACTGAATAAATTGATTTTGCTTGAGATTTTTAATAATAATTTATTTTTACAGCGTATTTTGTATACTAGTCTGTAATATTTACATCAATAGACAGTACAAAAAAAATTAATGGAAGTATGTTCGAAAAAATGTTAATCTTTTTCGTGCAAATATAGGCAATGTTTGTAGAACATTCGTCTCTATTTCCGCCGGCGAACATCTATCGATAATTCAATTAATTTAATAATGACATACCTACGATAACAATAATAATTGATATACCGACGTTTTTTACATATTAAAAAAGTATCCTATAGAACTATTTGTTTTGCTACTGCTGGCAATGACATTTATGTAATAGCCTGCCGGGACCGACCGTGTTATAGTGTCAGAACACGCGACTACCATGCGGAGATTCCAGGTTCGACTCCAGTCATCTTTATTTTTCTTTCATTACCGGCCCCCTCGATGTTGTTGACAGCAACTTGGCAGTATAAGGGTCGAGTCAATCGGCATGTCTAGAAAATACTTCTCAAGCAGTGACGTTCGCATTCGTCGATAAACAAGTAGGTGCCTATAGTTGTGAATCTAAAATAGGAAGCGTGTTTATTTACAACAATGCGAGACGCTATCCCATACCTCATTCATGGGGTGTAAAGGGAAGGAAATTAAGTTTTAAGTTTAAGAAGTAAAAAAAGTTCGTCCTTACATAATTACTTATATGGCTTCCATTCTTTCGTATTTCTAACTACTACATACAATCAAAACACTCCTGATTAAAAGAAATTACATCTCCAGAGTTTCACAGACGTTATAACAACTCATTGTGTCAGATACAGGGCTTTGGCAGAATATTGTCATCTAAATGACTGTCACAAAGTGTAATGTATATTGTTTTTTCCGTACCTTCTAAAGATTTAAAAAATTCCATGTTTATTTAGAAGAAATTAATTTTTGAGAATTTTATAATAGTATTTAGCTGTAGAGAAGTATGTTACATATATGATTGTCAACAGCATTTTATCCAATATCGGAATTTGACGAAATTAGCCTTGTAAATAAAAATTTGCCAATTATTAGGCGGCAACTCAAATCGTATCATTAATTAATAGTAGTATCAATAATTTCAAGGTCGCAAACAAAGCTAACTATAGATAAGATTATATGTATGTAGATAATATTTTGAAGCATTCTGTGTTAACATCAAAAGAAATTGTATTTCGATAATAACGATATTTGATATAAACGTAACAATATAAATCGCACTGTTCGTTTACATTTAAGTAAATGACAAAATACGTCAATGAACGTTTATTATAAAAATGTAGAGTTACACTTAAATATTATATAATATTCGTAATCTTTTTTTACACGATTTTGAAATAACATTAACACGGGCAAACTTATCCTGTTTTTACAAGTTTTTTTTTGTCAAATAACACGGCAACAGTCGTTTTTATTTCTTTAAAATTAAAAAATGATTATAATATGCGAAATAAAAAGGAAATAGTGTGCTAAGGAAATAAAATTTGTGCATGTTTTACCGGATTATTTATTATTGTAGGCTTTTGAGGTCGTTGAACCAAACTAATATTTTTCCACTTAAAATTGTCTTTTTTTAACACTATTTTTTTCACGGTATTTTCTGGAACGAATGTACCTCGCAGATAGAGGATTAGGTTTATTCAATATTTTTATTACAAGTATGAAATAAGCTTACAAATCATAACTAAGCAGGTCTTGAAATGTTAATGCTAACAAATCTATCTGTGTACAAAAAACATTCCATCCTGCTAACTGTGCCAAAAGTGGGGCCACATATCGAAAAATTGTAGCCGATTGTACGTATGTGTGAAGTGTGATCAAAGCCACGGTCCTGGGGACTGCAAATTTGTCCGAGAGGAAGGAAGTCAACCATATTGTGCTAACTGCGGAGAAAGAGGTCATTCGTCAAACTACAGAGGGTGTCCGGCTTACAAAACCTATTTAAAGAAGCTGAAGGAAATAAAAGAAGTAGCTAGAGGGAGGAAATTTTTAACATCTGATAATGTAGTTGGTGCAATAAGTACTTCTAAATTCGTTGATTCGACAAATACGTATGCTAGTTTTTTTTCTGATTCTAGGCATTTAAATGTGGGTAGGTCACCAAGACCACAGTTAATTGAAGAGTTTTTGAAAATTGCCAATCATATTTGTCAACCCGACACTCCTTCTTTGGAGGATGAAATCAAAGCATTTATTCGACGTTACAGATCACTATCGAAAGATCAGGCCAAGGGCCAGTGCTTGGAAATTTTGGAGAAGGTTAAACGCCAATATGGTCCGTAATTCTCTAAATTTTTTGTCATTTAATGTAGGCTCTCTTATTAGTTTGAGCCGTAGGGTAGAGTTGTTGAATATTGTGAAAACAAATGGGATAGATTTTGCGTTTATTCAGGAGACACATTTGAGAAATGAGCACAAAATCTATTTTAAAGATTTCAGTTTTATTAGAGATACTAGTTCGCAAGGAGTAGGGATTATGATAAAGAAATATATGAAATTCCATAGGGTCCAAGTCCCCGATTGCAATTTTCCAAGTATTTTTTTGAGTATATGCCTCACTATAGATGGTGTCGAGAAAAATGTTTTAATTGGTTCGATGTACATCCCTTGTAACTCAGATAACACGCGCTTATTTCAGAGTTTATCTGCTTTGTTCCGATTTTCTCGAAATTATGACGGTGTTATTTTAGGGGGTGACCTTAATTCCCGACACACATCATGGGGTGATTCAATGTGTAATACTAATGGAAATGTTTTATTTTCTTGGCTTCAACAGTCTTCAACAGACTTTCTTCGAATTTCAGACTCTGTGCCGTCCTATCCTAATGGGCCCTCTTTTCTAGATCACTTTATTATTAGTTCAAATTTGTTTAATGAAGTTTAATAAACATGCACGTTGCGTGATGAATAAAGCATACAGGATATTAAATACATTTTCAAGAATTCTTATAAATAAAAATTTACCCAAAAACACTAAATTACTTTTATATAAGACAAGTATTAGACCAATATTCCTTTACGGATTCCCAATTTGGTTTAGCATTTCCCCAATAATAATGAAAGAAATGGGTATATTAGAGAGAAAAGTTTTGCGTCATTGTGTAGGGAAATACTTTGAATCAGAGAATAAACGGTACTCAAATAATGTAATTTACAGAGAGTCGCGAATAACCCCGATAGGTTTATATGTCTGCGATATTTTAAAAAGATTCATTTCTAGACTTCGCGATCACCCGAATCAAATAATTGTTGATATTTATAATAGGCAACACCATAATAGTTGGACGAATACGAACTACTTATCACCAATTGGATACGTCAACGAAAATCCTCCAAATTTTAATCCGAATGTAAATATTTGTCACAATTTTTATTCAAAATCAACAGCAGGTACCCATAGAGGTTGATACTAAAATTTTTCCATTTGTTTTTATACGTCCAAATATAATTTTTAAGTTTAATTTGTTCAATTTATATATATTTTTATACCTACACTTATTTTTATATACTATTTATTTATATTCGAGATAATATAAACTCTCACGCTACTGTAGTCCCGGGAGCAAGGACGTTTCTCATACACATATTTTGTTTTAAAACATAATTTTACACTAAACCTGCAAAGTATGTAACTGTTTATAAATTTAATGTTTTTAGGATAATACACTAATCTTAAATATTGTCTTCTAACACGATTCAAAATCATTCATTGTACTTCAAAAGGCTCAATAAAATTTGTAATTTGTAATTTGTAATTAGTTCAAATTTGCTTGATTTAGATTATCATAATTTAAATATTACTAGCTTACCTACATTTTCGGACCATTTTCCGATTAAGTTAAACATTCAGCTCCCAGATTTTGATATACTTTTGTTTTCTCCAAGGAAATTTGTTTCTTATCGCAATACGAATTGGGACAATTATAGGAATGACATCATGTCTCAGTTATTACTTCATTTTCCTGATTCTGCGAGGAATTTGTCCGATGCTGAGATTGATCATTATGTGGGGGAATTCACTTCCACCTTAAATCATGTTCAGGGTTTGCACTCTGAATACATTGATTTGGGAAATAAGAGGGTAATTGTGTCTGAGAACGTAAAGAGACTTTATAAAATAAAGTACGGCTGGCAAAGGGAATTAAAGAAGGTTTTCCATAGGACACTTAGTCGAGCAGATGCGTTATACTTGAGATTGTCGAAGCAGATTCAATTGTTGAATATAATTATTAGGAGGCAGGTTGAAATTGAGCAATCTGTAATCTTCTGTGAAAAACTTCGCACTATTAAACCTGGCCCCACGGCTCACAGACAAGTTTTTAAAATAATAGGCAACAGGAAAGCATCGAAATTGGGAAAATTGTCTGAGAATGGAGTGACGATAGAAGACGATGTAACAAGTGCAGGGAGGTTAAGAGATTACTTTTCTGTCATTTACAGTGGTGCGGTTTCTAATCGGGATATATCGAACATGCAGGCAGCCGTTGAAAGGACTGTTTCATCAGTCACGAGGTTGCATACTTTTAATGCTCAAGGTTCTTCCTTTAATCCACCGGATTGCTCGAGGTTTGTTACATTCGATGAGGTCGTTAGCACATCTAAGGATATTAATAATAAACGGTCAAGCGGATTGGATGGTATTTCCAATTATGTGATTAGGAGACTCCCGGCAAAGGCCTTCGAATACCTGACAATTGTATTCAATAACTGTATAAACAACTCCTATTTTCCGGAATCATGGAAGACTTCAAAGATTGTGCCACTTCGTAAGAAGGAGAACAATTGCGATATTAGTAATTTAAGGCCAATATCAATGCTTTCGAATCTTGGCAAACTATTTGAGCGCGTTATTCGGATAAAAATAGATATTGGGATGGATGATCCTTATATTCCGGATCTGCAGTTTGGTTTTAGGAAAGGTCATTCCACAACGGATGCATTGCTTAAATTTCAGAATGACATCGTTTTAAATTTGCGTAAACAACAGTGCACAGTATCAGTGTCATTAGATGTGGAAAAAGCATTTGATCACGCGTCTCATCTTGGAATTCTTTTCAAAATTACCCGTCTTGGATTCGATCCTTCCGTAGTTAAGCTGTTTCACAGTTTTTTCTCTAATAGACGTTTTTGCGTCCAGTTTAATGATGTTTTATCTGATTTCGGAGATGTGAAGAGTGGTGTCCCACAGGGATCGATTTTGGCCCCGCACTTGTACAACATTTTTATGCATGATTTTCCCCATATTGATTTTGAATCGTGTGGTATTCTTTATGCCGATGACTCTCTACTTTATGCCCATGACGAGTCGCCAATTATTGCGCTTGGTAAAGTAGGGAACCATTTGCATAAGGTAAAAAGTTTTTATGATGAATGGGGCATTAAAATAAATGCTTCCAAATGCCAGGCTATTTGTATTAGAAACGCTTCTAAGAAGTGTAGAGCATTCGTGGTTCCGCAGAGTAAACAGTTAAATCTAAATATTGATGGGGTAGAGGTTTCATTTGGAGATAATATGAAGTATTTGGGAGTTAATTTCAATAAACTTATGAAGTTTAACAAACATGCAAGGCTGGTTGTAGGGAAGTCATACAGAATATTGGGCTCAATGTCGAAACTGCTTGCTAATAAAAATCTCCCAACGGAAACAAAACTTTTGTTGTACAAAACATGCATAAGGCCAGTATTTCTGTATGGTTTCCCTATATGGTTTAATGTATCTCCAGTGGTTATCGGGGAAATGGAAATTTTGGAAAGGAAAATATTGCGCCATTGTATTGGGAAATATTATGAATCAAGGTTTAAACGATATTCTAATAGAGTTATATATGGCGTGTCTAAGGTTACCCCCGTTGGGTTGTATGTTTGCGAGGTAATTTCCAGATTTGCCGATAGAGTAATTGTTCACGATAACAAATTTATATCCGACATATATGAAAGTCAGCAAAATTTCGGTTGGTCTGCTGTTAATTATTTATCGCCAATGGGATATATTAATGAAGTCCCCCCTGATTTTAATATGTCGAGGAATTTACGCCATGAATTCTATTTAAGGTCATTATCTGGTACACATAGGGGATAGTGTGCTGGATAAGGTAACTTTTTGCATTTTTTTTACCTTTGCTTTTTTTTTTTTTTGTTATTTTTTAGATTAAGTTAGCTGTAAGTTCAATCGAGATATACATACTCTCATGCAATTGTAGTTCCGGGAGCAAGAACTTCCCTGCTTCAATAATTCATCTTTTTCTTTATATTTAATTCTTACATAGTTATGTAAAGCTTGGCGCTGTTTAGTACACTTAATCTATGGCAAATTAAGATATTACATTACAGTCTTAAGTTATCTTAAAAAAAAATGTAGTTATGACTCTGTATAAATATAGTATTTTAAAAGGCTCAATAAATAAATAAACCTAAACCTAAACCTAAACTGTATTCTAGACGTTAGTTTTATTTTAATTTAGTCTCTGTCGTAATATTTCTTGATATTTACCATTTCATTGCAATTATGTAACTACGTTTTCTTAGTGTACATGAAACTGTGATCTTTAAAAAGAGAAATAATCTCTGGAATAAAGAAATCCTGTTGTCAAGTGATATGTTTTTTTCATTCACATTAATTGATTATGAACACACATTACCTTTGTTATTTGTGTTTGTGCTGTCGCATATTCTTGTTGTTGTTGCGCTCTTGTTCATTCATTCTCTTTACTTTTGAACTTCCTCGACGAAAACATGTAATATTGTTTTTCTTTTTGACTAATATCAATTTTATTTTTTATTGTACAACGTCGTTAACTAAAGCGCATTAATATCTGGTGTATTATTTTTTGTGTTGTTCTTGTTGTTTGCTGGTGCTTTTTTGCATCTCCCATTTTTGCTTGTTGCGCTCTCTTTATACAAAATATGTATGAATCTCGCTCCCTCTGCAACATTATTTCGCTTATTTGAGGTCATAACGGAGGGGGAAGTTCATGTTTTGGCCGTTGTTATATTTGTAGTACTGTTGTAAAATGATTTTGTGTTTGTTTTAGCTTACAACAACAATGTTAACCAAAATCTCAGCGGCTTTTGTATGACAATTATCAAATGAAATCAACATTTAAATAATCGAAAACTAATACAATTTGATAATGCCACTGTGACAAAAAAAAAATCATGCAAAAGAATAATAAAGTGTAAAAAATTAGTTAACACCATAAATTCTTGCCTAAGTTAGTAGTTAGTAGTTGGGACCGGCCGTGGCATAGTGGTTAGAACACGCGACTACCATGCGGGAGATCGCAGGTTCAAACCTGGCTCCAGTCATCTTTAAAAAAAATTGTTCTTTCATTGTCGGCTCCCCTCGAATGTTGTTGACAGCAACTTCGCAGTATAAGTGTCGAGTCAATCGGCGTGTCTAGTAAGAGCTTCTCAAAACAGTGACGTTCGAATTCGTCGATAAACAAGTAGGTGCCATTAGTTGTGAATCTAAAAATAGAAAGTGTGTTAATTCACAACAACGCGAGAAGCTATCCCATACCTCATTCATGGGGTGCAAAGGGAAATTACCTAAGTTAGTAGTTATAAGTACGGCAACCACATAAGTCGAATTTTTGGCAGTAAAGTAAAGATAAGAAAGAGTAACCCAGTTGTATAACAACACTTCCCGTGTTCGCTATTCAAAATAAGAAGTTGTTCTCTTTTAAATAAAATAATAAAAATTAGAACAAAAACACGGTCTTACAGGAATTTATATATTTTTCTTAAAATTCCTTAAATGAACGGACTATTGATGTGTGTATAGGTAATGAGATTCTGTTTGAGGCCATTATCAGCTAGATTGTCAGGCATACTTATTATATTATACCCCCAACCATAGGGTTCATGATATTTATTATTTGATACGAGAAAAAGTGTAACGCATTAAATCAGACGAGTTGGCCTCAAAGCTCTTAAGACGTTATTCGCTTCAGGACTTTCTAAGACAATTGAGCCATTTCCATCTGTCTGGCTAAATGACTGGATGGCAGGTAGGCAGGATAAATCGGGTAATGTGATATTATATTATCATGATATTAAACCGATATTAACATTTTCCAAAATAAATTATTGGCATTTCAAATAGGCAGAATAGTCCCATCCCTGATGTTATCTCCCATACAAAATGACAATTTTAATATTTTAATTAATAATATTTGTCCTACAACATCCGTACGAAAAATTGCGGGATATTTATTTATTTGAATTCATAATTGTAATTTGAATTTGTTTCGTTTTTATGTCTTGTAATGGTTGGCAAAACCTAAAAAAAAAAATTTCATGCACCCATCCGTTACAATGATTATTAGTGTGGGTCGATTTAGCAATCGATTTTAGATACCTAAGCGACATATCAAATAAAACATTTCCGGGGAGCCCAAATTTAAATTTTTTGACTTTTTTCAACATTTATTTTCTAAGATTTTTTTTAGAAGATAATAAAAAAATCGTCTTTTTTTTTTAATTAAACAATTTTTATAGATGATGCAATAATTTAACGATGTACGAAATGTTTATTGGTGTTAACTTTTCTATTGGAGAAATGTTTCTTTTAATAGAAAAAATATGGAATCCATCATTAATTTGGAATTAGAATTTTAAAAATATCAATTAGTTTAGTTAATCGATTTGTCAAGTGAAGCATTCATATAATAGCTCACTTGTTGCCTAGTGTAGATTATTATTTCGACAGTCAAATAATTCAACCAAAATATACTAGATGTGTGTTTCTACACTAAAAACAATAACTTCGACAACAATCTCTGAACATCACGACCAAAGTAAATGGCTATTAAAGCTTTGCATGGTTGTTGCTGTTGTTTCTGTTGTTGTATTATATTTTCTCGTTTTTCGACTTCTATACCAGTATGAGCACAAAATCTTGTGCTGCTGCTGTTGTTCTTTTTGTTGCCGTTGTTGTTTTTTGTTATATAGCGCAGCAGCGCATTAAAATGTATTTTTCATATATATGAAAAAGTTAAACAACAAATGAGCACACGAAAAAAACAACACCACATCGTCATCGTCCAAAACCACTACATCGCAAGCAAGCAAGCAAAACAAAGCAACAAACCAACCTCGTAAGGCTTTGTACGCGAATATATACCCCTACAACAACAACAACAGCAGTAGCATACACAAAATGCCAAGAAGTGAAAGTATTGTATTTTGTGGCTGGTTTTTAGCTGCTGACTGCCGCCTGCCTATCTGCTGCCAGCCCCCGATGTTGTTTGCTTGCTCGCCTAGCCTTGCTCTCTGGCAACAACAACTAATAACGGCTGCAATACAACACAAGCTTAACCCAACGCTCAAACGACGACCGATCGACCAACGGACTAACTATAGGCACACCAGTCAGTCAGGCAGGCATACTACAGCTATCTTACCCACCTCTACAAGCGCATCTAGTAGTCTCTTTTATGCACACAAGTTAGCGAGATACAAAACAACAACAATATTCAAAGTAAAACAAAAGCACTTTAAAGCTAAATGTTTCCACAACAATCACAGCCCTCCCTCTCTCCTCACTCGCCAAACAAGTTGAAGAAATAGCCAACACTAATAGAAACATTTACAATAATACTTACTGGTCAACAGTACTAAAGCATACAAAGGCAGAAGAATACAAATTAAAACTGTGGTGATACATATGTTTGTATAGTATATTATATTATGATTTAATATTAACAACAACAACAACAACAATATGGAATACACCTTTGTTCTTTGGTATAGTTGGTATGCAAGCAATATCAAATTATGCCCTAGCGACGACAGTAGGGCGACCGACATTCTTTGCTAATTAGGCCTAAAAGTAGATTGACACTTTAGTTGCAGAACTAGTTTTAAAGCAAGCAAAGTGATGTGTATTGAATAATTTTAATCTGTTATTTAATTTGACTAAATTTTATTAAGGACAAATATGATTTATTTCTAAGTTATTTGTTGTTCGGTTGAACAAATGGTTGGCCAATAAGAATAGATGGGATTGTTTATGAGGGGAGTGTTACCAGATTGTTGTAGTTTAGGCTATGATTATTCTAAAGGTTGGTTCACCCTCGTCAAATAATGGTGTCCTAAGCATAATAGTTTTGTTTTTTTTTCACCAAGTCATAGTTTGGCAGATACATATTATCGCTCAAAAATAGATCAATATAGGCAATGCACATATAAATCGTTGAAAAGCTCTTCAAAAAGGCTTTTAAGCAATGCGTATAAAAATAAAAAAACTTTGATGTGTTCAATAATTAAACTAAACCAACACTAAGATTATTTTAATGGCTCAAAAGCCAAATGCTTCTAAATATTTCTTACATCCTTAAATTTTTTACAACTTTTTTTTTTAATTTGTAATTTGACAGGAGTTTTAAAAAAACAACATTAGGTTTATGTGTTATGGAGTTA
Organism: Muscina levida; assembly: GCA_964034835.1. Classification (NCBI taxonomy): domain Eukaryota; kingdom Metazoa; phylum Arthropoda; class Insecta; order Diptera; family Muscidae; genus Muscina; species Muscina levida. The sequence continues at coordinate 118,005,730 of OZ035883.1, read as the reverse complement.
ATCGATTTGGCAAGTGAAGCATTTATATATTAAAGCTAGAATTTTTTAATTACTGTTGCCTGATAAATGTTCCTTAATGTCTGCGTCTTGATAGCAGTCAAACAATAACATTTAAAAATATTATCTTATACTGACGTTTTTTGCTGACTCTTTATTGTGTTATTTAAGAAAGCTGTGTTTTTTACATGAAAAAAATAAAAAAACAGCGCATTGTTCATAAATACGAATGCAATTTGGCTTTACACAATACGTGTCTAAACAGATGTCACAATGTATATAGTATAAATATTTACAGTGTTGTCCAAATATTAATTGGTTTTTTTTTATAAAAACATATTTTAGGGAGACCACGCGACTATAGTGCATACAAAAAGATTTAGAACTCTATAAAAGTATTTACTTTTATTTAACTGGGATTCTAGTTAGTAAATAACCGCCATAAAACATCCGAATTAAATAGAAACGTGCTTGAAATAGAAACGTGTTAATTTACGCAAATTAGAGATGCTGTCCCATAGCTTATTCATGGCATGATAAAGGGAAAAACAAAGTTTTAAAGCTTTAAAGAATATTTCAGATTGTAGTGTGCACCTGGCGTAAACTTTTATTGCCATATTTTCTCAGTATCTAATATTACTTGTTGTTCTTATTTCAGATTAAATTAAAGTACTTTATGGTAAACTGAAATTACTTTTTGCATACTAGGGGCCGTTTTCTCATTAGGCGATTATCTTTTTTCTTAACGAAAAACTGTAGATTAAAGAAATTAGGTTTTCTCAAAGTCTCATTTGTTTTTGTTTTATCGCAAAGCTAACCAGCCCTCATCTGCCGGTTATTTATTTGCCGTACAGATAAACTCAATCAGCTGACTGCTGTCATAGCGTTTTTGTTTTCCAAGATATATTTTTGATTTATAACCAAAACAATAAGCAGCAGCTCATCTTCAGTGGTAAAATGTTTCCCACATTGCTTTTATCTGTCATTATTTAAGTTTTATTTCGTTTTTATTAAATGTATGTGTTTTCTTATTTTTTAACACTTCGAAAATAACTGATTCATGTCAAGAATTTGTCAACTGTCTCATCTATTTTTCGAGGTATTGCCAACTGAAAAATAATTTTTTGTTGGTATATTAAGAAAACCAAAATCGTTAACGGACAATTTGTCGTTCTAACAAATTTATGTCGAGATTTAGTAAAAGGAAGTTTGTCGATACATTGAGAAAACGGCCATAACAGTAATTTTTGGTATTATAAAAGAATATTTTGGTACAACAAAGTCTTTTCGGGACAATAAAGAAATTTTGGTACAATAAAAGTACTTTTTGGTACATTTAACTTTTTTGTTTTTGGTCTTAAAATGTAACGGACAATTTGTCGTTCTAACAAATTTATGTCGAGATTTAGTAAAAGGAAGTTTGTCGATACATTGAGAAAACGGAATATTTTGGTACAACAGTCTTTTCGGGACAATAAAGAAATTTTGGTACAATAAAAGTACTTTTTGGTACATTTAACTTTTTTGTTTTTGTCTAAAATATGTAATTTTTGGTACAATAAAAATCCTTTTTGGGAAAATAAACTCCCTTTTTCGTACAATAAGTTTGCTTTTTGGCACAATAAATGTAATTTTTGGTACAATAAATTTAGTTTTCGATTCAATGAATGCACTTTAAAAAATATTCTTTTTGGCACAATAAAACCAATAAATAAATTGTATTTTTAAGTACAAAAATGAGCTTATTGTTATAACCTAGACAGACGACAGTGTTAATGTGCAACTTAATGCAAATTAAAACTGCATTTAGGTATTACTGTCCCAATTTATCACAAACAACAACTATATTGACCAAACAACAGCGTTCACAACAACCATTTTATATCGAAGTAAATGGCAAAAAAGAATAGCCCCCCTTCCATAGTAGGCACAGCCTCAGAAAACCGTAACTTTTGACACACCCCTTCTGGTACCACTCGGACAAATGACCGAATTCACCCTCATAGTTTTACACGCAAAACTTTTTTTTGCAAGAACAACTGAATTCAGTAAAATTTTGTACAAGTTAAACGCTTATAAAAGTTTGGGGCTCAGGAATGAATGTGGACCATATCGGCCGACCCTTTCAGTGACTTCCATACAAAATGAACTATTTTTAGAAAAATAATACTTCTACCATAACTTTCAAACGGAAAACTGCAGGATATTTTAATTTTGGTCAGTTTCATTATGATCAGAATCAGAATGTATGCCTTGCATTTTCTCCAATGGTTTTTATTTATCAAAGACACGATTGGTGGTTAGTATATGTTGTAGACTAGCTTGTTGTTCATGCAATTTCTGATTTTCAACTTGGCATCTTTTTTTTAGACACCAGTTTGTTTTAATAAATTGTGTTCTGTGCTGTCTTCCTAATTGCGTATATGTACATTTTTATGTGCACGTACTATATCTAGCTCGCCGAATGTGATGTGTGTGAAGTTAAATTCGTATTTTAACTAGCCAAGACACGAACCACTTTCATTAACAGAGCTATGTTAAGTGAGTGGGTCGATATATGTTATATGTGATATACAAATGAAATAGAATATCTCCCGATCTACAAAAGATATTTAAACAAAATTTACACAGCTTTTAGAAAAAGGTCTATAGAATATTATAATATAAATTTGGACCAAATAAAACGAGGCAGACAACCCTCTAATAAGGTAGGAAATAAGAACTTTTCTCGGAACTTTTGAGGTGATTATGGGCTTCCTGGAAGGGTTTCGTCGATCGGACTAGTGTCAAACAATAGCTGATAGGAAGTAGTTTAATACCCTATTAGCCGTTTTCACCAAAAAATTTCGTGAATATGAAATTTTTCACAAAATGATAAATTTTGCTATGTGGGACGGACATAGTGCGTCCATGGTGGCCATCTGGAGAGGGTTTCGTCGATCGGACTAGTGTCAAATAATAGCTGTTAGATAGTAGTTTAACAACCTATTAGCCGTTTTTCCCAAAAAATTTCGTGAATATGAAATTTTTCACAAAATGTTAAATTTTGCTATGTGGGACGGACATAGTGCCTCCATGGTGGCCATCTAGAGAGGGTTTCGTCGATCGGACTAGTGTCAAATAATAGCTGTTAGATAGTAGTATAACAACCTATTAGCCGTTTTTCCCAAAAAATTTCGTGAATATGAAATTTTTCACAAAATGTTAAATTTTGCTATATGGGACGGATATAGTGCGTCCATGATGGCCATCAGGAGAGGGTTTCGTCGATCGGACTAGTGTTGATTAATAGCTGTTACGGAGTAGTTTAATAACCTATTAGCCGTTTTTCCCAAAAAATTTCGTGAATATGAAATTTTTTACAAAATTTTAAATTTTGCTATATGGGACGGATATAGTGCGTCCAAGGTGGCCATCTGGAGAGGGTTTCGTCGGTCGGACTAGTGTCAAATAAAAGCTATTAGCGAGTAGTTTAATACCCTATTAGCCGTTTTCGCCAAAAAATTTCGTGAATATGAAATTTTTCACAAAATGTTAAATTTTGCTATGTGGGACGGACATAGTGCGTCCATGGTGGCCATCTGGAGAGGGTTTCGTCGATCGGACTAGTGTCAAATAATAGCTGTTAGATAGTAGTTTAACAACCTTTTAGCCGTTTTTACCAAAAAATTTCGTGAATATGAAATTTTTCACAAAATGTTGAATTTTGCTATATGGGACGGATATAGTGCGTCCATGGTGGCCATCTAGAGAGGGTTTCGTCGATCGGACTAGTGTCAAATAATAGCTATTAGCGAGTAGTTTAATACCCTATTAGCCGTTTTCGCCAAAAAATTTCGTGAATATGAAATTTTTCACAAAATGTTAAATTTTGCTGTGTGGGACGGACATTGTGCGTCCATGGTGGCCATCAGGAGAGGGTTTCGTCGATCGGACTAGTGTTGATTAATAGCTGTTATGGAGTAGTTTAATACCCTATTAGCCGTTTTTCCCAAAAAATTTCGTGAATATGAAATTTTTCACAAAATGATAAATTTTGCTATAAGGAACGGACATTGTGCGTCCATGGTGGCCACCAGGAGAGGGTTTCGTCGATCGGACTAATGGCAAATAATAGCTATTATACACTAGTTTAATATGTTATAACCCGTTTTGCCCAGAAAATTTCCTGGATATGCAATTTTTTACAAAATCCAGTAAATTCAGTTTCTCACATATTTACATGTTTTACTGTTAACCAAATTCGAATCTGAGTTTCTGTTAACTTATTAACAGCGCTATGCTAAGAACAGAAGCAGATATATTATGTATTAATGAAATCGTAAATATCTCTTGATCTACAATAGTTATTTAAACAAAATTTTCACAGCAATTACAGAACACTACGAGGGAAGGCTCATTGATATTTGGGAATATTATATTACGAGGGTCGTCTGAATAATTAAGTTATAAAATAAGTTTTTTTTGCAGAACGTTTGAGGTGATTATGGGCTTCCTGGAAGGGTTTCGTCGATCGGACTAGTGTCAAATAATAGCTGTTAGATAGTAGTTTAACAACCTATTAGCCGTTTTTCCCAAAAAATTTCGTGAATATGAAATTTTTCACAAAATGTTAAATTTTGCTATATGGGACGGACATAGTGCGTCCATGGTGGCCATCTGGAGAGGGTTTCGTCGATCGGACTAGTGTCAAATAATAGCTGTTAGATAGTAGTTTAATACCCTATTAGCCGTTTTCGCCAAAAAATTTCGTGAATATGAAATTTTTCACAAAATGTTAAATTTTGCTATGTGGGACGGACATAGTGCGTCCATGGTGGCCATCTGGAGAGGGTTTCGTCGATCGGACTAGTGTCAAATAATAGCTGTTAGATAGTAGTTTAACAACCTTTTAGCCGTTTTTCCCAAAAAATTTCGTGAATATGAAATTTTTCACAAAATGTTAAATTTTGCTATATGGGACGGATATAGTGCGTCCATGGTGGCCATCTGGAGAGGGTTTCGTCGATCGGACTAGTGTTGATTAATAGCTGTTACGGAGTAGTTTAATAACCTATTAGCCGTTTTTCCCAAAAAATTTCGTGAATATGAAATTTTTTACAAAATTTTAAATTTTGCTATATGGGACGGATATAGTGCGTCCAAGGTGGCCATCTGGAGAGGGTTTCGTCGATCGGACTAGTGTTGATTAATAGCTGTTACGGAGTAGTTTAATAACCTATTAGCCGTTTTTCCCAAAAAATTTCGTGAATATGAAATTTTTTACAAAATGTTAAATTTTGCTATGAGGGACGGACATAGTGCGTCCATGGTGGCCATCTGGAGAGGGTTTCGTCGATCGGACTAGTGTCAAATAATAGCAGTTAGATAGTAGTTTAACAACCTATTAGCCGTTTTTCCCAAAAAATTTCGTGAATATGAAATTTTTCACAAAATGTTAAATTTTGCTATGAGGGACGGACATAGTGCGTCCATGGTGGCCATCTGGAGAGGGTTTCGTCGATCGGACTAGTGTTGATTAATAGCTGTTACGGAGTAGTTTAATAACCTATTAGCCGTTTTTCCCAAAAAATTTCGTGAATATGAAATTTTTCACAAAATGTTAAATTTTGCTATGAGGGACGGACATAGTGCGTCCATGGTGGCCATCTGGAGAGGGTTTCGTCGATCGGACTAGTGTCAAATAATAGCTGTTAGATAGTAGTTTAATACCCTATTAGCCGTTTTCGCCAAAAAATTTCGTGAATATGAAATTTTTCACAAAATGTTAAATTTTGCTATGTGGGACGGACATTGTGCGTCCATGGTGGCCACCAGGAGAGGGTTTCGTCGATCGGACTAATGGCAAATAATAGCTATTATACACTAGTTTAATATGTTATAACCCGTTTTGCCCAGAAAATTTCCTGGATATGCAATTTTTTACAAAATCCAGTAAATTCAGTTTCTCACATATTTACATGTTTTACTGTTAACCAAATTCGAATCTGAGTTTCTGTTAACTTATTAACAGCGCTATGCTAAGAACAGAAGCAGATATATTATGTATTAATGAAATCGTAAATATCTCTTGATCTACAATAGTTATTTAAACAAAATTTTCACAGCAATTACAGAACACTACGAGGGAAGGCTCATTGATATTTGGGAATATTATATTACGAGGGTCGTCTGAATAATTAAGTTATAAAATAAGTTTTTTTTGCAGAACGTTTGAGGTGATTATGGGCTTCCTGGAAGGGTTTCGTCGATCGGACTAGTGTCAAATAATAGCTGTTAGATAGTAGTTTAACAACCTATTAGCCGTTTTTCCCAAAAAATTTCGTGAATATGAAATTTTTCACAAAATGTTAAATTTTGCTATGTGGGACGGACATAGTGCGTCCATGGTGGCCATCTGGAGAGGGTTTCGTCGATCGGACTAGTGTCAAATAATAGCTGTTAGATAGTAGTTTAACAACCTTTTAGCCGTTTTTCCCAAAAAATTTCGTGAATATGAAATTTTTCACAAAATGTTAAATTTTGCTATATGGGACGGACATAGTGCGTCCATGGTGGCCATCTGGAGATTTTGTAAAAAATTGCATATCCAGGAAATTTTCTGGGCAAAACGGGTTATAACATATTAAACTAGTGTATAATAGCTATTATTTGACACCAGTCCGATCGACGAAACCCTCTCCAGATGGCCACCATGGACGCACTATATCCGTCCCATATAGCAAAATTTAACATTTTGTGAAAAATTTCATATTCACGAAATTTTTTGGGAAAAACGGCTAATAGGTTATTAAACTACTCCGTAACAGCTATTAATCAACACTAGTCCGATCGACGAAACCCTCTCCAGATGGCCACCTTGGACGCACTATATCCGTCCCACATAGCAAAATTTAACATTTTGTGAAAAATTTCATATTCACGAAATTTTTTGGCGAAAACGGCTAATAGGTTATTAAACTACTCCGTAACAGCTATTAATCAACACTAGTCCGATCGACGAAACCCTCTCCAGATGGCCACCATGGACGCACTATATCCGTCCCATATAGCAAAATTTAACATTTTGTGAAAAATTTCATATTCACGAAATTTTTTGGGAAAAACGGCTAATAGGTTATTAAACTACTCCGTAACAGCTATTAATCAACACTAGTCCGATCGACGAAACCCTCTCCAGATGGCCACCTTGGACGCACTATATCCGTCCCACATAGCAAAATTTAACATTTTGTGAAAAATTTCATATTCACGAAATTTTTTGGCGAAAACGGCTAATAGGTTATTAAACTACTCCGTAACAGCTATTAATCAACACTAGTCCGATCGACGAAACCCTCTCCAGATGGCCACCATGGACGCACTATGTCCGTCCCACATAGCAAAATTTAACATTTTGTGAAAAATTTCATATTCACGAAATTTTTTGGCGAAAACGGCTAATAGGTTATTAAACTACTCCGTAACAGCTATTAATCAACACTAGTCCGATCGACGAAACCCTCTCCAGATGGCCACCATGGACGCACTATATCCGTCCCACATAGCAAAATTTAACATTTTGTGAAAAATTTCATATTCACGAAATTTTTTGGGAAAAACGGCTAATAGGTTATTAAACTACTCCGTAACAGCTATTAATCAACACTAGTCCGATCGACGAAACCCTCTCCAGATGGCCACCTTGGACGCACTATATCCGTCCCACATAGCAAAATTTAACATTTTGTGAAAAATTTCATATTCACGAAATTTTTTGGCGAAAACGGCTAATAGGTTATTAAACTACTCCGTAACAGCTATTAATCAACACTAGTCCGATCGACGAAACCCTCTCCAGATGGCCACCATGGACGCACTATGTCCGTCCCACATAGCAAAATTTAACATTTTGTGAAAAATTTCATATTCACGAAATTTTTTGGCGAAAACGGCTAATAGGTTATTAAACTACTCCGTAACAGCTATTAATCAACACTAGTCCGATCGACGAAACCCTCTCCAGATGGCCACCATGGACGCACTATATCCGTCCCATATAGCAAAATTTAACATTTTGTGAAAAATTTCATATTCACGAAATTTTTTGGGAAAAACGGCTAATAGGTTATTAAACTACTCCGTAACAGCTATTAATCAACACTAGTCCGATCGACGAAACCCTCTCCAGATGGCCACCTTGGACGCACTATATCCGTCCCACATAGCAAAATTTAACATTTTGTGAAAAATTTCATATTCACGAAATTTTTTGGCGAAAACGGCTAATAGGTTATTAAACTACTCCGTAACAGCTATTAATCAACACTAGTCCGATCGACGAAACCCTCTCCAGATGGCCACCATGGACGCACTATGTCCGTCCCACATAGCAAAATTTAACATTTTGTGAAAAATTTCATATTCACGAAATTTTTTGGCGAAAACGGCTAATAGGTTATTAAACTACTCCGTAACAGCTATTAATCAACACTAGTCCGATCGACGAAACCCTCTCCAGATGGCCACCATGGACGCACTATATCCGTCCCATATAGCAAAATTTAACATTTTGTGAAAAATTTCATATTCACGAAATTTTTTGGGAAAAACGGCTAATAGGTTGTTAAACTACTATCTAACAGCTATTATTTGACACTAGTCCGATCGACGAAACCCTTCCAGGAAGCCCATAATCACCTCAAACGTTCTGCAAAAAAAACTTATTTTATAACTTAATTATTCAGACGACCCTCGTAATATAATATTCCCAAATATCAATGAGCCTTCCCTCGTAGTGTTCTGTAATTGCTGTGAAAATTTTGTTTAAATAACTATTGTAGATCAAGAGATATTTACGATTTCATTAATACATAATATATCTGCTTCTGTTCTTAGCATAGCGCTGTTAATAAGTTAACAGAAACTCAGATTCGAATTTGGTTAACAGTAAAACATGTAAATATGTGAGAAACTGAATTTACTGGATTTTGTAAAAAATTGCATATCCAGGAAATTTTCTGGGCAAAACGGGTTATAACATATTAAACTAGTGTATAATAGCTATTATTTGCCATTAGTCCGATCGACGAAACCCTCTCCTGGTGGCCACCATGGACGCACAATGTCCGTTCCTTATAGCAAAATTTATCATTTTGTGAAAAATTTCATATTCACGAAATTTTTTGGGAAAAACGGCTAATAGGGTATTAAACTACTCCATAACAGCTATTAATCAACACTAGTCCGATCGACGAAACCCTCTCCTGATGGCCACCATGGACGCACAATGTCCGTCCCACATAGCAAAATATAAAATTTTGTGAAAAATTTCATATTCACGAAGTTTTTTGGCGAAAACGGCTAATAGGGTATTAAACTACTCGCTAATAGCTATTATTTGACACTAGTCCGATCGACGAAACCCTCTCCAGATGGCCACCTTGGACGCACTATATCCGTCCCATATAGCAAAATTTAAAATTTTGTCAAAAATTTCATATTCACGAAATTTTTTGGGAAAAACGGCTAACAGGTTGTTAAACTACTATCTAACAGCTATTATTTGACACTAGTCCGATCGACGAAACCCTCTCCAGATGGCCACCATGGACGCACTATGTCCGTCCCTCATAGCAAAATTTAACATTTTGTAAAAAATTTCATATTCACGAAATTTTTTGGGAAAAACGGCTAATAGGTTATTAAACTACTCCGTAACAGCTATTAATCAACACTAGTCCGATCGACGAAACCCTCTCCAGATGGCCACCTTGGACGCACTATAACCGTCTCATATAGCAAAATTTAAAATTTTGTAAAAAATTTCATATTCACGAAATTTTTTGGGAAAAACGGCTAATAGGTTATTAAACTAATCCGTAACAGCTATTAATCAACACTAGTCCGATCGACGAAACCCTCTCCAGATGGCCACCATGGACGCACTATATCCGTCCCATATAGCAAAATTTAACATTTTGTGAAAAATTTCATATTCACGAAATTTTTTGGGAAAAACGGCTAAAAGGTTGTTAAACTACTCCGTAACAGCTATTAATCAACACTAGTCCGATCGACGAAACCCTCTCCAGATGGCCACCATGGACGCACTATATCCGTCCCATATAGCAAAATTTAACATTTTGTGAAAAATTTCATATTCACGAAATTTTTTGGGAAAAACGGCTAATAGGTTGTTAAACTACTATCTAACAGCTATTATTTGACACTAGTCCGATCGACGAAACCCTTCCAGGAAGCCCATAATCACCTCAAACGTTCTGCAAAAAAAACTTATTTTATAACTTAATTATTCAGACGACCCTCGTAATATAATATTCCCAAATATCAATGAGCCTTCCCTCGTAGTGTTCTGTAATTGCTGTGAAAATTTTGTTTAAATAACTATTGTAGATCAAGAGATATTTACGATTTCATTAATACATAATATATCTGCTTCTGTTCTTAGCATAGCGCTGTTAATAAGTTAACAGAAACTCAGATTCGAATTTGGTTAACAGTAAAACATGTAAATATGTGAGAAACTGAATTTACTGGATTTTGTAAAAAATTGCATATCCAGGAAATTTTCTGGGCAAAACGGGTTATAACATATTAAACTAGTGTATAATAGCTATTATTTGCCATTAGTCCGATCGACGAAACCCTCTCCTGGTGGCCACCATGGACGCACAATGTCCGTTCCTTATAGCAAAATTTATCATTTTGTGAAAAATTTCATATTCACGAAATTTTTTGGGAAAAACGGCTAATAGGGTATTAAACTACTCCATAACAGCTATTAATCAACACTAGTCCGATCGACGAAACCCTCTCCTGATGGCCACCATGGACGCACAATGTCCGTCCCACATAGCAAAATATAAAATTTTGTGAAAAATTTCATATTCACGAAGTTTTTTGGCGAAAACGGCTAATAGGGTATTAAACTACTCGCTAATAGCTATTATTTGACACTAGTCCGATCGACGAAACCCTCTCCAGATGGCCACCTTGGACGCACTATATCCGTCCCATATAGCAAAATTTAAAATTTTGTCAAAAATTTCATATTCACGAAATTTTTTGGGAAAAACGGCTAACAGGTTGTTAAACTACTATCTAACAGCTATTATTTGACACTAGTCCGATCGACGAAACCCTCTCCAGATGGCCACCATGGACGCACTATGTCCGTCCCTCATAGCAAAATTTAACATTTTGTAAAAAATTTCATATTCACGAAATTTTTTGGGAAAAACGGCTAATAGGTTATTAAACTACTCCGTAACAGCTATTAATCAACACTAGTCCGATCGACGAAACCCTCTCCAGATGGCCACCTTGGACGCACTATAACCGTCTCATATAGCAAAATTTAAAATTTTGTAAAAAATTTCATATTCACGAAATTTTTTGGGAAAAACGGCTAATAGGTTATTAAACTAATCCGTAACAGCTATTAATCAACACTAGTCCGATCGACGAAACCCTCTCCAGATGGCCACCATGGACGCACTATATCCGTCCCATATAGCAAAATTTAACATTTTGTGAAAAATTTCATATTCACGAAATTTTTTGGGAAAAACGGCTAAAAGGTTGTTAAACTACTATCTAACAGCTATTATTTGACACTAGTCCGATCGACGAAACCCTCTCCAGATGGCCACCATGGACGCACTATGTCCGTCCCACATAGCAAAATTTATCATTTTGTGAAAAATTTCATATTCACGAAATTTTTTGGTGAAAACGGCTAATAGGGTATTAAACTACTTCCTATCAGCTATTGTTTGACACTAGTCCGATCGACGAAACCCTTCCAGGAAGCCCATAATCACCTCAAAAGTTCCGAGAAAAGTTCTTATTTCCTACCTTATTAGAGGGTTGTCTGCCTCGTTTTATTTGGTCCAAATTTATATTATAATATTCTATAGACCTTTTTCTAAAAGCTGTGTAAATTTTGTTTAAATATCTTTTGTAGATCGGGAGATATTCTATTTCATTTGTATATCACATATAACATATATCGACCCACTCACTTAACATAGCTCTGTTAATGAAAGTGGTTCGTGTCTTGGCTAGTTAAAATACGAATTTAACTTCACACACATCCGAATGTGTCGGTAATTCATTGTTCGAGTGTTTTGATTTGTGTGTGTGCCCTCTCTCGCTCTCGCAATTTGTTTTGGCTTTAGTCATCACTTTATACGTTATAATACCAAACAGTAAACAACAACAGCAGTAGCAGCAGCAGTTTACGAAGTTTTGATTTCACGGTTTCGTCGTTTATGTAATTTCAATTTTGTATATATTCATACTTACGTTTTCAAAGGTAATATGAATAACATTTTATGCAACAACAACAACAACGTAGCCACACAATACAAATGTGCATATACCTACATACTACATATATATTTATTTTATTCGATGTGTATACAAATATACAATTTATAACTAACCAACCTTACTGTTTTCGTGCCGCAAGGGGCATAACTACGTACGTACCACTGTCATACCCGTAGTCTCGCTCGCTTATTCATAATATATATGCGAATGTACATACATTTATACATATCGACAATAATACTATCCGAATTGTAGTCGCGATTGTCAATTAAATTTTCTATGTATTATCTTAATTGTGAATGATGAAATATGTTGTAGTTGGTCTTAAAAAACATTTCGACATGGACAAATTTCACTTTTTTTTTGTTTTGTTGCCTATTTTGCTTTAGGAAGTATTTTCTTTAATAGGTTCAATTATGATGATGATGCGTACGTGTGAGTGCGTTATTGTGTCTCCTCTATTTTGTGTTG